>BCIM01000007.1:150744-750744 GCA_039545315.1 Kondoa malvinella
AATTTGTGCCATTGCGAGTTGGTCCATCCTCTTCCATTTGGCGTGATCGGTCACAGCAGTAGAGGGAGCTGCTTTTGCACCGGATTCAGAGGATGCCTCGACCTTGCCAGGGAGATCATCGGTAGGTTGAATCACGTCGAAGAGGTTTTGAATGATAAGGATATCTTGTGTTTGAATAGACCAGTCCAAGTAGTTCTCGGGAGTTAGCTTCTCGATTTGCTGGAACTTGAAAGTGACATAGTCATTCGATATCGCCATGGTGGGAAAGATGAAGATGGCGTGGCGAAATAGGATTTTTCACGAAGATGCGACAGCAACGGATAATCCGAGGTCAGTCTAGATGATGGTGATACGATAGGAGAAAACTCTATTGGAGAGCTGCTTGTTGTTGACAATTTGGTAAGGCAAATTTTGTCGAAGTCAGAGGAGCTCTTCGAGGCTCATAACCTGTTAGGATCTGAAAGAGCTTTCTCGTTATGAATTGTATATTGCATGTACAAGATCCTAATCACCTGAAAGAGCTTTCTCGTTATGAATTGTATGAGAAAGCGAATGACTTTGCCTTTGAAGTTTGCTGATACCATCCGATGACCCGACATTGACCCGAATCCTTACGTGATCTTCTCTCTTCCCAACAGAACTGAATCAGGAAAGCAGAAAGCGTCCCTTCGCGTAGTCTGATCCTTAATCCAGCTCTCATTTTCAACGAAGTCCACTAAAGCCTGACGAGCTTGCGCCCAAGTCTTAATCCGTCCGGAAGAGATCTGCTGCTGATACCAAATACGGATGTAGTCACCAAAGCGGGAGAGCAAGACATAGATTACTTCCTCATCAGGTACGTGCCTAACTTTGACGACCGCATCCATGCTGGCTATGAATTCACGATGATCTTCGCCAGGTCCTCCTGCAAACTTGGGGTAATCTTCCATCTTAGGCACACTGCGCCGGATTGGAACTGATTGCACCGGATTAGCAGGACCAGCAGAACCAAAGATTGGTTGTGCAACAGTTGGAACATTCAGAGATGTGACAGCAGGTGGTGCATCAGAAGTATAAGACTTGTGTGCAGGTGTGCGGGTAGGTAGACTGGTGGAAATAGATGCTTCCGCTAAGACGGGGGCAGTTGGAGCCGGTGCAGCAGTCTTCAATGGATTCGCCGTATGATCGGACGAATGCATGTTATGACTACTGCCTCGCATAGCGATGCCTTGTAAGTTGTTCTTAATGAAGGGCAAAGATGCCAAAGCCTCGCGTGCGCTCGTCAAAGTTTGCGTGAGCTCTTCTCTGTAACCACACAGTGACTCCACCGCATCGACTGAAGTCTCCAAGCCGGTTTGGACTTCTTGTCGAAGAGATACCATCCCGCTCTCGACATTACTTTCCAAGGTCTGCAGATCGATCTCGAGCTTATTGAATTTCGCTGTCATCTCGTCGAATTGAATACGCTGCTGGCTTAAGAGATACTCAAACCATCTGTCCATTCGATTGGCATTCAATTCAGCACAATGACAAGCTGTGTCGCCAGCAGTGCAACCGAATTGAACAGAGGGAGCTCGTGATCTTTGCGACGAATTCTCTGAAGGGTTGGACCTTCCAGAAGTGGTGCGCTCGTCATGGATTGGTCGCGAAATTTCCTCAGCGGACTCGAAAGGCACCGGCAACTCTATGATGGTATTATCGATTGTCCTAGATACACCAGAGCCCACGCCAGGTATCAGCACCTCATCCGAATCCATCGCATCAAGCATGTTGTCTTTCCAGCTAGCAACGCGCTCTGTCTCATCGTGATGAGCTTGAGATGAAGGAACTTTTTCCATCTCACTCACGTCCAAGTGATCAGAAATGTTCAGTGTATGACCATCCCCGAACCGCTGGCCGATGGTCTGTCCTCGATCTGCAAATCCGCGTAGATCGCTCCACGTTTCTCCTTGTGGCTGTCCAACACCAAGTTGATATCTGCTACGGCCTTCTGACACTCCACGAAGAACTTCTTGTCCGCTACTAGATCCGCCTGTAGCTGCTGAATGGAATCCAGCTTCACCTGAAGGCTGTCCATCAGGTCTTTGGGCGCTGTCCCGTCTTTGTAGCTGGCTATCGATTGTCGGATGAGCTGCTCTTGGTCCTTGTGCTGGATCAACTCTTTGTCCGTGTAATGCACCGCCTTCGAGGCGTCCTTGAGATTCTCCTCGCTCCACACGAGCTCTTTCTCCTCCTTCACAATCTTCGACTCGAGCTTTTGAAGAGCCTTGTGTGCCTCTTCTTGGTGAGCTCGAACTTCCGCTTCCTCTTTTGCTTGGGATTGGAGTTGGTGTTGCTTCGAAAGTTTCCTCTCGAATTGATGGAGTTTGCCCAGACTGTCGCCTACGGTCGACATTGTATCGAACATTTCCAAGGCTGAAATCTTGCGACTTTGCGTGCTGTATGGAGCCTTTCGGTGCTTCTCTTTTGGTCTTTGAAAGACTAGGCGATTCCGCTGGTGTTGGTTGACCATCTGGTCGAGGTCCTCGCGGGTTGCTGGTCTGCGAGTAGGTACCAGAGCTAGACTTGATGTCGCTTGGGCTAGACTGTCGTCTTGCTTGGCTGTTCTGCCGCTGTGTCTGTTTCGAGGGCCTCTCTGTCGAGGTTGCCTTTGCACTTGGTGATTGGGATTGTCGATGTTCATGCCTTTTTGGCAACTCATTCAGTCGTCGGGCGACATCTGCCGGGCTCGAGGTTTTACCTTGTACTGCCTCGGAGTATACACGAGGCTTGGAGCTGGGAGCAGCGCGAGGAAGCTTTTCAGTCTTATCGCTGGCAAAAGATGCTTGTCTGGCACCAGGCTGTGAGACTGGGTGCTCAGACACTTTTTCGTTCATGTTTCCTAAGCCTTCTGAAAGCTTCGGAAAGAACAAAGTTGTGGTAGAAAAGGGTACAATGCAAAAGGCTAATGCAACTGAATTCTATATCCCGGAGGACTTGTCTGTTGAGACAACTGTTCGCTTGTGAACAGCAGGAAGGCAGGCTAAAGCCACACCGTATCCTGACACGAGTAGGTAGGCTTAGAGCTCACACCGTAACTCGGACAAAAGAAGACAGGCAGGCTTAAAGCTCACACCGTAGTCTCTCTTGTAGAAATATGGGTATAACCCAGAGGTATAGATCGATCCCGAGGGATGTAACAGCTACCAGATATCAGCCCAGGCCCTACTCGGCGCGCTGGCTAACTTGGAAGCACGTAGATCGCTGATCACTCCTGACTGTTGTGTCTAGGCCTGACTGTAATGCGATGTGTAACGTGAATGATTCAAGTACAAGAGAGGGCGAGAAGCTCTAAGTCCCAAAGTAATGCTAAACCCAACCCTGTGCCTTCCCTTCTCTTCCTCTCTCAAGCGTCCAGCCCTGACACACTGGCAGACTTTTGAAAGGCCGGACCGCATGACAGATCATGCAAGAGGCATCATACAGTGCTGCAGCACAGCCAGCATTGAGCAAGAGCAGTATCCAGCACGCGAAAATCCTTCGAGTCGTCGACTTTCGCCAAATCGCCTCCGCTCTGCCGAAATCGACCAAAGGCCTCCCGTACGTGCTGTACGGTCCCGTACGAATAGCAAGAGCTCGCACATACTGTGTAACGTCAGTATGGGCTGACGAACAGCTGATAAAGGTCGCATCAGCTCGTGAGAGATTTTTTTGGCTGGAAGAAAAAAGTGAGCGCGATCTCGGTTCCCAATATTGTCGCTGACCTAGCAATCGTCAGATGAGTACCCTGCCGCGCATTACAACCGTGATGGCGGACTTGCCTTGGCTGGAGGGTGGTATACACCCAGATGCCCATTTCGACAACGACAGAGAAATCTCGCGTGCCAATCGGCTAGGCTATGGTCACAATCATCAGGCGCATCAAGAGATACCACGATCAGTCATCATGGAAGTCGCACGAAGAGAAGCCACCTCGTCGCTGATACGGGTGTGTCTTCATCTCCCGAGGTAGCATGTTGCTGAAGCGCGTCGGACAGGCTTGGGAAGATTTTCAAGTATTGCCGACCGCCAAGAAGCTGTATTGCACTTCATGTAATGCGCCCTATACAGCATCCACATGGGCCCCTTTGATCAATTACGATCTTCAATACACCGCAAAATCTTTTGACAAGCACAGCGCTCGGTACCACCACGAGGCGACAGGACCTGCAGCTGCATGCGCGAGCGTGCGCGACTTGCGATACGACTGCGTCGAGGCGGGACAACCAAGTGCACACCAATACATAAGTTTGCCTGCTTGGGCCAAGGGCGAACTGTCTCATGCGCGGTAACCGGGATAGATCTTGTACATGAGATAGCGCAATGATTCCTAGCGTGTAATGTATTCTAGCCCTTTCACACTTTTCGAAAGCGAAGGGCTCTCGCTGAGGTCACCATTCATCAAGTTTTTGCCAGATACAGGCCTGCAGTATACAACTCGTCTGATATACCCTCAGCTGGGACAAGAAGGCAGCATGGACATTCGCGCTGCCTTGACGAATACCTTGTCACCAGAATATGCGGTTCGCGTGCAGGCAGAAGAGTCTTTGAATCAAGCATTCTTGAATCCTGAGGCGTCCTCGCTTCTAGCTGGATTATGCTTAGATGCATCAAATGAGCTAGCTGTTCGCCAGATGAGTGATTGTCGACGCGTTTGACAAAGAAAAGCTCAAAGAAGACTTGCACGCAGCCGGACTGGCCTTGAAGCGCTATGTACCTTTGTACTGGTCTCCTGCCTTTCACACTTTCGTTGGACCAGCTGCGCCATACGAGGTGAAGCAACAGGTTCGGCAAGCACTCTTCGCAGGTCTGTCAGACTCGACCCGCGCTGTACGATCCGTTTGTGCTGTGGTCATGTGGGTCTACGAATTAGTACGACAGTGGTCTCGATATGCTCATGCTCCACGAAATAGCTCGGATATTGCAGTGTCAGATTGGCCTGATGAATGGGAGGATCTCGTTACCTTGTTGCTGGAACTACTGTCTAGCGCTTCGCCCAATTCAGTACATGGAGCTTTACAGCTACTGACTGAACTAGTCGTGAGTCTGCCTTCCGAATTGCATTATAAGCTATGGACATGCTCTTGCTCAGAAAACCAACCTTACCGAAGATCAGCTACTGCCCATCTGCGCGGATCTCTTACCTCGCCTGCTCGATATTCTAGGAGATGCTGCAAGATATTCGGCTGTCTCACGCGCAAGAACCTTATCCATCTTTTCGCAATGTGTTCTTACCCTGTCCATGGTCAAGGACGAATACCCTACGGCTGTTGCCAATGCTACTTCCGATATACTACCTAGATGGATTGAAGCGATCAACTATATTCTCTCTGCATCAGATGTCAGCGAAGATCTCACTAGCGATTCCGGATGGCACAACATCGCCGTAAGATCAGAGGCAGTCAACGCTATCGAGGTCGTTCTCTCTTCCTTCCCGAAATCGATACAGCAACAGCTTCCAGCACTAGCGCATACCTGTCTAGCCCATCTTTCTTCCTTGTCCGAGCCTTTTAAGCGAATACACCTTACCGAAGAAGATTCAGCTGCACCAACCCTCGAAGACGGCGGTTCAGACATTTCGATAGATCTACCCCGGTTCATAGCCAGAATCATTGCTTTCCTTGATCGAGCAAGCAAGAAAACATGGACAAAGAATGTTTTTGTAGATTCGGTATCTGGCGAGGCGACTGATGTGCTGCAACATTGTATATCAACAATTTTGCATTTCGGACAAATAACGAGCGAAGACGTATGCTTTGTCCTCTCTCTTGTCACGATTCCTTATTTGACCCATTGTCAAAAGGAGGAGAGCTGGCTGGATCCAAACACCTTTGTTGCCGAGGAAGACGATGAAGGGCTCGCATTCACCTTGAGATTAGGCTGCAGCGACTTCCTGACAGTGGGTGTCGTTTACCTCGGTACGATAAAGCTCAATATCTAACAGAGCCTCGTTGACCTTTTCGGACGGAGCACGATACGATCATTGAACATAGTCTTATGGCAATCTTTCGCTGTTGCAGAAGAGCAGAAAGCAGCTGGGCAGGAGACCTGGTATGTCAGTATCGATATTGCCTGGCTTTTAGCTGATGAAACTTAGGTGGAAATCGTTAGAATCAGCTTTGAACCAGACTGGCGGAGTAGCAGAAGATGTCCTAAGCTTTAATCAGCATGAAACAGAAGCTGGCCGTCCGTTGTGTATCGACATCGCTCAATTGTTCGAGCGAATCGTCCACCCCAGCTTTTCTGCTTCGAGTCAGCCATCCGAGCTTCAACTGTCAGATATTCACTAATTCGAATATCAGATGCACCATTTCTACAAGGCAGAGCTTTTGTCTTGGCCAGTCAATACTCTGGTGCTCTTCCTCACGGATCGGCTATGCAATATGCTTCCGCCGCTCTCGACATACTTAGGAGCTCAGAGACCATTGTATCCGTCAAAGTGTCTGCAGTCCGGGCTATCGCGAAGTAGGTCTGACAATCTGTTGTTGTGCAAGCCGACTAAACCTGCCTTAAGCTACTTCCGGATATTGCCGCGGGAAGAGATGCTACCTCTTTGCTCAGATGCGACCGTTCTACTTCTGCCGCTCTTGTCGCAAACTTTTGAAGCGACTCTTGTGCTAATACTGGAAGCATTAGAATTCATCATCCGAGCTGGTCCAGACACATTCAGTAGCCAAGACTTTGTAGCTGTAGCAAATAGCGTACTTTCAGCCTGGACCACTCAATCGAACGGTGAGCGGACAGCCTGTGATCTAGCACGCTTCTGATCTGCTTTATGCCCACAAGACCCCTTGACCTCTGCGGCAGTGTGCGACCTGCTCTCTGCTATTGCTGGTCTAGAGACTCAAGCAGCCCGAGATGCAACTGTCGCATACATCCTACCTACGATCGCTTCGCATATTGATACGGTTCGGCAAGATCCAGATTCGCTATCAGCTACCTCTGCCGTCGGCCTGCTAGACAGCACCTTGATAGGCTTGAAAGCCCCTTATCCAGATACGGCTTTCCAAACTTTTGCGCCTTCGCTGGTGCACCTATTAGAAACAACGGAAGACAGAAGCGCGATCCAAGAAGGTTTGGACTGTCTGGTCCAAAGTATCAAAAAGGCTTGCGATCAGGTTCTGGCATGGTACGTTATATCAAGGGCTCCATTTCTGCCCGCTTACGACTTCATCTAGGCACGATGGACAGCAAGCAGGCTTGAGTAGAATCTTCGCAGTTATAGAGCGAATGCTCGCTCCCGAACAGGATGAATCCGCCGGGCTGTTTGTTGGCGAGCTTCTATTGCACCTTCTCAAGCGCGCTGAACATGCTATCGCCCCTGTCTTACCCAACCTGCTCCAAAGTCTCATCAAACGACTAGCTTCAGCGCAGACCGCCAGCTTTTGTCAGGTGGGTGGTAAGATCAGCTTTGTTGGAACAGACTGATACCCAGACTTATCATTAGAGCTTAATTGTTCCCTTCGCCCAGCTTATCTATTCTCAAGGAGAAGCGATACTTGACTATTTGGATAACATGTCTATACAAGCTCTCGGTCTCTCATCTCCTACGTCAACAATTCTCATGAGGTCCTGGACTGACAATTTCAATACCTTCCAGGTCAGTGCACCACATCGCGGGCAGAAGTCCATCTGATGTGTCTTGCCAGGGCTTTTGGTCCTTACGGATCAGTACAATAGCGCTAAGCCGGCTGTTCATAATGAAGCGGCCCTCTCTGGATCAATGCATTGTCAAAGGCGACTTTATCGTTTCTGCAGCCAACGCAAACAGTGAGTCTCATTGTATTGTTTTTCACAGAGCAAGCCTCATATCCTTTCAAGCCATCATGACACGGTCAAAATCCAAGAAGAGTACGCTTTGGTGAAAATGGCCTGCAGACCTACTGACGAGTCTTTTCAGATCCTGAACAATTCACTCAAATACCGCTGCCTGCGAAGATCATGAAGATTCTCATCAGCGAGCTCGAAAATGACGCGCTCACGCCAGACAAGAACGGGCAGGCGGATAACGCAGGCTCAGATGACGGAGTAGGCTAGTTTCTGTTTGCCTACTGTCGCTCATGTCTGTGACAGGATGAAGAATGGGAGGAAGAAGATGGCGGTGACACGACGAAAGACGTTCTTGGTCAGTATATGGATCTAGTTCTTCTACGTTGGACTGACCGTCTGCAGCTTCGTTCGGGTTGAGTGGAGATCTATTAGACGACGATCACCTGGACAGAGAAGCGGGAGATGAAGAATTCGAAGACGACGAAGTCAGCAAGATTGATATTAAGGCGCACATTCTTCAACAATTTAGGACCGTAGGCATACAGGACGTGGAGCGGTGGAATCAGCTGGCGAGCTATCTGAACGATCACGAAATGGAAGTGTTGGGTAGATACATGAAGTAAAATAGATAAATTCGCGTAGCTGTATTGCAATACTGTGATATGAGCTATTGAACATTTTACGAGGCTTTCTTTGCATCTTGAGCAGCTTTGTCAGCCAACTTCTTTGCCTCCTCACCCTTCTTGGTAAGGAGCGACTTGAGCTCATCATAGGTCGACTTGAGCAATTCTTGAGCTTCGTCAGAGTCTTTCGATGCGACTTCTTTCAAAGCAGAGAAGTGAGGAAGATCCTTGAAAACCTATACGATTGTCGTGTCAGCTTGACAGCGAAAACCCCAAAAGCAGAACGCACATCAGACAAGCCTGGAAGCGAGCCTAGACCGGCAGCTCCTGATGCGGCAGACATGGCGCTGCTTCCAGATGGCAGAGCGTTCTGAATATCACCCATTCGTTGCTGAATAAGATCCTTGGCTTCTTTAGCTAATTGAGTGGCTAGCAAGGCAGCGCATTAGCTGAAGACTTTTGACCGAACGCACAGAGCTCACTGTCTTTGCCTTTAGCATTCTTCTGCAGCTTTTCAAGTTCAGCGTAGAGGTCCTTGATCTTGTTGGCGCCGTCCTGGCCAATCAAGCCTTCAACCTGCAGACACATGTGTCAGACACTGTTCATTGGATGAGATCTTGGCAATATACCTTGCTCAAATTCTCGTCCATCAGCTTCTTGATGTCTGGAAGCTTTTGCATCATCTGCAAGCTACCATTAACACTTGTGCAAGGGATGGCCTAGAGACTCACAGGTCCGGCACTTTCTTGCGCCTGGGCGTACACATCCTTTCCAGCGCTGGTAGCCAACTGAGTAATCTCTTTCCTCTTGCTTTGCACCAAAGACACAATCTGAGCAATGGTCTGTCCGTTCAATCCCTTCTGCGAGATCTCCTGGACCTGCTTCATAGTGTCATTGTAAATCTTTTCAGCCTTTGGTCCGTGCTTCTTTGCGAGTTCAGCAATCTGTGATTCGGAACCTTCGAGCGCTTTCTTTAGCTCGGGCGATTTGTCGAGAAGTGGGCCGATGTAATTGCTGTTGACTTCAGCGCCTAGCTTTTGCATCCTAATAGCAGACGATCAGCCAGATGCAGTCGATATTTGCAGTCTACTAACTTGTTCATAGCTTTTTGAATGATGATGACAGCCTGTTCTCCCAAATCCTTTCCTTTCGCATCATTCAGAGCAGATTGGATTTCAGCGTAGGTCTCGTTGATGACCTGTTTGACATCGTCACCGCGAGTTTCGGCGAGTTCTTCAAGCTGATCGAAAGTCTGGTTGATGATGTAGGAAGCTCCAGGAATGGCAGCAGCGTAGGTATTGGCAGCACTTCTCAACCATCCTATCGCAACTTTAGGGTCTGGTGTCACTGCAGAAGCCTTGTTTCCAAGTTGAGCAGCCGTGTCTTTCGCCTGCTTCAGAGTGTTGACTGCTTTGGCGGCTCCAGAGCTGTCAGGCAGTCAGGGCGGGCGTACAAAGCCTGAAGAGCGAGGACAAACTAGTGGTAATATCCGTAGCCAGCCAACAAGACAGCTTAACAGTTGCAAAACACAGACGTTAGCGAATGGTTACCGATAGCGGTGAATACGTACCACTTCCACCGGCAAGACCAGCAATAGCATGAGAGGCATTGGCAGGTTGCTATAGAGTCGCATTGATATGAGCTAGGCACGCAAGAATACCAACAAACGGCTCACAGGGGCAGCAGAAGTTGACTGAAAGCGAGCCGAACGAGCGACTTGCTTGGAGCGAGAGGCAGCGCGTGTAGCTGCACGTTTAGTAGCAAATGAGGCAGACATGTTTAGTTGATGGTCAAGGGAAAATGGTGCCAAATCATAATGGCGACTTTCACAATGCCGTCATCCAAAATGGCCGGAAACGGACGGGTGACAGGATCCGCGTATGCTGAAAGTAGCAGTGAAGTCATGTGTGTTGCAGTCTATATCAATGCTCTATAGTCCTCTTGACGCAGGTTGGAGGTCAGTCAAGGACTTTCGTGATTTGGCTTGAGCCACGCCAAAGCGCTTGCCAAGGATGATCAGCTGGCTAATAGCGAACGCTTGACGAATAGCGAGAGAGTCTTGTTTCTCAAAGCCTGAGAATAGGAGAGTCAGCCAAGACTCTTATGGAGCACACGAGAATCACCTTTAAGGAACTCTTTCGCTTTCTGCCAGTCGACGAACCCCAACCCAGCAACATTCTCTTCCGTCAGAACCTTCTCAACGACCTTGTGAATAGGTCCGCCGACTGGATACAGAATAGGCGCGCTGTAAGGCTGGAGCATATCACATGTCAGACACGATTAGAACCCGAAACGATCGGCATACATGCTTGCGACGCTTATACAGCTCTTCAGTGATGAATGGCTTGGCAGCTTCTCGCAAGATCCACTTTTCGGTCATCGTCTTGTGGTCATCGTCCACTTTGACCTTGACCGATCTAGCTTGGACATCAGTCCAGCCTGCTGCGATGAGCAGAGAGGCTTACGGGGGAAGGTGGTTGACGTATTCGGTCAAGTGGTGATCCAAGAACGGCGTACGTGCCTCGAGGGAATGCGCCATCTCGCAACGATCACCAAGACATGACAGGAAGATGTTGGACAAGTGTCCATGCTGGCATACCAGAGTCAGTCGATTGCATACCAGAGCAGAGAAAAGCTTACGGTCCAAACATATTGAGCTGAATGCAAAGGATGCCATTGCTTGTTAATCTTGTCTCGCACGATCCCATTGACATTGTTCGCTACGGTGAGCATAGCATCTACATGACCAAGTTCGGCAGTCCAAGGTGCGTAGAAGCTATAATTGAAAGCAGTCATGTAGGCGCATGTCATGATCTGTTTCGACGTTACTCATTGAACTGAACAACAGAAGCAAGAAGCTCACATTGTTCAACATGGATCTCGGAACACTTTGCTCCCAGCCAACGGTGTTGCCTCCAATGCGCTCATATTCAGCCTTGTTCTCGGCTTCTATCTGTGCTAGGCGGGCTTGTCTTTCGCTGTCGGTCATTTTGGTCATAGATGGACCTTCTTCGACTGTCTCATCTGGTTCGCGAAGGAAGTCGGCTTGATACAGAGCTGCACGAAGCATTCAGCGACATTTCGACGAATACTTTGAAAGCGTACGATAGCCACCAAAGTGCTCATCAGCGCCTTCGCCAGTCAACACGACCTGATGATCTGTCAGTTCTCCTTGCTCAGTGAATAACTTCGCACTTACCTTAAAACCAGCATCAGTGACAACTTTACTGAGTGCATATTTGCCAATGACGTTCAGATCGCTAAAGTAATGTTCGCAATGCCAAACAGCGTCTTCATAGCTCTCAGCCAGCTTCTCCTCGTTCATATGTATCGATTGGAAAGAGACGTCTAGATGTTCTGCTGTACGCTTTGCGATCGCTAAAGGAAAAGGGAAAGTCAGTTTCACGCATCGTACTCGACTTGAAGAGAGATCGCTCACGCTGCTCATTATATCCTCCTTCTTCATCAAACTCGATACTAAAGCAGCAGATCCGATCTTTCGCATTCCCGCTGCCCATTCTCGCACCTTGCTCTCGGACCAAATGCGCAGTCATACCAGCCAAAACAGAAGAGTCAATACCGCCAGAGAGGTATATACCAACGGGCACATCGGCACGAAGACGAAGGCGAACGGCTTCAAGCATTTGTTCTCGAACTTCTTTGATCATGTCGTCGACCGATCTGGGGTCTTTGGTGTGCTGTCAGAAGTGTTAGATTAGGATGGTTGATTCGAATTAAAGATCACCTTGTCTGGATAGTCTAGATCCCAGTATTGCCTTTGTTCGAGATGACCAGTATCGGTATCGACGATCAAATAGTGACCTGGTCGGACCTATACCACAAGATAAGCAAAGATTTTCACAATGAACTAGCTGACCCACTTTGCGAACATGTTCAAACATTGTTCTCTCGTTGGTACTCCACGATTGATCCATGATAGCCTTGACATCCCATTCAGGCTTCCATCCGAAAGGAAGGAAGGCTTTCTGCTCCGCAGCAACGAGGAGTCTATCATTGACGATAGTCCAGAAAAGCGGCTAGCCAAATGCTCAGTAACGATTCAACTAAAGTATGTACACGAGACACACTTTGATGCCGTACCGATCACGAGCAGCGACTGTACGTATAATTTATTAAACAGAGTAATAGAGATGGAGGCAATACAAAGCCGGACCAAATTGTCGATGTAGCGAATCATACAAACACAAGGAGAATTCGCCTCGAAGTTCAGCGAGAAAGTTGAGCCCGTAAAACTTGTACAGGGCCACGACGAGCTCGGAATCGGAATGCGATTTGAAGGGATAGTTGAACTTTTGGATGAGCTCTTCACGAAGTCGCTCGTGATCGTAGATTTCGCCATTGACTACGGCGTGAAGATGGTTGTCAGAGTCGTGTAGCGGCTGAGCACCTTGGGGAGATAGATCGATGATGGCCAGACGAACATGCCCAAGCACTGCAGACAAGAACACCGCTTGACTTGCTTTCGACAGTCTGATGCTCTGCTACGCACCGACAGTGTTGTCATCCGAAATCCAAGTACCTCTAGAATCTGTATGACCCGTCAGAAGAAGACCTGATCAAGCTGCAACTGGCTCACCAGGCCCGCGATGCTTGATAAGCTCGACTGATGCATTCCGCCAGGAAATGAGCGAACCGAAACTGCTGCCGAAGAGAAGCTGCAAGACTTACGACTTTGACCCATTTGCTCTTCAAGCTCTGCTTTACTGTACTGTGGCTTGGTGACGGCATCTCTGCTTGTAGGCCTGAAGTCGACGACCTGCAAGCAAAGATAAGCGCTGTAGTTTTGGCAGTCAGCAGAAGAACGCACTACACTGATTCCACACATGTTAAAACTTGTTGTTTGAAGTCAAAGAGAGAGAAGAGAGATGGTCCTCGATATCGTACAAAGCAAGGGGAGACAGAGCGGGATTTGGAGCGGCTCAGCGGACTTGGGGGCTACAAGCGACAACGTAAAGGCATGTGTCGGCAACGTAAAGCTGCACCAGGTGGTCGATGGTCTGCAACGTTATCGATTGACAAAGATAAGCTAAGCCCGAGCGGAAGAGCATTCAAAGTCATTTTTCTAAACCTACTGATTACACATCACGTGCATGCCGGTTGACCTTGTTTACTCGGATCTGGGGGCAGTCTAGGCGTCTTTTCCTTTGAATCCTTATCGCTCGACCACGAACAAGCTACCACTGCCTTTTAACCTCGTATTTCACTTCTCTAGTGGTCAATGCTCCCCCCTACAGCGTCATCTCCCTCTCCAGCTTGTCCCTCTATCGTATGCGTCGACGGCCAGTTATCCATCAAGCAAAGCAAGCCTCGCAAATCTCCTCCCTTCAAAGGCTTTCGACGAATGCTCTCCATGACCAAAACGACCTTGCCCATTGACATCCCACGCGAATCGCCTCTCAACACGCCCCTCGACCGAAGTTATCAATCCCTTTCATCCTTCTCAGAAGCTTCTCGCTGCTCTTCAGCTACTTCGCTCTCCTCCTGTGATGCGTTCGACACTGCCTCTCCTCCTTCAGTACCTCTACCAGCAGACTATCAACGTCCATGGCAAGAAACAGTGGCAATGAAGAGAAGCGCTCGTGCGGCAAAGCTACCTGAAGCTTGGCTGATTCCAGAACATTGCTTGCCTGGACCAGAAGTGATCAATGTGACGGATTGGTGCAACACTTGTGGTTTCTTTGGTCGCGAAGAGCTCCTCATCACCAATTCTACCGCATGCGAAATTGTCGAAAATATTGCAAGCGGGCATTGGACCAGCATGGCTGTTTTACAAGCTTTTTGTCATAGAGCGGCCGTGGCACAACGTAAGCTTATCTTCCAGCTGCTTTAGTGATTCCGCTGACATCTGTTCTTCAATCAGAGGTGCTCAATTGCTTGACAGAGGTCGGTTTCCTTTCCACTCTCCTTCATTCAAAACCTGACTTTTGCTTTACAGATTTGTTTTGACGAAGCGCTTACACAAGCTGCAGAACTAGATGCCTATTTTGCAAAAGAGGGCAAAACGTGAGTCTATCCCAAGCTCGTTTGGCATTTTCGCTGATAGCGCCGAACAGTCTCGGACCTCTTCATGGCTTACCCATCTCCTTTAAAGATCAATTTGACATCAAATTCGTCGAGACGACAATGGCCTACGTCGGTTGGGTTGGTCGAATAGCTGAAGAAGATTCTACACTCGTCGCGATGTGCAAGAAAGCGGGCGCTATTCCCTTTTGTAAGACCACCGTACCGACCACATTGATGTCTGGAGACACTACAAGCCTGCTTGTAAGCGATCTTTCACCACGACAGGTCAGCATTCTGATGAGCTGGTAGTTTGGGCGAACCTTGAACCCTATCAATCGCGCTCACACCGCCGGCGGATCAAGCGGAGGCGATAGTGCTCTGGTCGCTTTCCGAGGCTCACCAATCAGCATCGGCACAGAGTATGTTGTCTATTCATGCTGTGCACGAACGAAGCTGATCAATCACTTTATGTTACAGCATTGGCGGATCTATTCGCTTCCCTGCTTGCTTCGCTGGTCTATATGCCATCCGCCCTTCGCATGGTGTTATCCCAATGCAGGTACGTCACAAATACCGAAGCGTCAATAAAGACCATTCTGAGTGTCGGCTTCAGGGCGCAGCAGCATCCTACCCGGGTCTAGAGACAGCGAGATCATGCGGTGGACCTCTCTGTCATTCAGCTGGCGATGTCGAACTCTTCATGCGCTCTATGGCAATGATGCAACCTTGGCTTTACGATTCTCAAGTCATCCCTCTACCATGGGGTCCACCTCTTCCACCATCTCAAGAACAGCTTTGCTTTGGCTGGAGCTTGAAAGGAGATGGAATAGTTCAGCCGAGTCCTCCGATCAAGCGTGCTTTAATCCGTGTCAAAGAAGCCTTGGAAGCTGCTGGTCATCGGGTCATTGAGTACTGTCCTATTGAAGCGCCTGCTGCAGGCAGAATATTGGGCAAGATGTTGTTGTCAGATTCAGGAGAGAATTGTATGTCGTTGAACTAGGTGCAGATATGACATGCTGATCTTGGAACAGTCTCGCGTGAGATAGCGCTATCTGGCGAACCTTGGCCAGTCGAAACTGAGGTAAGCAGATTTGATCGGAAAATGACTGTGCATTGACTATCGCTCAGAACTGGATCAAGAACGCACTCATCGATTCACCTCCGCCTACATTCATGGATACGCTAGCTTACACTGAATCGAGAAACGCATTAGCACAATCCTGGTTGGCTCGATGGCAAGCTACCGCTGCTCTCACAGGGACTGGGCGACCAATCGATGGACTATTGATGCCTGCAGTCGCTGCTCCAGCTCAGGTCAGCTCACAGCCTCCCGGCAGGTCCTTTTGAGCTCATCTCTCGCATGCAGCCTTTCGAAGAGACTATTCCGTACAGCTATACTGCGCTCAGCGTTTTGCTTGATTTGTCAACTGCGTGCTTTCCCCTTGGTAAAGTCTCGCAAGAGCTAGACGTGCTGGATGAAGACTTTTCAATCCAATCGGAAATGGATGCGCTCGTCAACGCCTGGTGTAAGTGCTTCTTTCGTCCTGGGGTAAGCAAGAGGTTGATCTCGTACTTGGTAGACCGCGATCCGTCGCGCTTCTCAAACGCCGAGGTTGGCTTGACTATCGCTACTCGGAGACTAGAAGAAGAAAAAGCTTGCTACCTCCTGAAAACAGTAGAAGCTGCTTTACAGAAACACTAGGGAGATATCTATTACAACTCAAGCTCAGATGTGGGATCGAAAGGGTGGATGGCTGTATGTGGTCTGTGTCTGTCAGTAGGGTCCTTGTCTGTAATGCCTCCGTTCCATGAAAGCAACGAAGCATTTTGATTGCAACGTTTCGACACGGCATGCATCCATCTGCAATGACATAGTCACCGTACTTCTGCCCGAGCTTTCCCCAGAGCAGCTTCGACAATCTTCAGCAGGTGACACCCCTTGTCTTCCTCGAGCCGGCCAAGAGCTATCGTGAGACCCACTGGGGAAGCTTTGAACCGAGAAGGATCGCGATCTAAAGGCAAGAAGCAGCATTAGTCCTTATACAATGTAGAAGGATACAACCTACACCAAGCGGCTACGTTCGCGTCCGTTTCGCTTTGTGCGATGAAGCTTTCGTTGATCTTGTCTAGCTCTTGGGATACATTGATCACGTTGAAGCAGATCGTCGTGATATCCATAAGGACGGAAAGAGGTGCGAAAGAATATGGACTGTTCTCGCACAATGGCTGAAGGGCAGATCAGGACGAGTTCAAACCGAAAACACTGATCACTCACTTGGGCGGCTGACGGTAGTACTGGCAGACAGAGCCCATCAATAGGTCTACCCGTTCCAGTGATCTCCTTTGTAGCTTGCCATCGGTCGTGGAAGGATTTGGCAAGAAGGCGTCTCGCTTGATTATAGGTTAATGTGTGCGCGACTGTAGCAGGCTCCGAGCCTCGTAAGGCATTTTCTATCCACTCCTACCACAACTTCAGCATAAAATGAGTGTAATGGTTGAAGAGACTGACTCGCGTCTCGACCGGCCAAGGCTCGCCAGAGCTAGCTAAATCCCGCGAGACTGAAGCCTTGGTCAGCTGGTGTCAACAATTCCGTAGTGCACACTAACATGACTGTCCAGCATCTGACATCAGGATCTGGCCTAGAAGAGCTGTCACAGCTGGGCCTTCGACCGGATAGTATTCGACAAAGCGGTGTCCGGCAGCCTCGAGCGCTTGGCGCAGCACAATGAGCGCTCGTTGAACAGGCGGAGAAGGTTGAACGATGCCGTCTCCCTTGAGGCTCCAGCCGAAGCAAAGAGGCTCATGTGCTGGTGGAAGCAGGGAATGCGAGACAGGCCAAGGTATGATCTGAGGGTCGTATAACCATGGCTTCATCGCGGCTATGCTCTTCATGAACAGCTCGACATCTCCCGCTGAGCGGCAGAGTGGACCAGCGCAGGATCTTGCTGCTTCGAGACCGGGGTAATTCTCTGCGGCTCCCTTTACAGACTGTCAGCCACTAATTTCCGACGAAGATGAGGCCTCACATGCAGTGAGAGTACACCATGTGATGGTCGTATAGAATTCAGGCCTGTATTAGTCGCAGGGACGCGCACACTTCCGCCTATGCTGTACGGGAATTAGATTGTGAAACGAATATAAATGAGACTGCACCGACTCTGTTCCGATACTGATAGGACTGCCTCCGAATGCTACCAACGCAGCACATCCTCCCGAAGAACCGCCGACAGTCAAAGACCGGTCAATCGGGTTCAATGTACGTCCAAACTGAGGTACTGTCAGCGTAGCAGGTGACAGTGAAGTAGACATACAAGAGCATTGTCCGTGTGGCCACTCATCAGTGTGGAAGGGACATTGGTCTTGCAAATTGGAATAGCCCCAGCTTGTCTCGCCAGCGCGACTAAAGTCGCATCTTCTTTTGCTATTCGCCCGCTCCATCCGACGTAACCCATCGTTGCATCAAGGTTTGCTACATCGAACTGGTCTTTGAACGATATCGGCAGACCGTGAAGAGGGCCGATACTGCTTCGACGTAAGAAAGACTGCAGTCTAAGATGATACCGGACTCACGTTTTCCCTTCTCTGACCAAATAAGCGTCTAGCTCTGCTGCCCGCATAAGAGCTTCGTTGAAGCAGACCTGTGTACAAGTCATAAGCATGGACCGTCAAAAGTCAGAGAGGAGTTTCACCTCTGTGATACAATTCAGAATCTCTGTATAGTTGCGACTATCAGTAAGGTATCGAAATCAATGGCATCGGACTTACGCTGTGCAGTCGATGCGCGGTGGCAGAACGCTTGCACTACTTGGAGCGAAGTCCAGTGGCCAGTAGCTATTCGTTCCACGATCTCGCAGGCACTTGACGCTGTTATACTTTGCTCTAGAGGCGTGAGATGACTCGATGAAGAGCACCAATCGGCCACATTGACAACATCGGGTCCGGGTAGTGCAGAGTCGGGCAGCAGCCAAGCTGAGGGAAAGCTCGCAGCTCGCTTCTGACGCTTGAGGAAGGCTGTAATCTGCCATCCTGATAAGGAGTATGACTGTTCCGGCAGAGGCGACTCGCTGCGGGGAGATTCGATGCCAGAAGAGTCGGCTGCAATCGAGGAAGGCCGAGACGAATCACGAGTGCCAGAGGAAGAAAGGGCGTCAAACATGTGCGTATCAAATGAATGCCCCATAATTGACGGAGCACACGAGATGAAGGTGCGTTCGGCGATTTACCTGGTATTCACTAGGACACAGCTTTGCACTGCTTTGTGCACTGCTGCACTGCCGAGACCTACTGAATACCCGAGAGGAGACTAGAGCTGTGTGTAGCACAACAGCGCTGGAATGGAGCTTGAAGCACAGCGTAAGGGCATCGAATTGAATAACTAGGCTGAAGCGCAGTATGAGGCACACGCGCGGACAAGAGGCAGGATGATAAGACTCCTTCGCGAATGGGATGCAGGCAACAGCAGTAGTACAGCGCAGACAGAAGGCTAATTGCCGCACGACCGAACTTGGTTCTTGTTCTCGCCTGATACATGACCTTACAGAGGCTTAGGCAGTGCTCGCAGGCTAAGCTTTGTGAGAATTGCTCTAATTGGGGGCAACGTCGATACACCCTGTGAAGTCTTCGTAATTCATCCCAGTGGGTGTCGGAGAAAGAAAAGTCTGCACGGCAACACCCAAGCAGACCTTCGGTCGTCGGAAAGGTCAGCTGAGCGGCTTGCAAGTGACGATTCTGAAGGCGAGCCAAGTAACGACAAAGGATCACTGGCAGGAAAACGTAGCCCGTTTGATTTTCACCCTATAATTACACAGCGTGTCCCTAAGCATACTATAGCGCATATCTGAAATCCCGGTTCTCGAAGTCTGAGATGTCTTCAAGACCGCGATCAAACTGAGCAGCTCCTTCGCGATCGCGCTTCGTGTTGCGGCGCTTCAAAAGGAATCGATGAATCTGCGACCAAACGATGCCCATGCCTGATACCTTTCAGCAACGTACACTGCTAGAGGTTGTCCCTACTGACCTGTAATGCTGATCGTAGCAATGAAGCCTCTTGTGTACTTTGGGGCTTGGTCCGTGGTGAACAGTAGCTATTGTGACCAAGTATCAGCGATACATTAAGACGCGGCGAGATTTGGCTTACAGGTGCTGCAACTTGAGCGACAGCATATCCAATGAAAGTAAAGCAAGTAGCAACCGTACGTTTGGTGTATCCACCTAGAGATAGAAAACAACGTCAGGACCTATGCTGCAGTCAGCAGCGAAGAGAGCTTGCCGATGTTGCTGCTGTTGAGACCATGTGTCTGTCCAGCAGCGGCACCGCTACATAACATAGGTGAGCATCTGTCGATGTCTAGTTCACACTTGCTTACAAAAAGTCTGCCAAAGATGGATCAGTCAAGCTCTCTCGCGTTGTCAATCAATGCTCACGAAGACCGTAGATAGCACCTAAGAGACCGGGAACACGAGGCGCCAGAAGCAAGGCAATGGATCCAGCAAAGGCGAAAGTCACAGCGACTGGTCAAATGTGTGAGCTTAGTAGCTAGAGCTGATGGCGAAGACACCTACTTGTGTAGATATGAAATCTGAGCCCAGGATACTTCATGGCAAAGTAACCAGGAATCAAATTGGCCTGGACACGATGTAAGAGCTGTATCGTGCAAGGAGGCATACTTCAGCTTACAAGCACTCCGACGAATCCTGCACCTACATGTTAGTGAAAGCTTGAAGAAACATGTACTAGACAAGTACCTTTCGGAATTTGAACAGCCAAGTTCTCAATGGTGGAGTAGCCGAGATCTCTGATGATGAGAGACGAGAAACTTTGCAAGACGCCAGAAGCGAAATAGGCTCCCATCTAGCATTTCCTCAGCACATAGTCACAGATTGATTGCGACAGACTTACAGCCATCAAGAACAGGCCGTATACATTGATGTCCATGAAAGCTTCTTTCACCTGATCCCACTTGATAGTATGACCACGACTACCTCCGTTGTTTAGCCTGATACGTTCTAGAGCGATTTCCTTCTCGCGCTCGGTCAAGAAGGTAGCGCGTGGAATGTCGTCGGGCATCTTCCACCAAACAACGAATGCCCAAGCCATTGTGAGCGCTCCGGCGAAGAGGTACATGTTTTGCCAGCCGGCCAAAGATCCATTGATGCTGCCAAAGCCATAGTTGATCATAGGCGAGAACATGTCTGTGAAATCGATCAGGAGAAATACAGTGTACTTTGCACACGCGCTTACTCGTTGCCGGTGCAGCAGCCACCCAGACAGTAGCTCGCAAAGCCTGTTCTCGCTTGGTGTAATACAGACTTGTAGTAGCGACAAACTTTCTTCATAGATTAGTGGATCTCCTTACAAAAGCTTGGGCAGGCTTACAGTAGGGGCAATGCCTGCTTCCACGAATCCAAGGAAGAATCGCTGTGCCAAGATGCCGGGATAGCTTGTACAGGCTACTGTAAGGATACAAATGGCCTGCAATTCTCAAAGTCAGCACAGTCCGAACTGCACGGCCGGAGACTTACACCCCAGATGAACACAACTGCACCACAACTCTTGCCCAATGGGAATCGCTGAGTGCACAGACCAATCAAAGGTAGACCCACGACATAACCTGCAATCGCAAGCAAGGTCAGACCACAATCATGCATAGCTAAGTTGGACGCATACCGACGTAGAAGATCGAGTTGGCAAGCGAGTAGCGGACACCAGGATTTACGAGATCAAGATCTTCGCGCAAGCCAAAGAGAACAGCTTGATACAATGTCAGAAAGCGCCGCGGAAGAAAATTGGCGGGCAAATCACCTTGGCCCATCATGACTTTGTCGTACTGAATAAAGCTCCATTAGAGCTGTCACCAGAAGCATTTTGAAGACGCACAAAAGCGAGACCGTATGTCAAAGCCATTCTTTGATTGTGATATCAGATACGCCCGTATAGCCGTTCAACGACGGTAGAAGGCTTACAATGGTAACAACCGCCAATCGAGCTGTACAAAGCATTAGCAATCATGTGCGCTTCATAGAAGCAGTTGGAGCTCACTTTGCGCACTAGACGATTCTCCTCCTCGGGAGTGAAAGAGATGCGTGTCGCCTTCTCAGCTTCATACACGACCTGCTTCTCATTGAGATCGGTGTCGTTGAGTGCGACATCTCTTTTCGTTTCGTAAAATGTTGCCATTTTGTGGGTTGGAAGAGGGGGATCGAACGATATCGATAGAGAAGAGCGCAAATAGCCTAACCAAATATGAATACGCTGAAATGGTTCAAGCTGACGGCGGGGCACACATGGGGAATGCCAAGACAAAGTCTCTTCGAAGTCCGCGGTAATATCGGTAAACACGTGTTGGTGCGATCAGAAGTGACTAGTGACAGGTACACTGTTCTGCCTGGCGAGATGCAATAGATACCTTCAACTGGATTATAGCATCACAGCTCGAGAAACATCGGAAGCTCGAACAATAGATCAAGGCAACGGCTGCAATACTTTTTTTGGCGAAAGCCTTTTCAAAAACTAGCAGAGCGGCGGACTTTGAGCATGCAGATAGATGACACGAGCCATAGACGAGCTGGACGGAAGACGCCAGCTTTGCAAGCTGTATGGCGATGATGCACTGCTCAAGTCTGGCACAGTATCGAAGCAGCACAGCTTGCGAGGGAGATTTTCATGAACTACGTGTCGCGTACCGTCTTGGTGTTGTTTTCTAACATTTCCGCTTTGCATAACTGTTGGCTAGGTCTTGCTTCTGTTGCAGCACGTAGATGCGGAGGGAATGGCTGATCACAGGTCTTCTGACATTCTGGTCCAACATCCGTCCTCACGCGACATCTTCTCGTTTTGCCGAAACAAGCGGCCTGTTTCCCTGATAATGGCTACGTATACAGCTGTTCTCCTGGTGCATACGATGTCTTGCTGTCGTCTTCTGTCGTAATTGTTCAAGTCAAGCCGTTTCGTGTCTCGGGATCCCATTGGCTGTATTGATCTGTCGCCTCCCTTTACACTGGACATTGGATTGCTGCACTTGCTTGAACTGCAAAGTAGCGACAGTTCGTAGTGTCTCTCCAACAACCTTCATCGAGCAACCTTGGCTGCCTAGCCAAGAAGTGGACGGGCCGCGCCTCTGACTCGCTGGGCTTGCTCTACCGTACCTACACAGTGCTTGATCTGGTCTATTACAAGTAGCATGTCCTTTGATAAACCCAAACTTCAATGCTCTACTTCATCATGTCGATCCCCTACCTGTTCTCGCAAAGGCACATTTTTATCTGAGCTCTCACATGTTGTTTTACGCGCCTAGGCATATTATCACACACTAGCGACCTCCTTCCGTGTATCTGCTATCTTACTTCGTGCTTAGCTTTCCCATCACGCACAGCAGCTACTCAACCTGTGCTGTCCTAGCTCCGCCTCGAACGTGCTGCAGCTTATGACGCGCTCTGTTATCCAACCTTCTTCTGTTTCTCCGTAGTCGCTCTCATCAACAAAAGCGCAATGTCCTATTACGCAGCAACTCCTGAGATCCCAATGCCGCTTAGCAGCATGCAAGAGTACTTTACGTAAGCTTCACACCAGTGACATACTATGCATGCTGATACCCAGCCAGAGATGATTTCGCCGAGTCAGACGGAGAAGATGAGCTTGAAATAGTTTGCAACGCTTTGGACGCGTTGAATGGTGCTCAATCTTTTCGTGTATCGCAAGGTAATAGCTTACGTAAATTCTACAGGCATGCTGGCGACCGAGTACATGGCTGAAGGTTCGGAAAGGCTTTCGCAGCTCAGACAGCTTTGTTCCTTGTAGGACCTGTTCGTGTGTCTCGTATGTCAGCTGAATAAACTACAGCGAATACGCTCAGGATGAGGTCAGCGCACAGACAGCGCATGCCGAGTCCATGTTGGTTGAGCTTCAAGGTGAGTTCATGCCCGTATATCACTCCTTCTTGTCTTATCCGTACCATAGCGCTAATGGACCCAGCGTATGCCGAAACAGCTAACGGTTTGATCAGCACTATCATCTTGCTGTTACGGGATTGAAAGGCAAGGCCGGTTTTTGGTCTCCTTGGCTTGACTCAGTCTTGACCCTTTCCAGATGTGGCTGTGCGTATGAGCGCTGCGAAGGAGTCAACCTTTTCGGCAGCACAGCAAGCCTTCCTCTTCTCCGCTTTGTGCGCACTGTCTATTCTTCTCTCTTCGTTTCGGTGGGGCTTTCGCCTCTTTTCGAAGGCTGAAAAAATTCGGCTTGGCTCTGCTGTATTACACAGCTCTCTGCTCGGCATCTTGCACGGCTCAGCTCGATTCAAGTGCAGTGCCTCTAAGCACCGCATCCACCTTACTTCACCGCATCATTTCCCGTTCAGCCGGCCTTACTAGACGCATAGCATGTAAACACGCCATACAGCTCATGTAGGTATGAGCTCCCTACATGATGCTTTTCTCTCCTTTCCGTATCTCATACTTTAATGTCGCTCTTCGTTGCCAAGTCACCAGAGCCGAATCCACATTGCATCGCGCCCGAAGACTTTGACTTCGAGGTGTTCGTAAAGAGCGGCTTTCGAGAGCTATTGGACTGACTTTCCGGGCAGAGACTTACCAGATGAAGCTGGCGACCTCGAAGACGAATTGGAAATCGCCTATAGAGCGCTTGATGCTCTACAAAGTGAGTCCGATTCGGTCACGAGCTAGATCTTGGGCTTACGGGCAGACAGGCATGCTTTGCTGCGAACATTTGATGGAAGGCTCTGTCAAGGTGGCCATTCTGAAGCGTCTCTGCATCCCGTACGGACTTTGTCTGACGCTTGACTACCCTGACGAATCATACAGAGAGTACACCGAGGAAGGCATCAACCATCAAATGGAACTTGCGGTAAGATTTCTGGGAGATTTGCAGCGTAGGCTTTCGCAACGATGACCGCTTTCCTCTCTGACAGATGTGTCCAGTACTCATCGACCCTTGCTACAGGGAGATTGCTAGCGAGTTGATCGAGACTATTGTGCATCTACTTCGCTTTGCAGATCCCGAAATAACGTAATGTAGCCTGAACACAGTACATGCATTTTTACAGTCGTACATCATCTGAACCATCTCGACCACACGATGCTAACCCTAATCACCTAGCCCCTCTCGCACCGCCAACACCAAGATCAAGCACAAACTTTTGCTTCTTCTTCTTGCCCGAAGACTTTGGCGCAGCAGTTGCGTCTGATTTGACTGGTGTAGTCGAAGCTACCTGGGCTTCCCACGTGCGGAAAGCGACGTCCCAATCATCTTGTTCTGGAGGTGCAGCAGAAGGTGGCAGAGCAGAGTTCGGAATCAATTTCGTGCCCCAGACCGTCCGATCCCGCTCAATCGCATCAGCAGGCAAAACTGAAGGAGAAGGTGGAGACATTGAAGGGAAAGCATCGTCGTCAATCTCTGGATAGTGATGCGGGATATCGAGATGAGCAGATTCTGAAGGATGAAAGACGTAATCGCGAGCAGAATGATGTATCGTAGTCCGAAAGTCGCGTTCGTTCTTCTCTCGCTCCTTCTCTTCAGATCTGAATTTGGCTTTATCTTCCCTCCTAAGCTTATCTTTCCGCTTGGTCCGCCTCGTCTTCAGCGCATGCGCATAAGGTTCCAAACTCTTGCTGCCTATAAGCCGTTCCAGGTCCAACTCCAAGAAGGTGACATCCGATGCAGCAGGCAAGTGACTGAGGTATCGACACCGACGACGCAAATCCTCATTCATCGAGCCTTCTTCTCTGCCCTCGACTCGTACATGAATGGTATCTGGGAAGGCTGGATAGTTGATATAATGAGCTTTGAGGATCTTGATGTCCAAAGGATGCAAAAAGACATTCGCGCCGGAACTTGCTTGATAGAAATAGAACGTATTGTCTGGCGGAGGAGGGTTGAGGTTCTTCCTGGTCTTGGTCTGAGGTGTCGAGTTGGCAGCCGCGCCAGGAACAGGCCGTTGATATTGGCCGCCTTGAGCACTGCTGGCATAGTAAATATCGGGAATCTCTTCAATCTCTTCAGAAGACGATCCAGTCGAAGTAGAAGCTTGAGGTGTTTGCAGATGCTTTGCAGCTCGCTCCGCATGCTTCCTTGACCGCTCTTGCGTTTCAGCAATATCCCGAGCACTCTGCTTCTTGGCAGCCATGACATGATTCGTCCTCAACCCTTCTGCCTTGTCCATCTGCTCCCGGACTTTGCGCACAGCCGCAGCAACAAATGATCCATCCAGCTCGGCTTCCTTGACACCAGCGATAGAAGCGCTTATAACATTCAGTTGGAACAGGTCTTGCTGTAATGCAGCAAGCATATACTCTGGTGTAGCCAGCATGAATCGAGCAAAAGTGTAGGCGTCGGGAGAAAAGACCCAAGGCGTTGACAGATGAGGCACTGCCTCTGAAGGCCAAGTTGCTGATCGCGGTAATGCCAGAGTAGTAATCCGCGGGCGTTCCATGAGTTGAAGAGTGACAAAGTCGCCTTGTAGCGTACCATCCATGTTGAAGTCGACATCGGCAGGAACACAAGCTTCGGCAGGCTGAGCAAATGTGACCGACTTGAGATCCTTTGGGTGAATAGTGTCTGCACAGACTGGGCATTTGACCCATTTACCGTGGTCTGAAAGCTCAAACAGATGCAATAGACACGGATAGCCTGGTTTTATTTCTTTTAGTGAGACTTTGACGCGTTCATTGCGAATTAGGCTTACAGAAGACGTGACCGCATTTCGTCATGCGCGGAGCAGATGGTTCGCTCAAGCAAATAGGGCAAAAGTTCTCTTGCTCTTCTCGATCTGCCAAAGTAGCTCCATTCGAAGGCGACGTATCGCAACTGACAATGACTTGAAGCACGTTCGGCCAATAGTGGTATATATCCGGATCGCAGAAGTGAGCAGTGTAGTCTCCCGTCGGGTTCAATACAAAGCCTGCGTATGTATAATCAGCTGTGAAAGCCGGCACAATCATGTAACGACGGACGATATGAGGCATGAACGAAACCTGCGATCACAACACGTTTTAGCTCAAGTAGCTTCCATCGTGTACACTCAATACTCACGTTCCCTAGTATACGGCACAGCTTTAGACGGCTTCCGACCAGCAGAGGCTTGCTGCCTTTGACGCGGAGGCAGCGAGAACCCAAGAAGCTGATGCGCCACAATCAAATCAGCACTTGAATTCGCTAGATGAGCCCAAAACGAACATGATTCAAGTTCGCAGCTTCCTTGCGGGCCGCCTGGACATGCACGTTGCGGCCTCTGTCTTTCTGATCGATTCTATCAACTTGAAGCGAGGGTTTGCCCTTGCCCTTTGCGGACATTCTGCAGTCAGTTGCTGGGATTGGCAAGGTCGTATGTGTATATGATAGTTGCCTCCGGGGAGAGACAAGGTCGTGAGACGAGGAAAAGGTGCATGTTGGAGTCATCCGCGCGAAACAGGGTGTCCGGGCACTTCGGCGTCATAATATGCTATGTGTAATACTCTGCTTCACTTCTGCTAGATCCCTGCTCTGCTGCGCCTCTAGCCTATTTCAGTGTCTGTTTCGGACTGACTTCATGCCCTTATCAGAGTGACCATCCCGATTTCTCGACCTAGCATGCAGCACCTCCAAGACAGCAAAGACCAAGCATAGCTACCATTAGCATCGGAGCAGAGCAGGCAACCCAAAGCTGAGACCCGGCAATGTATGTGCACCGCGCGGCCAATTGAAGCTTGACAAAGACGAGGGCGGTGCAAATGGCGATAGAGCCAAGCAGCTATAGGTGGTGACGAGCTTCGACGTTGATCAATTGGTTAAACTACCGAGAAGACATCAGACTTCGTGCCAGATGGATCATGCGGCCAACGCACTCAATGCATGCGTTCCAGTGCCACCTACACTGTGCCGAACGTAGTATAGATCGTTATAGCTTCGCCATTTGATCCGCTGCCCCTGTATCACGCAACCGCAAGAGGCCTTCTTGCGTCATGGTCGATATAACGATTCCGTTCTGAGTGTACATAGTCTGTGAGAACATGAGACAATTTCTGCACTGGCTGGATAAAACACGCACTCCTTGGCACAAGCATCTTCCTCCAGTAGTCGCTCTGAAATATTTCTGGAAGAGGATCCATTCCGTCAGGTCGACCGAATCGCTGTGTTTGCTGTTAGCCTTTGCATGGAATTGAGCATAAGGATTGACTGACCAGTTCAAGAAATGTTGAGCATGGTCGAGGGAGGCCAACATGGTCAGCCGAAGAGGATCACTTGATCGGTTGACTCCCAAAGCATGCGGTGCGGTTCTGCCATTTTTCAATTAGTACACTGAGGTACTCTTGTTGAGTTGACTTACGGAAGAAAGTCTACATCTCCAAGGTAGATCAAGATGCACTAGTGAAAGAACTAAGTGGCAGGCCAGGAATCTATGCGGTGCACTGCTCACTTTCTGCATGGCCTTGCCTCGATTGTCCGTTCTCGCTACTCGAATCCAAGTGTATACGGCATCATCGTGCGTCTTGCCATTGTCCGTAAGCACAGCTGACCGCAACTCGACTCCTCCAAACCGGAACCCAGTCGGTTTGAGCGTTACATCTCTCGCTTGTGGGCGTAGCACAGCATCCGTCGATCCGAAAGTAGGTTCGCTAGTAGACGCAGCTGCAACAGGTAACCGAGGGAAATTGTCTACTTCAACCGGGCTTGATTCTGGTACTTGGAAAGAAGCTGATACGGCAATGACGTTCTTTCCGTTCTGGATACCGACAACATTGCGAACACAGAAACCGCGGCCATCTCGTAGTCTTGTTACTTTGTAATATAGCGGAGCCTTTTTGCTGACTGAAGCCAGGAAATAGCAGTGCATGGAATGGAGCGCAAATTGCTCAGGAGTGGAAAGTGTACATGCCCAGACGGCTTGGCTGTATTTCCTCGCATCAGAATGCTTTCCAAATTATGCATGAATGGTTCAACTGACGCCTGTATTTGTCCGCCAAATGCACCTCGCGCATTCTCTGGCACCCACAGATACTTGGCTAGCTCAACGATCAGCCTGGCTATCCGCGGAAGCCGTATGTGACCCTACCTTGGTATAGATCCGGTTCAAGCTCATCAAGTTCAATCTTGTCTTCTATACGCTCGCGCTGGGCAGACTCGAAAGCGTCGTGGTCTTGAGGCATTGATATCTGTACAGTATGTGACAAGGTATGGTTAGCTGTCAAAGCCGCCTTCCAGATGTTTGCATGTCCGCGAGTCGTGCCTTTCACATGCCGTGCTCTCGAATACAATAAAGCAGACATGATCATATATACACAAAAAGCGAACCCTATACCCTTGAGAACATACATTCTTCCGGTATCCTTCAAGCTTTGGTGGTATCCGCTCTCCGACGGTCGGTCGTCGAATGGCAACCTGGCTTCACCTTCAACCGCCAACCGAATCTAGCAATACTTGACAAGCCGCCTACGCAAAGCAGCTATCGATTCATGTCTTCCACTCACAGACGCACATCTCGACGTGATCCTGCAGCTCAGACTCTGCAGCAAATCATAGTATGTAGCGCAGAGCCAGCTACCAGGATTGCAAAGGAATGTCAAGCGCAGCCGCGAGCAGATCGGTCCAAGCATGTGAGGCGGCTCTTGAAGAAGCACCCAGCAAGGCCCTTTGTGAAAGGCAAACGTCCTCTAGCCACGGAGGTGGAACTCGCCCAAGCTTTTCGAGACTTTGGAAAGAAGGTGCATTCCACCTTGGTGTCCTCAAACTCGAGCCATCCATCCTCTCCTGGCGATGCAAACGATTCAAGCGACGACTGGGTAGACGACTTATCCTTTGAAGTATCAGTGTTACCGGTGCCAGACAGGACAGCCTCAACAGACGACTCCAATAGAGCTGTATCAGTAGACTCATCGGAGACGAGTTGGTCTTCCCCATCGTCCAGCAGCTCGCCTTCATCCAAATTAGAGCGAGATATCAAAAAGGCGAAACAGCACGCCCCGGTTGGCACTAAAGGACTGAGCGTCGTGGACTATGAAGCATATCCCGTGGCCAGCAGAAATGTGCGCATCGTCCATCATGTGGTCGGACTGGACTCACTCTGCTGACAGTATTATCATCAGCTCGAGGCAGAGTACAATATCAAGCGCTTGGAAGCAAAGATGGAAGCGGAGACGAAGATCAAGGAAGCAGAGCAGAAGACTAAGGCCGAGAGAATCGCTCGCTTGGAAGCGGAGAACAAAGTGTCGGAATCGGAGAACAAAGTGTTGGAAGCGGAAAACAAAGTGTTGGAAGCGGAGAAAAGGATTAAGGACCAGAATGAGCGAACGGTTTTGCAGTGGCAGATCTGTGATAGGATACTTCAAGGTATGCTTATCCAAGTGTGTCAAGCGTTCTCTCATCGCTCACTCCAGCCACAACCCAATTGCTGAAATCCAAAGGAGGATGGACCGATGCGATGGAGCATATGACTCGTGAGCTCGCGCTTGATCTGGTCCAGACGCACCGTGTTAACACAAAGCATAGTGCGGACTGCTATCAAAAACAGAGACGAAGGAGGAGACTTGCCCAGCGAGATAATGCGTCTTCTCCATCAGCTACCATATAACATCCGCCGTATTGCAATAGCCGCCCAAGGACAGCTCGCTTTTCCGGCATGCAAACCTCGCCATGATCTATGCCACCCTAAAACAGACAAACAAGCTCTGCGCAAGCTCATCGAAAGCATGGAGATCGATGTTGAAGAGAATCAGTTGGGTAAAGCAATTGATTTGCTGGCTACACAGAAGATTCAGCTGTCACTAAATGAAAGGCCGAAAGAAGCCTTCCCAGCTAACTGAACATCTCTACTTCCGTCGTACGTCTCCTTCTTTCATCCTCTAAATACTCAAGCTGATGGACTCATTTCTCCTGCCAATAGGGGTGATTTGCATTTTGCATGGACATCTGTTTTCTCTGGTAATTGTACTGGCCATCTTTATACCCTGCATCATAAGCTATCGCATTGGTCTTCTTAACGTATGGCCTAGCTATTCCTGTTCCTTGGCCTCGAAGGTTGGTGCGACAGCTCAAAGCGAGTCATGCGCATTCTCTGGCACCCACATTTCCTTGGCTAGCTCAACGATCAGCCTGACTATCCGCGGCAGCCGTTCGTAACCCTCGTGATCTTGAGGCATTGATACTGTACAGTATGCGACAAGGTATGTTTAGCTGTCAAAGCCGTCTTCAAGATGTTTTGATGTGCAAGTCGTGCCTTTCACATGCGTGCTCTCAATACAATAGCAGACATTCGTGCCTTTCTCATGCGTGCTCTCAATACAATAGCAGACATGATCATATATACACGAAAAGCGAGCCCAATACCCTTGAATACATGCATCCTCAATTCGCTTCCAAAGGCTACATCTTTTCCGCCTTTACATCCGTCCCATTACGCACAGCAGACGTAAGATGATAGTGCTGCTTGTTTGGACTGGTCCTCTTCGACCAAGCAGCTTGGATCAGAAGGTCTGCAGCGCGATTGACTTCCATAGCTTCTCCATTGACTTCCAGAGTAGAGATGCCGAGCGATTCGGTAGAGCTGACAGAGCAGATGGAAATGTCCGATCGCATACGCTGCCGTTTGGTAGGCGGTTCTTCTGATATAAGGTCAGTGAGCTTGAGTCGAGCACCAGGCGTGCGGTCAGGAAGATTATGTTCAGCTTGCTCTGACCGTTCCGGTTCCGGTTCGAAAGAGAATGCGATAGGTGACTGAGCTGCAGCTGGACCTAGTATATCGCGTTGTCGTTTGGCTGTCTTGGTCACTTTGTCTTGACGAGCGGTCTGGCTGATGATGTCTGTGGAGGTCGTGCGCTGTTGGCAAGAGACTTCAGAGCGCAAAGCCACAAGACTCGAGGCTAGATCACTTGATACAGGCGATGGTGCTACGATAGCTGGAGCGACATTTTGATTTGCTTCGATGCCTCTTTCGATAGAGCTGGAAGAGCGGAAACGATCACTGGCATCGGGCTTATATGTGTTGAAGCGCCGATCTTCCGTCTGTCGCTGGGGGTATTCGGCTAGTCTACCTCGAAACCTTTCTCCCGAGTGTCCTCTTTGGTGATGTGAAGAGCGATCTTGCGCAGAGGCGACAACAGCAGAGATTCGCGGACGATCTGAGAAGCTCTTGGCGAGAGAGGGACGAGGGACATGCGTGTTGGCTTCCTTCTCTGCCATAATCCGATCCTGACAAGCTTGATGCATCTTTGCTTGTTGCTCCGTCATCAGTCGATCGAAAGGTTTAGATACTGGCGGAGGGGCTGGGCGTTGCTCGGGAGTAGGAGGTGGCCGTGGCCGCTGCTCAGGCGATAGCGACGGTAGTTTGAAGTTAAGAGGGCCTCGTTTGGATGTGAAAGGGTTGGTAGCGAAAAGAGACGAGATACTGGCCGGAGTTAGAGCTCGTAGAGCCGGAAGATAACCAGGTCCTTGAGATAGTGTTAGTTTTAAGCTCCTTATAGTTGAGCATGGACTTACCATCATTCTTGATCAACTCTGTCACTTCTCCCAATTCACAATCCCAAACCGTTATTGCGCGGCTAGGCTGTCCATACCCTGCCGCTACTGTGACGTTGTAACGCCAGAAAGCAAGAACGGCACCAATCAGATGACCTTCGGGCGCATGACTGTGTACTCCTATCACGGCCATAAGATGGAATCCAAACACTTGACTGTTCGAGGTGGAACTCACCTTCGATTCTTGCAGACCAAAGCTTCTTGCCGTTCTGCGCTTCAATCCAGGATCCTGTCTTCTCTATCGCTCTCTATCGCTTGCGTACGCTGATGTAGCTTCCAGCTGGGAGATATCAACGGATCAGCGCTTGATTATAGGAGAGTAGAGCAGACCAACCTTTGTATTGCGGCATTGTTCTCCAGAATCGCCAAATGAATAGATGAATCATCTCGCAAGTCTGTAAGGCAGGTCAGCCTTGTCTGAACAGTCAGTAAATGGTAATTTACCATTCTAGGCTTTCTAGCTCGAAGGCAGATATTGGCTCGAGCTTCGGCGCTGCTTACGCCCGCCGAGCTGACATGAGTCAACATAAACTCTTCATCATCGGGAGAGAACTTGATGGGAGAAGTTGGACTACGCTGTGTTGGAGTCGGCTTTGAGGTAGCTTTGAGCGTAACTACGCAGGCTTTAGGACGCATAGCTGCCATGATCCTTTCGCGACGAGCTCGCTTCTCGGCTGATTCAGCCACATCTGAATCATCCACAATCGAAGCATCTTGAAGTACTCGAGACAGTGATGAAGTGAACATGTTCATATTTAGTTGAAGGTCGGTACAGGAAGAAGGGCTGAAGGCTTCTTGCAGCTAGCCGAAAGAGGAAGAAAGGGAACAGAGGAACGGAAGAAGACCGGCGATGGCGTACGAGTCTAGCTCGAAGGAGAAGAAAGGGAGTTGTCGAAATCGACCTTGGCGTATCTTCTGGAGCGAGTGGACGAGGGGTCAGCGACTTGCTAGAAGCGCTGCTGGGAGATCTACTGTTAGCGTGAAGGCGTTTATAGTACGGATAGAGCAGTGTATAGGGTATTAGGGGATGCAGCGCGAAAGGACAGAAGAAGGCTTCGAGACAGATGACTGAAGGAAGGTAGACACGGGACAGAAGAAAGAGGAAGGAGAGCGCTGCTCGATGAGATAGGAGTAGCATTCCGCACACTGGGCAGGCTCAATGCAAAGGGGTTGGGTGGTTTCAGCCAAATTTGAGGAATGTAGGCTGCCAGGCCGCACGGGACGCGTACTTTTCGAAGAGCGTGAACAAGCAAGCCCTTGGCCTGATAGAAGAACTTGCGCAACAAGGTTGTGCTGTTCGTTTCGCACGAGTTGAACGTTTTGGAAGACCAGGCGATATGCTCCTTTGCTTTCGACGGTGACTGCACCCGCAAGTCACCTGCAGGCCGCCTCGAGTCGATTCCATCTTGCTCAAGCAGCAGCTGACTTAGAGCAGTATCGCTTTACCAGATATCGTCTAACGTCGAACTCGCGCTAGCACTGCATTATATAATTTTCGCCTCGCTTGCCTCTACAAGCCACACGTCTTGTATCCTTACGAGACGGTTGTCTGTGTCGACCGCTGCGACACTCTCGCTTTTGTCGGCGCTAAATTACTCAAACACGCGCCTCAGATCGCAATTTGCGCTTACTAGAGCGCTAGAGTTCCGGCATTATCATCCTTCTCTTCTTGGCTTTCTCTTTCTTCTCAAACGATAACAATCAGCCTGCTCGACCATGTTTGTTAAAATCCTCAGTCTCCTTGCAGCCTTCTGCCAGCTGTCCACGGTTGTCGCTCAAGGTGGTGAGTCAAAGGAACGACTTACCCTCTCATCCTGCTCATTCGTCTGTTACAAGCTATCATTGAGCCTCGTCAAAACGTGTGCACTGCGGAACGTCGCTTGGCCGGAGTCAGACAAATCCCCTTTGCTTACAACCAACGCGATCTGGGCGCGTCCAATGCGGCTTTCAACAAGGTTCCATTCGGTACGTCTGATCATTCTACTAGTCCTCAGTGTTTGATGCTTTGTCGCGCAGCTGCAAATTGCGTCACAACCATGTACGCTTTCCTTCCGAGGGACCGCGCTGCAACTTGACGTGCTTTGCAGCGCTGCTAGTGGTCTTCCTCCTGTGCCTGTTGCTGTCGATGGCACTACTACACGAGCCTTTGCGAAAACTACCAGACAAGCCTTCTCTAGAGTCACCGGAAAGTACACTGACTTGTACGTTCTGACCTGTACTCTATGCCAAGCTTATTCACTGACTACTGAATGATGTTGTAGTCCTGCCAATCAGACTGCTTTCATCGAAACTCGAGTAGTACGTCTGCCTGTTATCCCTCGAAAGAAGATTTTGTGGATAGATTGTGCCGACAGACTTTGGGCGTTCGTAACCTCATCTCCGTCCCGGTCAGCTTTGATGGACAAGTCTACTGCGACTATGACCAAGATTGCAACATTAAAGCTGTTCGCGCTATCGCTCAAGTGGGGCGCTCTTCTTTCCTTTGTTTTCTCGGCTATTAGCTGACTATTCGCACGTCTAGCCAAGCAATCTGTTGGGTCAAGATGTCAGCTTGGACGATCTCATTCCAGGTCTGGATCTGGGTTTGGGTTTGTGAGAGAGTATTAGTTTTCAGCGGTGCCAGTGTAAATCAACTTTGAGGCAAAACTACAATGCCGGCGTCTTAAGGCTGATGATCAGTCTCGGAAGCCGCGCAGACGCTTCATATTTGGAGATGCTCGCTTGGGACTCAGCTTGCATGAGATGACGAGCAGCGTCCATTTCCTCAATTAGAAGTGGACTATACAGCACGCAGAGTCGATGCTGTTCAATAGTGCAATATGACAACAGCGGCATCAGCTACTGGCACGTCCAATTCGCAAGAAACATCATCTGGCTTGGATCTGTCCATCTTGACTTCTCTCACTCGCACTTTCTTGGAAGATGTCCTCGGCAGGGTGAGCTGATGTATATCGCTTCAGTGTGTCTGGCTTGATGTAGCATGCTGTAGATTGTCGGTGCCAAAACTCTAGTCATCGATCCCTCGTTGGCTGGTCCGCTCGGTTTGGTGACTGAAGTATCCACTCTCAAGGTAAGCCATACCACAGCAGTCATGTACAAGAAGTCTGATGAAGAGGTAGCACAGTCTCATGGCGTAGATCGCATGTTTTACCTCGAGTCGGGCGCTCTATCACAAGCTCAGCGCAACATTGTCTGGCTCTGTTCGCCCAAGATCAGTCTGATGAAGATCATAGCAGGTTGGTGACGTTTCTGTGCTTTCTCTTCTCGTCTCCTCGTGTGGACACATATTAGCCCTTGCATCAGTCTTCTCTTACAGGAGAGCGACATAGATGATGCCTGTGGTCAGTCGTTAGTCCTAGATCCATCTCTGCTCTGCTAGAAATCATATCTGGCAATCGTCACTTTCTACCTACCTGATTGCCTGTCCGTCCGCTTTACAGACACTGACACTTGATTAGACCAGATCAAGGCTTCAGATGGCACCCGACACACTTATACCATCTTGCTGGCACCTCGGATCACCTCTCTTTGCGTCTCAGCATTGGAAGACGCTGGTGTATACGGTTCAGTGGATGTGCAACCTTTTCCGCTAGAGTTCTTGACACTAGAACGGGATGTACTCTCGCTTGAGTATGAGAACAGTTACAAGTCGCTTTTCATGGTAAGTCATTCTCAGTCAAGTCTACTTCGTCTGATTAGGTCTTTAGGACGAAGACTATGGTTCTATCTTTGATATGGGGAAAGCGCTGATCACCTTTCAGCAAGTCTATGGATTGATACCCAATATCGTTGGCAAGGGAAATGCTGCGCAGGTAAGTCGCGTTGGGATCGTCTTTGGAAGGCGCTGACTTCCATGAAGCGCCTCATCAACATCATGACTCGCCTTCGAGATGAACTACCTTCCACTTCCGCCTTAACTCCAGGCGCAGCCGACTCTTTAATCATCATCGACCGACAAGTCGATCCAGTCACACCACTCTGCACCCAACTGACCTACGAAGGTCTAGTTGACGAATTAGTCGGCATCCGAAATGCACACGTAGAAGTCGATCCTGCCTTAGTCAATCCACCTCCTAATGCTATGCCTTCTCCATCTACTGCTCTGACGTCAATACCTACACAAGCGAAACGGAAAAAGCTTTTACTATCTTCCCAAGCCGATCCTCTGTTTGGTGAACTGAGGGATAAGAATTTCGCTGTTGTGGGAACTGTATTGAATCGGGTAGCAAAGAGGATCAATTCAGATTACGAGGGTATACATCAAGCGCAAACTATTACGCAGATCAAGGGCTTTGTTGGAAGGCTAGGTGGATTACAGGCTGAACATCAGTCTTTGCGATTGCGTATGCGGGCTTTGAATGTGTGTGGGAAGATAGCTGATGAATCTATGCAGATACCGGTCTGACGGAAGAGATTATGAAGACTACAATGACAGACGAGTTCAATCGGGCTCTCGAGATCCAGCAGAGTGAGCAATGAAATTTCATGCTGTTGTGAGATCCTCTGACAAAGCAGCGCAGACATCATTGCAGGTCTCGATCTCTCGACGCAAGAAGCCGGCATTCGAGACTTGTTAAATAAGGAAGCAGACCCCACGACCATCCTCCGCCTACTCTGCCTCTACTCGCAAATCAGCGGCGGGCTTAAACCCAAAATCCTCGAAGAATTCCAACGCGATTTCCTTCAAACTTATGGGTATCATCATCTACCTCAACTCGTCGCCTTGGGTAATTTAGGATTGCTCACGAAACCCATCAGCGGGAAGAGTCCGTTTGTTCAATCGAGGAAACCGCTCCGATTAGTAGTTGATGAAGTGGACGAACAAGCGCCTGATGATATTGCGTATGTGTATTCTGGTTATGCGCCGTTGAGTGTTAGGTTGGTCCAAGGTGCATTGGGGAGGAACGGAGCATTCTTGGGGTGGAGGAGTATCGAAGAGGCGTTGAAAGTCTTGCCTGGGAAAAGTGTGGAAGTAAAACAAAAGGTGGATGAGGAGACTAGAGGCAGAGGTCTGTCCCTATTCAATTTGGAAAGATTGCGCTGATCTAGAATACTGAGTAGCGTTGATGCACGATCAATCGCCTGTTACTGTCGTTTGCTTCTTGGGCGGTTGCACGTATACCGAGATATCAGCATTGCGGTTCGTCAGTAATCAGGGCAAAGGTATGTCTTGTCAGATCTCGTTGCTTGTTCAATTGCTGAACGTGTGTAAAGGCGGAAGGAAGATTGTCGTGTGCACGACGGGCATTATAAACGGACAGAATATGGTCAAGAGCTTGTTGTAATCAAATTTTGCATTGTATAGATAGGGCAAAGAGTAAAAGCACAGCAGACAGAGTGTGATCTTTACGAATCATGAGCAAGCCGATAAGCGAACGCAGACGTTCCTCAAGCATCAGCGAAGAGAAAACCTACCTTGTGACTGCACACGACCAAAACGGTCAACGTCATTCGAAAAAGCAAAAGCGATGCAACATACGTTGATCAGCACAAAAAAGCTCTCCATTAGCCCAACACAAGTACAAGTATCTAACGTCTGATATCTGTGAATCGGATGATCAGGCCAAAGTCAGATGGACTATAGCTGAATCAGACTCACAAGCAGAAGGACCCAATCCTTTATAGTTTGCGGCAGACCCGAGACCTTTGCCTGATTTCTGCACTCCGCTCTTTGCTCTCGCTTTAGCCTCTGTTTCTAGCTTTCTGGCCTTCTTTTCACCAATCTCTACAGCTCGGACTTCTGTTGTCGCCTTCTTGATGGTAATTGGTCTCGAGCCCACGTATTTGCCTAGATATCGCGTCAACCTGTGCCGTGAAATAGAAGTGAAGGACACTGACCATCCATAGCTTTCCAAGCCTTCATGTAATCTTCGGCATCAGAATACGCGACAAATCCAAAACCTTTAGTTTTTGTAGTGTTGTGATCCCGAATGACTTTGGCTTTAACAAACGTCTTTACACCGATAGCGCTTCCGTTGCCAAAACACTCTTCTAGATCATCGTCGTTGACGTCGTTGCCTAAATTACCGACAAAGAGTCTGAAATGCTTTGGATCCCATTCGAGTAAAGTTTGATCTTCCCATACGTGACCTGCGCCTTTACGAAGTACTGTGCGTCTGTTCGACCACGATTCGAAATTCAGCCAGACATATGGCGATAACAAAGATGGTACGAACCTTGCTTTGCCTTGTTGCGCTTTACTGGGCATACCAGAGTTGCCATTAGAGCCAGAAGCAGCCGGTAGAGGGTTGTACTGTGCACAGCGAGTCACATGTCAACAAATATCCGCGAGTCAGAAGGCGAACAACGGACAATGGAAGATTGCTGAGCGAGGTCAGACATGAACTCTTCATCGTTTTTGACTTGTCTGTAGGCCATTGCTTGGAGCAAATGAAAGGGTTGGTTGATGCGGGTCAAGCTGGCTCAGCCACTTTCTCCTCTAGTCTATTGCTTCTGCCGGTCTCTCTGCTGTAGCTGTGTGTTGTGCTGTGTCTCGTTCGCTACGTTATCGCTAGCATCGCGCTTTACTGAAATGCGAGCAAATATTTCCATGTGCCCATTCTGTCATTCGCATTCCAACTTCAGACTGTTCACTGTATTCTGAGCCTGGAAAGCTCCTTAGTCGATCAGCTGACGTCGTCCCTTCTCCTGTGTTTTTCTTCATCGTCTTCTGCCTTTGCCTTTCCTTCCAAACCCATAACTTTTCATCGATTTCACATCTTTCGGCTTACAAAACACCCACACTTCTCACACGAAACCTACACGCAAGCTATCTAACGCATGTCTTCTTCTTCTTCTTCACCAATGCAATCGCCTCAAGCTTCCCATCCTGCACCATACAGTCCGCCCATGTCGCCTTCTGGACGCGTCATACAATCGCCTAACCTCCTACAGCGCGATTTATGGGATTACGGAGCAAAGCGCGAAAGGTACTTGTCTTCTTTCCGACATTGAACGCGTCTGATACGAGAGCAGATCCGACACTGCCAATTCTACCAATTCAATCTTTGCTTCCATCTATGCCAAACAACCCGTTCCTACTTCTGTTGATGCTTGTTTGTTCATTTCTCTTTTCTGCATCGGGATATTGACTGATTGCGTTTGGGTTAGTCGGTACAAGCGTAGCGGACCAACTCCAATCTCGTCGTCAAGAGTATTTGTTGCAAGTACAGAATGCTATAGTCTATAGGTAAGTTTACTTTCAACTTTCCTTCAATTGGTATTGATGATAGGGACAGAAACATGCTACACCAATCTCCACCACCTAAAGAAAACGACAAACAGAGGGAGCGCACAAACAGTCAGTTGGACAGTGATTACAAATGGTGGGAGAAGCTCTAGGTCTTCCTTGCCCGTATGTCTGCCTGTCTTCTCTTGGAAGCAAAGCTTACTGACTCAAGTCTGCAGCCGAACAATACCTATTGATCAAGAACAGATACTTCAAGAGAAGACCTTAGTACAAGTACAAATGTGGATAGTGTGATACAGTATAGCGTTTTGGATATACTTCTTGTCATGTCTTTTGCATGGTATTGCTCTTCAATATACAGCGATCTTTCATGGTCTTTTTGTCTTGAATCGGGCTTTCTTGCAGTAATGCCGTATTCCTACACCCATGTCTGAAGCCTGCTCGGCGGCCACTCGAAGCAACGATTTGTGCCTTCCTACAATTGCAAAGCATCAAAATCAAAGCTCTTGTTTGCTTCAATCTGTCGAAATCGCGCTACACTCTAAAAGAGCATGTATTCCGCCTGAACGTATTCTCGCAAACTATCGCTGGGCCTCTGATTGCTCTTGAGAGTCCAATAGCGACCGGTCTTCAATTCAAATTGACAATGCCTCGTTAACCTATCTTGCTGAAGACCGGACCTATCATCTAGTGCCTTGAGTGTACTGTATTTCCTACCTAGGAACAGTCTGCTCGCCCTGTTGCTGTCACGATCGTTGCATGCCGCTAGGTCCAACAATCTCAGGTCCAAGGGCACCTCGTGCGCCAGACCCTGAACTTGTGCGAATGCTTAATCTGTGTCCTCTTTCTTTGCTTTACTACCCTTCCTCTAAGCGAGCCTGAAATTGCCCTTCTGTCTCATTTTACATCGACAGAAGACACAGATCTTTTGGACTCGGCCTGGCCTCTGTCGGCTCTCGCTTGGGCATGGCTACATTGACCGTCTTTGGACAAGCACCCATCGAGATACTTACCGTATGTTCTTCCCTTTTCGATTCACCAACAGCTGATCATGCCAAACAGAGAATTTTCTCCCACGCCCACCCATCAGACCTAATCTCCCTCTCTCGAACAAACAAATGGCTTCGCTTCCTCCTCAGTTGTCGTTCTGACATTTGGCGAAAAGCAGTCAATGCATTGAAGCACTTTCCATTACCGCCTGTCGGAGTAGATTACTGGCGCTGGTTGGAACTATTGTTCAGCAAGACTTGTCAGAAGTGCGGTGCGGTGTGCGAGGAACCGGATTTTCAGCTGCACGTCAGGCTGTGTGACGATTGGTGAGCTTTCAACACTCGGTCTTTTGATGTTGTCTGATCTCTTTCGACAGTGGAAAGACATAGTACGTGAAACAACCATCGCCCGAGATGCTTGCTGATATGCACTGAAGCATCATCGGATTCGCTCGCTTGGGATGCTATACTTCCAGCCGAGACCTCATTCTTACCAGCTTATGCAACAGAGGCGTCACTTCGCTCGACAGTACGTCTCTCCCTCTGTCTCCCTTCTTATCTATTTGGCTAATGCTTAAAGCAGATAGATGGACGCACCTCTCTGACCAAGGCAGGAATTATCAATACTACTATTTCCTCGAAGACTACAATACCGCCGCTCGACTGCTCGAAGGTGTAGAAAAGGAATTGTATGTCACTCATGAAGAGCAGCCGACGGATACGCAGATTTACCTTCATGAACGCATCAAGCCTGTTTTAGCGAGACAGAGCAGATTACGATCAGAGGCTTGTAGGGTGAGTTTGGTCTATTCTCTTGGGAGGTTGCCTCTTTAATGATGGAGCAGCATTTAGACAAGGTCGCTAGATTCTTGGAGTTGGAGCGTGAGAGCGATTCGCACACCAGGCAAGGGACACTAGAGCATTAATCTTTAGACATTGATTCATTAACATTTCGTTTGCTTCCTTATATACATGACGACAATAATAAAACGAGAGCACAGACTTTATACACTTTGCTTATGACCGATGTACCAGCATCCAAGCCTTCTAATACTGATCGATCGTAATCACTGCCTCAACTATAACGCAAACATGAGCTCAAGTACTGAGACAAAGAGAAAGAAGAAGAACTAACCACCAACTCGCCATTCATCTCATGATAATCCATGCCCAAATGTGCTTTCGCATCACAGCTCATCCTGTCACCAGCTTTGCAAGACTCGTCCAATTTCTGAGCGAGAAGTGCAAGAGGGTATCGTCTATGCCCAAAGAGTCAGCTTGGTTCAATAGATAAGAGAGGGAAAAGAATGCACCTTTTGGCTAGTGCTGATGCTACGCGAACTTTATGTGCTGGTTCAGCGCGAGATTCGAGGTAGTGTTGAAGATCGAATTCTCGTGGTAGTGCGTCTACTCTTTTCGCGACTGCAATGGATAAAGAGTCAGACGACTGTAAAAAGGGCAGAAGGTGAAGAGGCTTACTGTTCGTTTGGGTCGCTCGTGCTACGTTTGCTAGTGGGAGCGCGGTAGTGGATGAAAGGAGAGCAAAGAGCGCAAGGCAGATGGCGAGAATGAAGGATCGCATGGTTTATTGGGCTTGAAACGAAGAGGTGCTGAATCGAAATGCGAGAACGATAGACGTGGATGAGAAGAAGAATGAAACGAAAAAAGCACTGATCGATCAGACAAAGCTACACTAGCGCATACTTTGTGCGTTAATACAACTTTAATTGACGTAACTAGTTTACTAGATGCAGATCTGCAACAACACCGGGATTGGTATCGTCGAGTACGGAAATGGAAATTTTAGATAATTCAGGCAACCCTGCGATAGACGAATCTGCCCAAAAGCAGACGATTCACGCTGCTAGTGCAGGTCAGACTGTTGTTAAGAATAGAGCATGGGAGAGTGGATGACATGAATTGACAAAAGCGCCTGAGGTCGGACATTCGGGCATCTCAAGAAACCGAGGCTGGTCCACAATCATGTATGCGCGTCGCTGCTGCTCTTCAGAGCTGTATGGGAAAGACTACTTGGTCGAGCAGGAAAGACATGTAATTCCATTGATCTTCTGCAGTCGCCGGTTGTTTGCCTCTGACACGCTGTGAATAATGTCAACACGTCCGAATCCGAAGCGCTGTACAGGCTGCAGCACCTCAGTCGAAAAACTAGAAAGAGACGGCGAGGAAATGTGCGCTGCTGTTCTGAAAGTCGCGTAGTGCAGCCTGAAGCGTCTTCTTTGTGACGAATGCTCTGATTGTGGCTAGTATGTCTGCCTACGCCGTCCGAGTCCCACTCTGACTGTGTGATAGCATCGCTTGTGGAGAGTGGGCTGTCTCTAAATTGCGTCGAACAGCTGCTGAATAGACCTAGCTGCGCGTGTCATCATTCTCGAGGTGAGTCTTCATTCCATCTTGTATCGTGCGTGGCCTGATTGCGAAAGCAGGGTCATGCTGGTGTCCCGGCGGAAACTTTGGGACACCCTGTCAGCGCTTCAAAGTGACAGCTCTCGCAGTATGCTGATGACGTATCTGCTGCTCTATAGACTGGTGAGGCTTCTGTCTATGCTTTCGAAAATCTAGACTTATTGTTACCAGCTTCCGCTTTCCAAAATGGTACTTTATGGATGGCAGGACGCGCGTTTCCCTCTCTTGTTCCTCTGCAATGCACGCTCACAAGACATGCAGAGGCGCTTCCTACAGAGGCGATCATCATCCAAATCCAGTACAAGAAGGCTGGGAGCTGTTGGAGGGTTTGGACCTCGATAAAGTGTACGAACCTGGCCTGAGGAAATGCGGCAATTGCGGTGGGGAGTTTGATTGCATGGCCAAAGAAGGGATCGAGGGAATTAGGCAGCTGTCCTTTTGAGGTGCGCATTGTATTGTGAGTGCTCTTGTACTCGTCCTGACCCAAGACTCTAGTATCTCTGTCCCGTCTGACTGGACCGTACATCAGGGCCAAGTCTCTAAGCTGTTACGAACTCGATTTTGCTAGGATCTACAATCGCACAAAACTCGATAGGCTCGGGTTGCAGAACTCAGATCGGCCAAGAACCGGTTTAATTAACACAGTGAACTGGTGAACCTCAATCTAAGCAGCTGAAAGTCAACGGAGCCCGGCAATGAGAGGCTGGGCTGTATACGTCCTTCTTCCCGGTCTTAAAATCTCATTTCTGGTATTACCTCCTGTTCTGTCTTACTATCTTACAAATCGCTTCCGTAGGCCCGCAGGTGAACTTCGAACATCAGTACTCCTTCTCTTAGCTGATATTTGTAGTCTCTGCAATGCTTCATCCCTCATTCCCTTTCTTCATTTCCTCTCGTGTTTTAGGAAGTCTCCTTTGGTTGTCGAGCTCTGTATTTTGGCTATATCTTCTATTCTGCTATGTCTGCTTCGAATTCGACTGGGATCCACATGTATACCCGCGATGGTTCTGGTCATCCTTCTCTCGACGAACCTGGACGTCAATCTCATTTGAACCAATCTCTGCCGCCGTCCTCCCATCTGATACAAGGCTCTGGTGGCCGTATTCATTTTCAGATTCAAGAAAGCGCTGAGCACAAAAGGGTCGATCTCTTTGCTGTCAAGAATGGCGTAATCATCGGAATGGTTCAAGCTCATGTCATGTCGCCGGGTCAGGCCAATCTAGGGATCAGCCTTGCCAACAGACGCGTTGCTGACCACTTGAACAGCCAGACAAGGGGCTTCGTCTACATCCATTGGACGGAGATTCATCCCGACTATTACTATGGCAGTGGAAGATTTGGTCGAACCGCTGGCCTGGCCGGACTACTCACAGCAGCTGTCAAGCTTCTCATGCAGCAACGCGGCATTCACCACTTGATCTCGTTGAATACTCAAAGTCCCGGGCGCTATACTCGAGCGGGTTATAGACTCGACGCGGCTCATTCCAATGATTCGTACAGCCTGTTTGTGCTCTGAAGAACGGGCTTGTATATATCTTCGCTCATCAGGGAGTTTCCCTTTGTGGTCGCTCGAACATCATTTGCGCTGATTTCTAGTGACGAGATTACAGCGGCTCCGATGTTAATGCCAATAACGTAGATTTATGTCTGCCATAGCTGCAAGTAGTAGAGCTCAGGCTACGCCACATGAGTTCTGAGCCTTCGAGCGAGATTCGTCATCACAGACCTTCTCGAACCTCACCAACGACAATGACAGACACAACAACACCTACAGCGTCTACTTCAGACTCTATCAAGCTCAACGTGAGGGCCCCGGGCGACAAGAAGCTCAGCGTGTCCATTTCGCCCTCTGCTTCCGTGTTGCAATTGAAAGAGGCCATTGCTTCAGATGATTTGTACAAGGAGGATGCTTGTCCGCCTGAGACGCAACGACTCATCTTTAGCGGTAGAGTCTTGAAAGTGCGTTCATAACGCTCTCGATGCGTGGACAAGCCGGGCTGATAAGACGAGGTCTGATGTAGGATGAAGAGAAGTTGAGCACGTACAAGATTGCAGAGAATCATGTCTTGCATTTGGTTCGCAGCGCAAAGAAGTCTGAACGTCAGTCTCTGTCACCGCTCAGTCGTTTACGAGGCTTATTGGGTCGGAAATGGCAGCACCGCCAGCTGCAGCTCAAGTCCCAGCGAATCTTAACACCGGCCAGCAATTCGCCAACAACCCGCTAGCACCACTCATGAATGCTTCTAACCCTGGTCTCGGCGGTTTCAACCCTTTCGCAAACATGGGCTTCAACCAGGTCTGCTCTCATTTTTAGCCGAACAATGAAGGTCGCTGACTATCGTATCTATAGAACGATCCCAACATGATGCAACAGATGATGCAGTCCGACGAAGTGCGCTCGCAGATGAACAGAATGATGGACGACCCTGCTGTTCTTGATCAAATTATTCAGGCTTCTCCCGAGCTCAGAGCTATGGGTCCACAAGTCAGACAAATCAGTACGTTGCTCATTCCCTCTTTTTGGTATGGCCTTTGCTAAACTTCATCTCCTAGTGCAATCACCAATGTTCCGACAAATGATGGCCAACCCAGAAATGATGCGCGCAGCAGCAGAAATGCAAGGTCGTGATCCTTCAGCCATGTTTGGCGGCATGGGCGGCGCAGGAAGAGGTCAAGGAGGGAACGCTCAACCTGGATTGTTTGGCCTGGCGCAGCAGCAGCAGAACCAACAACGTCAAGAAGCGATGGGCGGTGGATTAGGCAATGCGGGAGCAGAAGGACAAGCACCAGCAGCAGGTGGAATGGCTGGCATGGAAGGTCTTTTTGGTCCGAATAGTCCTTTCGGCATGATGGGCGGACAAGGAATGGGCGGGTTCGGTGGGATGGGAGGACAAGGAGGATTCGGAAGCACTCCGCCACCTCAGCCTGCTGATGGAAGAAGTCCGGAAGAGCGTTATGAGGTGCGTGGCATGGTGTTTGCTTATGGGCTCGTCTGATTTCGAAAGTCCGTGAACGCACAGACTCAGCTACAGTCACTGCGTGATATGGGCTTCACGAACGCGAGTCGTCAGTCAGCTTGTCTATTCACCCAATTGGAGATGCTAATATAGGCGCAGAGAATGTTCGAGCGCTGATAGCTACTGGAGGCAACGTAGAAGGCGCAGTAGAGTACATCTTAGGAGGTGAGTCAGAACGCGCCCAATCTGCCTTGTGCTGATGTTGTCTCGATGTGTGGCTCACAGGCGGAGGAATGTAAGCCATCTCTGCAATACATTCAGCCAAGCGTCCAGGCAGGAAAGGGTCGCACCAATGTGTCATAGTACAGGTACAATTACAATGCGATGTTATGCTTGCTTGCTATCTACAAGACCTCTAGTTCTATTATACTGCACATGATTCGCGGTGCTGAACTCGATGGCGGAAGGATTACATGGCGGTGAATAGAACATGTAAGTGCCATGTCTGCAGAAAGTGCTTGTGCGAATTCAAAGTATTAGATTCGGTGAGCGCGCTTCAACCAAGCAATTATGATCAGATTCAAGCCCCATAACCTGATCAAGTATTGCTAGGCTTACCTGGATCATCTCACTAAGCTACCCTACAACCTCTTGAGCTGATCACCCGCTTTGCCCAACTTCCTTCCTGTCCGATCCACATCATCACTGAGCTCATCCAGCATCACATTCTGCTGTTCCAGCTCGTTGTAGATTGCCGTTCCCAAATCCCTCTGCCGCCTGATGACCGCCGTAATGCTGCTCAACCTATCATCCTGATCATCTATCGTCTGTTGCTGCAATTGCAACAAGCCATGATTATCCAACGGCCTAGTCTGTTCCGTTTCCAATGATTTCTGTTTACCCAACACTCGCCCTTTCGGTTTATTATCCCCTATCAAAGCTTGCCTATCCATAGACGAAGCTTGTACAGGCGTAGAATTAGATCGAGCAGAAACGGATTTGAAACCGTTTGCTAATTTGGCGCACGTTTCCAATTCATCTTGAAGACGAGTAACCATATCGCTTCTTCTTCTAAGCTCGCCTTCTGCCATTCCTTGTTTGGCTAAATTGTCAAGGGAAGCAGCGAGTTTTGTTATTCCGCCGACTAGAGTTGCTAGTGATTTCTTTGCTTCTACTGATGTAGTATGCGCAGCCGTGGTGTCGCCTTGACGGACTAAGGCATCTCGTTTGCTGAGTAGCGCTCGGATAGATCTTGTTTGATCGAGGAGGTTTGATTGTTCTTCCAGCCAGGAAGAGACGGTAAAGCCAGCAGTAGGTGTGGCGCGTGTAAGAGGTATGTTGAGGAATGTATTCCATGTTGTGCTTTCCCTCCATTTGGCATCTTTACTTGCAAGCATGGACCTGAGGTAGCGCTCTAAAGCGATTTTACGTTCGGCTACGAGTTCTGGGTTGTTGGATGTAGATTTCCATGAAAAGAAAGAGTGGCTCTTGGGTGGTAGAGGTAGAGGTGGTTCGTTATGGCATTCGGCAGTGATGTCAGAATGGAAGGATAGGAAATCAGAGTAACGCTTCCAAAGCTGCCAAGTTCGTTTGTGCAAGTCTGTCACGGAGATTTGATAGACTGTGTGAGGCTTGGGCTTGTCTCGCTCTTCTGTTTTCAAGATGGCTATTGATTCGAGGTGCGTCGAAGCTGGCATTGTCGCTTGAGCCGCTTCTTAGCTTGTCAACGCAGAGGATATCACGATGGCTGATGGTATATTGTGTGTGAGAGAGAGCTCCTCGCTGCCAGCAGACAACCGAGTATTGTTTTCCGCAAACAGCCTTCTCATCCGTGATCAGCGATTCTGATACCACAGTACAAGGCCCTTTGTGACACCGTGTGACGGCCTCCTGTATACCTACGTAGCAGCAAATTATGTCAGACGCCGAGAATGGCGAAGTTGACCCTTCCCAATTGGAAGCAATGAGTTTGTCTACTCTCTCTCTCACTGCAAGGCCCCTTTATCTCAATATCAGATGACAGTGTTGGCCGCTTGGACTGCAGCAGACACGGAAAACGCCCAAGAAGAAGCTGCGGCACAAGAACAAATGCACGAAACTGCCTTCAGTAACGCTTTTGCACAACAAACGCATACTACAGAACACGATTTCGATGAAACTCAAGCTGAACTCGCTCGTTTGCTATCTGAAGCTAATCCAGATTTCGATTTCGCTGCTCCTGTTGAAGCGGATGATGATTACAGCAACTTGTTTAATGCGGCTACAGAATTTGGCCAGTATGAAGAATATGCTGCTGCTGCTGTTCCTCCAAGTTCAAACAAATCCATCTTTACGCCGCAGCAAAAGAAACGTAAAGCGATTGTTCAAGAAGATGTTATCATTGACGAAGAACCTGCTAAAAAGCGTAGGCTGGAAGAGAGGGGTCTGTCTGCGTTGATCAGCAAAATCAAGGGTGAAAAGGATCAGGAAGGGAGAACGATCGCTTTACCTCCGGTGCCAGAGTTTTGGTCGTACGAGCTCGAACCGATGCAGGATGTGAGGGAAAAGCAAAAAGTGATGAAAGAGCTGGCTGTGGTAGAGGGTGGTGATCCGTGCGCTTCCTTCTCTCGCCCTGACGCTGTCATTTGCTGAACGACGTCATCTAACAGGGAATATACGAGAAAGACAGGCCTTAAAGCAAACGAGCAAAAGGAGAGCTATAGAAAGCAGTATTTGAGCTTGTCTGAAGAATTGGTGAAGGCCCAAGTGGAGGAAAAGGCTTTGAAGGCACTACGGCAGCTCATAGTGGTGCGTCAGAATGTTGCGCTTCGGCTTAAGCTGATGCGCCTTCGCTGTGACTGTACAGGATCAGAGAAGTGCACTACAGGCCAAGCTGAACGCATAGGATGGATTCAAGTAGAAGTTTGATTGTTTGTGCGTCGATGGTGTCTCTATTCAGCTTGCATGCTTATATAGACAACTCCAGTGCACAGAAGTCTAGGCCATGCTCGCCAGCCTTGTCCAATTGATCCATCACTCTCTGTAAAGGTGCGACAATCGTGATGAACATCGGCTTACGGTGGAATGCTGATCATTGCTTGCGACACAGTCGATACGATCCTCTTCGAACACTAGCTGCAAAATGGATTGTCATTGCTATTGTACGTCGCAGAGTCTGTCATTGGTCTTCTGACTAATGTCATTTTCGCGGCGTACAGTCGAACATCTCTCAGCAATCCTCTCGAACAGCCTCGCCAAAGTCGAACAGATTCTGTCAAAGTCCAGTAAGGCAACTTGTTGTGGGTGATGCGCGCGACATTCGGCTTGATAGCTGATAGCTATGTTGCGATCACCTACAGCAGCAGAAGCATGGAGTTGCGCATCTCTAATTTTCGCTCAGCCCGCTCGTTGCCGAAAAGAAGGTAAGTCGACAGATAGCCATCTCTCAGCTTTGGGCTGATGTAGACGTATCCGTCGCTTACAGCCTCTTACTCATGCTTCTATTGGCAGCCTCTGTCATCTGAGCTTCTCGATCCCTTTGGGAGAGGTCATTGTTGGCACTTTCTACCCTGACCCTGTCTGTGCGTTATCTTGCTCTGATTGTCAATCTCTTGACTGAGTAGCTTTTGAATGTCGCACAGGCCCTTGCATGCTAGTTGGCTATGGGTTGGAAGGAATGCGGAACGTATATGCTGTCATCCTTGAAGCTGGATCCGAAAGCTATTGCTCTCGGTGTATCGGACCATGTTCCAGCAAATGAGCAAACATGTAGCATTATATTTGCATAGGCTGTCGCCCCTTCATGTGCACTTTCTACGAATGTCAAACTTCACCTCTTGACCAATTCCACCATGTCATCCTCCGCATCCAGCTTTTCGGGGAGCTCTTCATCAAGCGAATACTCTTCTTCAGAATCAGACAATGACTTTGACGACCTTCTTCAAGCAGCCTTGGCTTCAGCACGAGCCAAAGGAAAATCTCGAGCTCAAGTTGACGAATTAGCAACAAACGATTCCATCATTCTCCTGGACGACGCAGACGAAGTGACAGACATCCAAATAGACCGGCCTGCCCCTGCTCCTGTAGCATCGACAAGCAGTAAACCTTTACCTGCTCATTTGACAAATGATCGATTCGGTCAACTGCCACGAAAAAAGTTGTCCAAGTCCCAGCGCAAGGAGCTACAGCCCAAGACGGCAGGAGGGAAATGGTTTGATTTACCAGCTGCGCCTGCTGTACCGTCTGCGGAATTGAAGAGGGAGATCAGCGCACTGAAATTAGGCACGGCAATTGATAGGAAGAGGTTCTTGAAGGGTGAAGCTAAGAAGTCTGCTGGAAAGATGCCCGAGTACTTTCAGGTGTGTTCTGTCTTGCTTGGGAGAGGGCATTATGCTGATATGTCAGCAGATGGGTCATATTATGCCGAGCAATCATCCTGCTTCGACGGAAAGTAGAGGTGCCGGGAAAGCAGGCAAGAAGAGGTCCTTTGTGGAAGCTCTGGCAGATGATCACGAAGTTAAAGTGCGTCTGTCTTTATTCCATTCTATGCAATGCTTATCCTCGCGCAGAGCTATACTAAGAAGAAGTTCTCTGAAGTCCAGACTCGTGGCGCGTCAGGTGGAAAGGGCTATCTAAAACAAAAGCAGAAGGACAAGTACGGACGGAAAGCACCGGCAGGCAATAGAAGGCGATGAAGTGTAATAGTGGCATCTAAATAAATACTATGCATCTATACCCAATACATATTGTCCTGGGTCATCTACTAAACCGTTTCTGCACTTTTGGCCAGACGTATCGCACACCCTTTGTTGGACCTACACTGATCACGCCCTTGAGAGATTGTCGGAATGCGGGCACTGCGACGATGTTTTGCAGACCTGCAAAATGTCAGTCGGATCCCTGGGACGATATGCAGACCTCACCATCTTGTAAAGTCGACTCGAAGTCAGACTCTTGCACCGCTTTATGCCAAAACTCCTTCTCCTCTAATCCTAGACTAGGCCAACGACTCGAATAATGTCTCCTGACCATTTCTTTCAATCCACTGGGTAGCTTCCTCACCAACTCCCTTTTACCCTCAACACTATCATCCTTCGACATCTTTTCGCCCTCACCATGCAAACCAGGAAGATCACGAATCATAGGCTTGTATAATTTCTTGAAAAGATCGTATTGACCTTGAACGATATTGCGAACTTTTTCCGGGTTTTCAGCATATTTCATCCTCACGTCGCCTTTATAGGACAGAGCAGTGATGGTTTCGTATAATTGACGTTCGGTGAATTGTTCAGGTAAGAGAAGGAGGGAAGTACGTAGTGCGGAAGTAAGGTTGACTTGACAAGCTAGTCGAACTCGAGCATCGTCCCGTAGGATCTTGACTGGTTTGTGTAGTCGACCAGCGGCGTAGAGTGAGTCCCAATTGTATAGGTCGGATGTCAGGGCATCAATGGAAATGATGCCGTATTTGATTGTCTACCCTTTATTAGTCCGACAACAAGAAAGGCAAGGAGGGAAGCGCACTCGACCGTTCACGACGCATTCAACGTTGAACCAAAGCCCAGCACCCGTATTGACGCCTATCCAACTAACGATAGAACTACCCAATAGCCTTGCCAGAAACGCATAATGATCTCTATGATCTTGCATGTTGAGATCATGCCAATGACTGGGGTGCGTCACGCCAAATAAGAAATCAAGCATTGGTTTGTCCTTTGAGCTATAACCAGCTTGTTTGAGTACTCCGGAGCCGTACGCTGCTGCATATCTTATAGGAGCGCGGAAGTCGCTTATGATACCTTGTAGTTCTGCTTGTACTTCGGGTGAGACAGTAGGGTGTAATTGATTCTTCGCGGATGAGGCTAGATTGCTGCGTGGTGTCGCAGGAGGTGAACGTGGTAAGGGAATGTTGGCCTCTGTTGCTAGTGTCCGTATAGCAAGCAGGCGAGACCATTTTTGGGACGAGCGGAATTTGTCAAACATGCTTGGAGTGGTTATAATCCGTGCAAGCGAGGTATCTGATGCATAGTAGCACAGGTATATGTCGAGCTACAAGCGACTGTCGAGATGTCAGGTGACCGTTTGAAAACGAGCGTTGCTCTGCTACATCCACTTCAGGCCCTCTGTTGCTTCCAAACTCTGCTACCTGCCTCTTTGGCCCTCTATTTGTCTGTCTGTCGCCTCCATAAGTCCTTCGCGTTGCAACAGAAATGAGCTATCACGAACCAAAATTGCATAAAAGATTCAAATCGCATGACGCGGGTAGCGCAAAACAGCATTCAAGGACTTCGTTGCCTGTATGGCAGATCACTATAGTCCTGCTCGTCCAATTCGTGGGTCCTTACAGCTCACACGCGCTTCTTGAACGCTGATCATGTCCTTACATAAAGTGCGAGCCGGTCCAGTATACCAGTGTTTTCCCCTTTATCAACAAGCAAATTGAGGACTTGGGCACTGCACCAGACGAGGTAGGGTACTGGGTAGGTACGTTGGCTTTAACGTACCTATGGGCCAGCACTAAACGTACTGGGTAGGCATGTTGGAGTCTTTATTCTTCGTCACCGAAGCGATCTTCGTCTTGAATTGGTCAAGGCTTTCAGATAAGATAGGGAGGAAACCAGTGCTGGTTATGGGCCTGCTAGGGCAGATGATTTCAAGTAGGTTGACCCGCAAGTGCCGAGCATTGAGCTGATCGATTGTTTAGTCAACCTGTTCGGCATAAGCACTACTTTTCTGGCGTTAATAGCCAGTCGAGCGCTATCTGGAGCTCTGAACGGAAGTAAGTCAGACTGTTGTAGCTCACTTTGCTTGCTCAAAGCCATTTTTCAGACATCGGAGTGTAAATCAATTCTCCAGATGCACCCTCGCGCTGACAACCGAGATAGATGCAAAGCAACAATGGCAGAACTCACAGATTCCACAAATAGAGCCAAGGCCTTCAGCTTTGTCGCTTTGACTTGGTCTGCGGGAGTTGCTGTCGGTCCAATGTGAGTCTAATGACCCTATCATATCAGCTAGCTTACGCCATGGTGCGAAGGCTCGGAGGTTTCTTAGCTGGCGAAACATTTCCTGCGCTGTTGCCTGGCATTCAGGGTTTTCTCAAGAGGCATCCTTACTATCTATCATGCGCAGCGGTCGGTCGTATGTACTTTGGCACGAGCAACCTGCGCAAGCTTATTCGAAGTCTAGTATTCCCTCTCGCTTGCTCTCTGCTCGTCGGCTTCGGTCTAAGGGAAACTCGCAAACCAACTAAATACCAAGACTATGTTCCTTTAGGTGAAGCACAGGCGGAAATTGATTCGCCCGAAACAACGGCGTCCGCTGTTTCTCCGCGCTTCTCGAAAGATGAGCAAGACAATGCTGTAACATCGGAAGATGACAAGGTCGTCCCTCTGCTGGAGTTGATGAAGAATAGCAATATTCAAGTCGCGATCCTCAATTATGGTTTCCTAGCTCTCGTACGTCTTTTCTATGATCGGCACAAGCATACCTGATAGTCTGGTAGGTCGACATTGCTTTCGGCGCCTGCTTCAACCTCTTTCTCTTCACTCCGATCGAGCTTGGTGGTCTTGGCTGCTCACCAGCAAAAATTGGCGTCATACTAGCCATGCAAGGTCTGATAGGCGGCACATCAAGTCTCTTCGTTTTCCCCTACCTAGAACGCAAGATAGGCACTACCCGACTGTTCCGTCTCTCTTTACCTTCCTTCGCCTTGCTCACAGCGACTATGCCGCTACTCAACTTAGCTGCTCGTCAGACTGGCACGTCGACCAATTGGATGGTCTACCTCTTACTTGGTTTCGTGCTGTTCTGCACATGTTTCAGCTGCATAGCGTATGGTTGCTCGTTCGTTTTTGTTACCGCAAGTTCGCCTTCGAATGCTTCTTTAGGAGGAACGAATGGTCTAGCGCAATCTACTATAGTAAGTCTACAGCCTGTTGGCGATGTCGTGTTCTGAGTTCCGCGCAGTCGGCCATCCGCGCGATCGGGCCAGCAGCTACAACAGCCCTCTTCGCAGCGTCGATACAGCATCAGCTACTTTTCGGTCAGCTCGTATATCTGATATTGATCTGTGGGACAGCATTAGGCTGGTGCTGTACCTTCTTGCTACCGCCGCAAAGAAGAAACGCGGACGGTCACTGGGTCTGAATTGAAACGGAAGAATATATAGATGCAAGGTAGAACTCAGGTGTACATATGCATATCACGATGTCGCTGCGCGGAGCATGTTCAGATCTGCAAAATCATTTCATACACTACATTGACAACCCTTTCCTTTGCTCCTAGCCCGTTCACACCCACTGACCCGTCACCTGCATCACCGAGGAAGGCATACTGAGATGCGTTGTCCGGCCGTGTGTCGACTGAGCATCAGGATCGTATGCGCTGTCCATGTTTTCTGATCGCGCAGAGCTGTTGATTGTAGTTCTGTTGGCAGAAGGACTGCGCCAAGATGTCGGGTGCGAAGAACCATACTCGCTAGCCGAACTCGATGATTGGGTGCTCGGATATGTAACTTCTGATCGAGGGTAAGCATAAGCTTGGACTGGCGAGAGCTGATACGACTCTGTTGGCGAAGACTTCTCCATGTGTAAACCCTTGTCCGATAAGATGCTGATGCGACTGCTGGATTCGGATGCTTGCTTCCTATTCCTTCGCCAGCAGGAGAAGACAAATGCCAATATCACAACGCCCAGTGCTGATCCGATTGTTGCTCCCGCAACAGTAGCATTTGACGATGAAGAATTGGTTGATTCTCCTTGCGCGTTTTCCGAAACAGGATCAGATGGTCGCGAGGCTTGTATCGATGCAGAAGTGTCGTTCGTACTTGAACCACTTGGTTCACTTGAACCACTTGGTTCACTTGAACCACTTGGTTCCAACGGAGCTATAGGTAATACGGTCGAGGAAGCCGAGCGGCTTGAGCTGGTCAGGTCATTTGAGGTACTTGAAGAGCTTGTGTTAGATGGTAAAGATGCTGAAGCAGACGAAGAGGTGTCCACGGCGAGTGTCCGGCTTGTGCTTGATGGCGCAGAAGGGTTATTAGCCGGTTCCTGCTCGAAATCGTCATTGCGCATGTTGAGAGACTCGCTTTGTCGACCGCTGCAATCAGTATCGCTCGAGCCAATTGTGGTGATCAAATTGGACGAGACTGCATAGTTGCCAGAAGCGTCTGCGACCGACACTACCACATAGAAGGTTAATCGCGCATTTGGCCTCGGAGTGGGAAGTACCTACCAATAATGTGAGAACCAGGAGGAGCGCGATTGACCCAAGAATAAGCATTGAAGTTGCTCTCGACCGTGACATTGGTGGTAGATCCAGCGGTAGCGCTGGCGATTACCACTTGAAAAGGGCCATTCGTGCTATAACAGTACTCATCAGCTGCCTTCAGCGGTAAGATGAACGAAATGTACCTGTCCCATTGTACTAACAGGTCTCCACAGGTCTCTAAATCATCTTGAGGCGAATACGACGCTTGAAAAGCTGGCCGAGAGTTGGATGAGATGCAAGAGCCGCCAAAAGAGGAGTCTGCCTATGTATCAGCGAATCTCTGGTGTGCAAAGAGCACGCCAGCGTACCTTCAACATTGTAGACAGATGACACGCCTCCAGCTTCGCCAGCAGAATCAACCATTGTGAGTATAACCTGCGACCCCGCTCTTGCCTGAACAATGCCATCGCTTAAGGAACCTCTGTCTGCCTCTTGTATAGGCTGTACACTTGGTACAGATCCAGCTTGATAGACGAAGAAGTAATAAGGCGCTTCGCCGGATCCTCGACCGTCAAGGGAGAGATCAAGAGAACCACATTGACCTAACGAGGCATCTGCTTGACCAGGAAAGGTATAGGAATACCCGTAGGCTGGAAGGACAGCAGTAAGCGCCCAGATAACAGGCACTGCGAAACGGCGGTGAAACATCGCGACAGCACAAGGACGGTAGCGGGAAGAGAAACGTTGCACTGTTCAGACAGCATGACCTGGCTGGGGTAGAACGAGTTGGAACACGAGAATGAAGCATCTGACGCTAGAGCGCGTTCAGGTCTGAGAAACCTGCGAAGCTTCTCGAGTCAACTTGAAGCTTCGGAGTGCATGCCAGGCCAAGGCAGGGCAGCGCATGCATCTTAACAACAGGACAGCGCTGGTGCCCCGTCCAGAGGATCTTGTGGACTATAGAGATCGCCAGACAGGGCAGCCGCTCGCAAGGGGAGAGAGACATAACGGTCTTCGGTCGCATTCTGCAGGATTGGCTCTTCTGTACAGCGCTCGTGCTCTGGATTCTGAAACGAAACGCTGCGTTCTAGCCTGGCAAGGACCTTAAATAGCGAGAAGTAGTCGACTTGACGGTCGAGCAACAACTTGAACTTGAAGAGTTTAGTAGAAACCGATAACGACTGATGATTACAAGGTCGCTACATAGACAGACTCCCAAACCCATAAGCACTTCGCTGCACTCCCTTATCCAACGCCAGTCCTCAGCCAATTGATCAACCGCTGATCACTGCGTCGAACGCGAAGGTCGATGCGCGGTGCTGATGAATCCCTTAGGCAGGACTTGAGGAGCGGTGTAGGTCGGCGGAGGCAGCTCTTCATCTCCTTCACTTTCCAAGACTTCGGTGATTGCAGATGCATTTGTTCTGGTAGCGATGGACGTCATGCGGGATACAGGTGTTGAACAAGGACCAGCCGGTTGATAAGTAGAAGAGGTTGAAGTACTCGCTGATCTGACTAGATTGTCTGAAGAAATGGTGGGTATTGAATAAGTTTGCATGCTTCCGCTTGATTTGTCGCCAATGGGTGAATCCTCGAGCACGATGCATGTAGTCCTGTCTTGTCGACGTTGGTCGCGCTTCTTTTGTCTTCTCCAGAATAAGAAAGCCAGAATTGCAAGCAGCAACAATGCCAGAACTCCAATTGTCGCTCCAGCAATGACACCAGAATTCGATGAAGACTCTTCTTTTCCCTTCGCTTTCCTCTCCAATTCATCGCTAGAGATCTACACAAAGCATCGGATAAGCTATGTGACCGAGGGGAAGGAGAACTACTCACACAAGTCCGCTTGCCCGGTTCCCTAATGGTCCCCTGCTCGCATAGGTCGTGGCATCCAGAACCATACAACAATTCTTGACCTTGCGGACAACTGATTCCGCTCGCTTGGGCCGCAGAAGAAGAGGTTTGGGGCGTCAGAGTTCGCGTAGCCAAAGACGACGTTTCAGCTGCTTCCGATTCAGAAGGCAGAGGGTCGTTAATGACTAGAGCTTCGCTTTGCAAACCAGCGCAAGTCATATCCGTGGGTCCAGTGGTAGTAATGAGTGCAGAAGATCTCGCAGCATTGCCATTTGCATCAGACACGGATACTATTAGTACGAATCAGCACTATTTTCTCACCTCTTAAAAAGGCTTACCGATAACGTGAGAACCAGGTGGGGCACGATTGACCCATGAATAGCCATTGAATTCGCTTTCGACCGTTATGTTGGTGACTGATCCAGCCAATGCAGATGCGATAGAGACAGTATGCGGCCCATTCGTGCTAAATCCAAGTGAGCACAGATATCGGGGCCTAGGAAACGGTATACTAACCTGTCCCACTGAAATACCAGAGGCTCGCATGTTTCGAGACTTCTGAGCGGTCTGTATCTAGCTTGAAAAGCTGGTGGTGGATTCTTCTGGTCGCAAGCGTCGCTGTTAGAAGAAGGTGCTGAGCACTAAATTAGCCTGGTTCCCGCGTAATAGGATTGAAGACTTACGTTGCACGAAATACACTGCAGAAATGCCTCCGCTGGCTCCGTTGGCATCGCTCATCGTCAACATGACTGAAGAAGCAGCTCTTGCTTGAATTGTGACATTGCTGAGCGAATTTCTTCCTGCGTCGATAGTTTGCACACGGGGCGTTGTGTTGCCTTCGTAGATGAAGAAAGAGTAAGGTGGTGAGGCAGGAACATCAGGGCTACTTGTCAATGTCAGTTCGACAGATGCGCATTCAGATAGAGCATTGGTGAGGTCTGAGTTCGCAAAGGAGAATTGAAAGCCTTGGGATTGAGCTTTGGCCGTTGTTGCTAGCAGCAGGAGTAGCGGCCAGCGCATCGTCGCGGAGTGGAGAGGTCCTTCAGATGCTCGCAGAGAGAAAAGAAAGGAACCGTAGACTGGAAGCGCGGCCCTGCGGCGTGAGAAGACATGAGAAGGTAGATTGCAGCAAGCACGAGAGGAATTTCTGCCAGCGCTTCTCTCGAAACATGCAAAGTCCATGAACTTCTCCAGAGTCCAGGCACGAGCAGCTGCCTGAGCTGCTGCTCCCAGGTAGATCGCTGAGAATTTACGTGCTTTGCGGGTTTTGCGCATTTTGCCCTTTCGTCGTGATTTGTGCCCTTTCCTCTTGCCCAGTCAGCCTTTGTGCGGCCATCTTGCGCTCCTGGTCGCTCTGCTCTCACCTCTCAACTCTCCCTCTCTGGCGTGCTCGCTCGTAGTAGTGGACTATTTATCCGAGAGCACGCAATCTGCGATTACACCATTGCCCCACACGATTGAACAAGGATTTTGCCTTCCGCTCTATTGCTTGCTCCCTTACCGCTACAGCCTTAGTCAGTCATGGCAGTCAACTTCGTGGCCGAGAAGATCTTGGGCATCAAACCAGAAAAGCAACCTGAATCAAGGCAAGATCGCGTCACTCGAGGGGAATCCATCATTTCCAATTACTCAGAAACGCGAGCTTACTTGGAAGATGAGCCTACGTCGCTTGGATGGATCAAAGAGCACACTCCGGGTACTGCAGACGTTGTACAATACGTCAAGGACTTTTTCCCTTTGGAAGGCTTTTTCAAGATAAGGAGTTATCTTTTTGCTGACTGATGGCCTTTTTTCTTTCTGAAGCACAAATTGGATAGGATACTACAACAGGCAATGGCTCATTGGTGATCTGGTCGCTGGTATCACTGTTGGCTGTGTGGTGGTGCCGCAGAGTATGGCCTATGCTGTTCTTGCGCAGTTGCCGGTGGAATATGGTCTTTACTCGTCTTTCGGTAGGCTATTCGTCTGCTCGTATAGACTGCAAGCTAAGATTCAATCTCTAGTCGGCGTCATGGCCTACTGGTTCTTTGCTACATCGAAAGAGTATGTCATTGCCTTGCCGCACTTTCGCGGAATGCTGACTTCCCCTTAAAGCATCACTATCGGTCCAGTCGCAGTCATGTCTACTCTTGTTGGCGACATCATCATTAGAACGCAAGAAAGTCGGCCAGATATTCCAGGTCCAGCAATAGCTTCAGCTTTGGCTTTAGTCTCCGGCGCTATCATTTTTGCTCTCGGCGCCATCCGATTTGGCTTCATTGTCGACTTTATCCCTCTCGTATCGATAGCGGCATTCATGACTGGATCAGCTGTCAGTATCGCGGCGGGTCAAGTACCGACTATGCTGGGCACGAGCAGACTTTTCGACACTCGAGCAGAGACATATATGGTCATCATGTACGTTTGCCAATCGATACATGGGATGAGCAGCTGAACAGTGTCGTAGCAACACCTTCAAGTACTTGCCAGACACCGGCCTCGACGCAGCTATCGGTCTAACGGCCCTCGCTCTGCTCTACGCTATTCGCTTCACCTTTAATACTCTCGCAGCAAAGTATCCTCAAAGAAGACGTCTGTATTTCTTCATCAACACTCTGCGAACCGTCTTTGTTCTGCTGCTTTACATCCTCATCTCATATCTCATTGTCCGCAACGATCGCACAAGTCCGCCGATCAGAGTCGTTGGCAACGTACCTCGTGGTTTCCAGCATATGGGCGTCCCTCGAATCGATGGCGACATCCTCGGTTCTTTCGCCTCGCAATTGCCCGTTTCAGTCATTGTGCTGCTGATTGAGCATATCGCCATCTCCAAATCTTTCGGTCGCATCAACAACTACCGCATCGACCCATCACAAGAATTGGTCGCTATCGGCATCACCAACATTTTTTCGCCCTTCTTCGGTGGTTATCCAGCAACTGGTTCGTTCTCTAGAACAGCTATCAAGTCGAAAGCTGGTGTTCGGACACCATTCGCTGGTGTCATTACTGGTTTACTTGTGCTGTTGGCCTTATACGCTTTGCCAGCAATGTTCTTCTACATTCCAAATGCAGCGCTTGCGGCTGTCATCGTAAGTTTCTCTCTCACCTGACTTTGTAGATCCTAAACGTGCATTAGATCCACGCTGTTTTGGATCTGCTCACGCCGCCAGCAGTCGTCTACAGCTTCTGGCGCATCAACCCTTTCGAAGTCATCATCTTCTTTGTTGGTGTTTTTGTCACCATCTTCACATCGATCGAGAATGGTATCTACTGCACTGTCGGTTTGGCTGGTGGTTTGATGTTATGGCGAATCGCAAAGGTATTATCACTATTCCGTTCAATCGCTCCAGCTAACTCATTTTTGCCTTTCTCAGCCTGCTGGTGACTTTTTGGGTCGAATTCGCGTTACTATGGTCGCGACTGGAGAAGAACGCAGCTTGTTCAGATCCCTCGACTCGGATGATGGCACAAACCCACAGATCCCTATCGAATCGCCTCACCCTGGTATCTTTGTCTTCCGCTTCAACACAGACTTTATTTACCCTAATGGTGAGCGTTATTCTGTCTACCCATCCATAAGTGCTAATCGTTTGTAGTCAATCACTACACTGACAAGATTACCGCTTACATCCTGGACAGCACAAGACCGACTACGATCAACCGACATGCCAGGCCCGGTGATAGACCATGGAACGACCCGGCACCTCGCTCGATGGACGAAGAGGACCCTAGACCAACGCTAAAAGGCATCATATTCGACATGGCGGCCGTTGCTAATCTCGATGTCACTGCAACTCAAGTCTTAGTCGATGTCAGAGAACAGTTCGAGCGTCATGCTGCCCCGGATCCAGTCTTTATTCATTTTGCCGGTACTCGATCACCATGGACAAGAAGGGCTCTGGTTTCTGCTGGTTTCGGTCATTCCGCTGCAGAATCGAAATCCGTCTTCTCGGTCGCGCCCAGCACAGGTGGTCCGGTGACCAACGCAGAGAAGCCAGACGAGGGACGATCAGCGGATGTAGAGAAGAGGTTGCTGCCAATCAACTCTGTTGACCGACGTAAGTTGACATTGACTGTTTTGCCTGGCTTTTCTGACGTCCTTCTTCTCCAGCTACGTTCAACACAGATATAGACGAAGCATTGACCGCCATCCTTATCAATCTCAACGTCATCGAGGACAGGACCGCAACGTTCTCGCCTCCATCATCGTCGAATCCTTCTGAAGACCATTTGCCTATGGATGGCGCCAAGGGCGTCCAGACCGACCACCAGGCTCACCACAAAGCATAGATGTCAGCATTTGTTTGAGAAGTACCACATTGTAAAAGTAGAGTAAGGAAGTGCCGAAGGAACACATTTTGTATAATAGACCGGTAGAGCTTTTATTTGCATCGTCCTGCGAGATCGCGGCAAAGTAGAAATACGTTGACTGGCTACGATCCAACCGAGACCTCCCGCGCGGCTGACAGCTCATCGCTTGTTGATTTCCTGGACACAAGATGAGCCGTCTCGTCTCCACGAGTATACACTACTCACGACAATCCGCCCAATAAAGACCAAACAAACTGCTCTGCACCTTCGAAAGTCCCGATCAGCTCTTCCGGTAGCGATGGTAACGTTTTCTTCCTCAAAACATGCGTGGAAGGTTTGGCCTGTCAACCGAACTCAGCAACACTTCAGACGGGATACGGCGCTGGAGACTCACATCCGACACAAGCACCTTTTCCACTACCAAACTAACACCATCATGCCCATTACCCCAACTCCGACTGTTTGTCCCGCCTCGCAAACTCCCCTCGTAGCGAATCAACCTCGGCGCGACCCTCAACACAATTTCCAACCATTTCCCTTGCTCTTCAACGCTCGGCGTCAAATCAATCCTCAACCAACCAGAATGTAAAGCCATAACGAGCGGATCCGAATCATCAGTACAAATTTCCGTTCCCCAAATTTTGCGTTCAGTAAAAGGCGGCGTATCGAAAATTGTCCAAACCCGAACTCTTCTCTGCTCATCGTTCGATTTGGCTTCTCTGCCTTTTTCAGGATTGGTACTGGGATCTTGTACTGACCAGTTAAGACCTGACAGCCATCTCGTATCGACGCAAACTCGGACTCGACCACCAACGTTGTTACTGAGCAAGTCACCGTTGAGCAATGAAGTATCGGTATTTGGATCCCAAAGGAATGAGCCGAGGTAAGGAATCGGTTCTTCTGTAGGCGCTGTTGCTGAACCGACAGACCGAGCTATTTTGGGCAACTTGTTTAATACTTCTGTAGATCGAACGGAGACGTTCGCTGGACTAGACGTGCTTTGTTTCGCTTGTTCGAGTGTAAAGAGCGGTCTTTGTTGTTGTGGAGAGGGTGCTGCTTCTTCCGTCTGACCGGAAGCAGGAAGGTTGGGCGAATAAGAAGGATGAGGGATATGATGTATGTGATGAAAGTGAGGCTGTTTGCTGCTTGGTGGACCTGAAGGCGGTCTGTTGTCTAGCTTGGGTTGTTTGGCTTGCTGTTCATGCTGAGATGGTCCAGGTTGGATTGGTTGTATGGGACCACCAGAGTAAGGTGCGTGGGTGCGATGTGCATGGTTGTGGTGATGGTGATGATGATGCATGAGAGGTTGTTGCTCCGTCGAGACTGGTGGAGAGGGTATACCAGCTTCCAGAGCTGGATCACTGCGTTTCCTCTTGTGGCCGAATTGTGACTCGTTTTGATCGGAGAAGCCTGGATAGCCGGACGACCTGCTTTGCTGAGGTAGTACTGGCGATTGCTTTGCAGGTTGTTGCGCAGATTGAGGTCGTTGTTGTGGCTGCTGACCAGGTTGAGGCTGATGCTGATCAAAGAAGCCAGGTCGAATTCCATATTGCTGAGGTGGACTCATTCTAGCTGAAGGATTGGTACTTTGCTGCTGGGTGGCTGAGCTCGGAAGTTGATTGTGCATCGCAGCAGAAGAAGAAGAAGGTCGATTTGCCCACGATGAAGCGAAAGTCGGTGCATTCACTGGCTGAGCTTTGTTACCCGTGGACATGGGATAGAGCGAAGGATTGGCACTAATAGGCGCGTTCTGCTTTGACGAGCTAGCTGAAGAAGCCATATCTGACCGAGGCAAGTTGGTCGAGGTTCTAGGTGGTGAAGCAGAAGCTGGAAACCGCTTGTTGCCCAGCACATCGTATTGCTGACTTGTACTGGCCATGCTGGGAGGTAGGAAAGAAGGATAGGTCTGCATTGGGTTGCTATTATTGTGTTCGCTGTTTGGAGCATCTCTTCGTTCAATTGGCGGAGAGGTCAGTTGAGGTCGCTGGCCGTTTGTAGGCGGACCAGAAGCAGCTGATGTGCTTGGGTAGGACGAATTTGGTCTGTCACTTTCTTGAGCATGACCGTTGTCGGCACCTCCAGACAATAAGCTCGACATGCTCATTGGGTTGATTCTAGGTGAAATTTGTATGGAAGGGCCTAGAGGAGCAGGCGCTGCTGTTGCTGCTCGGGAAGCGCTTTGAACTGTTGTAGCGGGCGCAGATTGCTGAGCGATTTTTGGCGACTGCCCAGAAACTATGCAAGGCAAGGCAAGGCAAAGATTAGTTCTGTGTATTCTGCTACGTTGAGCACGTTATATGGAGTGAAGACGAGCAAACAGCGAACAGCACTTTGGGAAAGCGGCTCAAAGATGCGAAGAGCTCTTCGCACAACAAAAGCATCACGCTGAAATTTAGACTGCAAAGTCCGCTCACCTGCGTTGTTCTGCGCCATGTTCAATTCGCTGAATCCATCTGTCGTGTGCTCGTGCAAGGTCAACTTGAAGCGGGACAACCTTAACAGCAATTTGCCGATCATTGTCCATCGCGTCATGTCACAGAGCATATACAGAGCTGCTAATTATGCTTCGACATCACACAAGAGCCAGATCCTGCTGTCTCTATACATTCGGCGCGTTATGAGGCTCCGTGCAAGACTCGAGTTCAATCTCAGCCCGAATAGGCATCTCGCTCGAAAGTACCGCGATAGCCTCGCCTTCACAGTCATACATGCTCATGGCTCGTTGCTCAAGATCGCTCTGACCGCTCTATTCGGTTCTTGTCTCGTTTTCTTCATCGGCAATCTGTTTCTCGCAATCTGCCTAGCTCCGCGCTACTCTTGCTGCTTGCTCAGCAATTCTCCGTGCCTCGTAACCTCGCATCGGTCGCATCGCTGCGCTTCTCTGTCCCTTCTATTACTTCGGACTCTTCTGTAATAGGTTTCTCGGTAACTTTCTTCGCTCTTGCTCGATGCCTCAGCAGCAACAGGACAAGGAGTACCACTATCCCAACGCCTGCGCATACTCCTACTGCAATAGCCATACTGCTTTTCGAAATCAAGTTGAGGACAAAGAGGATCAATGAAAGCAGGCTAACGGCTTGGATAAGGCATCTGGTAATGGCTCGCGAGGTGGTGGAGCGGCTAAAGAGGGAGTCCAGAACTCGAAAGAGACAGAAGAGGTAGTCGTTGTCATGCTTGTCTGCCTTTCGATCCGCAATGAGGCTTCAGGTAAACGAGGCGATGCGCAGATCCGGTCACGCTGGACCACGCTTTACATCGCGACGATACGGCAAGTTCATGCTAGAAGTACGAACGAACAGCAGGCTTGTATAGTACAAAATGATAATGTTACGAAGGCTTGTATGCAAAGAAAGATCTAATTCTAATCCCGATTCTACCCTGGAGCTTGCTCCATTGGTGCTGCTTCTCTCGTCAAGCTCTCTTGATCGTCGGGATCATTCACATGGGTTCGCTTGCTTCTTCTTAGAACGAAAAAGATGACAGCGCCAATGATCAGAAGAACGATCAGGACAAGAATGACGATGACAGCTATCACTTTGCTGCAAAGCGATAGGTCAACGAGAGATAGCAGTTGCATAGATAGAGCGCATACCCAGATGAGAGGTCATACTTACCAAAAAGCTGCTTTCCTGTTTCTTTGGCCTGTTCGGCCAGAGCAGCAGTGCCTGTAGCTGTCTCGCTGTCTGAAGTACCAGTAGAGGTCGATTTGAGAGCATCGGTAGCGCCTTTCAGAACGGCGCTTGCCGATGATTGAGCTGGAGCGAGAACTTCCAAGGCGTTAGATGGTTTAGCAGTGGAAGGCATTGTAGAAATATCGTAATGGAGTTGAAGAGAGCGGAAAGAAAGAGAACAGGACCAGCCTGAGATGAGAAATGGTTAAGAACAGGATAGGTCGAAAAGCGAAAATGGAGGTAGATCAAAGAGGCGATGCGTCGGGTGCGGCAAGAGGTCCATTTAGACTACAGAAGTATTGCTTCTAGCAATATTGGACGGCTGCTGCATCTCGCCAGCCTCTTGTGTCGTCGAGGCTGCCTTTCCGTCCGTTTCTCGTCGAACAAGCTTTTTGTGGCGATATCGAAGAGCGGGTATGACAGCTGAAAGCATAATCATAATCGTACTGATGGAAAAGCAGACTATAGCCATATTGAAGAAGCTAAGGCGGATATGAGCTAGCTTTTAGAATGGACAAAGAATCGAACGCGACCTGTTGGAGACTTGCCTGCCCAGCAATTCCTGAGAGGGGAGAGCACTACTAGATGACGAGATATCCATCTGGACGGAAGGACCAAGCAACTAATGGCTGCAGGCCTTTCTGCGCTGACAGAAAATCACTCGATCCGAATAGAAGGGAGTAGAAGGCAAGCGGAACGCCAGCCGCGAACGAGTCTAGAGAGAGATGATGTGTAGAATGACGAGGAACAAGAAGAACGACCTTTACAAAACATGAACAGATCTACGAGGCGATGTTCTTCTTGCTGACCAGCGACGGTACATCTTGAAGGGTGTACAGTGTATGTGCATCTAATCTAAGTCATGTCTATTCAACCCAAAGTCCGAGAAGTGCAGCGGCCGCAGCTTGATGCCCTGAAAACGAATCAAATTATTGCTTAGAAAGGTTGGGAATTGCATACCTCTTGCTTCTGCGCTTGCAACTCGGCAGTCGTCTTGCCTTTGAGCCGCTTCATCTGCTCTCTGACGGGCACAGAGACTGCTGTCCGACATAGCTCTTTCAGCCCAGAGCCGGAATAGCCTTGAGTTGCTAGCGCGAGCATGTCAACATCAAGCGATGAGTCTAGTTGTATATCTCGTAGCATCTGATCGAACATGTGAGCAAAGTCTTTGAAGTCACGCAGCGACTTACAAGCGATAATATCGACTTTCGCTGAGATGTATCTGGTAGTCGGATGTAGAACCGTTTCGGCATCCTATTTGCATCTTTAGGGTCTTCTTTGACAAGGTAGACGGACCTACCGCCGGAGTACTGCCGAATCTATATCGTCTTGCCTATTCGTTGCGCCAAGCACTAAGATCTGCGTGTCTTCTCCAGTAGTCAGACCATCCCAACTAGACATGAACTCCGTCTTGACCTATTACTAAGAGTCAAGAAAGCTCAATAAATTGCTCCATACGTAGACTGACTAGAGCTGATATCTCGTGATCATTCCGCGATCGCTCGCGGAGAAAGCTGTCAATTTCATCGATAAAGATGATTGTTGGCTGTAGCTTGCGTGCGAGAGAAAAGAGCGCAGAGACTAGCTTATTCGATTCTCTGCACACATGTCAGTGTGTGGCTCCTTGGACCAAACAGGAAGCTAACCCGAACCACTAAACCGAAAGCTAAATGAGCGAGCCCATCATTCGATTGATAGCGCATACCTTGTCTTGCAATATACTTGCCTAATTCGCTCGCTTAGAGGCGCGCTGCGATTGCTAGAATTACTTACTTTCATGTTGATGAAGGTAGCGCCCGATTCTTTGGCTACGCACACGTGTCAGATCAGACCTAAACTGCAGACGATTACTTACCCAGTCCTTTCGCTAGCAAAGTCTTTCCGCAGCCTGGCGGTCCGTATAACAGTACGCCTGAATGGACAATCAGTTCATCGATCAGTCATGCAAGCAGTATAGACACCTTTCGGCGCTGCATATAATCCAGCAGCAGAGCTTGCAAACAGTTGAGGGAATTTCAAAGGCGCAATGACGGTCTCTTGCAAATCTTCGACTACATGGTCCAGCCCGCCGATATCTGTCAGGATAGATGCCATCATGAGATGATGAACATCACAGACTGTCTCTTCTGACCTTCAAAGCGCTGTGTAATGTCTTCCGGCGCAATCACCTCAGCAGCAATGATGGCTTCATGTTCCGTCAATTCCAGCTCTGAGACTTTCAAGCTCGTCCCAAGTCTCTCTAAATTCTTCTTTGACTTGAGCTGCGATTCTTTCGACTTTGCTTTTGTCGGATCCATTTGAGCCATAACCTAACAGATGATAAAGCGTCAAGAATTATATGCAGGCAATCTGGCGAAAGAAGACTGACATATTTGAAGCTGAGCAAGGACAGAAATATGAGCGAGCCGAACTTGCTATCGGAGAGGCAGACAGACAGACTTACGCATAAAAGAAAGCGACATTGCTAACCACAAACATGGCCACGTCTACCGCAATCCGTTTGCCTGTAGAGCTGCTCATCTTGCAACTGGATCTATGATACACAGAGAAAGCTGATTGGCCTGGGTATCAATTAGCGAGATATCGTGGTTCAATGCACATCTTGTGAAATAAGAAGTGACGACAAAGTGAGTGACCTGCCCGAAATTAATGTGCAAAATTACGCGACGGCTGCATTCGTTTCATGATCGTATACATATCCTACCATCCCCGTTCCTTCAGTAAAACCCTGTCGGTTGTGGGAAGAGTCCAGTCTGCTGTGGCATCATCCCTCCGCCCATCCCATTCATCATCGGTGCTTGCCCTTGCTGACCGCCAGTGATCATGAGCGTCTGGGGACCTCCCAATGGCACTAAACAGTTGTCAGCTGAGAGCTTTGCGACACCGCTCGAAGACTCACTCATTGGCTGACTATCTTCTGCTTGTTCCTTTTGTGCTGCCCTTGTTGACAAAGCCTTGAGCTGTGCTTCCAAAGATGCCATCTAGTACAGGGATGAGCATGAGTCAGACACAAGAAGATAGGACATACCCGACTGCTTTGTTCCCGCATGACTTGCAAAGCATATGGTTGATGGTAGTCAGACAATCCCTTACGCCAGCTCAATTCAGCCGCGTATGATGGATCAACAAGGTCGAAAGCGATATAGAGCAAAGCGGTGAAATGGTCGTGCGCGCCAATGTCGCAAAAGTATCGTAACAGGTCGTGAGCTACTTCGCTCTTCAAGCTCTCTGCCGAAGTTTCCATAGCATCCTGCGACACGAGGTCAGTTCATGCTCAACGATGATCAGGGTGGAAGACCAACCTTGAAGAGCTTGTCTTGCTTCGAAAGCGAAATCGACTCTTCCCATCTCGCGTTCTTTTTGTACAAGAGAGCCGATATCCTTCGGAATTCCAGTAGATCGTGCTTTTCTAGTCGTGTCGCCAATTCAATCTGGCTAAAGTTGTCGTAAGAGTTGATGCTGTCGCGCTGTAAATGACTATCAGTACAGCACTTTTCTGCAACTTCGTCGCGCTTACTAATGTCTCGTGATCCTCCTCTTCGATCAAGAGCTCGTTGAAGGCTTCGTTTACTGCCTCGATATTGTGCTGCAAGCGAGGTCAAAAAGGAGGTCGATCTGCTCACACAGGCAAACTTACCTGCTGAACGGAAATAAGATATGGCTTGATCATCGGAAGATGGTCGACTTCTTTCCGCTGGAACATGCGAACGACACGAGTGTGATCTACACGTGGAGCAAGTACCGAAAGCAGATCATTGATAAGTGTCGGTGCTTCTGACAGGTAGAAAGAAAGGGCCTATATCACAACATTAGTTCAGTCGAATTCGAGCGCGAGCGGCAAGTACCTTGTAGTAGATCTCGACATTGGCTACTTTGACAACAACGTCTTTGAATTGACTGTGTTCCCAAGCTGCCGGCGATCGCTCCATCATGGCCAGCGCAGCGTTGTCGAATTCGTCATACTTGACGTAAAGGAAGACCAGCTCAGACCACAGGTGTGCTTGTTCTGCTGCCCGGATGACTTTTGGAATGTTGATGCGCGACCAGAAGAGTTTGAGGTGTTCCATGAGGCGTTCTGGCCGGTACTACAATCGAACATCAGATACTTGTAAGCCTGGCATGACAAAGAAGCTGACCTTCGCATAGAGAATTGAAAGCTCGGTGAAAAGACCCATGTGCGCTCTTTCTAGTCCCAGACCAGCTTCGAGCAGATTCATAAGTTCTTCAAAGTGACCACGGCTCTCGTATAATCGGACGATGGACTATTCAAGCCACAGAACCATCAGTCAGATCTCTTGTATGTACAAGAGACTACTGACCTGTAACTCTTCCGCATGCACAATAAGGTTGAGACCACAAATTTGCGCCAGTCTGAACTCGTTCTTGTCTATACATGCAGCATTGACTTGCTTCCAGACCCTGGAACTCATTGTCAGCTTGAATACCGCGTCTGGTGTCTATACTCACTGAGTGTTGCCTGCTTTTCTGGCAGCATCTACCGCTGCCTGGTTTTCGCCGAGGTAGATTAGAGTGGTTGCGAGACGAGCGTAGTTTGAAATGCTTGAGAAGAGGAGACGAGCTGCTTCGTACAGTTCGGCGTCGAATGCCTTCTCACCGGCAGCCAAGAGGTCGGCCACATTTGTCATAGATAAGAATTCTTCCATATCGTTGAAGCGGTCTGTTCGAGCATACGCGAAAGCCAATTCGGTGTCGATAGCTGGTTCTCTGAGCGATTTGCGAGCCATCTGGAGATACCGCACGAGATCATCGTATTTGTCAGCGCGACTAGCAGTCTCGATGACTTCGGCGAAGTTTGCTGGGTCTTCCGCTCGGACATAAGAGTCTGCCGATCGGCTTAGCTAGGTCTCACTCATAGCAAAACGAAGTCGTACCGATTGCATCCTTAATTCGCAACCCATCCAGCTGTGCTTTACCGAGGCGACTCCAGACAACGGGCTCATTGACTTTGTTGGCATATTGTGAGGCGCGGTCGATGCTGACAACGTACTCGACCAAGACGTTCATAGCTTCGAGGTGCATCTTGTTTTTACGGAAAAGTGTGAAGGCTTCTTCGTGCAGACCATGTTCAATTGCTATGTGAGCAATCTCGTTGACGTCGAATCCTTCTAATTTCTCGATGTAACCAATGACCTTGCCCTTGTCGGCACGAATAGCAGTCAGCAGGAGCAGTTTCTTGAGGTTGTTGTTATCGCTGAAGGCTGATTGCTCAAGCACAATCTTCTCGAGAAGCTCGATGAGCTCGGTTGGCAGATCAGCGGCAAGGAAAGCTTTGACGGTAACAGAAACATCTTCCGGATCTGTTGATTCTGGAACAGCTGTCGACACGACTTGGTCGATCAATTGTCTCTTGTGGACATTGCTTTGCTGCAGAACTTGGGACCAGAGCTCAACGCGACGCCTCTTGACAAGGTAACGAGCTTGATGTTTGAACATGGTGTTCTCGTTGGTGATTGCAATGAGCTCGTCGTCACAGAAGCCCTTAGCGTACGCAATGTAGGCAAGGTATGGATCGCGCTTCTCGCAGTACTTGCCGACAACAAGAGGATCGTAGATCTGGTAGGAATTGATAAGTTTTCGCTCAGCAAGAGGAACCGCAAACTCACGTTGTTCTCCTTCAAGAAAGCTTCAGGGTTGTTGTTGCTGTCGATGTTGATCTTGGCCAACGCGTTGTATAAAGCAGGTTCTTGAGCACCACTCTGGATTTTAGCATCAAGCCATGGTAAAATCAGCTTCAAGCGATTCCTCTGTTCGACTTCTTTGACAAGCTCATCGACCGGAATAGGGCCGTTGACTGAAGATAGAAGCGACTTGATAGTATTTTCGTCACAATCGACGTCGAGAAGACCACCGATGACCTGAGGTGTTCGTGTCGAGTTGACTCGCTGAACATACACTTCGATGAAGTTGGTCATGCCGTTCTGGTACAGGTAGAGCACCAAGTCGTGAACAAAGTCGAATCGGTCGCATACGATAATGAGAGGCAGCTGGTCGGTCAATTTGGCCTCTTTCAAGAAGTTTTTGACCTTCTCGGCATTGTAATGGTTTGACTCGCGACAGATTCGCTCGACTTCTCTGATCTGGCCAGTGCGAGTTGCAGCTTGGATGTACTTGAAGTGGACTTCAGGGTCGGTACTGATGTTGACGACTGAGCCAAGGTAGTAGTAGAGACCTAATGCAAGACATAAGACGCAATATTGCTTATCCCAGAAAGCAGCAGGCGTACCTTCGAAGCTCTTGAAAGACTCGAACATCTCAATGAGCGGAACAGGGCCAATCAAATCCGAGTACTTTGTCGCTGCCTGAACAACGACTTGTAGATTCTGCCTAATGTTTTGACGCATCATCTCCTTCAAGCATTCGAGAGTGTCGGACACGGTGAGTTTGCCGAAGAAGCCAACAAGCCACTTTATAATATCTTAGTCTCAGACTACAAAACGATAGCTATTGCAAACTGACCTCTTGGTTGAGCAGGTTGGTGTGGATGACAACCCGCTTGATATCGTTGATATCTTCGTAGTGCTCCAGAGCCTGGTCAAGACTGATAAGCTGCAATTACACTGACGCTACCGAAAAGAAGCTTACGCGCTGCAGCAGACCGGCCTTTTCACACAAGTTGGCGATCCTTGGTCGGTCGTAGTGCGAGAACATCTCGTTGCCAACTGACTATCTGTGAGAGAGTACACAAGGTAACTTGCACCCACACTCACGAATAGCATCCGCAACCTGAGGAGCTTGGATCAAGTTCATCTCTAGCAATCTGGTCTGAAGAGGTCCTTGTTCGGGTTTGTTTTCTTTGAGAGCATCCAGAAGGAACGAGGTAGCTTGTTGAACAAGGCCTTGTCCAATGAAGATGTCGGCTACCCTTTCGATGTCGATCAGAGGTCCCATTTCATCATTCACAAGCGATGTAGCGAATTCGACACCCTTGTCTGGACTGTTGCGAGTGATGTGCTGAAGCAAAGATGCATAGTCGGGAGTATAGTTGACACGTTTCGCGTATAGCAAAATCTTTTCTGGCTGACCCAATTCCGCAAAGCAAGCGACGCATTTTGATGGAACGTTGGCTCGGAGATAGACAGACAGAGCAAGGTTCATGTCATGCCCTCGAACGATATCACCGAGCTCTTCGCTGCATTCCAGCTTATCTTCCTTAAGCCACTTCTCGAGCAGCTGTTTGCGACCTTGCACAAGGACGGGTCTCGCCAATTCAATCGATTCGAACTTATTGAGCTGACCCTTCTCGAGCAAAGTGCCAAAGTATTGTAGGATAGGACTGAGTGTACCAGGCTGAGCTGGGACGTTCTTGAATTGCTCGATCGTGGCAGCGGTACGGAGAATGCTGCGAGGAGAGTTGGCAGCAACTTTGGCAGCCTCGCCGTACGAGCCGTTCTGGAAAAGCTGGTTGAATTGACGAACATATAGGTCATCGGCACCCGGCAGATTGCCGCGCGAGGCCAACTTGATTGCTAGTTCGACATTGTTGAGGGTAGAGATGATGTAAGGAATGATTGTGTTTTCGTCGACAGTGACGGAAAGGACCTGAAGGTCAAAGTCAGTATGGATGGTAACGAATGTCAACACTCCCTTACCTGTCCCTTTCTGTTAACTCCGATCAGACCGCCCGTTGCTTCATGTTCGCAAGTGACAAAGATGGTTTCACCAGATATACGATTCATGTAGATGCATGTTCCGGTCTCGAGATCGTACAGGTGGATGAAGCCGTACTTGGTAACCATGTAAATGATTGAATAGCGCTTCGAGACTTGCATGGCGACGGGGAAGTCGTTTGTTGCCTCAGGCGGGAAGAACACATCAACGGATTTCTTCGCAAAGACGGGCGCGTTTGCTTGATGATCAATTTCGACAATGTGTAATTTGGCTCCAGTAGCAGTCCGTACAGCGAAGGTGAAGAGCTTGCTGTCAACGGGCGAGCCGTCCAGACGTAGCTCGGCAAAGCTTGCTGCATGACCTTCAATCGGCTGACTTAAAGATCGTTCTATAGAGTAGAGCTGCATGCTGCCTTTAACTTTGAAGGCTCCTGGAGCTGGGTTTGACGAGATGCCAACAAGCACGAGCCATTTGCCATCGCCTGAAGTCTGGCGCAGGTTGATGATCTGGTGACCTGCTAATGACGGATGCCGGTCAAACAGCTTTGTTGGCGTATCCGGACCTGACATTGCCCAAGAGTAGACGGCTGTCTCGGTCACGATACCGACGACTTGAGGAGTGAGCCATTTCCAGAATGTCACGTCCTCGTTCATCAGGTGAGACTTGACCTTTTGCTTGAGTTCAATGTTGAACATTTGCAATTGACGTCCGGCTGCCAACATAAGTAAACAGGCTCTACAGCTTCCTGAGAGAGCTTACCTCTAAGCGCAATGATCTTGTCTACAGGATTCATGATTGCACTTTCTGCACTGATAGGGCGGCGCATAATGTTATTCGAGTCCGACATGTCGATGATCACGACTTGTTTCTGGCCTCCCGTCTGCGACAGTCTGTTGTCAGCCGTATACGAGGACTAGCCGAGGTAGCACAAACCTCTTCGCGCACACAGATGAAACGATCAGACTCCATGGTGAGGTTGTTGAAAGATATGCTGCCAGGCTGCACGCCCAGCGCTGTAAGCTATCGAGCACAGTATTAGCTACAGCTCATGCAGAGCGGCCAGGTTGCTGCGTACTTGGGCATTCTGCGACACGCAAGCATACAAGTTAGCGAGTTGCACACGCGACGAAAGCAAAGTGGCATGCCTCGACGAATGCTATGGGACGTTGTTCTGCCATGATGGGTGTTTGCGGCAGGTAGCTGTTGCCTTGATGTCAAGCTCGCAGCGAGGCGGACATGAAGAGTAAGGCAACTTAAACTTTCAAATATGCTGCTAACTCTTAAGTTGGTGAAGGCTTGGATGGCTCCAAGAAAGCACACGCGGTGCCCATTAACAGTACATTTACAATTCATAGTGACCAGTAATTGAACAGGTTGCAGGAGTCCCTCCTTTGCCTTTACATTTACCTGCTTATCTTCTCGTCCTTCTCATGGACAAAGTCTGGGTTCGTAGCTGTATCAGGAGCCGTCGTCGCCATCTTCTGCTTCTCCATCGTGGCTGCGGACAGTATGAGTACTGATAAGCCAAGCCAAGGACGCGAATGCGCACCATCAATGCTGTTGTTCATTCTGGCTTTGATCTTCTTGGAGTCAAGCAGAAGAACAACAATAACGCCAAGGGCAGTAGCAGCTGAAGCAAATCATCTCAACGCATGTCGCATACTAAAGCGCGAGACACAAGACGCACGAATGACGGTAATGTATGCCCATTTAAAAGCATCCGCATAAGTGGCTCGAGTGATCGTTGTCAAAGACTGGTTCAGCTCTGGTGTCAGACCAGGAAGAGCGAGCTAAGATACAATGAGCAGTGCAGAGACAAGCTCAAAATGTCACTGACAATGCGAGCAGAGGCCGCTGATCTATACGCAGCGGGACGCCTGCTAAGGCAACAGGTCGTAGAGCTGGTGCAAGGTTGTCGTTCATTCTTTGGTTGAGTTGAGAGTCCATAACAGCCGAGTCGAATCCACCTCCGATCTTTAGAAAGAGTCAGCCTGGACTTGACAAAATTAGGGGAATGGCCTACTCCGCGAATGGTCAAGCCTATTGCAGACGCGGTCGCGATCAAGTGCGGAGGAGCAGACAGTTGAATAATGAGCGTGACCAGGATTAGTTGAGGTGTCATCCCAATTCCACTGTTGGATGACAAGGGCATCAGCGAATGGATTTCCGCTAAGGGAAGACCACTTGCGCAACGACCACAACTGCTATACTACTATACTTGTTGGCTTCCGTTCTATATGCACCTTGGATGAGCCACATTGGATCGGAAGTGCAGCACGTACAATTGACTGAATGCAGCCATCGCAGAAAGGTACGCGCAGAGAGCAAAGCCTGTAGTTATGTCAGTATGCAGGGTAAAACTAAAAGGGCGCGACATACAGAGTATCCATTTTACGTTCTTGGTTTTTGTCGTAATGTAGACGATTGGCACAACGAGCACTATCTGTGTTGCATTGAAGTAGAATTTCCGCAGGTCGACTCTGCGAAGCAATCAAACAATCGGGCTTTGATACGAAATTGCTACCCACTGGAAGGCTTCCGTCTCCCAGCCCAAATCTGCGCAAGGTTCATCAGCCAACATCACAAAGCAGGTGTTATTGGCCGGACAGCGAACTTGCTGAGGATAAAACGCTGCAACAGCAGAGATGTACAGCCAGCCTTCGACAAACTAAAAGCACGAATTAGCAGGTTGATATACCAACAAATAGTAGACAGACTTACCATGATGAATGAGCTGACGGCAAAGTTGCGACTTGAATACTTGAAGAGGTCATGATGGAATATTCCGTCTGTTCTGAACTTTGTTTCGTAAATGCCTGTAAGGATGCCGATGACAAGTCCGACAGCTAGAGGAGCTGCAAAGTAGGGACTATTGAAGCCATAGGTCGAGCTACCAAAGTTGATGCCCAAGATGATGAGTACGACCGTTGCGGCTGAGCACGCTAAAGTCAGCAAAGTATCCAGAAGCGTGCATTTGACTCACCAGTTCCGCAGGTGCCGACTATGTCGCAATAGTGCAAGACTTCACGCCAAATCTTTGTGCTTCCAGCTCTAGGTGGTGGACTGATGGAATATCCATCAGCTTAGTGTTACACTGGGCGAAATGAAGCCAACTTGTAAAAGAAGTAAGGGCCAACTGCAGCCTGTAACATTGGGCGTTGCGTTAGCAGTCTAAAAGAATGTATTTGCATGCTTACCAGCACCCAAAGACCGATGACCATGTAATAAAAGTTTCTCCATCCGGCAGGGTCATTATTGACACTGATTGACTTTTTAGCTCTAGACTGATTTCTAACAATGGACTCACAGACCACCAGTACCTAGGGCAGCGAGTACAGCAGCAGAAGACCCAGCCAGCTGAATTGCACCGCCAGAGTAACTTCGCAGTCTGCTGGGCAAAACTTCCGATGGCAAAGAGACCAGCAATCCAATAGTCGTTTGCGCCAGGCCCATGGTAACAGAAGCCCCAATCAGCACTGCGAGAACAGTCAGGCTCTGAGAGTGAGTAGTGTCTTCGGCATATCACTTTGCATAGAATTAGCTTGAGCAGCTATGATCGCTCCAATGATACCGAAAACCGGAGCGCCGCACTGTACGAGCTCAGGTGTCAAGCCTCGTAAGTCAAATAAAACTTACGATCAACCATTTACGACCAATCTCGTCCGACAAACGTCCAACAAATGGTGCCAATGCAGCTTGAACAATCGTTGGACATTGGATGATCCATACTGACAGGTCGGGTTTGCCCAAGTCTGAGGACAGCTGATGATGTTTCCGGGCCCGGTCAATGCAACCAATTGAACAAAGACACCGAATGCGCCGAAGAACACAGCCAGGTAGGCTAGAGCTAGGCTTGAGCACATATCATGTGAGAACAGTCCGCTGTGGCTTACTTGCTGCGCTGTAAAGTAGATTCGTGAGTGTCGCAAAATGACAAGCGAACGAAAGACATACGTTAGCTTGACTTTCCCTTCGTCCACATTAGCTGCACTTCGAGCCTCTAGCTCTTTCTCCGACACATGGCCCTCAGGCAGATTCTCTTCGATATGCTGTAAATCGCGTTTGTCATCCAAATCTTGAGTGTGTGACATCTTGCTCTGCCGATTCAATAAGAGTACACGGCTGAGTCTGACTGAGTCTGAACAGCCGTAGAAGTACAGAAGCAGATAAATGCCCGACCGGTAGGCGCTGGTGGGAAAGTAGCGTGGGATCGCTTGGCATTACCAACTAAACGGTTCAATGATTTGACCGCAAGCGACGGGCAGACAGCTCATCCAGCCAGAAGCGAGGTCTTGATGTACCGGTAGTTCTGTTGGTGTGCCAGTTCCTGGCAAGAAAAGGCAAGGAAAGGTATTGATTGGTCATTGATGCAAGAAATCGGATAGGACGGATTTCATGATACACCTTGTACACCCAGGAGCAGGAAAGAAAACAATATGGATGAAGACATTTCAAACACGCTAGAACGAAGCTGTAGTCACCTCCACGCCAGCTCGCATAGGGAGCGACACCCGCTAAGCAAACGCGTAACACGCATGTCATTTCGGATCTGGCTTTGAGATGGACGCGTTGCATAGTTAAGGAGAGCCTAGGCGGTTGCTCGAGATTGATGTCCGCTGGACAATTGAGGCTTTAGCAGGCGAACCGATACACCGCATGGACCTTCACTCATCGATTGGAATGACAGCGCTTGTGATGTATCTTGGTGCATGAGCTCGAGCAGACCGTCCAGTGATGGCCTTTGATCTCTGCTTGCAAGTAAACCACTTGACATGTCTTTTAAGGAGGTTTCCATCTTCATCCGATACCAAAGTTGACGCAGAACGAGACATCAAGGGATACCAGGAGACTGCTACAGATACCCTTCTTGTCATAGGTATACCCAGATAGGCATTCTTTAACATGTCGAGACCAAATCTCCGACGAAGTTCGACGAGTCCACTTCTAGGCGCCGGTGCAGATGAGACAGCCTTGCCTGCCATGCCGAAATCGCCTACACTCGCAAATTTCGAGCAGTACATGTCCAAATCGAACGAGACAAGGGAAGGGCCGCTGTTTCTTGCAGTTCTGAGTGAGCTGGAGAGAAAGGCAGCCTCGTTACGCAAGACGGTCAAGGAAGTCCTCAAGGCGGCTTCAAAGTGCTCTCAGTGCTGGTCAGAAACTGTCCGATGTCAGCGACAGCTCTCCGTCGCTCTAGCAGAACTATGCGGAACGAGCGATCAATCAAAGTCGAATCTCGCCGCTCTATACACTTCGCCTGCGCTACAAGTCCTGGAAGAGACGTACACCAAGTCCATGCACAGCCTGCAGACCAACTTGGTTGCTCCGCTGCAAGCTGTTGCCAATGATCTTAAAGCCGTTCCGACCAGGCGCAAAGAGTTTGACGCCGAGACCAAGGCTTTCGACGCTCATATGACTTCAGTGAGCTACCGCGCGTAGAAATAGAGTATTCAAGCTTATGCAATTTGAAGTATCTTGCAATGAGGCCAGGCGCTGCTGGAAACGAGCACCAAGATCAGAATCACCAACATCGAAAAGAACGATACGAGACCGCACAAGCGACCTTCCACAAGTCGCTATGCGACGCGGCCATCTTTAAGCAGATCGAAGTCACTCAAATCCTCACCTATGCTGCTCGTCAACAGCATTCTTTCCTCGTTCAAAGCGCTGCAAGCCTCGGACCGCTCGGTCCAGTCCTTGACGAATTCGCCTTGTCGCAAAACGATGATCAATGCGCTGTCGAAGAAGCTCGTCGTCTCGATCAGGAGTTTGCAAGTCAGAACCCCCCTTTGGCCGGCCAAGAGCAAGAAGAGCGGGTCATCACTAATCGAATCAAGCAGATGATCAAGATGAAATCAAGCAAACAGCTAAACCAAGGAGGTCGCAAGGCTAGACCGCTCTCTTCTATTTCAGTGCAATTCGACTTGTCCAAATCTCAATCTCAATCTCTCGCTCCACCCGCACTCCCTCCTAAACCTCTAGATCCAGACGACAAGAACCACCGTATCAAAGAAGGTTACCTATTTGTTTCCGCAAAAGCATTGACGCCAGCTTCAGCCGGATCAGGGAATGGCAAATGGGCTAAAAGGTGGATTGTAATGGATAAAGGCACGCTGAATGAGTATGGCGAATTTATAGAGGGTCAACCGCTGGAAAGAAAGGATGATTCTATCAATCTCAATTTTGCGGTAAGTCTGCATCCGCCTGCAGTGTTTGGTATGCTTATTGCTTCATGACATACAGTGCATCAAAATGCATCCGTCGGTAGAGCGTAGATGGACCTTCTCCGTCACGACTACAGACTGCGTCAAGCTGTATCAAGCTACATCGCAAGAAGAGGCAGACTCCTGGATCAGAGCCGCTTCTATGCAAATTGAGTCCTTGTTGAGTGAGTGTCTTTGTGTCCACTCCTGCAGATCGATTCACGTGGCTCGCAGATGGCACGAACTCTGTCCGACACCGAGCAAGATCGTTTTCCGACAATGGAACACCACAACGACCAACTGAGCTTGGGCTGTTCGACTCAACCTCTTCTGCATCTCCAAGCGCTCGTCACATCCTCTCTGGCTTGCGACCGCTAGTGCGAAGAGGATCAGGCTACAAGAACAAGCTGGCTAAGAACATCAAACGCCTCAGCTCCGGTGCACCACTTCCCCCTCTGCCAACGGGAGAAGTCAAGCTCGGTTCGCTACCTGAAGCGACAATGTCTGAACAGTCGTTCTTCCACTTTCAACCTGAGAATGCCAGATTTTCTATGGACTTTAAAGACCTTGAACCGCCGACGCCTGTGCATAAACAAGAATCAACGTTTCGAAAGTCTGATCCGGAACCTTTGAAGTTCTTCAACGATGACCAACTGATACAAGCTGCAGTGAAACAATTGGCCGGAACGTCTTCATCGCATGGCTCATCTACATCGGCTCGGGAAGCAGGACGCTCAGCTGTCGACGAGCTATATGAGTTGTTGTCTATCGAGGGAAACAATGAATGCGTCGAATGTCGAGCGGCCAATCCCAAATGGACAAGCGTCAGCATTGGGTGCTTCCTGTGTTTACGCTGCTCTGGAATCCATCGATCTTTAGGATCGCACATATCAAAGGTGATAGCCCTTCTGGGACGCTAGAAGCCTTGCTGATATGTATGTAGGTTCGATCGCTCAATCTGGACAACTGGACGAGCGCACAGGTAGCCTGTATCAAGGATATGGGCAATGTAGCCAGTCGTGAAAAGTGGGAGCATAGCAGGCCGGCTGACCTCGCAGTAGACGATAGGTGTGTTCGCTTCTTCCAAATTCAGAAAATATCTGAACTACTCTGTTGGAAGCAACATCGCAGATTTCATCAGAGCAAAGTACGTGGAGAAGAGGTACTGCTGATCAGAGCAAGTGGTTGAGTTCGCATCATCTATTGCATTGATCTAGCTCTAATTGTAATCAACATACTGTACTTTAACAAATGGTCTTTGTAATTCATATAGACACTTTTACTTTGACACCCAAACATCGCCATGCGCGATCATGGCCTCGGCCACTTTTAGGTAGCCCGCAATGTTAGATCCAGCAACGAGGGAAGGTAGACGGGTCTGTATAGGAACGCCCGTTAGCGCTCTTCGTCTCGTCTAGGCGAAGCAACTAACCTTCGATGTTGTTGGGTATTGCTTTGACGTATCGAAGCAGAGTTGGTAGCAGTCCATCATGATTTTCTTGAGCTTCGCGTCTACCTCTTCAGATGACCATGTGATGCGCTGTGAATTTTGTGCCATTTCCAAACCGGACACACTAGACAGCGGTTAACCGGGACCTTCTTAGAGCTCAAGGGAGACTTGGGAGACTTACGCGACACCTACCGAAAGCGTAAAATTATATCAGGCTTCCTCGCAAGAAGTATCGGAAAGGAACTGACCACCGCAGTTGGCGGCCTTGCCTGGGGCATACCATACATCAGACTCCCGAGCTTCCTCGAAGACATCAATGGCCTCTTTGGTCGAACCCATGTTGCTGCCCTCTGCGATGTACTTCACGCCAGCCTTGACTAGCGCTGTCGCCTCTTCTCCGCTGACTTCGTTTTGCGTCGCGCAAGGCAATGCAATGTCTAGCTTCTCGAATTGTTCCCACGGTCGCTTTCCATCGAGGTATTCGAATTGCGACAGACCGCCGTCCGCCAAGTAGCCGTGCTTTGCCTTGAGCGCTTGAATCTTGTACACGTCATCAGGTGTGAAGGTCTTGTCTCCTTTGGCAATAAGCGATCCTTTCGAGTCTGACAAAGACACGACTTTAGCTCCAAGCTCCATAGCCTTGAGCGCTGCGTATTGAGCAACATTGCCGGATCCAGAGATTGCGACGGTCTTGCCCTTAAAGGTAGCTTCGATGTCAGATGTGCCTTCAGATTCCTTGATCATGCATTGGACGTAGTAGATCAGACCATAGCCTGTAGAAGATGGGATTAGTGGTTGACGCCGAGGAGATGCCAGACTCACCTGTGGCTTCAGGTCGGATCTCAGAACCTCCCCAGCTGGCGCCCTTACCAGTGATCATACCACCCCATTCGTTTCGCAACTTCTTGTATTGACCGAAAAGGAAACCTGCTTCTCTGGTACTGAAACCAATGTCTCCGGCTGGTACATCGGTGTTGGGGCCAATATGTCTGCTGAGTTCAGTTGCAAAAGCAACACAGAATCGTCGTATCTCGTTGCTGTAGGTGCATCAGCGAGTGTCGGCTGGAACAAGACGCCAGGACATACTCGGTCTTGCCTTTTGGGTCACTGTGGAACAGGCTCAGTACAGCTTTCACGTGTTTTGTAGTCGGCTCACAAGTCAGATCCTCCTTTGCCTCCTCCCATGTTCAGGCCAGTGAGCTGTGCAGGTTCTGATGAGCTTCCGTGTTGCCATTGTACCTTTCGAGCTTACGGCATTTTTCTATGAAAGTAAGATTAGCATGTTGAACCATCAAGCTGTGTTTGAACTTACGAAAGTTTGCTCGAAACCGAGGAACTTGAGAATAGACAGATTCACATCAGGTCTGAAGCGCAATCCTCCCTGCTAAGAGCGTTAGATCGGCAACAAGGCCGTTGAGAAGCACTCACTTTGTATGGTCCCAGGGCAGAGTTGAACTGTACCATTAATTAGATCTAACATATTTCCGTCAGGGCAGCCTCACCTGCACACGATAACCAGTATTGACTTGCAGATTGTCCCTATTGAGCCAACATTACACACGACTACTCTATTCTAGAAGGGATTACTTACTTAGCATCTTCCCAAACTACTCTGAATTGAATGACACGCTCAGGAATCTGGATGACTGAATACAGGCTCTCAGATGCGGAGTTTCGCAGACATTTCCCGACAAACCTTCAAAGATGTCCTTGAGTTCAGGCCGCTTCTCGAACAGAGGAGTGAGTGAGTCGTAAACTTCAGCTCTGGCTTGTTGGAATTCAGGCTAGGTGAGTCATGGTCGAATCAGAATTTATGCAAGGCTGTTAATCATGATCGACAGACCTCCTTAATCTCGTTCGGTGCGCCCATGTTTGCTGATCGACTTTGTATAAGAGGTGGGCTGAGAATAGATGAGAGTATGGAAAGTTGAGCGCTGGGGAAGAAGAAATGATTAGCTCCATGATAACGATCTGAAAATGTCTCAGTCGGATCATCTCGGACATTCCAATCACAACGTCGGTGCCTGATGTCGCCAAAACAAGGTGTCCACACGAGCAAAGTCTGAAAGGGTACTTTGTTGCTGCAACGGGTACAAGATCACGAATCTACTGCTACACTGCCATCTCGACTTCATTTACAGTCTGCGCAAATCGTGTCAGACAAGAATCAAACAACAGTAGGGATCAGGAACTCACTTCTTTGCCCCCATTAGTCTCCTCATCACCCATGAAAGCCGCCAGCTCGCGATCAAGGTCCTCAGCTGATTTAGCAGTCGAACGATTATCGCCGCCGCCTCTTGATCCACCTCGACCTCGGCCCCTTGCACGACCACGCCCTTCACCTGATCCTCTGATCGAGCGACTTCTTGGTGCTTCAGTATAAGTAGCGGCTAGACTTTCGGTTCTCTCTGGCCTTCTACCAAATGCGCCGCTGCCGAACGCGCCGCTGTTGGATCGGCCTTTGGGCTGGAAAAGGTCCCTGAACAAGATTGTAAGTGCGATTCACGTAGCATAGCGTAGCTGGACTGACTTTCCACCCTCTACCCGAGCAAGCAACTCTGGTGCTGTCGTTCGCCTGTAGCTAAAATCAAAGTTCACCGAGATCGGTTGTCCTGAACAATAACAGCTCAGACATTGATCAGAGAGCGAGGACGAGAAGATGAGGCACACCTTTGGCATTAGCTCCATCAAAGTAACGTTTGGCGTCTTTTGCATGCTGCGGGTCCTTGTACGTGACCGTTCCTCTTCCCTCTGAACGACCAGAGCGATCAAACTGATCGGAAACGACAAGGAAGAAGCACGCAAGACAAGAGAAAAGCAACAAGAAGAAAAGGGAAGGAAAGCCACAGTCGTAAGCTATTGTTCTTCTGGACCAGTATGTCGATGGTCCCGTACTCTTATGGATGGAGGCAACTCCAGGGGTCCAACCTGCGAGAAGAGAGACTTGACCAGACTGTTATCAGCAGTGTTCGAAGGCCTGAGAAGCAAACATACCTCCAGCTCTCTTTCGCTCACTTCATAGTGCAAATTCGATATTTGCAACTTGGGAGTGGACGCTTCCGATTCCTCTCTTGCTGCGAAAGCGCCCCTCGAAGGTTGAGTAACAGAAGTGTTGTAAAGGTCGTGCTTCCAGCTCCCCTCGACGTTATCGACTGCAGCCTCCCGCTTTTTCGTTACACGTTAGGCCGTGATACGATAGTCTTGTTGGACATGCAAACATACGTCGTAGGGACCAGACGAAGTCCTTGACCGGGAATTACTTAGCTGAGCTGCGCCTCGACGCACTCTTCCGCCTCGCGGCTTGTCATTTCGTATTCTGGGTGTTATGTACGTCAGCTATCTGACGGCCAGCAGCGTTGAATGCAGCACATACTCGTCTAAGCTGCGGTCGAGGAGATTCATGACTTTGGTCGGTTAGAGCAAAGAGTGGATCTTGTCATCCAGCAACAGTCGACACAGCGTTGGAGAGGCGCTGAAAAAGTCTCACCTATGCTCTACTAGCCGTTCCATGAGATGCTGAAGTCTTTTGCTTTGCACTCCCGCCTCTTCATTCGTCTCGCTCGGAATGCCCGCAGTGACCTGTTCTGTGCGACAGTGCAGCTCTATGGGCAATACTCTCACTTTCGGTAGCTCTGCTGTATCCTCTAAACAGCCTGCTAGGTTCTTATCTGCAATAATGTCGTTTTGTCGAAGCTCTTACGTCGATATCCGCCTCGACTGACTGAGGAGTAACTTCACTTCTCCTAGACTCTGCTAACATTCTACATCACTTGAACATATCCAATACTATATTCTTCACACAAAGCCCTTGAGATGTGATGGTAAACCTATTCTTGCTGGTGAAGCCGACCTCTGCTCTTTCTCTCACCTGGCGTAATCAGACGTCTGCTGGAAGTCCCACATTCATTCACGCTGTGCGCGTGCTCTCTGGTGCAGTATTGGCCGCATGAGCTCCCCTCTGTCCGCGATAGCTGTCAATGTGTTTCAGTGATAGATTGGCATACAGACGTGAAAGTGCGAGCTCTGGATCTCTGAGAGACATGAAGGAAGCCGACTGGACATTGTTGCGATGCAAATGACGTTGGGATGCTCCGCGACTTAGGGAAAAAGAGATATACCACTAGATTCCTTCAGGATAGCTCTTTCTCCTGAACGATGCAGGCAGTTGCACATGATGCCCAGGCTGTAGCTCGACCGAAGCGCGTAGCAACTGTATAGCCAGTTCGGCCGTTCAATCATCGGAACACAAAAAATGCCCGAATCCCACTGTGGGTTGCTAGTCGACCTGTAGCTTGTCCAGTACACCTCACAATCAGTCATGGACAGTACAGCACAGCAAACGATGCAAGATTTGCGCTCCGTCAAGCCTTTGGAGCTTCTCCAGCAGTCACCTCTCCTCACTCTCGCTGCTGCTCTTGGCTTTTGTCTGGTCTCCTACATCGCCTACTATCGTTTCCTTGTACCTGCAGCAAAGTATCCTGGTCCTGCTCTAGCATCAGTTAGTGATCTATGGCAGGCTTTGAACAGTAAGATAGTCTCCCCATGCGGGGTAGCTGCTCAACGCTAAATCCTCTTATAAGTGTACTCTGGCAATTCGCATAGAGAAATCTCTAGGCTGCACGACAAGCATGGAGATATTGTGCGCATTGGGCCTAATCGGCTAAGCTTGATTCATCGGGATGCTGCTAAGAATGTGAGTTGCTTCAACCTCTTGCGCTCTCGATGCGTCGTAATATGTGCTGATATGGCGTCCAGGTCTACCTCGCGGGCTCATCTTGGCTTAAAAGCTCTTACTATAACGGCTTCACAGCAGTCATACCAAACGCTTTCGGCACTCAAGACGAAGACTTTCACAGGAAACGACGCAGGCAATTAACCTACGTCTTTTCTCAAGCGAATGTCTTGGCTATGGAACAATATATGAATGACGAAATGAGGGAGTTCAGAGGCTGGTTGGAACGAGCTGCGGAAACTGGGCAACCGCTGGATTTAAAGTCGTTGATCCATTGGCTTGTCATTGGTACGCTCAGTCTATCGTTACTTGGTGTTTTGCGCTAATCCCTAACAGATGTCTTGGGTGATCTGGCATTTGGACGTAGCTTTGGCATGCTCAAATGCGGCGACAATGAGCAAGCGCCCCATCTCGAGTACCACGTAGGTTGTCCCCATGGATCAATATGGCAATTCATTGATTCGTCTTGTAGCTGCGGGTCGGGTCGATCGGCGGAACGATGCCCTGGACGTTGCCTTACATTAGAAAGTTTGGCAAGCATGTACCAATTGAATGGGTTTCAGGCGCAACGGAAGCAAGAGACAAGCTTCGCAAGTTGGCTGCTCAAGCTGTTGATAACGCCATGTCGCACAAGACGGATCGCAAAGACATTCTGGGTGTGCTGGTAGATAGCGTTGACCCTGATACGGGAAAGCCTATTCCTCGAATCGAACTTGAAGCGTGAGTACTTGCTTTTTGTCGAAACTATAAGGTACTGACGCTCCCTTCTGATGCAGTGAGGCATTTGGCTTCATTATCGGTAAGCCCAACGCACGAATTCCACGAAACCTGATCTGAAATGTCGATCAGCTGGAACGCATACCACTACAGTCACAATGGGCATGCTTTGCTCTTACTTGCTGGAACCGCAGAATGCGCATGTACAGAAGAAGCTGGTGGAAGAGCTGGATGCGACGCTCACTCCTCTACCGAACAAGACGGAAGTATACCCGTACAAAGAGATTGGCGATAAGCTGCCATACTTTGCTGCATGCCTTGTAAGTTTTACCTCTTGCTCAAAAGGTCTCGCTGATAGACGAACATAAACAGAAAGAGACACATCGCAAAGCTGGCGTCTTCAATATGCCTCTTTACCGGATCGTACCACCTGGAGGAGCCGTCATCGGCGGAGAATTCATTCCAGCTGGAGTGGAAGTCAGTACTTGCAATTACGCGGTTCATCGGAACAAGGAGACCTTTGGGCAAGACGTAGAAACCTTCCGCCCTGAGCGCTTTATTGAAGACAAGAGTCTGGAAGCCAACTTGTTGCACTTCAGTCAAGGTCATCGTAGCTGTTTGGGCAGAAAGTGAGCAGTTCCAGCGTATTCGATAAGCAGAAGGCTGATTCCTACGCCAGCTTGGCTACCACTGAAATCTATAAAGCTGTGACGACAATGTTTCGCATGTACAAGGTCGAGATGGTCAACCCAGCTCTTAAGTTGAAGACGCGAAGCTTGGGCGTGCTGGAAATTACAGAGCCGCTGATGGTGAAAGTTTCGAGACGTGCCTAAGTACAGTTTCATTAGGCTCAACTTTTAAAGAGGGCTTAACGAAGTTAACCTTGGAGGAATAGTGTATCAATGAAATTGTGTCTGTGAAGGCGTATTGTCTGCTCTTTGCATGTCGTTTACTCGTTGCTTCAGAACATCCAACCACAAAATGGGCAAGCTGCCTATACCCTCTAGTCCGCTACTAGCCTTGCTAGACGACACTGAAAACTGCAAGCTGATCAAACAAGGAGCCGAAGCTGTTAGTCTTCCGCTCAGAGCATGACAGAACACCGACCTGACCAAAAAAATACATGATCTAGAGAGTCTACCTCACACGGCTGTACACTTCTACCTCAGGCATGGAAACACCTCAAGTAGTGCTCAAGCATCGTTTCACAAAATCTTATCGCCATGCTGTCCTCGACAAGAGCTTGACAAAACAGCGATTGATCTCGGAAGTGCGATGTTTGATAAGAGCTGCTCGAGCTGGTGTGGTCGTACCTTCTGTCGTCTGTCTGGATCTAGAGAATGGGATATTAGGGATGGAGCTGATCGCTGGGCAAAGTATCAGGGAACGATTAGGTGCTGAAGCGGAGGGAGAAGTAGAGAGTATAGCGCAAGATTTGTCGCGGCTGCAATTGGACGACGATCTCATGCTAGAAGCTATCGGTCGACAAATCGCCAGTCTGCATCAAGCCAATATCATTCATGGAGATCTTACTACTTCGAACATGATGCTCCGACCGCTCGATGAGTCTTGGGAGATTGTCATGATTGATTTTGGACTGTCGTATATCTCTACTTTGGTGGAAGACAAGGCTGTGGACCTCTACGTGCTCGAAAGAGCTTTCCTTTCTACTCATCCGGATTCGCTGGAAGTATCAGTGTCGAAAAGATTCAACGTTGTAATGAAGGGTTATAGGGAACAGTGCGGTCCAAAGGCATGGCAGCCTTTATGGCAGAGATTCGAAGAAGTCAGGATGAGAGGTAGAAAGCGATCAATGGTTGGCTAGGGATTCTATGGTCACAAGCGAAGGGCCAAGCAGGTCGGTCATCCTTATTTGTGGATGCGGATCGATGCTAATGGAGATTTCGTTCCAGACGAGTGCTGTTTTCTACATTCGAGGGATCCAATTACACTGTTCAGCTATCCAGCGGCCCACATCGATCTTCAATGAAACGCCTCATCTTTCTCGATTCTTGATCGCCCAACGCATTCACTTCTTCCGGTCTTTGGCCTTCCTGATTCGTCCTATCTCTATCCGCTCCCGCTTCAATCAAAAGGCAAGCACATTCAGCATGCCCAGACTCAATCGCTAAATGCATGGGCGTGTTTCCGTTGCTATCCAAAAGATCAGCATGAGCGATGAACGAGGAAAGAAGGCGCACCGGTCCTGCAAATTCAACCTCGGCTTGACTGAAGATTCTGGATTGGGCTTTACCAGCAGTGATACGAAAGTTGAAGAGCCAACAGAAGCAGCTCGATGTCTGGATACACCATCAGCGCAATATTCGGTAGAGTTAGGATAGACGGACAGCGGAAGTTGGTTTGCTTTATCACGGGCGTTAACATCTGCGCCTCGCTCAACCAGCATTCGCCCAATCTGAAATACGAAGAGTCAGCAAGCAAGTCATCAGCCTGGTCGAGATGCTTACCTGTGTCTGGCCTTTCGATGCAGCATAATGCAACGCTGTCTGTTCTCGATTGTTTGTAGCTTTGATGCTACGATATAGCATAAGCTTTCGCACACTACAGCATAGATGAACACTCGCTCGGCGCCATTGCCTATCAACTCGCTGACGACTTCTCCCTTACCCGCAGCGACCGCGACGATAAGAGGCGTAAAGCCTGTATCGTCCTTTGCATCCACGTCGGCGCCGTTGTTCAGCAGCATTTGCGCAATCTCCAAAGACCCAACAGACGCTGCATGGTGTAAAGCAGTTCGGTTGTCGGATGTGCTGTCTTTCGACTTTGCCAACGCCGGATTGGCTGACAGTGCTGCTTCGACGAGATTCACTTGGCCTTCTAGAGTGGATCTGAAAATGTCTATGTTGCTCATGTCGCTGCTCTTCTACAACCCAAGAAAAAAACATGATGACGACGCCAGTTCGGCCTTGCTCTCCTGCCAGCGTCCAAGTGCTGTTGCTGCTTCTCGCAATAAGAGATTCTACGTAATGCTTGCGGCTATACTCCTACGGAAAGCCTAGTCAGCTCAAAGTGCCCATGACCTGTCGGGCGAAATTCCTTCACTTTGGGCTAATTGCCTATAGTCCCCTTTTGCTTTCTGGGATTTGGGCTGCTAATGCTGTCTCCAGACCTGATCGTGCTCAAGTCACACGGTTGATGTAATTCGGGATTGTTCGTTGATCGAGGCTTCACACTGGTGGCATGCATGTCATCTATCGAAACGTCACATGAACCCAAAGCAGCTCGTAACTCCTGCGCGACTGTAATTCCAGACGAAGTAACATGCTTGCTTGCTGCTCTGAGCTAGTTCAGCGCATCGCGCATTTCTCCCTAAAGCCCTCACGAAACATGCCAAGCTTGCGATAAACTGCAAAGAAGTGTGCTTCGCTTCTCAGCAAGCAAACAGCGACTACGCGTAGCTATCGTTCCATCAACTTTATCTAATCTAGAATTCGGCACGACCTCGGCAGCTTGAACTTCTGCCGTTCTTGGCCAGAATGTTTTACCCATCTAGCGCCCGTTTGGGCTCCTTGCACTCTTTGACTTGGAGCTCCATGTGTCTACATCATGTCGATACCGATACTGCCCAGCGAGGGCTCAGATACCTCACTAAAAGAGGAGGACAAGACTGCTCCTGCAACTCTACCTACAGATACTTTAGCAAACACTCAGGATCTGGAAAAGGCAAAAGTAGAAGCAGAAGCAGCAGATCCCTTTTTGGTCACATGGGATGACGGAGAAGCAGCCAATCCACTAAATTGGACCGGTTACAAACGCTGGAGCATTACCGCCGTGTGCGGTCTGCTGGTCTTCAACGCTACCTTCGCCTCGACAGCGCCTAATGGTATCATTGGACAACTTACAAAGGAATTTGGCGTCTCTGTTGAAGTCGCGCAATTACAGAACGCTTTGTTTGTCGCAGGTAAGCACGCGTCGATAATCATAAAGCTCGAACTAGAGCATGCTGTCAAAGGCTATTGCGTCGGTCCTGTGCTATACGGTCCGCTTAGTGAAGTGAAATCGGTTGGGAGAAGAAAAACAATGCTCTATGCATTCATCCCCTATACACTACTTCAAATTGGCTGCGCCCTCACGCCCTCAATGGCCGGTCTTATCGTCCTACGCTTCATCGCTGGATGCTTTGTAGGTCAGCGGCCTCTTCAGGAAACCTCGCTCACGCTACTTGTAAAGGCAGCATGTCCTTTGGTTGTCGCGGGCGCTGCTATATTCGATCAGTTTCCACCGGCTAAGCTCGGCCTGGGCATGTCTGTCTTTGCACTCGCGCCGAATGGTATGCCTTCGAGCTGCATTGGTGACTTTGGAATTGATGCGTTTCTTCCCCTTTAGCTGGTCCTGCTTTAGGGTGAGTTTGGTCGACTTGCATGAAAGCAAACGTCTGATTTGCCCAGGCCCATCGTCGGAGGCTTTATTACTGTGCGGGAAGTGGATTGGCGAATTCTGTATTGGGTGGTAAATATATCGACCTTTTTTGGTGTCGGTAGAAATTGATGATTTCGCTGCAGTGTTTCGGCTTTGCTGCACTATGCTTGCTCCTCTTGTTTCTGGTGATACCGGAAACCTAGTAAGCCTGCATGCGCCTATACACGCGCTTTGCTAAAGTTCGTTTCTGTCTAGCGCGCCTACTTTGCTGGGTCGGAAAGCAGAGCGCATAAGGAAGGAGACGGGCGACGATCGATATCAGACAATCTACGAGCGCAAACACAAAGTCGTCTCCTTCACCAGAATGGTCTACGATCTTCTCGCATCGCCGTTCATTATGCTTTTTCAAGAGCCAATACTGCTCGCTATAACACTCTACATCAGCTTCATTTACGGGGTCATGTACTGCCTCTTTGCTGGTTTGGGCGCCGTCTTCCAAGGAGTTTATGGCTTCAACTTGGGCGAATCAGGTTTGTGCTTTTTAGCGTTTTTCCTTGGGTGAGTGCCTATGATATACTGTACAAAGCACACGCTGACTCAAGGGCTCAAGGGGTGCGACTTGCTGTGCAGTTGGTGAGTCTACATTACGCAGGCCTTACCGCGAGTTGACCATTCTCTTAGTTGCGACATTTATCAAGTAAGTGAGCCTCCTCGGACAGTCTCATCGATGCCGACTGTACTTCAGCCCACGCTATGCACGCTTGTGCAAAGACTTCGCGCCTGACAGACCACCGCCAGAAGCACGCTTACCGATGGCCAAACTGGCCGCTTGCCTGTACTTCTCATCTTTCTTCATACTGGGCTGGTCATCAAGACCTTCTGTCACTTACTTTGTCCCTCTCATCGCACTCTATGGTGTTGGCTATTGCAGTCTGGCTCTTTTCAGTGGGTCTCCATCGCTTCTAGCGCGACAAAATGCTAATACAGGTGACAGTGCCGCTGCTGAGCTACATCGTCGACGTGAGCTCTCTGCCAATTCAAGTGGACCAGACTAACGCTGCACCAAGTTCTATACAATCAAGGCTGCAACTGCCATTTCAGCAAATATGATTGTGCGATCACTGTTCGGCGCAATAACACCGCTTTTCGCCGCGAAGATGTATGCGGGGCTAGGGGTCGCATGGAGTTCAAGTCTTCTAGGTTTCGTAGCAATAGTGCTAGGTGAGCATCTCCCTCAAGTCATGACATACGTGCTGATGGTATCTGCAGCACCGATGTAAGCTAAATGTGCAGCCTGACCGTCCTGGAAGGCTCATGCGATTGCGCCAGACCCTTCATATTCTCAAGATATGGACCGAAGTTACGCTCGATGTCCAAATACGCAGCCTGACAAGCGGAAAAGGGGTCATGCTCGCTTATACCCAGAGTACAAATGATACCGGGCATTGGATATACGCAAATCAAGGACGTGAGTCTGAACGATTGTGCCATTGTATACACGCTACAGATGTAATATTGCGATCAATGCTTACCCATACATACTAAGCAAGGTAAAGATGTCTAAGTTGCTGTGTTCACGGAAAATAGTCTATAACATGATGTCGCGCCAGTCCTTTCCATCACATTTTCAGCCCTCCTTCTCCTTCTCTGGCTCTTTCGGTATCCAACTCCCAATGCCAAAATGAACCAGGTACTCATCAGGACTGAATTCATTGCCCGGTGCTCGTCTCCCAGTCCACACTGTTTCGCCTTCATAGACGCAATTGAGAAAAGCAAAGCTGCCAATGGTTAGAGGCTTGCTTGATTTATAGAGTACATGCATGACATCGGATAGAGTCTTGCCTGTCTCTGCTTGAATCTCTTCAAGCACTGCCGGAACAAAGACATCCGGACCACTGACAGCAAGGATGAGCTCAATGAGGATTCTTCATGTATGGGCACTCACGCGGCTTTCATGACCTCTGAGAAACTCCAATTAACGTTTGCGACATCGGTTGATTGCTTTTCAGCTACTCGAGCAATGTTGACCAGAGAGGTGATGAGCAGTCGGCGAACGAGAGGCGCTCGCTCCTTGGCCAAGAAGCCCCATTGATGGAAGAAGCCAGATGTATTCAAGTCCTCTGCTTGAAGACAATGTGAGATTGGAAGGCAGGGCGACCACAATTACTCACCCGTGTAAGGCCAGTTTACAGCCAGAACAACATCTGACGACTCCCACTGTTTGCTATCCAGCCACTCGTCAATAGGCTTGCGACAGATAGTATCAGTGTCTGAGTACAGGCCGCCAAAGATGTAGGTGACAGCATAGCGCCATAAATCGGTTTGGACAACGCGTTTGTTGTCCAAGCTGAAGTAGATGCGCAATAAGTCTGGCATGTCTTTGAAATGGGTACGAATAAAGGCGTTTCGATCTTCGTGATGATGCAGCTGGACCAATTTCAGTCGGTGAATACTATGGAAGAAGGGATCATACGTTGTACTTCCAATTGGGATTCAAGTCTTTCCATGTCTGGCGCCATTCCGCATTGCTGCAAATGGAGAGCTTCAGCGCAAAGCAGCATCGCAACGTCCTCGGCATACGCATCGTCTTCTGCAGTCTGCCAAATGGATTTCGGTGTGCAAGCTAACTCGACTGGATTGCTTTTCTCCCATCCGTTAAAGCCATGGTTGAGGCGCTGTTCCAACTGCGTTATAGCTGATGACTTGTCGCCGTGGAACGCTTGACGGGCTAGCTCGTAGCTCAAATAAGGCTTGAGATTAGGCATAGTAATCGATGAGGAGGATGATGCTCAAAAACCAAAGAGCAAGAACGTATAAGAGCGAGAGAATGCAAAAGGCCGTGCGGTGCAGGCGGGGCATGTACAGCTTGCACATACCAAGCATGGCAGTAACACGGCCCGGCGGTTCGTGACAGCAATGCCAATCAAAGCAGACGAAATGAGATAACATGCATTGTAGCACAGCGCAGCACAGCATGAGCACCGTAGGTAATTCTATAAGAATGATATGAGCGCGTTCAACTTTATCGCAGCTTGCAGATATTGGCCGTACTTGACATGCATGAAGCAAGGGCGTGCTGCACAGGATCTTCTCCGAGACGCTCTGAACCTGCAAGAGAGCAGAAGATAACGCTGTTTGAGGTCGGTCGCATCAGGCTCAGCTTGATGAGTGGAATGCCTACCCTGCGGTCCCTGCATGAGTGTGCACATAGACACATGCTGCATGTGACATGCAATACCAATACGATGCTGCGCTTGCAGATCACCAATAGTGAACTCTGAACGATTGTGCCATTGTATACACGCTACAGATGCGATATTACACTCAATTGATACACCTTTTACTCTTGATGCACCGAACCCCCAACCCTAAATCGATATAAGCACCCATTGCCATTTGCTTGAGTTCCGAGTATGCGCAGCTGAACTACAGCTACTGGTATATTGAGATCGATTATCGCAGGCGATACCGGAAAGCTCTGAATATGAGAATCGGCATAAGGATCGTAGGCACTAGCCGCGAGTAAAACATGACGTGGTGAAGGAGGCAGCGAGGAAAGCCGGTCGTTGTCAACTGCAGCTTGACTTTGACGATATTGTTGAAGCTTCAGTAGATCCGCTTCCGAGTCGACGATGCCCCAAACTTCAAAGTCGGCTGGAGCGCTAGACACATCGTAGGCCACATCTGATGAAGCGTGCTCGATGGTGATATCCGTTGGGACGATGGTTCGGCTGAGGCGAACTCCAAGAGAAGCTGTCGGCCCATTGAACGCCCAGCAAGAGCCTACGCTGATGTCTGGATGAAGAGCTGTGACAGGAGGGCGACCTCGAATAACGCCTCTGCCTGTCGCTGATGCAATGATGTTCTTGAAGAGACCAGACGGTCGGGCTTCATAAGATGCAGAAGTCAGGGCAGGGATGACGCGACCACCCGCAGAGAAAAGAGCATAATCTGGTTTGGCGAGAACATCTTTAGAATAGCGCAGTAGAGCAGCATCGACATAATGTTGTATGAGCTCGTTGACATCTTGACCAGAGGGCAGATTAACAGAGACGGGCTTGTTGTTGTCGTCAGTGCGCATTCGTTCCTGTTTCGCTACTTTGCTGAGCAGTTCTTCGCCGATCTGCTGCATGTTGTCATTGGCACGCTTCTCGAAATCGACCTTCAAGAGCTTCATGTCTTTCCGTAGAAGATCGGCGAAAGCACGCTTGGAGAGGATAGCGCCAGACTGTATCCGCTCTTCCAGGTCGCCATCGATGAAAGCTTTCAAGGAGTGCTGATTTTCCAGCAAGAAGGCGTCCCATGGCACAGCCGCCTTTCCATTCGTCGATGACGACGGCTGCACTGCGCCGGCAGGAGCGAAAGCAGTCTTGAGCTGAGACCAGAAATTTGGGTCCACTGCCAAATTGCCCTTTGGATCTAGGCGGACAGCGACCCGAGCGGGTAACATTTGTTCTATCGCATCCGTCACTATATCGGAAGCTTGCTGGGTTGTTATAGCTTGCTTGAGATCCTTGTTCAGCGCGGCCAATGCAGCATCAGTCTGTTTCATATTTTGCTCGACTTCTTTTGCAAGGTTCTGCAGGGCTTCGGAGCCTTGACTATGGCGCCTGGAAGAGGATGCTTGCTCATCAGACAAGGTGCTGAAGCGCTTTTGCAAGGATCGAAGTTCTGTTGTGAGATCGGATTTGGTCTGCAAGAGATCGCGTAGGCGCTTTTGCTCCTGCTCGTCCACTTGACCGAGCCTCGTCGCTAGCCTCTGATCCAGTTCGTCGACTCTATTGACCATGATTTGCGACATTTGACCTTCAGACGCCATTCGCGCATGCCACTCTTGCAGGGAGCTTGATAGATCTGATGTGACTCTTTCGACAGCCGATAACCGTTCGACTACTGCATCAAAGTCGTCTGCAGGCGTGTTGGGTGCTGCATATGTTGGAATTTGCTGCTTGACTGGTCGTCGCCATTTCGACGCGGGATCTTCAAGCATTGACCCTGTTGCGCAATCAGCTAATGTAATTAAATGCAACTATTTCCGTACCTATCAACACAGCTATGACCAAAGCCACAAGGGACAATTTGCCGGCTGTTGACCAAGGCAATTGTGAAGCCGCATGAAGTCCCTTCCCGACCAGATCCCTTGTCGCTGTTGCCGGCCGACAAAGCATTTCAATCACCCTCAACCATGATTCTCTGACCGCTCTACCGACTTTCACACCCCAATCTTCATCTACAGGACCACCATCACCCAAGATCGGCCTCCCATCAGTTTTCGGAGGATTGTAGCCCGTGATAGGCGCTGGCGGAACGGGTATCCCAAACTGCTTGAATTGTGCTTTCGCATGTTCTCGATTGCGCTGAGCCAATTCCCGATCTTGCTCCAACATGGAAACGATTTCTTCTTCTTGGCTGAAGGTAGAAGAGTCGCCTCGGGGTAAAAAGGGAGCATGTTCTCGTTCGCGCAAAGTATATGTGGCATAGTCCGGGGAGGATGAAGTGGAAGGGCCGGGATCTGGTCGTTGGGACAGAGCAGATGGGCGAGGGAGAAATGCTTGAGGGACTGAAGGACGGGCTTCGAACGCGCCTGGTGGTTGAGGAGTATCGATAGATATGTTGGCAGCGAGACTATTGCGAGGTGTCCGGCGTGTTCTCTGTGGTGAGATGGCTGCGCCGATTTCTGCATCAGACGAGACAGACTCTCGATCATCTTTCGTTATTTTGTAGGTGTTATCACGCTGCGTGCTTTGCCGCCGGTCCGAAGATTTGCCCTTGGGCGCAGTAGCAGGGGATTCATCTCGTTGCAGGCTTTTTCGAGGCTTCTTTGTTGCTTTTCGAGCATTCTCGGTATCGGAAAGATTCTCGTCAGATGGCTGATCTCCCTCTTCTTGGGACTTTTGTATGTGGCCGCGATCAGGACTCTTGATTTTGCGTTTGGTTCCGCGACCAGCAGCAGGCTCTTGGTTCTGCTCATCCTCATCTATGGAATGCAGATGCTGCTCAAGCTGATCGACACCATCTTCCTCCATCTGATCCTCCTCATCAATCAGACTATCCTCCATCTCCATATCGTTCGATTGATCCTCTTCCCCGTCTAGCGTCTCTTCTTCCGTCTGATCGTCGGTTCTCGCACGACCAGCTCGCAAAGTATGCGTAGAGGTAGACGCAGCAGCTTGCCTGAATGCAGTGGCTATATTGACGCTAGTATTCATATCGGAAGGTCTATGTGATCGAGCAATACTCCTCGGCTGACTGCCTTGACCTTCTTGCTGGTACTTGGCATATCGGCTTGCTGGTTCAACAACTGGACTACCTTGAACAGCAGCACGGGAAGAAGCGTCTGAGCGAGCATCGTCCAGGTCTTCATCTGAGTGACCGTTCTCTTGCGGAGCGGGTGATTTTGATTTACGTGCATTCAGACTTAGCGAAGACTTGGGTGCAGTGTAGCCTGGTGAAGCTGAAAGACCAGTTCGAGGAATAGAAGCAGCGCCATACGCGTAGGATAGCGGAATGCTAGCTGTTGACACTCGTTTCCTATGACCTGAAGTGGTGTTGTTTGAGCCTGAAGAGCTTGGCGTGCCATTTGCACCAGCGGAAGGCGGAGAGGGCACATGAGATTGAGACAGAGGACTCGGTTGGCGTTGATGTGTTGTGTAAGGCTTTGGCCGCAATGAAGACCCAGCAGGCGATACTCTGTTGCTGTTGCTCATTGTTGGATTGCCTGCCTGTGTCGTGACCTTGTCTCAAGTCCTTCTGAGCAGCACCGCATGAAAATGTAAACAGCTGAATGTTTTGACGCGTTGCTCACTCTTCTGCTGACAGCTCAGTGTAGTAGGCCCTATATGAGGCCAAGAAGCATCACAGCGGGAGAACAGCGGCGAGGCAGATCGTTGTTGACAAGTACAGTATAGCACTCTTCAAAGGCAAGGGACTTGTGTCAAGTCGTGCACGGACATCTTGACAGAGTATGAAGGGGCAGACAGGACTACTGAAAAGGAGAAACAATAGCAATTGCGATGATCATACAATATGCTTTGTCCTGCTTTCGATGGCTTTCCCAGATCCCATCCTTTTACGTCAAACCCTTGAGGCGACCGTCTAGTCGAAGAGACCAAGACCCATGTCCTCGTCTGACTGTTCGAAATGAGGCATCGTCAGCACAAGTCTTGCAGAGGATGGACAAAACGAACGTCTTCTTCAGGCTCAGCAGCCTTCTCCTCTTCCTTGGCAGCTGGTGCGGCCTCAGCAGCGGCAGGGGCGGCCGAAGCGTATGCATCAGGGTTGGCAAGACGGTCTTTGAGCTCTTCAGTAGCAAAGAAGGTGTAGTCAGTAGCCTGAGAAGCAAACATCACAAAAAGATTTCGCTTTTCGATCAGATTGACGCACCAAAGACAAAGCGATGACGTTCTTCGTGCTGTTCATGAAGCTGTGCATTACCGAAGGCAAAGTTGCGTAACCAGTTGCCAAAGACTAGCGAATTAATCGTCGTCAGCTCACATTTCCTCACATTTGCTCGCTGGACCAGATCCGAGATCCAGAAGAGAGTCTCGGATCCAGAAGAGAGAGACAAGAACATACGATAGAGGCGATGGTAGCGATACCCTGAGCGAAGCTCTTCAAAAGTTGGCTCTCCTCGATGTCCAAGACGGAAGGCGCAAAAGCCTGGCCTTGGTCATAAATTTGCACGACTTTAAGCCCATACGTAAAGCTACAAAAAATCAGCCTGCTGGTACCATGCACGAGTCTAGAACGCACGGCGAAATGTTCAACATGTTGAGAAGAGTAGCCTCTGAAGGACCGACTCTGGAACCGGCGACCAAGATGTCAACGGCCGAGACGATTTCAATAGCACCACGGGCAATCTTGGTTGGGATACCAAGAGCCTGGAAGAAGGATGTCTTTCCTGGTTCCATACCGGTAGGACCAGCAGGGATGGTGACGGTAGCAGGAGCGAAAGCACCGGCACGAGCTGGAGCAGCGACCTTGTTGGAGAGGATGATTTCACGAATCTCCTTGAGGTCTCCGTCGGTGAAGACGAAACCGACGTTGCCTCGGACGTGGGGCAAGAAACGCTCGTATTGAGGCTTCTCGGCGAGGACATCACGGACGGCACGCTATCAGCATACAGATTAAAGCTGGGCTGTAGTATGTGTGATGATGAATACTTACGCGGACCATGGTGTTCTTTCCCATCAAGATTTGACCTTTGCCTCGAAGGGCTTGACGGATTTGATGCTGTCGAATAGAGGAGGCTATAATGAATACAATTTACTTATGCCAGACCTTCTGAACTGACCATCTGGTTAGATCCAACGCTGCATGAAAATATTAGCTGACTGCCATTTGTTTCGGTTAAGCGAATACTGACTTGTCAACGTTGACGATCATGATGGATGGGTCTGTGGCCGGAAGGGGCGAGTCAGTATCGAAGCCTATACTGCGGACCGGACACGTACAAGCCTCCATGAGCTGGGAGAGCTTGTCGAAGTAGGCACTCTTGTTTTCCCTGCAATGTCGCTGCTTGAGCATCCCAGTCGTATCATGTACGGCCACTCCTCACTTTGTCTGTCATTCAGCAAATACTGCAATGAGCATATTTCATGCATGATTATCTGCTTTCAAACTGACTTTTCCCATTTTTGCAGTTGTTTTCTAGATTCTGGTATATGAAGCTGTGTATGGGTCCTCCCGCTCGACGTCTGAATCAATCGAGGGCTCTTTAAAGGCTTGGTTGTGGCCAGACCGCAAATTCAGCCAAACTTTTTGAACCAACATAAAGAGTCACATAAAATTAAGGTTTCAAATAATCGAGTTAAGTGCATGACGATTGAACAGTGTGCTATGATTACAGTCCTACCCAGCTAGATCTTCCTTGCGGACTGCACACTCTCATCAGATTAATTCCAAGACTCGAGGAGGTGAACTCACTTATGCAATCTCGTCATCCCAATCTTGATCCGCTGCTGCTTCGACATAGCTTCTTGCTGCTGCTGTTCCAGACTAAACGGCTCGTTCGGATTCCTGTTCAACGCCGGGCTGGGCGCAGAAGCAAACGCATCTCCCCAAGCAGGTGTACCAGGTGTCATAGGTCTTGGGTTCAAATAGGATGTGCTGCCTGTGCCGTTCATGCTAATAGATGCGGACCCTGGTAGACCAGAGACGGGCAGATAGGCTTCAGCTGACCATTCGAACCAGATTCTTCGCTTGACTGGATCAGTCAGTCGCCAGATGTTGACGTCCAGTTCTGATCGTGCTGGCAGGTATAGAGGTTCCTGTCCCAGCATCGGCCCAACACTATAGCGAAACGATGGTGACTTACACGTAAGGGGAAGAAGAGCGGAAACCAGGAGAGCATATTCGGGTCACCCGTTTCAGGATGCTACAACAAATCAGCTTGATTCTGTAAGACAGAAGTAATACTCACTATCGATATCGACACATCACCATACAGTTGCGCCGAAAAGTACCCTCCAAGCCCATGACAAACACTCGCATTCGGTATCCAAAAGCTCAATTGGGCGCTTCTGGAATTATGACTGTTTGTCAACGGAAGACCTTGTTCGTCCAAGATCACATCGTTCCTCGGATGCACAAAGTTCCAACAGGCTTGAACTTTTTCTTTCGGTGCTTCTAAAGGTTGATGTTCTGAGATAATAAGGGCTTGGGAAAACATGACGACATATGGTTGTTCTGCTTTTTCTAAGTCGTTGGCCGTAGTGACTTGTTCGTGGAGTTTTGCGGAAGTAAGAGGTGCGAGGAAAGCAGTGTAAGAGTAAGGTATTGATATACCACCTGGCTTGAGAAGTCGAGGAATGATGCCGTCTAGACATTCTGGCGAGAGCTCGTTGTCGCCGAAAGAACCTAAAAGTTCAGAAACGATAACGTCTGCTAGATTCGGAGGGTGCCATGTCCGCATGTCGGTAAAGACCAAATCGACATACGAGCCCCATTCGATCGCTTTTCGTTCTTGCAGCCTATCACACATGTCAGCTTGACAAATCGATGGTGCATCAAAAGCGCTCACACAACGTAGGCATTCGGGTTCTTCTCAATCGCAGTAATCTTGACTCTCTTCCCACCGGCTCTTTTAGCCGCTTTCAGGCATCCAGCAACTAGCGGTCCTCTTCCTGCACCAGCGACAAAGATCTCTACAGGACCAGATTGAATGGGCGGCATGTCCATCAGCGCTTGGTAGACTGCTTCTTCATATTGCTGGTACTTGATCGGGTCCTTTTCGAACCCTTCGTATGTATCAGATTCTAGGTTGTCCATCAAGGGCTGATCAACAGTCGACTTCTTAGCAAAGAGTATGCAAAAGAATGCAGCTGACGAACCTGTAGCGGCGCTTGTAAATAGTCCAGATAGCCTCCTGCATACTGCTCTACAGGCGTAGGTGGTGGCATCTTGCGTTCCAAAAAGCGAATACTGCGAACAGCAAAGCTTACTAAGACCATCCTGGATTACCATGCTGACACTCACTATTGCGCATAAGCCTCCTGCCCACCATTGGCATGCAGGCCGACTTGCGTCCCGCTCAAAATCACACTCGGCTTGTACTTGAAGACACTCTTCAAGAACGCTTGTAAGCTCTTTGACAAGACAGGGTAGCCTTTCGCATTTGGTATAAAAGCAGTAGCGGGCAGCCAGACTGCTTTGATACTTTCCGCTTGCCAGCGTTGAAGTTGCAGTGGACTGGGAGGGATAGGGTAAGTGAGATCGAGGCAGACGTGCAGGCGGTTCGAGTAGGAACAATGTTGTCGGATAAAGTTCCAGGTGTCCCAAGGTGATGAAGCAGATTCTTCTAAGAGAGAGCTAGGATGAGAGGTCGAGGCTACTGATGGACTGTTGGGTAGAGGAGAGGAGATTGGTATCCGTATCGCGATCTAGTGATGTATGAGACTTGAGCGAGATCAAGAAGAATACTACCTACATGCATGTACGAGCAAGACGTTAGTGCAGCGTTCACAGAGCGAGCGTAGTCGGCGATGTGAGCTGGATTCCTCGGCATTGGCAGTATCAGCGACGAGATGTGCAAGTGCGATGCATATGCCACTTCTTGTTTGAGTGCCTGCATACCTAGTAAGACTAGGTGAATCTAAGACAAAGCGGCAGCCTCACAATTTCGCTGTCGAATCTGATGCCTTCGACTTCTGAATCCAGCTCAAGCCATTCTGAAGCTAGAGCCACGAGCAACCTCGTTTCATCTATCGATCATCGACTCGAAATGGGCTCCACAGCTAAGAAGAGAGAATGGAACAAACCTGATCTCGTCACATTGACTTCACCTCGACTAAAACCACCTCCAGACCGCCATCGTTCAGCCTCGTACGCACTAGCCGCAGCGTTCCCTTGCTTCTTCTGACTAGCCATACCATCATAAGGCTCTTCTGCCAAACACATGCGTTCCCATCTATCCTTCCACCTGGCGTTGGTCAGAGGCAGACACACGAGGTCATAATCTCTCTTGAGCTCTGTTGTGTCGTGCACTAGTTTCTGAATGGGCGTAAAGGTCGTCAAGACAGGAGGACCATAGCCTGCGCCGCCTAGGGTAGGTGTAGCAGGTTGACCATTGGCAGGATTCGAGTACGAGGAGCCAGGATTGATGGCGGATTGCGGATAGTGCAAAGCTAGAGGTATTCGATCTTTTTGCGTTTGCTGTTGGGCTTGTTGGGCTTGCATGGCTTGCATGGCTATCGCGGCTGCAGAGGCTGCCATGCTTGAAGGGTGTTGCATGCTGGAACTCGCAGCGGAATGCAAGCTGTCGTTCGTCCCAGACATGATGGACTGCCTTGATTGCTGCTCTGACATGCACTCCTGTTGCTGTTCTCACGCGTCGCTGTCCGAGTTCTAGACGCGATCAATCACAAAAGGCAAATTCCCATGTCTCGGCTTGGCGCGCGTATACGACTTTCAGGATCCGCTTCAAGTATCCTGAAGTGCTCATAAAGAGATTTGTGCAACAAAGCCAGAGCAAAGGAGCGTCGAATTTCGGCTCAAATTCTGTCGAAGCTATCGTGCTGCTCTCGACCTGATTCCTCCTTTTCTGCCCTCCCTGTCACTTTTCATTCTGTTCTGGCATTCTTTTCTTCGGCGCTCCTCGTCGGGAGATGTGTACGACATACTCAGCCAGACGATGTATTGAGTACTTCGTGAGATGGGGGCATACCAATGGACCTACAGGCCGTATTCTGCGAGACAGGCGTCTCTAGTAGCAGTATCATCGAACCACAAGATATGATAGCTTATGGACATGCATCCGTTGGGCTGCAGGTCGAGCATGCCTGAGATATTGCGGATGATAGCAATTCTAGGCTGAGTCATTTCACGATAGTATTGCTGATTCGTGCTGGTAGGGAGAAAGCATTAACGTCTTGAGCAGGCGGGCAACCCGCAGCGATACGAAGCAAAGGAAACAATTAGCAGACTAGCGATTATCGTCAAAGAACAAGGAGAGCCTTTGAGCTTGGAATAAGCGCTTCACAGACAAGCGAAGAGACGATAGCAACAGACAGGTGGATGACAGGCTCAAGGGCAGGTGACCCATCTTGTACAGCCAAACAACACCGCAAGATGAATGTATAGCTCGACAGAGTAACAGATCAAGGCAGGGACGCAGAGTGAGACATTAGTGCATCAGCTTGAGCAACTCCATGATATCGCGGTTTTGAACAAATCGCACATTCCCCGCATTTCGAAAGGTCGACCAAGAACCGCGAAAGATGGCAAAGGTGAGCCTATGACTTGATCGATGCGGTACTCAGCTTATGCACACTGCAGAACGAAGGCGACGAGAAAGCGCATAACGTCTACACGACCGATCATCACCGCGTACGATTTACTAAAAGACATGTGAATTGGATTCCCAAGCTGAATCATCTTTTGTGCAGGACACTCAGAAAGCTGAGGCAGAGGTGAGTATCGACTTGTGCATTTGTCCTTTCGTGGCTTAGGAGCTGCCGTGTGTCAGGGTGACAAGTTCGGTAACCGCGTAGGCGTACGTGCTCTCCTTATGCTCTTGTACGTCCGGCTGATTTCTCAATAGTATGACAAAGGCTCTGGAATGGGCGAGGACAAGGAACCTGTAAGACCACTTTGAAGGAAGCGTTTCCATTTCTGATCAGCTCTGGATGATCAGCAAAAGCCATTAGAGAAGGATGGAGAGCCCAAAGATCGCCTGTCCAAGTTGTGATTGCTTTCGGACGTTGTATTGCGATACCGGGTTTGTGAATATATGCATCTGTGTGCTTTGCGAGATCTTCTTTTTGAGTTAGACATGAGCGTCATGCTTCGTTTAGTATGCTTGACCCATCATTTCGTTGCTGTCGGAGCCCGAGCTGCACTGGTACAGGGCGATTCAAGCAGAACTGGCCTGCAGCAATGATCGTATGAAGCGTGATAAACTCATTCTCGGCGGAGATACAGACAGATGGATACAGGCATCATAGCAAACATAGAAGAGGACCAGAAAGGACGCGTGCCAGCAGATGAAATGCAATTGCGCCCAGAACATTTCATGACGAGTTTGCATTGCTCATCCTTTCGCCCTGAACGATAGAGAAATCATGCGCGAACGAACAGATGCAAGCGAATATAGCACATGGAACAAGAAGAGCAGAGCAGGCAACAGGCAAACGGAAGCCATCCAAAAGCGAAAACCAGCAGCCAAAGAAAAGTCGGCAACAGCGATAACAGGCCTGTCGAACGCAGAGATCCAGCTGTTAGGCATCTGCAAAGACTTGACAGCAGATACTGTTGCACGATCAGAATTCCAAAGCGAGCTCCAACAAGTCAAAGCGTCGTTGTACGCTCGAAAGTATGAAGAAGCATTTTCGACTTCTGAAAGATTGCAAGCGTACTTCGCTCGTTGGGTTCCTGCTCGAGCGCTCATCTATCGTCGACTCTTTCTTGACAAGATTGGACCGCATCTCTCGTTTGATGGAGATTTATCGTTTGTCTGTTTTGGCGCTGGACCAGGATCAGAATTGTTGGCGCTCGCTAGTCTGGCACTCTCTTTACCTTCTGCGGCCTATCAAGTCACGCAATTGGATGTGGTCGATTGGTCCGTCGCGACGCAAGGCATTCTACCAGCTATGAACACACCAAACATCACTCTGAATGATCTTGTCATCGACGCTCTGGGTGATCAGGAAGTGCTTAGTGAAGCTCTATCCCAAGCATTGGTCGCAGGGCGGAAAGCTCCTTGCATATTCACTGTCAGTACCTTTCGCTTCATCCCCGAGTCATCCGCTCAGACTTTAGACAGATCCTCTTCACCATCTCTGAACTCTTCATTCAATCACGCGCAAAAACAATCACGCTCCTCAGTCTACTCAGTTCAACAGCAATCAAAGGCGACTTGTTGCTTATAGTCGAAAGCGCCGAATTATCATCAATACCAGTAGGCAAAGATGGGCGTTTGTATCCACTTGGCTTCTTGCTGGATCATTCGTTAGGGATGGCCGATGATGAAAAGGGTGGATGGGAGGTGTTGGAAAGTACGGATTCAGAGTGGTTTCGGATTGATGCAAAAGCGGCCGACCTTTATCCGCTCAAGTTGGAGAACAGTCGGGTATTGATTCGGTTGTTTAGGAAGATGTGAGAGGATGGGAAGAGTGGGCTGTAACGAAAAAGGTTAGCTCCTTGTCTTGTTGTTGCGGAATAACGCAGATCCCTTAGTAAATAGTGACCGGATAGCAGCAATTCTTTGAGCATGAAGGCACAAGCACAAATCGCACTCAAGGAGGACATATTCCGAATGGGCAGACATAAGCATGGCCTCTTCTCAAGACAACCACGGTCTCGCTCCTCGGACATTACGACTTGCGGATCAGGAGCGACATTATATGGGTGCTCAATCACTTCAACGGCCTCCAAGCGAGAACGTTTCGATGTGCCGTTCCGACACCTCGAGAGAGCGCAGCAACAGTGCATTAACCTGATAATTGGCCGAAAGTCGACCAACATCAAAGTCTGCAGCGGCGAAGTCAGACTGCGTCTGTATGCTATCATAGTGTGCAACAAAGATACAGATTGTTCAGTAAACGGGACGGGCATGACACGATAGATCATAACAATGCAATGAACAGGTATACTAATGATTTCGTTTCGAAAGGAGTCGATGCCTTCTATAACTGTAAGTGTCTATGTACAAATATGCCTTCTAAACCCTATGCAATTCATCCCATGTTTTCAAAGTCCTTCTCTTCGCGGCAGAAGCAAAGCTAACAGTGCCATTCTCACAAACAAGCCATACTTCATCTGTTGATCGGATCAGCGCATTCACGAATCGGGTATGAAGGTACTTACCTGGCGGAAATAGGCTGCTCTGCTGTCAAAGTCCACTTCTGGATCAATCTCGGCATTGCGAGGCAGAGGGTGAAGGATAGCCATATGTGGGCGAGCTTTCGCTAAAAGATCGTTGTTGACAATATAGGCGTCCTTGACCGATTCGTATTCCGCCTGAGACGCGAAGCGTTCTTGCTGTACTCTTGTAACGTAGAGCACGTCCGATTTGCCAATAACGCTTTCCAGGTCTGTCGAGACGTTGAAAGAGATACCAGCACGACGAAGGTCTGCTTTGACAGAATCGGGCATGCCAAGCGAAGGAGGCGCAATGAAGTTGAATGTGACCGAGTAGAGAGAAAGGACGCGGACCAAGCTATGAACAGTGCGGCCATTCTTCAAGTCACCGACCACTGCAAGACCGAGTCAGCGTTCCGCGCACAAGAGAAGGGAAGAGCGCTTACTAGTGACTGTCAAGCCATTGACTGTACCTAACTCTTCCCTGATGGTGTATACATCCAGCATAGCCTGGGTCGGATGTTCACCAGTTCCATCACCAGCGTTGACAATTGGAACAGGCGAGAATTTAGCTGCCAGCTGAGAGCTACCAACGTCGGGATGGCGCAAGACGATAGCATCGGAATAGCAAGCGACTGTTCGAATGGTGTCCGACAGTGTTTCGCCTTTGGTTATCGAAGACTGGTTGACCGGTACTGAAGCGACGCGACCTCCTAAGCGCAACATGGCTGCTTCGAAAGAGGTTGATGTTCGGGTAGATGGTTCGAAGAAGAGGGTACATAAGACATGACCGTCAAGCAGGCTAATGGCGCTGTTGCGTTCGACTTGTACTCGCATCTCGTTGGCGATACTGAACAAGACGTGTAGATCTTCTCTGGTGTATTGCTTGACAGATAGAACATGCCGCCGCGCGAAAGAGAGTTCCACCGGGAAAGAAGATAGGCTTGTAGCCAAAGTCTGCGATGCTGGTACTGAGAGCGACATAGGACTGGGTTGCAGGCGATTGGTGGCTGGGAATTCCGAAGCCCCTCGCAGTGTAGGCGATTTGGTGATCTGAGATGCGAAACTGCTGTCTTTCGGTGATTTCGGTGCATGGAAGCTGTTTGAATAGGTCGACTGCAGGGATGGTCGTGTGCCTGTGACCGAAAATCTGGCAGACTTCTTCCGGGGAATTGTTTGAACACCAAAGTTGCCAAGGTCGACAGCTGATCCCGGTCGAGTCACTGTCTTGCCGTCCAAATAGGTCGTCTCGCCTCGCACAACAACGCGGTGTACTGAGCCTGTAAGTATTTGATGTGCCAAAGGAGACCATTGAGACTGCTCCGACAATGCTGCCGACCGGTCTGCCTCGATGTCAACATGGGTGTCCATCTGGTCCGCAAGGTCGAAGATTGTGCGAGGGTTATCGGCGAGCCGAGCAACAATGTCAGCGATAGTAAGCCGACCATCAGCGACAGCCGAAAGTAAGAGCGGAAGTGCTTCTTCAAATCCAGCAGCAGCATTGTAAGGGCGGCCAAGATCGCGAGCCAATTCATAGGGAACGCTGCCGATGGAGAAGGCGTCGATGATGGGCATGTTCTGCCATAGCGCCTTTACATCCACATTAGTTGGTAGGCAGACTGCTCCAGGGAAATCATCTTGAGTGAAGAAAAGTGAATAGATGGCGACATCGCAGGTCACTTTCAGGTTTCGAGCTTTGACCAAAGCGATGAGTTCGATGTCCTCTTTGGTCGATACACCAGTAACATGGATCGAGCGGTTGTGAAGGTTGGCCAAGAGAAGGATAGATGCCAGCTCTGTCTTCTTAGCGTCCGTCAACAGAGGTCGGTCTGCTGGCCAGGATTCGAAATGGGCGGCGACAGAGGCGACATTGATAGCAGTGCCTGAGACGCTATGATATGGCACAAGCAACGCTTGAGCTGTGATGTCGATAGCGGACGCCAGTTCTTCGACATTGCTGTCGGTCGCAGCAACGGACAATGCGAAGTCGCAGGAGCTTGACTTGTTGGCGTTCGTCTGGGAAGTGCGAAACTTGGCAGCGTCGGTAACACCCATGCTGCTCAGCTGGACAGCGGTGAATCCACCTCTGAGAGCGGCGTTTGTAGCGTCAGCAATGTCCTGGCTATTGCTTTCGGCCAGTCCGGGAACGAAAGCGTTGAGCGCTATCAAGCCAGGCAGAGTCACGGTGCGATGCGAGCTCTTGCAGTCCACAGCATCGACAGCGAAGTTTGGCTTTCGGACCAAAGCTTCAATAAAGAGTTTTGCACATTTGACGTTCGTAATCAGAGGAACGGCGAAGTCAACAGCCATTCGACGAGACCGGTAGCCCTTGCTCATGTAGCTCGCGGGTCGACGGAAGCGATTCTTTGACCTGCGCGAAATAGCTTAGACAAATCGCAAAGATTTTGTTACGGACTTACGGCAGATTGATGTACAGGTCAATCATGTTGTTGGCGATATGCTGATTAAGGGAATACTCGAGCTTTTGACGATCTGCGCCAGCTACATCTTCATCCACCAATGCTTCGACTACAACAACATATTAGTGAAGAGACTCTGGGCGATACTTTCAAACTTACGGTATTTGACAGGGATGCCATGCTCTTGGATGAAATCAGAAGTACCAGCTGTCGCAAAGAGCTTGTAGCCTAGTCGGTGTAGATTGTGGATTGAGGGAAGCATTTCCAACTTTTCCTTGTAGGAACCGATGGAGAAAAGGATGTTCTTCTTGGGTATAGAGATGCCGCTCGAAAGCAATGCTTTGAGGTATGCTTCGTAGCGATCCTTGCCAAAGCATGCAACTTCTCCAGTTGAAGCCATCTCGACTCCCAGAACTGGATCTGCTCCAGCCAAGCGGCTGAAACTGAATTGCGGCACCTTGACACCGACGTAGTTTTCCGGCATTGTGTGCGGAGGGTAGGGCACGACTGGGAAACCGAGCATGACGTCGGTAGCCATTGTAATGGCATCGATACCAGTGACTTTTGAAACGAATGGGTAAGACCTGGCAGCTCGCAAGTTGCACTCGATAACTTTGATTTCGTTGTTCTTGGCCATGAACTGGATATTGAGAGGTCCGGTCACATTCAGGGCGTTTGCAATCTTCTGGGTTGCTACTTCGATTCGGCTGATCGTCTCTGGGTCCAAATCTTGAGGTGGAAGAATGAGTGTTGCATCACCAGAATGGACACCAGCGTTCTCAACATGCTCGGAGATGTAGTGCATGACCAGCTTGCCGTTCTTAGCAATGGCGTCCATCTCAATCTCCTTTGCCTCTTCGATGTACTTCGTGATGACAACTGGATGATCTCGCGAGACATCTGCTGCCTGTGAGAGGTAGTCGTCTAGGTCGTCGGCCGAGTAGACAACATTCATGGCTGCACCAGACAGCACATAGGAAGGTCGAACAAGCACAGGGTAGCCAACTTTGTCACAGAAGACATGCGCATCCTTCATATCGGTCAATTCTTTCCATAAAGGCTGGTCTACGTGAATGCGGTCCAGCATACGAGAGAACTTGTATCGGTTCTCTGCAGTGTCAATCATTTCTGGCGAGGTGCCGAGTATTTTGACGTTTTGACGATGCAGAGGCAGAGCAATGTTGTTTGGTGTTTGTCCACCGACCGAGATGATGACACCAGCTGATCGCTCGAGCTCGTAGATGTCCAAGATGGTCTCCAGAGTGATTGTCTCGAAGTAAAGACGGTCGGCCTCATCGTAATCTGTACTGACGGTCTCTGGATTGTAGTTGACCATGATTGTCTTCAAGCCTCTTTCACGCAGAGTTCGAATGCATCTGACGGCACACCAATCGAACTCGACTGAGGATCCAATGCGGTAGACGCCAGAGCCAAGAACCATGACACCGTGATCCTCGAAGTCCACGTCGTTTTCGGCAGCGTTGTAGGTTGTGTAGAGGTAATTGGTGAAGCAAGGGAATTCTGCAGCGACAGTATCGATTTGCTTCGTGAAGGGGAAGATTCCATATTCTTGTCTGACTCTTCGGACAGCCAGCTCATTGGAGTGCAGAAGCGCAGCCAATTGCTTGTCAGAGAAGCCCATTTGCTTTGCATGTGAGACAAGCTGAGATGGAATGGTACCCGCGTTGTAGCGCCTGAACAAGACCATTCAGATGATAGCCCACGTCAGAAACGCTGGCACTTACGAAACGATTCCCTCTAGATCGATAATATGCATGAGCTTGTTCAGGAACCACTTGTCGATCTTAGTAAGCTGCCAGATCTTGTCAACGGTGTAGCCTGATTTCATTGCGTTTGCGATAGCAAAGATGCGCTTGTCGGATGGGTTTGCCAATTCGTGGTCAATGTCGTCAGCATAGTCATTCTACTCTGCGATTAGCCAAAAGCAAAGCTCCATCAGCAGGTGCGTACCCCTCCGAAACCAGCGAACTGCGGATCGATAGCTCTGATAGCTTTTTGAATGGTCTCTTCGAAGTTTCGACCGATAGCCATGACTTCGCCGACACTCTTCATGCTGCTGCTCAAAGCAGTACTGACTCTTTGGAACTTCTTGAGATCCCAGCGAGGGATCTTGATCACCACATAGTCCAGACTTGGCTCGAAGCAGGCGGAAGTCTTCTTGGTGACAGAATTGCGAATCTCGTTTAGGGGAACACCTAGACCGAGCTTGGCAGCGATGAAGGCCAGAGGGTATCCAGTCGCTTTTGAAGCGAGGGCGGAAGAACGAGACAGCCTTGCATTGACTTCGATGATGCAGTATTCTTGCGAATCTGGATTGAGTGCATACTGAATGTTGCATTCACCAACGACACCAAGGTGACGAATGACGTTGACTGCAGTCGTTCGGAGCATGTTGTAGTCGGCATCTGAAAGCGTTTGCGATGGTGCGACAACGATAGAATCACCAGTATGAATGCCCAGAGGATCAAAGTTCTAGCGTAATTAATCAATATTCGGCAGCAGCTAACGATTAGCAAACTCACCTCCATGTTGCAGACAGTGATACAGTTGTCTCTGCAATCACGGACAACTTCGTACTCGATCTCCTTCCAGCCCTTCATGCTCTTCTCGATCAGAACTTGCGGACTTGTAGCGAAAGCCCTTGTACACAATTCAACCAGCTCAGGCGTGTTCTGCGCAAAACCACTACCCAAACCGCCCAAAGCGAAGGCAGCTCGGACAATGACAGGATAGCCAATAGTCTCAGCGGCTTTGACTGAATCTTCAATGGTAGTAGCTGAAGCTGATTGTGCGCACTTTTCGCCGATCTCGGACATAGCATTGGCGAACAGCTCTCGATCTTCAGTGGTGATGATGGTCTGAATGGGCGTTCCGAGTACGCGTACGCCAAGACCTTCGAATTCATCTTTGAGCTTGATACCGACGTTCAAAGCTGTTTGACCACCGAATGTCACGTAGATACCATCTGGTCGCTCATGCTGGATGACCTTGCGGACAAAATCCGGTGTGACGGGTAAGAAGTAAACCTTGTCTGCTAGACCGGATGAAGTTTGGATAGTTGCAATGTTCGGGTTGATGAGCTATATCATGTACAATCAGCTCAAAGTCCGACAAAAGAGATAAAAATGTAAGCCTACAATAGTGTAGATGCCTTCTTCTTTCAGCGCCTTGATAGCCTGACTACCCGAGTAGTCGAATTCACCAGCCTGACCGATCGACAAGCCTCCACTACCCAAGATCAACACCTTTTTGACATGCACACGTGGATGTTTCGCTGCGTTCTCTTCTGCCAAACCACCAGGCATCAAAACAGGTACCAGCTTGCCTTCTTTGCGGAAGGTGACAATGTTGTTGATGAAGACGTCAAAGAGGAACTCAGTATCGCGAGGACCGGGAGTTGATTCAGGATGAAATTGAACAGAAAAGTAAGGCTTGTCGGTACAGTAGATACCTTCATTGCTTCCGTCGTTGGCATTGACAAAGAGCTCCTTCCAGTTACCGGTAAGAGAAGATGTGTCGACGGCATAACCGTGATTCTGGGAAGTAATGTAGCATCTTCCGCTGATGAGATCGGTGCAAGGAATGTTTTGGCCGCGATTACCGTACTTCATCTTGATTGTTGAAGCGCCAGAGGCGAGAGCGAGCAATTGGTGGCCGAGACAAATACCGAAGATTGGGACGGAAGCTCGTTCGATCATGATGGCGATCTTCTTGATAGTTTCCGGCACTGAAGTTGGGTCACCAGGACCGTTGGAGATGAAGAGACCATCGAATGGTTCTTCGCTGGCTGCGGTAAAGTCGTAATCCCAAGGAACACATTTGAGCTCGATGCCGCGCATGAGGAAGCAGCGAATTTGGTTGTACTTCATGCCAACGTCGATAGCGATGACTCGAAGTGGTCTTCCATCTGGGTGCAGAAGAGGCACAATGTCGTCGCGCAAGTCTTTGGGTCTGTAGAGATGAGCCTTCTTGCGGGAGACTTGGGCAACGAGGTTGAGGGTGTTTGGGTCTTCTAGAGGTACGTCTATGTAGTCGTTCGCCCATGAGCGAGGGCCAGCGCCGAGAAGCTTGCGAGCAGAAGCTACAGCCCTCCCTCTGATTGTACTTTCGCTTTGATCTCTCGCCAACACTTTAGCCAACAGAGAACCACCTTGCCTCAGCTTCTTGGTAAGTGCACGAGTATCGACCCCACAAATGGCTGGAATGCCTTCTTCCTTCAACCAAGTGCCGAGCTCGGATTTTGCCAGGTGATGCGAAAAGTCATTTCCTTCGCCAGAGTAGGAAGAGACGACCAGAGCAGCGATATGAATGCGAGAAGATTCGAAATAGGCAGGCAGTTGCTCTGAGTTGAGCAGCGATTGGCGATCAGGTACACCGTAAGAACCGATCAAAGGATAAGTCAAGACCAAGATTTGACCTTCGTAAGAAGGGTCGGTGAGGGATTCAGGGTAGCCAACCATGCCTTTGTAGAAGAAGCAAGGAATTCATTATTTCACATCCTTTGCAAGCAAAGCAAGAAGAGAGCGGACCGGTTTGGAACACGCATTCTCCAGAGATGCTCTTTCCTTCCGCGCCAAAGCCAATGCCTTCATAAGCAGTCCCATCAGCCATTTCGAGCACCATACGCCTGTTGCGGCTAGACTTGTCTTGTGAAGCTCCATTTTGCTCGAGAAGGGATAATTCGCTTTGCATGAAATCAAGCGAAGGACATGTTGCGAGACCGGACAGAGAGCCTTGACGAGTCTTTGATCTGCTGCTTCTGTTGATCAGACTAGCGGATCTGCTGATCGTAGGTGAAGAGCTCTCAGAAGCTGCTGTAGTGTCGAAGTCGTCCACGGGCAAAGCGAGCGAATCTCCAACGACGGGCTCAGATTGGGCTCCGACTGATGACAGGTGTCGCTCTGCCTCTATTGAAGGCGCTGGTAGGTCTGCCATTGCTGCTTCACTTCGTGGAGAAGGAAGAAAAAGTGATCGACAGAAAAAAGATGAAAAATCTAAACGCGGTGCAAATCGCAAACAAGTCAAGCACAAGTCACGAAACAGAGGACAAGGTGACGATATGTACACGAGCAACCAGCCGAATGCAGTTGCTTGAAACACGCGTTTCCAAGCAGCCAGCATCGGTATTCCTTTTGCAAGAAACAAACGTCTACTGAACAGCCCGCGCTAATCTTAAGCCTGTTCCTGCTCTTGACCCGCTATAGCCGATAAAGAGCTTTCCCCAAGATGTGATAGCTGGAAGGTTGTGTCCAAACAAGATACATTCAAGCTGATATTTCGCATATTGTTGCACTGATGATAATTTGGAATTCGATTCGAGCGAGCGGCCTGAAGCGATGAAGTTTGAGACGGGTAGATTGAGAGAAGGGGAGCTGCACTGGTGGTGTTTAGGTAGTCGCCAACATGTGTTCTCGTCATTCATCCGTCTCGCCTTTCATCTGCCACTCTGTATACGCAGACCTGGTCAGCGATGTCTTATACGCAGAGCAGCGTCACCTACATTTCGACCTGGCGCGCATCCTCCTCCTCTTTCGCTTGAGCCTGCGTACACGCTTCTTTCCTAAAAAGTCACAGCAACACAGTCAGGTCATCTGCCAGCTTTCATAGCATGGTTGTAGCGCACTCCACTTTGCTCTCACTGTAGATAAAGACAGTAATTAGCAAGGGTCGCGACAAGGTAGTCACTCGACAGCAATGTTGGCCCTGATATCATGTGCATGACAGCGGCCAAGATTGCAGCTCGAGCAGATGAAAGGCAACTGACTCTTAGCAGTAAAGATAAAATGAAAGGTGGTGCAGAGCAGGTGTCGAAAGCCTTCCGCTCCCAAGTCGCAGCTTGTCAAAGGCAAAATCGACTTGTGGTCGAAGTCTCATTTTCTTTGCTTCGTTACGAGTCCTTCCAAGCTATCTCCAAGATCTGTACAGTGCTGCACCTCTTCTCTGCTCTTTTCCTGCCTATCCGAATTGCCAGGCTTGTGGTTGGCTTGCAAGCACTGCAGTGACCTGCTTCCGTGCCCTTCTCCGAGCTCTATGTATCTCCCTATCTTGCTCGCCCTCTCTTTCGAGTGAAAAGCTTCTTTGCAGTACCTCTGTACGCTCTATCAGGCAGCTGTGCTGATCATGACATCTGGAAACAGAACAAGCATTTCTGCTCGTCTAATGCTCTCTTGTCCTGCCTCTCGCTCTAATGCTCTGTCTGGCATTATAACTCAGTGCAACTATAACTCTAGCCCTCTACTTCTTTGCGTATCCTCTTTGGACCAGCTCGGCGACTTTCGATAGCGCTGCGTCTTCTCGCTTGCCCTCCGATTCTGACCGCTGCAGTACTTGGCCGCTGACCTGCCTGATGATGCGCCGCGATTCCGCCCGATAGAGCAATGCGCCGCTAGCCCGCCCGAAGTCCCTTTGTGCTATCCAGCTTGACCTCCTGGATGGCTGCTTCTTTTCTCTCTCTTTCCATCAACGGCATCTATACCATGGCCAGTCATCCGGATAGCTCGAGAGCAGCCCAGTCTCATATATTCAGCCTTGCCGAAGAAATCCAGCGGTCTCAGTATCTCTTGAAGCAGCTTCGCGATGACTTTAGCAGCATTGGGAATCCTAATCATGTCACCTATCCGCAGATCTTCAAGCTACAAATGGCAAGCCTGGCTCATCATGCCAGTCAACGGGTGGAACTCTTGCTCCGAATTGCTGATAAATCGGTAAGCGAATTTCTGCCGATATCTCCCTGAGCGTTGAATGTAGTCAGTCTCCCACGAACAACCACTTGAAGCACTTTATAAAGGATGCAAACGACGTCGATCGCTGCCTCGACCAGTTCCAACGCCTGCATAGCTACTGCGATGAAGGCTCTACTGCTGTTTTAAAACATGCATTTCGGAATACCTGCCTCTTTCTGAATTGGCTCAAAGCTTTCGTTCGTCGAGCCCGTGTCGCTGGCGAAGATACGTCTGTTGTGATGTTTAAAGGAAAGCGAGGGTTTTTCCAGGAGATAGCGACCGAACACAAGAAATGCACAGACTTCTTTCCGTATTTCATGGGCGGAGCGGTTGAACAGGTCAAGAAGGAGGCGCTCGAGATAAACCAAGCGTTCAATAGTCGAATGGAAAGCGAGAAAATCAAATTGGGAATAATCCGCCTGGTGCATCATACATCTGATGTTCTAGAGGAAATTCTCGCAACGATGCAGCCAGGATCTGAGATCTTTGGCTATCACCGCGTGAGTCATCAATGTTGGCAAGCAAACATTCAGTTGATGTGTTCTCGGACGTAGAGATTGGCTGGTTGGCTCGGCCCTCAATTGATGTCGCTGCTATCTAGTATTCGGCCCATTCTCTCGCACTTCGGCGGATCGCCTGATCTCAATCTTTATGCCACCAAGCTTCATGCGGTCATCCGAAGCCTGGAAGAATGCTGCAACGAGTTGGAAGAATGGAAGCAAGCATCAGTTCCGGATGTTCAGAAAGTTACAGAACATTTACGCAAAGGCATTGCGCATCGAGAGCAGTTTTTACCTTCAGACGGGTCAAGACCAATTATCCCTGTTCGGGAGAGGGCGCTTGATCAGCGGTAGGAGTAACGACGAAAGTCGTGAACCGGCTGCATCTCGTGTGTAGCTGTCCGCATGATGAATTGCATGATTTCTGTTGTATCCAAAGCGCAAGATCTGGTTAACAGGAGCAGCGGGTACAATAATCTGTACATAGATATAAGTTTGTTATATTACGCGCATACTTCAGTCAATCTGGAGCCAGAATGCGCTCAAGGATGTCCAGGGAAGAGTGCGCTGTCAAGAGCTGAGGACATCTTCAACGCTTCGTGGTAGAAGATCAAGGGTTTCGATTCCATCACGATGCATCACAGGCATGAGAGCCCACCAGAGGGGCCGAATACAGCCTAAAGCATGACTTAGATGAGGCAGCAAAACAATGAGAGAACGAGGGCATTACATAGTCCAATGCCATAGAACAATCTCGCCGATGTGATTTAGCGTTCGAAGGGAGCTCAAAACAAGCGGAACGCAGAGAAAACAGAGTCAGAGTGAAGAGTGGATAGCAAGAAACGTCAAGGAGCGGACAAGCAAAAGAGATGCGCGTTCTATCATTACGTGATGCAAGACAGCAGGCAGCAACTTAAGCTAAGCGCGTACATAGACCGCGGAGCGATCTACGATCTAGCCAGCAGTATGCCACACTGGAGGTATGGCTGACCAGGATAGGGTGAATGCTAGAAGTCAAACATATGACGTGACCCTCTTGGTCTTCGATTTCGTCTCCCATCGGTCCTTGCTCCAATGCAGCGAGCTTCTGCAAACACTCTTACTCTCTCAAGCCGTATCTTCTTGACCAAACGTACCCTTCAGCGCACTCTGAACAAGAACATAGCTCGCACATTTACAGCAACAGCAATGACTTCAGCCAAATCAATCAAGCCCAACACGGAGCCACCCAAGGACATGGCCGTCTTCAAGAACATGTCTCAGATCGCTAGCAGCACAAGCGATTTCAGAACGTGAGTCTTTGAAATCGATAATTCATCGCGAAGGCTGATCCACTAGGGCAAAGCGTTCTCTGGACTGGTGAGCACTAAGCTTCATGCGCCGCTCTTCCACGAAGAAGCTCAAGTTGAGCTTAGGTGAGCACTCCCAATTCGTCCTTATGACGGTCCCTGTCGGTGGAGACGTTGGTATGTATTTCCATCATGAACCGTCCTGTTCGTGTTGACGACATGTGTAGGGAAGGAAGTGCATCACGTCGACCAGCACTTGATCTTCCATTCGGGAACAGCTAAAGCGGTTGTCAATGGCAAGGAGGACACTGTGGGACCTGGAGATCTTGTGATTGTTCCAGCTGGCGCTGAACACAACTGTCAGTTAGCCTGACACACGAGCAGGACTAAAGCTGATTGCACTGAACAGTCATCAACACTGGAGAGACTCCTTTGGTCCTCAGCACTGTCTACGCACCTGCCGAACATGATCCTACTACCAAGCGTAAGTCTGCATTCTTGGCATCAAACGTTCCGCTCATGCCTTGCTCTCATTTAGACAAGACACAAGACGAGGGCGAAGAGCTCGAGGATGCTGGAAAGGATGAGCCTCCAAAGTGGGCTTCCTCGTAAGCAAATGCTGGGGACAATTGTATTATAGCCTGAATGCTTCATGCACGTCATCTATGTGACCATTGCCCGAGCAGACCAGAGTCATGGTCGTGCGATGCACATACAGACGGTAATGATGATCTGGAAGCGCATTCGAAGACCAGCTCTTATCATCCTTCTCATGTACAACCTCTCGCCAAGCCTGTGCCGAGATCCTGCTGAGTTGCGCAAAGGAGGGGCAGCCAATCTGATCACTGCTTCCAGCGTTAGCTAGCGAATCGCATATAGTCGACAGCCTCACAGGAAGGACAAGACACCTTCTTGATCACCCAGACCAGCTGAGAGCGAATTGAGGTAGTTTGTCATCTCATGCTTAGAGTCACTGGCTTCCAAATCATGATGCGCTAACCAAGTCGACACAGCTCTTCTAATGTCGCCCTTTTCGAAAGAGGTACCACAAGGCTGTGGGTATAGCTGTAAGAAAGCTTCCCAGGCCGCTGGTGTGAATAACTTGAAATCGTCTTCGCATCGCAACCCATGTTTGTGCCTGTCAATGTATCAGCGAATCATTCAGCATTACAGAGACCCGCTTTTCAAGTCTGCAGCATTCGCCTTGATGACCTCTCTCCTCATGTTCATTGCAGCAGTCCGATCTGACAGGAATTCGATGATTCGGGCTGCAGGACCTTCTGCAGTTGGTCGTACTATCACAGTTTCGATGGAAGGCGAACGTGAAAGTCGATGATCTGTTTGCTGATCAGGAAGAGGAGAAGAAGCGGGTGTGTAGAAAGGCGAACGATCTTGGTCCATGATTTCGATCGATTGAAGCCTTGTGTCAAGCCCAGCTGAAGTAGCTGATGTGTTGTTGGGAATGTCTTTTTCAGTGATATTCGCACACTTCACAGATGAGTTTTCTCAAGCCATGCATCGAATCTGACGGGTGCGTGTCAATGCGGGAAGCCCAGTTGAGATGATCAAGGACTCACTTTGACCGAGACCGACTACTTGCTGATCAACAACAGATAATTGAGGGTGCCAGACAGCGCAGAGTTTTAGATATGAATGAGGAGTGAATCCATTACAGTTTGACCAAAGGATACGTAACTGATGCGTCCAACATACCAAGTCGTGAACATCTTTCATAGAAGGGATACGCATCTCCTGATCATCTTTGATGGGACAAAGCACACATTGCTGTATCAGAGTCTTAGCATGGAGATCTTTGCCGAGACCAAAGCACAACTCGCATTATCATGGTTTCCAGCTAGGCATCCCGGACAGTACCAATGCTCAGCATCGACGCTTGCCTGAAGGATATCGAAGCAGTCTTGATGAACACCACGGTTGCAGCCATCACAAAGAACATCGTCGCGGTCGGCTGCTGCTTTGATGGACGTCATCATGTGAGAGATAGGCAGTGGGAGAAGGGCAAGGACAAGGAGAGGGAATCACACAAAGGGGAGAAGACGAAATAGATGCACGACGGCAGCACGCTTTGGTAAATTGCATCAATCTGATGCGTCGCGTGATTCGCGCAAGAGACGCTGCGTACACAGCAGCACCAGCAAGATCGTTAGCAGGTCGTTTGAAGACTAGAATGCCATATGCGCGTCATTTATTTGACCTTTTGTTGTTTTCACCGCTCGCTCTTGAACTGCGATGCAACAACTTATACCAGACTGTGAAATACCCAAGCTATGAAAGATGCCGAGTCCAGCTTGCTCGCTGTGCTGTTGGTCGTAGCCAGTCCAACAAACAGCAATCAAGTCGTCTTTTCTTATCCTGCCAATCCTACGCCCATCCCACGCTTGAGCAGACCAGTGTATGAGAAACCCGTCATTAAGAGACGTCGAAAGACATCCTCCAAGTCTGCCCAGCCCGCTGCCTCTCTCGGTTCAGCTGTTGTGCCTTCCGAGTCCTCGTCTACTTCTAGCTCGGATGAAGATGTCGCACCTCGCAGACAGCCTGCAAAGAGTCGCAGGCAATCTAGCTCAGCTGCTCAACAACCATCTGGTCACAATGGACTACGACACAGCTCACCTTCGCCTATGCCAGCGTATGACTCTGGCTCTTCTTCCGGCTCAACCACAGAAGAAGGTTCCGAAGACGATCAATACGTCAACGGTTCTGAAGACGAAGATAAACCAGAAACGGAAGAAGGTCAAGATTCTCCTTCACCCATCTCTGCGCTGTTTCATCCTAGACTCGCTCATCAACCTCGAACAAATGGCGATGCTTTACCTGCCAATGCAGCGTACAGTGAATTATTAGGGATAGATGTGGATATACTCTCGCAATGTCTGTTGAAAAAGAGTCTGAGGGATAGCAAGTTTGAACTGGTCATTGATTATCTCGCCTTTATCGGTCATCCGGTTTGGTTGGATCGAGGTCGGAAGCGAATACAAGAAGAACAAGAAAAGCATGCCGCTGCTGCTGCTGCAAATCGTAAAGACAGCTTTGACGCGGCATCGACAACTACCCATTCTGCTCGAGGAAGATCACCTGTACCAGCCGGTTCTTCCACACCGCAAGAGTCACCACTGGAAGGCGATACCTCAGAAAGCGCAAGTCACGCATCACCGCAGACCGAGAGATCAAAAGCACCGCATTCGCTACCTCCTTCCCCTTCACCTGCTCATCAACCTCTGCCGCCTTCCAAGCCTCCATCCATCACCCAATCGAGTACACCATTCACAGGCGATCTGACCATGTTCAATCTGGTTCTCATCATCGACACGCCGCCAGACAAGCACCTCAGTTCGCACCTCGACGTATATTACAAGGACGTCGTGGTCAAGCTCACAGCTGCAATCAAATTCGAGGAACTGAAAGATGGATGGTTGAGCAGAGAAGCGAGCAATATCTTTCGGATGCGAGAAAAGGCGAAAGATCAAAGTGAACTATTCGTGCTATCAATCGAATAGACTGCTGATAGATATGCCAGATCAACCTTTTGCTGCTTACACAGCTGATTTGATAGCCCAATCATCTCTATGTCGAGCTCTAGCTAAAGTATACGACTCTGTCACCACTCATCACATAGCAAAACTGTCCAATTTGAACGAAGACCTGGACATGTCCATCATGTTACGAGATAGTCTGTTTCTCGAATCGCCATACGGGACGCAGCGGAATACAATGATGCGAAGAGCGACCGATCTCGATCTGGATGCGGATGGGCTGAATCCATGGCAGACTTTGGTGCCTATCATTGATCCGAAAGATATGCTGGATGATCTGGATGGTGGACCTTTGGCGCAGTTTGTGGAAATCATGTCGCCAACAGTCAAGTATGTCGTTTTTGGCGCATCAAGGCTTTCCAGATGTTTACTATTCTTACAGCTTTCAAGAATACACTACTCTGCTCGACTTGGCGCACTTTGAGCTGAAAGACTTGGTCGACCATCTCGTCTATTGGAGAAAAGCGCGCATCATCAATGTGGTCAATGTGCGAAACACCTACATCCTTAATCCAGCCAGAGGTTTCAGCGAGCTTGCGTCCCATTCGGCTGATTTTGCGCGAGCTTTCCCGAGATCTCAACCGCTTGTCGCTATCATATCTCAGTTGTCTCGAGCGCAACCTTTCTCTTCCATCATCCCGCGTGGTCAGCGGAAAGCGGAATACCTCGAGGTCCTCATTTGGCTATTAAAGACCAACCTTGTGGTACAGCAGAAGGAATGCTATCGAGTTATAGTGTCTGCCAAGATCAAGCAACAGACTCGCGAAGCTCGTCGAATAGCCAATTCATCCGATGAGGGAGCGGAGAGCCAAGAAAGAACAGATGATGGCGGAGCGTCATCCTTTGATGGGAGAGCGCTGTACAACAAGAACGAGCCATTCTTCGAAGGCGTGCCAGAAGAAAGCGAAGGCAGCTTATCCCATATCGATCTACGACGTACCAACGATTCTCTCCAATCAACGCCCGAACCCAGCCCTGAAATCGGCAGACGAGTCCAACCACAACCTCTCAAGTCTTCCCTGCTGTCGCAACGCAATAGAAAGGTAGTTGGTAAAGCGGCATTCGCTAGCTCAGCGATGGAAGAACCGATCAGCAATGTAATACCAGAGCCGGGCATGCCAGAAGTATGGGAGAAGAGGTGGTTGAACCAGATATTGGCAAGCCGACCAGAACATGCGCAGCGATTTGATAGGATATTGCCGTATCTAAATGGCTGCTTTGACTTGGAAGAGGTTGCCTTTCGGTCAGACATGTCGAAGAGAGAAGTGAAGACCTTGTGTGGGCAGTTCTCAGAGCATTTGGTTGCGTTTTGTACACCTTGAACAACGCATTGTAGCAATATTGTACTGCAGTCTTGGAACTGCTGAAGTTTGAATGTGAACGTGGAAAGACCGTCGAGAGAACAAGACTACATTTGCCAAAAGCGCCAACAAGTAGCATTTCACCAGCCAGTTACGATATGAATGCGATCTGTGCAGCCGAACCAGAACTTAGTTTCGAAGAGACAAAGCCTAAATTATACGCACACTTTCAAACCCCATATACAGAAGGACCTTTCAACCTTTCAAGCATTCTCGGCAGGTTGAGCAGTGTAAGCCTCCATTTCCGCATCCAATTCAGCTTCGGTTTTCTGCACACCCGAATGCCGAACTTAGCACGGCTATGTGCAAAAATCGCAATATTGACGTACCGCTGGGCGATCATCAGAGCGATTACGACCTCCACGTCCGCGGCCACGCCCACGGCGAACCCCTCCTCCACCTCTGCGACGACCAGATCCTTCGCTGTATGTTCGAGCGTTATCAGAACAAGATCAAATTCAGATGACAAGGCAAAACTTACGCATCGCCTTCGACAATAGCTGCCACGGCTGGAGCTGGTGTTGGTTTGGCTTTGGGAGGGGCGAGACGAGATGCAAGAGGTGCAGGGGGAACACGAGATGGGTCGACGATGATTTCAATCTTCATTGGGCGTCCTGATTATTTGGTGAGAGTTGATACGAGTGCAAATTGGTGGTGTGAGGCGAATGTGATGGTGCAGAGTTAAGATAGTCGAGTGATGATATCGATTGAAGTGATTAAAGTGATGATGCGTTGATATAATTTGTAGTAATGATGTAGGTGATGGAGGTAAAAGGTAAAAGGCGAAAACGCAAAGTCAGATCGGGTTCTTCCAAATGTATTTGAGATTCAGAAGTTGAAAAGGATCGACGTCACTTGGGAGGTTCAAGCTTGCCAAAAGGTAGAGATGCTGCCCAACAATAGACTGATCCAAGGCGAAGTCATCATTGCGGCCAGTCTGCCTGAGCTAGACTTGAGTCGGCGCAAAGCTGTGCTCAGGCTGTTCCAAAGCCGAATGCCTCGATTTGCATCGAGGGCTTTCCCATCAAGCGACCGCTCTCTGGTGCGACTCGAGTGCTGGTAGGTCGTCGAGCCCGTCCGAATTGCCCACCGCTGAGCAAGCCCCAACCACATTGCTCACCAATCGAGCATGAAACGTGCGCGGGATATGCGAGAAAAAGGATGCGCAAAAAACACTGTAAGGAATTACCACGAACTTTGATCGATGAGCCTGCCGTTGTAGTCGGCGTAAGCTTTTGCGCCGTCGCCTGCTCGGACGAATTCAATAGTCGCTGTACCGGTTGGCTTGCCGCGTGAATCGTAAGCCATGCTGAGCGTCTTGATGCGACCAACGGTTTGAGTAAAGAGATCCTTTTGAGACGGAAATATTCCAAGCGTAAATTGAAATGTTGAAAGCGCATTCGAAAGGCTTTAAAAACTGACTCTGACCATGGGTTCATTGACATCGTCTGGCAAGCCGCTGACGATAATCTTGGAGCCGTCACCTGGCAATGCGCTGACGGGTGATGCGACTACAGCCGATGCTTGACGCCCGTTAGAAGCTGGCGCTGCTCCGGCATATCTGCCTCTAGGGTCGCTTGAAGACACTGTGCGTTTAGGAGCAGGGCCAGAGCCTCGGCCACCACGGCCACGGCCTCTGTTGTTGCTCCTTGTCTTCTTTTTTGCAATGACCTGTTTGTGACAAGATAAGCCTTCGAAGCCAGCTTCGCCGTGTTCGGACTAACTTCATCAAGAGGTATGTCGAGCTGCGACAGCGCAAAGTCAGCGAATGTTGCCGTGAACATGTGTCTGAGACCCTCACATCCATTGTTTGAGAGTTGTTGAGATGGTCGGAGTGGTGCAAGAGAGGCGTGCAAGCAAAAGGCCTCGACCAACACCGGAATCGGCTCGTTCAAGCTTTGCAATAGCTGCTATACACCTTGTAGACACTCCGAATATACTCAAGAGTGGCTACCGGACTTTGAGCAGGCGCTGCCCGACACCGCTTTCGAACTTTGCCAAATTTCGGAACTTGTCAGCTCAACGGCTATTTCAAGCACTCGTGCTGTCCCTGTGTTTGCTTGGACCTGACCTGACCGAAGCAGCGACTTGTAAAATCTGCGCAAGAGGCTCGAGAAATCTCACAGCTATCTAGAGTCGTCTCGTCAAATAATTTCGCATTGCAAGGGTTCCGACGACGCGTCTATCTCGCAAAACATGTCTGCTCCAAGAACACATCAAACCACAAGCAGCGTACCAGGAGCGTCGCCTATGCTGGGGACATCTTCCTCTTCTGGGCCGCGCTACCCGCCTGACAATCACGATTCGACCGCGAGCACCAGTTTAATGAATGGCGAAAGCAGCTCCGGCTCAGAGGAGCGCAGCGAAAAAGATCAGTTTCGACTCAACATGGAAGAGGGAAACTCTTCTGGCAAGACGAGTTTCGGAATCGCGACCAACGCAGGAAGCGGACAGCTCATTGAACAAGTCGCCTCGCATCCTGCTCTACCTGTTGCTTGCTATTGTCTAGCGAGTATCCTCATGACAGTGGTCAACAAGGCGAGTCCAAAAGTTGCGCTATCGATTTCGAAGCTTATATGCTTCATGTAGTTTGTCCTGTCGGGCAGTCAGTTCAACATGAACTTCCTCCTTCTCACCATTCAGTCTGTTGTATGCGTGTCATGTGTGGCAGTTGCAAAGCACATGCGGGTCAGTCATCTTTCTACTCTGGCTGGATTTTGCTCATGCTCCGGTCTTGCAGCTGCTCACTTTCCGCGACTTTGATACAAACGATGCAAGGAAATGGTTCCCCATCTCTTTCCTACTCGTATCAGTCATTTACACTGGTTCAAAATCACTTGTGAGGTGTCGTTTTGCATTGCACGTGACACATGCTGATTCTTACGCGCACCCACAGCAATACCTGTCCATCCCTATTTACACAATATGGAAAAACATCACCATCATTTTAATCGCTTACGGAGAAGTCTTATGGTTCGACGGCAAAGTGACTGGACTCGCCCTCGTTTCTTTCGGTCTCATGATCTGCTCTTCGCTTCTGGCCGCATCCACCGACATCGGTCATGCGATTTCATCGTTAGGCACACCAGCTACTACTACCGAATCTGAAGCCTTGATGGCTGGTTCGGCAGCGGCGAAATTGAGTCAATTGAATGCGGGTTATGTTTGGATGATGATTAATTGCTTGTGCTCGGCTGGTTATGTTTTGGCTATGCGAAAGAGAATCAAGACTACCAATTTCAAGGTCAGCTCTAGCACTCGCTTGGCTCTTTGCGAGTCTCATGGGAAGTGTTCTTTTGACAGGACTGGGACACTATGTATGCGCTGAAAGAAAGACCAATTCCTTGCCTGATTCGTTACACAGGTTCTACAACAATCTGCTTTCCATCCCAATTCTCGTTATCGCCAGTTTGGTTGTAGAAGACTGGTCTTCAGCATCTCTAGTCAGAAACTTGTACGTCCAATCTGAAGCTATCAATCTCTACTGACTCAGATACAGCCCATCGGAAGGAAGAGCTTTCCTTTTGTTCGCTATGGCATTCTCTGGTGCAGCGGCGGTCGGCATTTCCTACACTACCGCATGGTGTGTCCGAACAACATCATCGACTACATACAGGCAGGTCCTGCAATTCAAGAAGCGTTATGACATGCTAATATTGGCTATAGTATGGTCGGCTCGTTGAACAAGCTACCTGTAGCAGCATCAGGCATGATCTTCTTTGGTGACCCAGTCACAATGGGTAGCGTCAGCGCTATCACTGTTGGCTGTGCGCATTTTCCTCTTGTCTACGTCAAATCGGCTGATGGTCAAATGCAGTCATTGCTGGTCTGGTGTACACTGTTTCCAAAAGTACGTTGGATCGATAAAGTGACCGCGAGACAATAGGCTTATCGCTTCACGTATCTTTAGATAACCAGAGCAAGTGATGTAGGCTCCATCTTGCGCACTGTGTATACCTACTAACTGGAAGGCTCCAGCTGTGGAGAAAGTACAGCATGTGTCAAGGTGAGCATCCGTTATCGATGTCTGTCAATGTCGTTAACGCTTTTGAGGCAGCGATGTAGAGCGGAAGGTAGCGTTGGGACATGAGGTAAGCCTCTTCATGCTTTGGCAGTGCAGAAGGCTGATCCAGTGTATTTGCACGCAGATTTTGGATTAGCGGCATAGACAGGGCATTGGATTCAGGTTGACAGGAGCAGCTCCTTTTGCATATTTATCTACATTAGGCTTGTGACTTTTGCTGCCTCTAGATCTGACCTCAAGTGAGAGCTGCCTGATCCGCCGACGCCGATAAGCGAACCGGATCTGCATAACATTAACCGCCAACATCCAACAGAGTTGGCAAGCGAGTGATCAAGTACCGTTCTCAAGTTCCCTTATCGTTTTTACGAGCTCTGTAAGCCGATCACTGTTTGCACCGACTTTCGGCCATTTCACTCATCCGAAGTTGGCGAACAGACCCACCACGCTTTCAAGGCAGTAGCAGACGTTTGAGCAGTGCTTGAATATCTTCACTGCGCTGTGATACATTACACGTAAGCTATGCTGCCCTTCTCAAGCAGTGTCATGCATCTGCCTCGTTCGAACATCTTCGAGAATCCCTTATCCGAGGCTTGTACTCAAACAAGCAGAGCCGTAGCATTAGTCCTATCGCTTCTTATTCCTCATATTGAGCTCGACTGTTTGCTAAAATGGTGTTGACGCATTCTCTCTTATCTCCAGCTCGAAGAGATCTCATTCTAGAGCCTACATCAAACATGGCAAACAAAGTCAGCGGCTTGAAGACGCCAGCTGCGCAGACTGGCAGCAGCACGCCAAGCGTCACTGGTCTTCGACGACAGATTGCGGGCCATAAGGGTCAGCTCAAGAAGCTGCTCGTAGGTATGTCTGCAGCAATTCTTGGTAGCAACTCGCATTTGCTCATCTCTATACTTTTTACTGCTTAGCGAACCGCGGTGAAATCGCTATCCGTATTTTGTATGCTCTCCACCCCACTCCCGCTCTCTTGGTGGTGTTGACCATGTATCTTCCAGTCGAACTGCCCATGAACTGGCTATGCAAACTGTCGCCATCTACTCGCACGAAGATCGTTTCTCTGCTCATCGCAACAAGGTGCGGCAGTGTTCTTTGGCTGTTATAGACCTGGAATTGATGCTGCTGTTGTACAGGCGGATGAAGCCTACCTCGTTGGCAAAGGCTTGACGCCTGTCGCTGCTTATTTGGCTCAAGATGTGAGAAGGCATTAGAAATTATCCTGCAGAAGCTGAATTTTTTCGACAGGACATCATCAGAATTGCGCTCGAGAATGGTGTTGATATGATCCACCCCGGGTACGGTTCTACTTCTTCTGACTGAACACCGGCTAAATCTGTTTAAACAGATATGGTTTCCTTTCCGAGAATGCTGAATTCGCAAAGAAGGTCGAAGATGCTGGTATTGCCTTCATTGGACCTCAACCAGAAATTATTGATGGCCTGGTAAACACACTGTTTCACCGATAAGACGGCCAATCTGATAGAACCGACAGGGAGACAAAGTCAAAGCTCGAACAGCTGCTATCAAGCATGGTGTAGCTGTTGTGCCTGGTACTGAAGGTGCTATTGAAAACATCAAAGAAGCCGAGGCTTTCATCAAGGAAGCTGGTTTCCCTGGTTAGTCCTGGTGGAATCCAGCTCAAAGTCTGCTGATACCCGTCTATAGTCATCATCAAAGCTGTGCGTCGCACAATCGTGATCAGTATATGTACTGATACGCAAGAACGTTGATACAGGCTATGGGCGGGGGTGGTCGTGGTATGCGAGTCGTCAGAAACCAAGAAGAATTTGCAGAAGCCTTCCAGCGAGCCACCAGCGAAGCCAAATCTGCATTTGGTGACGGCAGCTGCTTTATCGAACGCTATCTTAACAAGGTCAGCGCAGAAGAGTGCCTGCCCTGAATGATGGATCGTTGATTTTCAAACTGACAGCCTCGACACATCGAAGTCCAGCTATTGGGTGATTCTCACGGCAATGTCGTCCATCTATTCGAGCGCGATTGTTCTGTCCAGAGAAGATACCAGAAAGTCGTCGAGCAAGCTCCTGCCCCGACCTTGAACGAAGAAGTCCGCCAAAAGATTTTGGCTGACGCAAAGAAGCTCGCTAGCGCTGTAGGCTACAGGTATGTGCATTGACTGACGACATCGTCTTTCTCTCATGATATGCCTTGCAGAAACGCTGGTACGGCAGAATTTTTGGTTGACGACCAAGATAGACATGTGAGCTTTACTGTCTTATCGAAGGAACACTCAAGCTGACTCTATGAACAGGCCTTCATCGAGATCAATCGTGAGATGATGCGAACTGTCTTGGCCGCGCTGGCTAATCTTAACGCATAATAGCTCGTATTCAAGTCGAACACACTATCACTGGTAACTTGAACCATTACACTCGTGGATTTTGCTGACGCCTAGCGCAGAAGAGATTACAGGAATTGATATAATCGCCGCTCAAATCCAGATCGCAGCCGGTGCATCGCTTACTGACCTTGGGTTGACTCAAGAAGCGATCACCAAGAGAGGTTTCGCAATTCAGTGCCGTATCACGACAGAAGATCCAGCTAACGGCTTTGCTCCTGATGTTGGCAAGATCGAGGTCTATCGATCTGCTGGTGGTAATGGTGTTCGTCTGGATGCAAGCTCTGGCTTCGCTGGAGCTCAGATTACTGTATGTTGCCCTCAGGCATCCTATTTCAAGAGCCAATGTCCTTCCTTAGCCTTTCTACGATTCTCTTCTGGTCAAGGTCACCTGCCGTGGCGCGTAGGTCATCTCTGTGCTTTGCATAAGACACAACTCACAATCGATTGTTCAGCACTTTCGAGATTGCTCGTAGAAAGATGCTCCGTGCTCTTGTCGAATTCAGAATCCGTGGTGTCAAGACGAACGTGCCTTTCCTTTTCCGCGTGCTCTCCCATCCAGCTTTCGTCCGCGGCCAAACCTGGACAACTTTCGTCGACGACTCGCCTGAACTTTTCGCTCTTGTTACCAGTCAGAACAGAGCTCAAAAGGTTCTTGCATACCTGGGAGAAATCGTCGTGAACGGAACCATGATCGCTGGTCAGCAAGGCGAACCCGGTCTCAAAGAAGAGATCCCTTTGCCTGTCCTTCCAGACCCAACAGACCTCAACAAAGCTTTGGATGTTTCACAGCCATGCACAAAGGGTTGGCGCTCTATCATCGTCGAGCAGGGTCCAGAAGCTTTTGCCAAAGCTGTACGCAACTACAAGGGTTGTTTGATCATGGACACCACTTGGCGAGACGCGCATCAGTCTCTATTCGCAACCCGTCTGCGCACAACAGATATTCTCAACGTCGCTAAAGCAACCAGCCATGCTCTGCAGAACGCATATGCGCTTGAATGCTGGGGAGGGGCAACTTTCGATGTCGTCCTGAGGTAGGTCTGGCAGCCTGTCGGTCACTTGTCGCTGACTCTTTGGGAATAGATTCCTTTACGAAGACCCTTGGGAGCGTCTCAAGGCTATCCGCAAGTTAGTGCCAAACATTCCGCTTCAAGCACTTGTGCGAGGTGCCAACGCGGTCGGCTACACTTCATACCCTGACAATCTGATCTACGAATTTTCCAAGAAGGCAGTAGAATGCGGTCTGGATATCTGTAAGTCTAAGCTTTATGTTCCCTGCTGGTAGCTGATCGCCCGCACGTAGTCCGTGTGTTCGACTCGCTCAACTATTTCGAAAACATGAAGTTGGGTATCGATGCCGCTAAGCAAGCCGGAGGTGTAGTTGAAGCCGCTATTTGCTATTCTGGCGACGTTGCCGACCCCAAGAAGACCAAATACACCTTGCAGTACTACCTCGACTTTGCCCAGCAGCTTGTACGTTTGCTTCGCGGCTTTTTTGACCAGGACTGACTGCAATACAGGTCGATGAAGGCATCCACGTTCTGGCCATCAAAGATATGGCCGGCCTGCTGAAACCCCAAGCTGCTACCATGTAAGCATACAAGAGATGCATTGAATTTCGAGTACTGATTTTCTGCCAGCCTGATCGGCGCCTTGAGAAAGAAATTCCCAGACATGCCGAGTGAGTCATCTTACGGCTCCTATGTACGCAAGCTGAGATCACCTAGTCCATGTGCACTCGCACGACACTGCTGGTATCGCTGTCTCGTCCATGCTCGCTTGTGCTGCGGCGGGAGCGGATGTCGTCGACTGTGCTATCGACTCGATGTCAGGCATGACTTCTCAGCCAGCTATGGGTGCCGTTGTCGGTGCTCTAGAACAGACTGAGATGGGCACTGGTATCAGCTACGAGTCAATCCAAGCCTTAAACTTGTACTGGACCCAACTCCGTCTACTCTACGCACCTTTCGATGCCAACGTCAAGTCCAGCGATTCTTCTGTTTTCCAGCACGAAATGCCTGGTGGACAGTACACCAACTTGATGTTCCAAGCTCAATCTCTCGGTCTCGGCTCGCAATGGGTCGCAGTCAAGCAGGCATACATCTGGGCGAATCAGCTGTGCGGTGACATTGTCAAGGTCACGCCATCATCGAAGGTGACAGGCGACTTTGCCCAATGGAGTGAGTAGCATCATTGAAGTGTTTTGCTTGCTGACGTCTCTCGCAGTGGTCTCGAACAAGCTGTCCAAGCAAGATGTCCTAGACCGAGCACAGGAACTCGACTTCCCCAACTCGGTTGTAGAGTTCTTCCAAGGCTATCTCGGTCAACCGGTCGGAGGCTTCCCAGAACCTTTGCGCACTCAGATCATCCGCGACAAGCCAAGGATCGACGGTCGACCTGGTGCGGGAATGGAGCCGTACGACTTTGAGGGAACTCGCAAGAAGCTTCAAGAAAAGTATGGCCGTTCCAGCATCTCATCGACTGATGTCCTCAGTTATGCTATGTGTGAGTTCTCAGTTATTGTCACACAACTTGCCTAAGCTAGTTTGAACAGACCCGAAGGTCTTTGAAGAGTATCGCGACTTCGTTGACAAGTACGGTGATTTATCTGGTCTACCTACACGACATTTCATCGGCAAGCCTACTGTCGGAGAAGAGATGAACAGTACGCTTACTACTCAATCGTAGACCAACTCTAATGGCTTGTGTAACAGTACCAATCGAAGAAGGCAAAACGCTCATCGTTCGTCTACTAGCAACAGGCACAGTTAGCGCAGAGGGTACTCGAGTCGTCTGGTTCGAGCTCAACGGAGAAACAAGAGCTGTCAATGTACACGACAAGACTGCTGCGGTCGAAAGCACGGCCAGAGAAAAGGCTTCTAACGACCCAGGCAGCATCGGTGCACCTATGTCGGGTGTGATCGTCGAGATGCGTGTCAAGGAGGGCCAAGAAGTCAAGGCTGGTGATCCACTAGCGATAATGAGCGCAATGAAGGTTAGCTCTCTCTCTCTCTTTCTTTCCCTTTTTTTTTTTTTTTTGTTTTTTTTTTTTTTTTTTTTTTTTTTTTTTTGGCTGATGCTGGTGCGCGAATAGATGGAGCAGTCGATCTCCTCGCCGATTGCAGGTAACTTCACACCTCTGTCTGATCCCACGCAAGTACTAAGTACATGAAACAGGCAAAGTTGCTTCGGTCTCAGCGAAAGAGGGCGACAGTCTCCAGCAGGGCGATCTTGTCGTGCTCATCACAAAGGCATGAGGGAGTATGTAACAATAGAGGACAAGGGACACCTAAAGAAGAAGTGCAATCGAATCTGTGCAAGACATCTGTTTTACACATCTACTAGCCTTCCATCGCTACTTCTCTTGTTCGCTTGGCTGGCGTCTCTGACGTATCTACTTTGACGAGACCTCTCAGTGAGATCTGTTCCCACGCTGTTAGCAGAAGTCCGCCAGAAGGCGATTTGACCTCACGTCGTACACAGTCTCTTCACATCGCTTGAGATCATACTTGATGGCATCGAATCGACGTCGTAGTGCTGTATAAAGGTCAGCTCACGACGACTAGCCTTACGATGTAGCGTACAGTCGTTTTTGAGATTCAGCAGACTATATCATCAAATCGGTTAAAGAGCTCATTTGCTAAAGGGAAGACGCACGAGAAACCAGCAGACAGCTCTTTTACGAATTTGCTAATCCGTAGAGGGAGCGTGTAGCTGCCATGTGTTACTGCGTTCTGACAAAGGCGGGACTTTAGTGCAGGTTAGCTATCTCTCAAGAAGTTGCGAAGGCAGCAAACTAGTTCAGAGACTGTTCGAGGTCATCAGTACTAGTCAGCTGTAGCAAGCAAGAACTTACTCATCGTAATAGTCTACGCAGAACAAATCAGCTAAGCAGATATTTTCCACGAGAAACATACTCCATGCAAGAATTCTTCCGTCGTCAATTGCATGCCATTATCCGGCGACATAGCGACTAGCAGATCCATCAGCTTACACACCCCACATCGAGAAGGAGTGTGAACTTACTGCCTATCTGTTCCGCGCATTGCTCTTTCGTGATCAAAGTATCGCTCTTAAGCCAACCCATCAAGACGGTACAAAAGCACAACCCTTGAATGGTTCTCGAAAACATGTCGTTGTACTTGTAAAAAGTGTATGGAGCAATCAAACTGGACAAGGCTGCCATAGCAGGTCGAACGTCCGCTAGTTGAACCTCTGCTGTTGCTAGTAGAGAGCCATATTCAGATTCCGGCAGACCATGAATTCCGTTAAGCGTTGCGGCTCTGTCTGACCATGAGACTTGACCGGTGACAGCAGTATAGAGGACAAACACTTTTCGTTGGAGGGCTTCCAAGTTTCGAGTTGCGTCTCTGATGCTATCCCTCAGCGCAGATTCTGCTTCAAGGGCTGTGGAGAGGTCGTTGAAATTGAACGTAGCCATTTTGCTCTGCGTCTAGCTTGCTACAGGACAAGCTGATCAACGTCGAAAAGAGCGCGTCATGTCGTGTCCTACACTTCTTAGAAAGATTACAGCCAGTCTCGGCATGTTCTACTCCTCATTCTGGCCATTAGTGTTCCAGCAGCTGCCCGGCATTTCGCCTCGTCTTATCGTTATTCATATTGATGTTGCGGAAATTGTCACCTCTGCGCTCCTTTGGTTGCTTCACCACCGATTGTAGTCTCAGAAGATACTGCAACAGACACAAGAAGAGCGCAAGAGACCGATAAGTTCGAGATTGTAGTGCACAAATCAGGAAGAGCGATAACAGATAAGAATGGCAATGATCAATAGGCAAAGATAGAGGATAAGACAGGGGCAGGAACAAGGACGTGTGATAGAGTAGACGAAACAGAGACAGAAGAAGAACAGACCGTCACGAAATCACAATCAACACCTTAGCTTTTCACGCTTTCAAAGTCCCTGCCTTCTCTTTACTCCTCCACTTGTTCAACAACCTCAATCGAGCTTTGATCAGCCTCTGCCTTTTCGAATGCCCTTTCCCTCTTTTCCCGCCAATGACGACAGGTAGTTTAGTCGCAAACACTTTCATGCTGCTCTTGTTGCGCTTCTTGTCTTTCTTCTTCATTGATTGCGCCATGCAAGTACGTAATAGTGTACCGTAGAGCTCATAAAACTTGTCTGTTTCGTCTGATTGAACCTGTTTCTTGACATTAAACCATTCGACTTGGGTAAAGTAGATTGGACTGACTATGGTTGACAGCTTGAATTTGAGTTTCTTGTTGGAGTTTCCATCCGTAGCTCGTAATACCACAGGATAGGTAGGCTCGGAGCTCGTCGAAGTTGACGCTATCGGTTCAGACATTTCGACATCTCCAGATGCGTCTTGAGCTGCCGAATCATTGTAGACGTCTGTTCGTCCAGACTGCCCGTAAGCAAAGTACTTTGCCTACATCACCAAGAGACGAACAGCGCTTTTGTGTGAGAAAGACAGTGCCTTTGCCTTGTTGCTTTATTCTGTCGAATAACGCTTGTAGCTGGGTGAGGAACTGTCGCATGCGGGCAAGACATCAGTCCTCTATCCGTCCACTACAGCTGCGACTCACGTCCTCATTCGAAAGATGAGGCATGACGGTCTTGGGACAAGCAAAGCCAGCGCGTGAGCAGAAGCTACAATTAACATTCTACTTATCCTACACGTTTTACCGCTTAGCAGACTCTTTCAACCTCTTTGCTTCCTCCTTCTCCCTCTTTTGTCGTTCCTTCGCATCATCCTTTTGCTGCTTCTCAATCTCCTTTAATTGTTTCTTGTTCAGCACAGGTGATGTCTGGGGTAGATACTCGAGTGCGCCAGGTGAATCTTCAGATCTAAGTGTCGGTAGATCAGCAGGCCCGCCAGAGACTGGACGTTTGAAAGATTTCGTTCGACCGAATAATCGACCTAGCGTGCCTTTAGTCGGTGCTTTTACGTTCGGATCAAGGTGTTGTTGTGATTGAGAGAGAGGTGCTGCTCTTAGACCCGTGTCAGAGTATTGAGATTGGGAGAGGTTGTTAGACGAGACTGATTCGTCGTCTGTTGTATCGACGTCCATGAAAGACCGACCACTCGGCGGTGGTGTGACGGGTTCTGCGCCTTCAGTTTGCGAGCGAGCATGCGAATTAGGTGATAGGAAAGACTGTTGTTCTGTTGCTGGCGTAGCTAGATCTTCCGCCGTCCAACCGGTAGGTCTTTGCGAGATGCTGCGTCGATTCGCGAGATTGAAGAAACCCCTCCTTTCTTTCACTGGGGAAGGTACAGTCGATGCTCCCGAACGATCAGGTGATGGTAAAATACCATTAGGCGAAGGTTGATATTTAGATGGCTCCGTATTCGGCGAGCTACTGGAAGAAGTGTTGACTGATAGTTGTGGCTTAGTCTTGGTCAGGTTTGAAGCCTGTGTATTAGGCGACAAGGAAGGCGGTGAGAGGGTATTGGGTGCTGGTATCGGCGGAAGTTCGATCGGAATTGGCCGAGGTGGTTGAAGATCGACTGCCTGATAGAAAAGGACGTAACCTGTTCCCATGCCGGGAGTGTCGCCAAAGTACTTGTAAATTTCAGATTCCTCTATCTGACTGACGGTATCGTCGTCGAAGATGATCCAGCGGCCGCAAGATTTGATGAGAGACACATAGTGGCCGTGATGGGCGCCGCTGGACACCTCATCAGTTCTGTTACTCAGGTGAACTAGTGCAGACTCACGTTCCGATGTGTACTACGATCGCCCAAAGAGAATATAACCGATCCGGATCCGGCGCCGAATCGACAGTGTCGAACAACCGCAGCTCGAACGGAAAGACGACCCGATACGATAACTTTGTGAAGCGCTGGACGTCCTCTTGCCACTTGAAGCGCTTCAGATGCAAAGCCAATACGCCAGGCAGCTGTTTGACTTTCATTCTGCTCATAGTCCGTCAGTTCTTTTGCTTGGCGGTCCACAAGGATAACTTACCGCTTTTCTGCTTCTTGTAGCCCACAACACGTATCACACGAAAACTTGTTGCGTGAACCTGTGTGTTATTGTTAGCTTGCAGTCTTTATATAGTTCCAAGTGACATACAAAGCATTTCTCGGGCACTAAACTGCCTCAGACAGGAAGTCAAAGACGTATTTTCTTCTATATCGATAGACAAGTCCAGAAAGCATTCATCCCGACTTGTCACCTATCTCAAATAATCAGCGGCGTTTCGAGTGAAGACGGGTCAGTCGGCGCACCGTCTCGCAAGTCAGGCATTTCGTCTCGCTCGTCAAGACCCCTTCAAACAGATCATGCACCCATGTCTTTCCGTGTGCATTGTTTTTCAATGTGTCAATTGTCGATCGTTCTACATCTTCCGCTATGGCGTTTAAGAGGTAATTGAGGAATTCGTGGGCGTCTTGATGCATCGTGCTTCTGAAGAGCTCGTTTTCTTTTCGAAGTTGAGCAACGAAAGCTTCAGGTGCAACTACGCCTGTTCGATCGGTATGTGATGCGATTGCCATAAAGAGATCTCGCATCGTAGACATAAGGGTTGTAGATTCAGTAACAGTACCATTGAGGTTGACAGAAGCATGAGAGTTGGCTGTAGGTTGCGCGTTAGGGTTTCTTGAAGGTGAAGCTTCAACTGAAGTCAGTGGACCGACACGACTGCTTATATTTGCATTCTTGACAGAAGTATTCACTTGCAGACCATTCGACTGGACCGTCGTTTCGTCTTGGTGCTCTGTTGAGCTGGGCGCATCTCTCCACTTGAGTGCATTTGCAATTCGTTCTTTGCCGGCAGAGGTGCCTACTGGTCTGCCCTTACCAGAGCTGCTTGACGGTCTGGATACTGATTCCCCTTTGGAGGGCGATCGCACAGGTTGCTTGCTCGAACCAGCAGGAGATACAGGCGCAGATTGTACTGAGGCGATGTTTGATCCTATCACCTTTTCCCGGAAAGGAGGACAAAAGTATAGAGCTTGCAGTACTGAATTGCACTGCGCTCTCCACTGTCAGCTTCTGCCAGATAGCTGCTGTTGGATGCCTCACATAGCACGTGTTGCCGAACTGGGGCATCAGCGTCAGCCTGACAATCCATAGACGTTAGAACTATAGCGACATACATTTTGCATGCCAAATAGTCTCTCTGTGCGTGTTCAGATTCACATGAGCTTTCCGCTCAGACTTGCATGCATGACAACTCGCCTTGAGCCAATTCCTCTTCTGCTTGTCGCCGCAGCAGCCCTGCTTCAGTATACTGCACAAGCCCATTCGATATCTCCGATGGCCCATTGCTGGCTCCCTTGATTGCTGCGCCCTCATTGACCGAAGTTGTTCCATTGCCTCGCCATTTGGACAATACATTCATCGCCTAGGCAGCGGCTCAGGGTATATTGAGCTAAGTTTCAAGCCCTTATCACAGTGTACTCCAAGGATTAGCAGGGACGCATTGGTATTCGGTCTTCCGCTGTTACGGATCTTGATGAATATCACGGCTCGTCCAGTCGAGGCACGTGACTAGAGTTTTCAAGAGGAAGCATAAGGCATAAGGCTTCGGTTGCAGTAAGGGGATTGTTCGCAGAGCAATGAACGAACACGTAATATTGGACATTGCATCGACTACTTTGACAATTTGCCTTCTGTATCACTTCCGTGCCCATATCTTTACACGTAGCCCAAAACTCCGAAGTAGTTGTAGTGACCTTCGTTACGAGAGACGTAGCCATTGTGAGTGTTGCGGCACCAATCAGCGCGGTTATCGTTTGAAAACGCCCATCCTTTTCCTTTCGCAGTAGTCTCCGTAATCCTGGCAACCTTTCGCAGTAGTCTCCGTAATCCCGGCAACCACCTACATATCAAGAGTCAGACTCCGCGTAATAAGCAAGTTTGTATAAGTCATGAGCTTACAGCATCGCATTTCCAATTGACACCACCACTGGTTCGAGTTATTTTCGTTCCAGGGTTCACCTGCGTTGATCTGATTTTAGACGGTGCCCTCGAGGGGCAGAGAAGCCACAAAGACCTACATTCCATGATGTCTACGCCGCTGTAGCCGCTTGCGAACTGATCAGAGTATTCGGCCCTTCGATCGTCAGAAGCATCCTGCCTCGTCGAGATGATGCAGTCGTACTGAGAATAGATTCAGCGTACTGAGAATAGATTCAGCCCCTGCAAGTTTTCGTGCACTCATTAACAGCTCACATCATAAGGATTAGGAGTGAAAACGATGCGTTGGTTGTTGTCGTAACCATAGGTAGCGATGGATTGTCCAGTGGCAGACTGGGCATCGTTGATGGTTTTGATTCGTATCTGGAAGAGCCGTTGAGCCTTTTATCTGGTATGCAAAGGGGGACAACTGACACCCTCATCAATGATTCCCAGAATGCCAGCAGCGATTCCTGCCTTGCTTGCGACTGCAATGTTTGGGAGCAGAGAAAGGCACAAGACGAGAGCGGTGGAGAGACCAAACATTGTAGATACTGGTGTTGGGACGATTGTAACGAAAGAGTGACAGTACCAGCTCGTTATCAAGTAAATCGTGCTAAGGCGCTAGGAAACCTCCAAGACTGGAGGCCATGCAGACAGTCGTCATTATGGTGTTGAGATTAGCATGCCCAGCATGGCTAGCGTACTTTCTTGCTGCAAAGAACGTGCACTATTGGAAGACACCAGTTCGCCAAGAGGGCAGCACAGATTAGGCGCTTATCGACAGCATGAAACATGCCGCTTGGTACAGCATGTAGCGTAGACGTCAGAGAGTATAGAGGTATCACGGGAATTGTAAAGACAGCGGCAGTGATAACACGATAGATCAGAGAGACTCCGCGGGCGATCGAGATGTTGGAATATTCGTCAGGTTGCAAGACACTGCGGGCAGCGGGATGTCCCGTCGGATGACATCCTGTGGGACATGCCCTTGCCCGGTGAGATCTTCGCTGTTGTGACCGACTGGATGCATGTTCTGCTTCGTGCATAGCTGTGGTAGCAATGAACAGAGCATCGGGGCTTCGCGAATTTCATGCATTATAGGTCGCCGGAAGCTTGATTGACATGCATATTGAGGCTTAGTTGAGGTCAGCTTCGCTTAGCTGTTCGGAGTGTTGTCGCCAATGTGTGAGAGAGTCACATCTCTCGGTGCTCCGAGAGAGTGAAAGAGATTAGCAAAGATAAGTGGAATGGACCCTGCTCATTCTTGTCTAACAGTTCAACATTGCTGACATACTTGAGACTCTATCTACAACGATTACTGTGCCCCAATACATAATGTCACATAATGTCAATGACGGAACGACATGCCATGTGAAGTTGGGAACAGCTGATCCAACGCTGGACTACAAAGGCCATCCTTGACTACGCTTGAAGGGTGCACACCATGATTTAGATAAAGCGACAGCCTTCTTGTTGGACTTTCTAAAGGGTTGTCCAGCGCTATTTGACCAGAAGTCAGATTCCGAGATCCGGGCAAGCGAGCTGACGGAAGACTTACGTGCACGACACAAATCCTTGGGACTGAACCGATCCTTATTCGCTGATGGTAGCCCTACGCCTACATTCAGATCATAGCCCTTGTTGAGGAAGTCCAAGGCCGGAATTCGATACGCCGACGAAAACATGGGCATCTGTTGATCTGGACAGTCGAATGAATCTGTAGAAGGGAAAAGAGAGGAAGGATCTGAAAAGGCGATGTCACGATAAGTAGAAAAGCCGTGATTCGATTGGCCGTTTGCCGCATCGAAAGTTATGCTGGATTCCGGACGAGGTAGAGGCGGGATAGAAATGAAGGTAAGCTTCTTCGCTCCCTGGCAGACCGAGTCAACGTCTTTCCACATTAGCAAGCTCGGAGGTTGCTCACTGATGGTATTATAGGAGGCGCCGCAAGATCTAGCAGTTGCGAGCTCATCATGTGACTCCCGTTTGATGCCACGAGGAAGAGAAAAGAGAAGCAAAGATGATAGTACAGGAAGGAGGGCAGGCAGATCAAAGATCAACAGCTGACCAGCTCGGATCTCCGCGTCTTGAGAAGAAAAGTTCGACAGTGACAAAGGGTAAGATTTAGCTTAGAGCAGCTGACCAACGTCCAAAGATCATGACAATAGAGTCATTACGAAACCATACCAACATATAGCTGCAGCTTTTATTTCATTCATGCGCCATCATTGTTGCTCATTGTACTGCGGCGCTTGTTTCCGTCCTCCCTGACACGAGCTCACACCCAGAACCTGCTAGAGAAAGAGAATGTGCTCGATGCTTACTCGAGGCATTTCTCGACGGAGATTATTTCGACCAGAGATATGAGTTGTTTGTCCAGGCTCGTTTGTCCAGGCTCCTAGTAGACACGAGAGTAGACTGACAGTCCATGGCATTGCCAGAGCTGACGACATCCTTGCCAGCCTTGAACGCGAAAATTGAGATGAACACAGTCTGATTGGTGATTGGGATGTACATGATTGCTAGTGCTTGCTTTGATCTAGGCAGTAGTTACAGAGACGTCTGTGGCTGGTATGGAGCTCGGCGGAGAGTAGGCGAGTTGACCGTCGGGATCAAGCTTGAAGAAATTGCTCGACCTGTCTACTTTATTAGCAGCGTCCAGAACAGCTGTGCGACTCCTGCATATATACGGCCCGTTTAGCTTCGACTGGTCAAGGCCTTTTCATCCTAGACCCCTCCCTGCGCGAGCATTTCCCGCTAGAGCTCAGGTGGTCCTACTAGCGACATTAATCTCATTGGCAGTGCTTTGCCTTGTCCACAACTCCAAGCACTTCTATTCCTCTCGCACTCTGCCAATATGGCATGTTCTTTCAAATTCACGTGAGTCTCTGCCTCGTAGATCGGACGCAAGAAGCTCACAGGCCGAATATAGCGAAGCGACTGAATAAACGATCCTCGCTAGAGACACCAGCAACCGTACAGTCACGCCAGTCCATCTAGCTGTAGCACTGATCAATAAGAAATCTACCGCTTCAGCTCGAGCAGACGCCAACCTACTCACATCCGTCTGCTCGAAAGCTGGCGCAGACCCTCAAGTCCTCACTCGCCAGCTTCAGCGTCTTCTAGTCCGCTTACCTTCCCAAGATCCTCCGCCCGAAGAAGCAGACCTTTCACCTCGATCTCACAAGGTTCTTCCAGAAGCTCAAAACGTAGCCGAAGAATGACACTTTCATCTCTGCAGACGCTCTCATTCTCATTGGTCTATTGGTCGATGCTAGCGTTCTTGGCGCATTGAAAGAATCCGGCTTGACCGAAGCGGCTGTTCGATCTGCTGGTAGCGATATTCGCGGCTCCAAGCATGTTGACAGCAAGACTGCCGAACAAGGCTTTGAGGCGTTGGTCAAATATGCCGTGGACTTGACTGCTTTGGCTGAAGAGGGCAAATTGGATCCGGCCATGTGGGTTGCGTTTTGTCTTAAGCGACTTTGGCTAATTTGGTTTCAGTGGACGAGACAACGAAATTCGCCGAGTCATTCGTATCCTATCTCGTCAAACGAAGAACAACCCAGTCTTGATTGGTGCTCCTGGTGTCGGCAAGACTGCTATTGCTGAAGGTCTAGCTTTGCGCATTGTGAAGTGAGTGCTTCACGCAAACCATGTCTCTTGTGCTGACATGATATCCTAGCCGAGATGTTGCCAACCTGATTGCTCGCTTGATGTCACTCGATATGGGCGCTTTGATGGCTGGTGCGAGCTATAAGGGTGAATATGAGCAACGCATCAAAGATGTCCTCGCGGAAGTCGAAAAAGCAGAAGGCAACGTGATCCTACCCATTGACGAGATGCAGTGAGTATTCCGGATGAGCTTTACAGACGCCGACTAATTCGAATGTAGCCTTATTATGGCTGGAAAAGGCGACAATGGAATGGACGCAGCCAACATCCTGAAATCTATGCTCGCTCGAGGCACTCTTCGCTGTATCGGCGCTACTACCCTAGATGAATACCGCAAGTACATCGAGAAAGACGCAGCTTTCGAACGAAGGTTCCAGCAAGTACAAGTCAATGAACCATCTGTCGCTGAAGCCATTTCTATTTTGCGCGGTATCAAAGACAAGTGTAAGGCTGCTTCATATGCGATTGCTTTGATGCTGATATCCGGCTAGACGAGGTTCATCACGGTGTGACTATTACGGATGCCGCTATTGTTCAAGCCGCTGCTTTGGCTTCTCGCTACCTCACTTCGCGAAACTTACCAGACTCTGCGTAAGTTCAGGTTGTGGATAGATCGATACCGTGGCTAATGTCTCTTGCAGTATCGACCTTATTGACGAAGCAGCCGCAGGAGTCCGCGTGGCTCGTGATTCTCAACTAGAACTCATTGACGCTTTCGAACGACAAAAGCTTCAACTAGAATTCGAAGTCCGCGCGTTATCCAAAGAAAAGGACGAAGCAAGCGAAGAACGTATGGAGAGAGCCAAAGAAGAAGCCCGAGGCATCGATGACAAGCTTGTGCCACTTCGAGCTGCTTTCGATGCTCAAAACAAAGGCGCCGTACAATTCTAACAGCTCAGCCAGAAGATTGATTCGCTTAAGGGCAAGGCGGACCGGGCTGAACGAAGTTATGATTTGGCTACTGCAGCGGATCTTCGTCATTACAGCAGTATGTACTTCTCTTCCTACTCTAGGCGAGGCTGACCCTTTTTGGACAAGTCACATGTGCGACAGCGAATGTTCTACATGCTTCAAGGGCGCTGAGTAAGCTTAAGGGGAGCATAGTGATCATCATGATTATATACAAGCCTAATGTAGCACCAGATATGCATCTACACCAGATCATTCCCATCCGCAATGCGCTTCAAGTCCATGGTGTTGAATTCTTCGAAAGGGCGAGGCAGGCTTTTGATAGAGACCCACTTGAGCTGCTTGTATTTGAGGAAGCAAGTTTGATCCGTTAGGTTGAAGAAGCAAAGGGCGTCGCTTTTGGTGGGATGACGAAATGCCAGTACGCGGAGAACCTTGTTCGGCCTGGTCTTGTCCTCACCCAGCGCCAGATACTTTCTTCCAGGCATACACGGAGAGACTGACAGTTGTCCCGGAAACTTCATTTGAATCTGGCCGAGGCTCATTGCTGCTTGACCTGAGTTGGAGCGAGTGACTTCTATTGCCAGCCGTTCTCGATGTTTCCAGACATAAGGGAGGTGGAAAGATTCTTGTGCAGAACCATGATCGACTATACATCCTGTGTCAGTAGTGTCAGCTAGTAACAGCGTACGTACGCGTCTGACTGCGTAGACCTTCTAAGTACGCCAATTCCCACAGCGGACGATCACTCAAGGCACCTGCACGTCGGCGTGGCAGAATCGAGCCTTGAGAGATGTTGCGTGTGCCAATTTCCCTCACCGAAGCAGCAATCTTTTGCGCAGGAACGTCGAGCCATAGTTGTACTTCGAGTAATTTGCCGACTAGCGCTTCATCTACTGCGACGTCCATCCAGATGCTTCTGAAGTTGGCTCTGGTCGCGCCTCGGTGTAGAATTACTGGCTTGTTGCCTGGTGAGCGGAAAATAACCGAAGTCTAGATAGCAGTGATGTTCAGCCTGCGTCAATGTGCGGAGGATGAACATACAATATTGAGCCTGTAGTGCGATGTATCGTGGGTTGTGTACTGTTCCATCTTAATCCACCGTCCGTCGGCTTGGTTGTCCGGTCTCACAAGCGTTTCGACTACATGAGTAGTCCTGCCGGAAGAGATCATGCTGACCAAAAGGTCGTCCTCTAGTTGCTTCAGAAGCTGTCGTAAGAGCTTAGTTTCCGGAGTCTGGCTGGATGAGTGTGATTTCCCCTTACCTTGACAACAGGCTTGACACTTTCATCTTTCAAAAAGCCGGTAATCCCATCGTCACCCAGCATACCGGAAGCAACAGCACTCATTGCGATGCTAATGGCTGTAATACTTTGTCGTCCCACATGAGCCTTCCGGTCTTCTTCGCAGTATTTCAAAACGCCGACATGATTAGCGAAGGTGAAGTATACGCGTTTGCCAAGAACTTGCGTTGACCATACTTCTGTTCCAGATTCCCTAGTGAGCTCGAAGTGTCGTCTCACGGCCTGGCCTACTCGCTTCTCCGCACAAATGATGAAGGTATGCTTATTCATAATCTCGAGCAGGCGCTTCCTCTCTTGGTCGAAGGGCAGAGCGAAGGTAGTGTTCTTTACTGCGTTCTTTATGTCGGCTCGCTCGGTGCAAAGTTCTTTCCAGCCCATTCCTTCGGCCAAAGCATGGGTAGTCTGTTCTTTCGTGAAGCCGGCGGCTGTGTACAGAGAAAACCAGGTTTCGTACGTAGAAGTGTGTACATTGCTCATTTTGCCTTCGAGAACCACCAAGGGCTTATTCATAGTCAAGAGGCATGATTCGTTGGCATAGCCCGCTTGAACATCGAACGGAAACTTTGCGTTCATATCAAGCACTTCTTGCGGTATTGCCAAGCTAGCGGTTGACATGCCTCCACCGTGAACCGCATTGTTGAGGCATTCTAGGGGAAATACGTGGGTCGAAACTCTTTCGCCTTCCCGTGATAGGAGGGGATCGTCGACCAAAGGTGCGACCGGTAGATGCGCAAAAGTGATGGCGAATGCTTTTTCAGGGAGAGAGTATGACTAGATGAGCAATCAGACAAGATTGGCAATCGACTTCAAGTCTACAACACACCTTCATGTCAGATTTCAACAGGTGAATCTTGTCAAGATCAATATCAACCTCATCTTCCTTGCTCGGTCCATCCTTCTCATCCTCTTCTAATTCATTCTCCGCATCAGCAGCTTTTCCATTCGGTTCAACACTATCATCTGAAACAAGCTCAAACTCTTCTTCGCCTTCTGGTTCATCTTCATTCTCATCCCTGGCAAACAGAACTTCATCTTCCTCGACCAGTATCAAGTCGTCGTCTTCTTCTTCACTTGGCATCGAAGCTGATTGAGGCAAAGAGCCGGAACCTGAGACAGAAGACCGATCAAGCCGTTTGAAGGCTGCCACTACCGTCGGAATTGAGAGAATGAAAGCAGTATAGATCAGCTCTAGGATACTGAGGCGCGAGATGTTTTGGCTGGGAGGGAGACGACCACAGGCGAGATGTTTGGCGACAGGCCAGCAAGCCCGGATAGCATGGCCAAAACGACTGGGCATCTGGTAGAAGCTTTGATGCTTTGGTGCCATGAGGAGCGTTCCAGTTTCGCCGATGTAGATCCAAGGAATGTTGACGTTCAGGTTTTTGGCAGCGTAAGCCTCAAAGTCGATTAGCGCTTGCTTCTTTCTCTTTGGTAGATAGGGACCAAGGATTTGAAGAATCAAACCAACGATTTTGACCCACTCCGATCCTAGGGCGATAGCAGTTCGATGATACAGGAGTCTCATGGTGACGTATGCGCCAAAGTCGCGCAATTTGGGATGCATTCTCTGCAGACCTTCTAGGTAGGAAGCAATGTTGGTGTGTCCAGAAAGCAAACGAATAGCTTCGGGATAGGCTCCATCAAAGGTTTCTTGCATGATTTTGCCGAAGTCTTCTAAAGAATAGCTTGTTGCTGATTCGGCAAAGCGACCTTCTAGTAGCTTGTAGAGGCCTTCAATTTCGCTTGCGGTGAAGGCGGTGCCGCGAGCAGCGTCCCTCACAGCTGACAGGCCGAATTCCTTCAGTACATCGTCGATGTGTCCAAAGACACGACCAGCGGAGCTAGAGAACAGGGCGACTTTTAGACCTTCATGAGTAGCACAGCCCGAGAAGTCTTGCGCGTCTGCCTTCGTGCTCAGATAGTCGGCCAAAACCTGACGATCGTTCTTTAACGCTGCTTGATCAGTAGCTAGATGGTCCAGAGTTTGGTCGATAGATTGGATAAGATCTGTTGGATTGTCAGCCAGCGGGATATCGAGCTGCTCGCGAATTTGTTCAAGTTGATGTTCTTCAGAAGTCGCCGGGCGCTTTGCAGCTGTCTCTTCGAGAGCGGTTTGCATGGGGTAATCACAGAAAGCTGATATTTACGTCTTGTGAGATGTAGACTGGCCGTGCAGAAGCCAGAAAGTCCTTGAGAGTGAAACGAAAGAAGCCTAACACGAGGCATGCATAGAACAAAGGCAAGAGCACGGCAGGCGCTGGCGAAGATAAATGATAGAACGTAAAGGCGACAGCAGCGCATAGCTCCTTTCAATAAGCTAGGCAGCAATGGCAGAAGAGAGCAGCAGCTCAGCGGCAAGGCTCGACGACGGAATTGAATCTTTGCTTTCTTCGAGAGCGTTGACCAACTCGCAGAATGCTAGAAGTACGCAGCGCCGCATCCCTATTCGCCTGTGAACGAAAAGCTGTAGCCGCTCTGGACTTCTTTTGCTTTCATCAATTTGCTGCATTCCAGCCTGTCAGATCGATTTCTTAAAGCGTTCGCAGCTGCGCTACCGTTACAGGCAAGCTGTATGCCTTCTTTGCGTGTGGTCCAGTGGCATGGCGGTCTGTCTTGCGTCGCGTCACCGACGCTCGAACCTGTTTCGCTTTCGAAGTCGAAGGTCGGAGTACCTTTCGCTATACTGCCTCCCCCCCTTGCTAAGCCAGATCATTGGGTGCGGATAATCCTCACGAATCTGGCGGTATGACTTTCGCTCGTGTAGCACGACAGTAGCCCAAACGGCGCTGAAGACCTCAAATATCAAAACAATGGAAGAATCGTGCTCTCTATTGCCCCTGAATCTTATGCTTTTCGAGACTCTCCTTCTTTCGCAACCTTACTCTGCTCACTTGTCATTCAAGCATCACATCCCTAGCTCCCTTCACCTGTCAGCTATCTACTACAAGTAACCTCAACATGAGCCATCCTGAGAGCATCAACGCGTGAGTCCGTGCTGATTATCAATGGCACGTTAACTGATCAGACCCACAGCATCCTGGCGAAGATGGACAACTACGAGTCAAACTTGCAGAGCTACGCAGACAAGTTTGCAGATCTAAAGGAGGAGGCAAACAAAGTCAGTCATCACCAAGTCGAAGACGCAAATACTGATGCCATCGTATAGAGCGCTCGCATGGAACTGGCATGGCGCGCCTTATTGTCTAGCATCGATCCTGCAGTCGTGCAATGCGCCCTCGAAGAAGTAAGTTTTCCTGTCCAGCTCTACTCAGCCTTCACTCATTGTGAGTTAGCTCCCTGGCGAGTTCCAATTGCTGCTCGGTAACGCTCCAGCTGCTTCCAAAGTGAAGGAAATGGAAATCGATGTCAGACCTTTGCGTCCTGGCGAGACTTCCGACTTCATCTCAAACGAATCGCTGGCCGATCAAGCAGTCCTTTCTTCAGCACAGCAGCATCCTACGAGCGAAGTTTCTGCGCCAGTTCTTGACCAATCATCAGTCAGAAGTAACGAGGCTTCCTCATCTTCCTCTTCTTCTGAGTCCTCTTTCTTCTCTCTCAGCAGCTCGAAAGACAAGGTGGAGATGCCATGCCCGAAGATTCCCACCCTTCCGCCCAAAAGCATCAATGTGCCACTGGACAAATCTCGATATTCCTCAGATGGCGTTACTCTTTCCGGGCACATCACTGGATTCGCCAAAACCATTATGCGAGACTTTCCTAGAGAAGGCGACGAAGAATTACTCGCGCAAGCCAAGACTGTGATCTCTAGGAAGCGACCCAAGACCAAAGCTACTGCTTCTGTAGACGCAAGCGAAGACGAAGAGGTTTCTGAAGCTGTGGTAGTACCGAAGACTGAGGTCAAGAAAGACAAGGGCAAGAGCAAGGGTAAGGAAGCCTCTCAGGAAGCCTCTGTCAACCAACCTTCTCTTTTCCGTTACATGCCTCCTTCAAACAAATCATCATCGTCATCGAAAGGTCAGAATGCATTTAAGCAGAGCACAGAAGGAAAGGGCAAGAAGCGAGCGAGAGCGGAGAACGAGGACGCAGACCCAAGGCCTCCGAAGCAAAGTGGAAAAGGAAGAGTCAGCAAGCGAGCGAGAGTACATGATAGCGATGAGGACGACAATGTACCTCAGCCCAGCACATCAAACGCAGGCGGAAGCGGTGACAAGAAAGACAAGATCGTTCACCTCGTTCCGGATGATGACGACTAGAATGGTTGGGTAAAGCTGTAGTATTCTCATGTATAATAATTGATTGCAATTGTGATGGTATCCTCATTGGCTGCTTTGCCCTTCTCTGCTAGTTGAGACTTTACATCGCTCGGCCCGATTGTCTTCTTGCCGCAGATCATGTTACACTCTGTTGGATTTGAGTGGCATCTAATCCCAGAGCGTGCAATAGCAAGTTGGCGTTTTTCTGTGCAGCCAAAGGTCAGCTTTTAAACCATAGAAGAAAGCTTCCGAAACAAACAATCTTCATAGCTGCCAATTCTGGCGCCGTGTTCTTCTGACTAGCGGCTGTAACACATTCCAGCACCTTGTCTTTCGCATCCATGACCAAGGCTTGCTGTTGTTCTGGATCGGAACAGACCGCGACGGCAGCGAGGAAGGACCAGATAGGTTGGTCTTGCAGATCAATATCAGGTCGAAGCGCAGATCCTGATGCCATGTACGATCCAGCACCGAAAGGAAGATTGACCAGTGCTCTAGTAGATGGGAAGAGACCTTGTATCTGTCCTTGCAGTCTGCCGAAGAGATTGTTGAAGACGACAGTCCTGAATAACAGATAAGCAGGCTTTTCTTCCGTGCAGAAGTCTTACTCACCAATGTTGAACCTCTTCTTCTGTGGGCGGAGGTATATCGGCTGGAACTTCAGCAGCTTGTGCGCTTTGCTTGAGAAGCTCCGCGCGACTCATGAAAAGTGTAAGGAAAGCGATACCAGGCTTTGTTTGAGCGACTCGGACAATGTTGTTGCGCTCTACCAACAAACCAAGTAGACCCCCGACCATTCTTAAGGGCTGTTTGGCCAGTGTGTTAAGGAAAGCAGGGATGATAGTATTAAGGAAGAGGTCCGTTTCGCCTTCGAGATCTTTCGTGATTGATGACCTGGCGTCGGCAGACTTGTTGAATAGACTCTCGCTGTCTAGCTGAGGCCCTCTTCTGACGACATCGATTTGCGAAAACGTTGCAATCATGAGCGTGAACATGAGAAGGGTTTGTTGCTCGTTGATGTGTCTCAATATCCGTGGTAGCAGCTTCTTTCCCTTCGAAGGTGTAAGAATCGATATGAAAGGATGGGGATTGCTGTAAAAAGACGTCCGAACATTTAGAGAGCGCCTTTGCCCTAATCTCAGATTTACTCACCTGATATCGACCGGTTCTCCGACCTTCAAGTTTGACCAAAGTGAGATCAAAAGCTCATCATATCGCTTCTTGTTTTTCTCAAGCTCTTGCAGAGAATCATCCGCATCGGGCGCCCCGCTTAACGAATGCGCACTGAGCTGGGGTTGCATTCTTCTAAGTTGTTCCATCTCAAGAACGATATCGTATAGCTTCTCTATGGTAACCAGAACTTTCCAGCGAGACATGGCTGGCTCTTGACCTGATTGCGCGTTGCTCGATTGCAAACGAGCGAGCTTTGGTGCAGCTGAAGAAGGAGACGGTGAGTCCCCTGTCTTGTCAGATATCGAGGCGCTGCTCGCTGATCGATCGACTTGCAGAAGCTTCCTTGGTGCAGCTCTTGTACGAATGGCAATTTTTCCCAATGCGCCGTCAAGCGATACTGTTGAAAGTGTGTCAGCTTTCGGACATCTCGCAGCTTGATCTGGACGCACATTGAGTAGCTCTAGGCTTCTTCCTTGCGTCATCCACGATTCTCTGCACTTGCATGGCCATCTTCATCATCGCTTGCTGTCTCCTTTTCCCACCCGTCTGAGCCGAAGCATTCTGCTGTTGTTGACTTCGAGCACCTCTGATCGCTTGGTAGACCGTAAAGTAAAAGTCTTCCCTCAGCGGATCATGGTCGCCTCCTGGACCGAGGGTATTGAGCAATTGACTGAGCTGGATTCGAGTGATAAAGTCCTTTTCGTTATTGGTCATGATGTTGTTGTGTGATGCCATAGAAGCGATCTTGAGACCTCTACGACGACGAGAAGCTTCAACAAATTCGGCTTCCATGATTAACGCATCAATCTGCTTGAGCGCTTCTGCATTCTCAGGAGAAGGTCTAGCAACAAGGTTGATGCGCAAAGCGTGCAGTTGACCTAGTGACATTTGACCTGAGGAGGAGGGCGACTGACCACGCTGGATCTGCTGAGCTGATAGAGGTACGACAGGACCCTGCGTGCCGAGAGGAGGGAAGAGATTCGGATCGCCGCCATCCCGCAATAGCTGCTGGAACACATCTTGAGATACTCGTTGAGGCTGTTGTTGGACTTGCTGCGGAACCTGTGGCTTCTCTGGCGAAGGAATTCGTTGCATTGGAGGGGGTTGCGGGTGATGAAGAGGGGAAGGATGAGGATGGTGATGGTGCGGAGGCATGTTCATATGAGGAGGACCCATTTGCTGCTGGAATTGAGGCGGGATTTGCATACCAGGAGGCATTGACATTGGACCACCTTGCATGAATCGAGGATCATGCTGCATCATTCCAGCTGGAGGGAAACCTTGCATGCCTGGTGGACCTTGGGGTTGCCCAAAGGCATTGTAGTGTCCTCTATTCATCTGTGGAGGTGCTTGCTGGGGTACCATTTGAGGCGATGATGACACTCGACCGCGGAGCATCTCGGCTTCGATCTCTTCCAAGGTCTTGTGAGCAGGACGAGGTTGCTGCTGCTGCTGCTGAGGTGCACTAGCAAGGGGAGATTGCCTAGTGGCAAACATCTCTGCTTCAATCTCTGCCAAAGTCTTGTGCTGTCTTGAAGCGCTAGGCTGATTACGCTGCGATTGACTAGTCTGAGCAGCTTTCGACCTGCCGCCGCCTAGCAGCGGGTCCGAATCCCAAGCTGGAGCGTTCCATGGCGTTAATTCCGGCTGAGCTGCAGCTCGTTCAGGCTGAGAGGGTTGCGCAGCAGGCACTCGACCGCCCGTGCCAGAGAAGTCAAAGTCCCTCTGAACAGGTAAATCGCCGCCGAAGGTATCGTCATTCAGCTCGTTGAGGGATTCGTCCAGACCGAGGCCAGGATCATCGTTGAAGTCGTATATCTCTGGAAGTGAGGCATCAGCGCTGCTCAAGCCGTGCATCTTGCGTAGTCGCACACCTATATCATTGCCCAGCGACTCCAGCTGTTGATAGACTCGGTACTTAGCGAGCTTTCGAGCGCAAACGAACTCCCTCGCTGACCTTTGCGTCCAACGAGCTGAAATCATTGGTGAAGCCTTGAGAGGCGAACATGCTGGTCGAAACGATACTTCAGCTCCTGCCAGAGTTTGACTTGAGTTGAAAAGATGGCACTTCGAAGCAGAAGTCACAAGGTCGACAAGTCGGCGTCTGAGACGGGAGGGGCATGCATTTTGGCAAGCAGTGCAGCGCAATAGAGCATATACAAGAGCTCTTTCTCCTTTTAGTATTCATTTGCATTACGGTTTAGTATCGCTAGGATCTTGTAACCCTTTTGGCCTTGTCAATCCTATCTCACTGTGCACGTCGAGCAGGATACGTAACGACCTGCGAGCTCTGACTTTCGACATGTCATCTTCCGTGAGCGTTTCTGCTGGTGCTTGCTTGTCGAAGGGATATGGCAAAGCGGTCTTGAGAGTCTATTAGCAAAAGTCGCTTATCAGACTTGACTAAAATCAGACAAAGGATATGTGCAAACCTCATAAGCCACCAAAGTCACGCCGAATTGGGGTGAAGAACGCAGCACACGAGCTGGACCACCCTTGAACAAAGCGCCGAAACCTTCTTCAGCTGGGATTTTGCGGAAAGCGTCCAGAACACCCTTGTAATGCGTGTCTCCCTTTCGCGCTTCCGATTGCAGACGAGTCTTGACTACATCGGCCGGTGTGGTGAGGTAGGCAGAAGGCATGCCGGCTATTGAGGCGGCTAGTAGAGTTTCGCCGTAGCCTGTCGGTGAAGAGAGCACCAAATGAGCCAACACTCATTAGAACTTTCTTTCACTGACCTAGTTTCTTGCCATCCTTCCCTTCGCCGAAGTAGTCCTTTTTCAGATGGTTGTAGGCTGTGAAGTAGATGGCCTGTCGACATGGTCAATGACCTGCCAGATCCGCGCAAGGAGGACATACAGAGAAAGGCACATCTCGCATGAGACTGTCGACAAAGGAACCCCTTAGCTACTTATATAGCAGAAGAAATCCTTCACTGACCATGCGGTAGACCCCTTGTAGAGACCAAGTAGACCGAGCTGCTTGACTATATGAACAGCTCCGCGCTTGACCGCATCAGAACCTTTGACTTTCGCTGCTTCTCCTTGCATTTGTAGACGGATTTTGACGACTGTCAAGTAAAGCAAACTCCGCATCAGCTCATGCTGAAAGCAGTGGTCTCTCAACTGACTTTCGAGAGGGTTTGTAAAGACCTAGCAGCAAGTTGTTAGATTTGATACTTGGAGAGAGTAAGTTTGAACGAACGACTTGCGAACCACCAGCCATAGCACCAGCAGCAAATTCCCAACCGAGCTTGATCTTGCCCGTTTCCGGATCTGTAGCTCTTGCTCTCACAAGATCGTTCACAGTGAGCTTGATGGCTTTTTCAGGTGCAACGCCCTATTTCAATATATTTAGCCTGATTCTGAACGGCCAATGCGAGACATACGAGAAGCTGAGGTGGGAGACCGCGGTAGAATCCTGCGAGACCTTCATTCTTATATACTTTTGCTACACAGTCGAACGAGTTGCGGTAGAGTAATTCTCCAACGACTTTACTTCTTTGGTTTTGCATGCGAGTCTTGACCTGATCGATCAAATACCATTAGATGCCGAACAAGCAGACAGTAGCTTGGACGAACGAGATCAATAGGGTAGACTGCTGTCGCTCCCAGACCACCAGCAATGCCTCCCAAACCAAAGTTGTAAATCGCTTTACCCAAATCATGGAACAAACTCGGTTTGAGGTCTTCAGCTTGTGAACGTGCTTCCCATTTCGCGTCAAACAGTTGATTGAAATCGCCTAAACGAAGTCGAGATGATTCTTGGTTTGCGGCGAAATGAAAGATGATGTCTGCTTCCAGAGGTGTGAATACACCATACCGAGTAAATTGAGCAGCGGCATTGAGGAAATCGTCCCGAGAGATGCGCGAGTCCTTTGCTCGGGCGATGGCTTGCTTGACGATAATTTCGACTAGATCGATTTCTTTGACGACCTGAAGACATGTCAACTTATATATTATGGCGATAGAAGCAGACTCACGTTGATGAAAGCTCTAAGTTCAGAATACGACACTCGACCACTTGCAGTCAATTGACAAAGCGTAGGTAGACGATCGAGAATACGGTCATTGAGCTTGTGTGCAGCCATTTCCTTGATGATGCGTGCAAAGTCGCCTGCTGCGATGTAGCCTGATCCATCCTTGTCCAAGAACATGAAAGCTTGTCTAATCCGCTCTCCTTGCAGACCTTTCATGAGCTGAGTGAATTCACTGTAATGACCTCATTAGTCAATATCACCAAGCGGCAGTCAAGAGCTGACCTGTAGCCCATGACATGCTGGCCAGTCTTCTGACCCATGTACATTTTGAGCCACGGACTGTCAAAGCGGAAAGGTAACGATTTCGGCCCCAGATTTTGCGAGAAGACCTCTTTGAATTCCGCGAGAGTGATTTGATCATTGCGATCCACATCAAAGAGAGAAAAGGCGACGCGGAACTCGGCATCAGGTTGTTTGAGCAGCGTTTCGAAAGCGACAAATTCCTCTAGGGTGACGAGACCTCTTCGCTTCGTATCGGCTACCTGAAAGAGCAGACCATATTGACGTTTGCCAATCTTGACAAAGTCATCTCTTGGTGCAATTGCGTTCACAAACTGGTCCTCGTCCATATACCTGATTGATCGCGCGGTCAATTTCTCATAGCCAGACTTGAAATAGCCGGATTCAAGTCGCTTACCTGACACCTTCCTGATCTATCTCTTGCGCATTTGTGTTGAATACTCTCTCCCATCGCTGTACAGCACAGCATGTGAGCGATGCATTTGATGGCTTGAAATGGAACTTCACGGACGAGATATTCGGAATCCAGACGACTGGCAGGCAGAGGTACGCCAGCAGCATGACCCATGTCCACGGCCTTCTCTACAGCATGCGTGGCCTGTTCTGGCAGATGCTTTGCCTTTTCGAGGACCGTCTCATCCTTGTCGTCGCATTTCAGCGTGAAATCTAATTCCAACGCCAGTATCTCAGCTTGGCTGTAATCAGAGCTTGTAAGGGTACAGACCACTCCAGCGCGACATATGCGTTGAATCTCTGCCAGCTTGAGCAAATAGTGGAGATCTCGGCGGAACAACGTCAAGCAAGGGTTGATCCGCAATGGCCAACTGTGTGATTCGAATGGCAACAAAGCAACGTTGCCTCTGTGTATCAATCCTCTGTGTATCAATCCTTCTGTCGGTCTAGATCTGGCTGAGAAGATGTCTTCGAGAAGGCAGCTTCTGTCGGCTCAAGCTGTCGAGCCTTCAAAGTGCAAGCCCCTCTATGTTTTCCTGCAATACGTTTGCAATTCTTATGTCTGGCTAAATCTTATCATCTTCCCTGTGTCTCTTGCGCGATCTAGTGTAACGCTGCTTGCATCGCTTGCTCAGGCAGCCTCATATCAAGAGGTCTGGCGCTGCTGTGGTCCCATGCCTGCTACAGTCTGTCTGCCATGTATAAACTCTTTCAATATGAGCGTCCAGCGCTCCCGCTGGGCTTCAGCAATGCTGAAACAGGCCGGCAAGCCAAAACAAAGGATACTTCTTACGCAGTGCAAAGCCCTGAGATCTAAGTCTTGTCTTCTCTCCATCAGCATCTCTTTGCTTCTCCTCCATTAACACAGTCATAGTCGTCATGCCACAGTCGTCTGCCAATCTTCTTCAGGTTCCTGACGAACGCGGACGTTCATTGCTTCGTCCCGCTTCCGCTTCAAATCTGGCAGCATCAAGACGGTCTAGTAACGCTAGCAACGCTAGCCACGCTACCAATGAGTCGGATTTTGTGGCGGTGGTCTATTCTAGTAGAGCGTTCGCTGCCTAGTGACCTTCATTGAGCGATGGCTAATTCAGCCCTTTATCAGATCTTCTGCAGCGCGTAGTATTCGCAGTACTGGTGGTAGCGAAAGAGCGGTCTCGCCATCGTAAGTTGAGCTCTTCAAGAAACATAACGAAGTTGATCTTTAGTTCAGCTCAGCCAGAGGGAACAATCAGCCACAGCAGGGCAGTGAAGTGCCTCATATACCACAGCAGACGCAAAGGAATTGGAAGCAGGTAGTCCAAGCCTGCGGTTTGGTAGCCCGCAATCCAGACAGGGTTATAGTGAACAAATTCGGGCAAAGAGGCGAAGACGGACAACCTCGCTGGATCCAGCAGGAAGACTCAGGGCCTCGACGTGCAGCGAGAGCCGTCCTTCCTAAACCAGTGAAGGAGGTTCTGAAGCGCAGGAATCCCATGCTGGCTAGCGGCCCACGCATCGCAGGCGAAGAGCCACGTAATGTCTCATAGGCACTATCACCATGTCCATGTACCTTTCCCAATACTATCATCCTTTCACTCTCTGAGCTGTGCAGAGTGCTTTGCGAAAACTTATGATAGTGATTCGAAAAAAGATGATGAAACGTTACAGGCAGCAACCTGTGATGCCATCTTTCAAGCAATCTTCCTATGTCAACCGAACGAGCCTGCAACGCTTTTCTTCGATATGAGGCCTTGCAAGAGAGCCATAGCTATTCCACCGCGCACAAAAGGTAAAGCTATTACGCAGCTTGACCGGCCGAAGTTGACTAATGCAGCATGGCGCAGCTGGGCGCTTCCAAGCTTGACGCAACGCAACCATGAGCAAGACCATTATAGCAACAGGCTGCAGCAGCGGACTCGTAGGTGCTTCCCGCGCTGGGATTGGACGATTGCTGATTCGCATGACAGGGATTCGAAGCCATCAAGTACTTGTTAGGCCAGAAGGACTCGTATCGCTTCATCTTAGGCTGCAGGAACGTCTCAACCACACAGAAGGCATTCGACGACCTGTCGTATGACTCCAAGTCACAAATCTCCTTCCTTCCCCTAGAGCTGTCGGACTTACGAACTGTCCGTTCTTTCGCTCAAGAGACTCTCAAAGTCGCGCCAAAGATCGATTACCTCCTATTGAACGCGGCTCTCATCAAAGCAGCCAACGAGGATGGACCAAATGGCTCTCGCTGGACCGAGTCTCATGTCGTTAATCACCTATGTGAGCTCATCTGCTTATGGTTCTGAACACAGTTCTGACCTATCACTCAGCGCAACATTTCCTCATGCACTTGCTGCGCGATAACCTAGTCTCTTCAAACGCTCGCATCGTCTTTGTGTCGTACGCTTTCATTTCCGTTTGAGGAGCAGCTTTCTAACGTCTAAGTTATGTAGTTCCGGTGCTATCAAAATGCAAAAGGATACCTCGACTTTGGAAAAGACTTTGACTGCAAAGAGCGGAGCTGCCTTTATGGAAGTTTACCCTGCATCCAAGTTCGTGCAATTGCTCGGTGCACACTACTGGCGGAGAACTCTTGGCAAGGACTGTACTGTCGTTGCGGTCAGCCCTGGTAGTAAGATTGGGTTTCTTTCGTGCAGAGCTGTTCTGATGAAATGTTCAGTGATTCCGGGAACTGGACTAGGTCGTCATACTGGAATGAAGATGCCTGATCATCCGGATGCAAAGAGCGTTCCGCAAGGTGAGCAATCTCCCTCCCGGTGTGCGCCGTGAATGATCTATCTGCCAGGCGGTCGCAACATTGTCGAAGCGCTTTTCCGTGATGATCTACCAGAGGACAAAGACAGAGTAAGTCTTTCAGCGCCTACAGTGTACAAGGACTGATATTCTTGTAGATCTTTCTTACTTCATGGGGCGAATGGCAAGTTGGCTGGAGTTTGATCTCGCAACCTGCTAATGTCTTGTGTAGGTGGCCGCGAGAGGAGATTGCTTTGACTTGCGATAAACAGCTACAAGACGACTGGTCGCCTTCGCTCGAGGAGATTGAGAAGACTGAGAAGACTCGATGAATTACCTCCAAGACTTGAACGACCGAATGTGCTCATGCTATTTACTGCATTAAATTTCTCCATTGGCGATTGTTTTGCTGTCAGTCGCCTGAATGTGCTCAGACGCTGACTCGGCTTGCTCTCCTTTCGACTTCCGTCAGACGACGGCGTTGTCGTCTTCAGAGCATCTTCGATCACATGTCACAAGCTTCTATCGCGCTTTTTCTACTTTGGCCTCTTCTCGCGTTCCGTCGTGCTCTCCTTCGCTTAACGCTCGGCTAGCCTTCTGCCGACCTTCCCGATTCCTTTGTTCTCTCTCCTTGCCTTCTAGCGGAACTCTCTTGATCGCGTCTGCTGCTACTTACCTCGGTCTTGCAACATGTCCTCTCTTGGTGTCAATCATCATATTCACGGATCTAGCGTAGCCGACCACCGGAAAGCTGGAGCGCAGAAACCTTCCATTGGCCGCGGTCCTTTAAATTCGCATCCCGTCCAGCCGCTGTCAGCAAGCTTCAATCCAGCATTCCTCGCACCTCCCGGCTATTCAGGTCGATCAAGTCTGGCTTGGCCAAACCACCGAGGCCGGTGCTACCAAGCCCGACAACAAGTCGTCCGAACAGCGCCAGTTCCTTCAGAATACCGACAGAGCGACACAGCAGTATGACCGCTCACCGTTCTTCGAGTAGCCCGCCTTGGGCAGAGCCCCAAGGCGAAACCTTCCGGCCTGAAAATGCTCGTCCGACTGTCCTGCCCTAGGCGCCTGATTTACAATCAAGCCTGCTTTACAACCAAGCCCACGAAAGTCTATACTATCTTCTGACCATCCCGTCCGAGTCATCGCGCGAAAGGCTCGAAGACGTTTCAGTACGGCTGTGAAGACGACAGCAACAGATCCCAGACAGGCATGGTCCTCTTTGAAAGCCAAAGTCCAGGGCAAGAAGAGTCTAGCGTCCAATTGGACTCAATGACCGAAGCACACGATTGAAGATCTGGCTGGTTCAACGATGTACGGGACTCGTATGCGTTAGAAATAGGCGTTGTGACTTGCTGCGCAGTTCCAGCCTCCCTCCTTCGCATAGGCACCTCCTGCTTCGGTTCGTGATGTGGCCAAGGCTGAATAGTCCAGCTCATGCTGTATAAGCATAATTTTGTTGGCCGTGTTTGATATTTGTGAAAGTCAATGCAAGCAGAGGGAAAAGTTTCCGCGACCGAGAATTCGTTTCACTTCAGAGTCCATAGTCGTATATACAAGAAACCAGTCAAAAGCCCACTAAAAGTCCAAAAAGAATGCTCAGCGCCTGACACCTACATGTTCCTCGCCCAACGCAAACGTCGTTCGGTAGGTGCTTCCGGTGCAGGTTGCGGTTCAGTTGCAGCCTCAGCAATGGTTGGCTCTGCCGCGGGCTCTTCAGGAGATGGTGGAGGCGTTTCTTCTGGAGGCGCAGGGTTGTCATCAGCCGTAGGAGTATCTCCAGCAGTCGAGGTTGGAGTATCTTCAGCAGTTGAGGTTGGAGTATCTTCAGCAGTTGAGGTCTGCGTAGCGCCGGGTTCATCGATTGCGCTAGGAGGTTGTGCGGGTTCGTCGGCGATGGTGGGTTCAGAGGCAGCAGACTCGCCCTCAGCAGTTGACTGTTGTTCGTCGACGCTGGCGATTGAAGAAGGTGAACCAGCAGCCGATAGAATCTCCTGATGATGCACGCATTGTGAGAAGAGGACCTCAAGATTGATCAAGAGCTTACCGAAAAAGGCTCAAACTCGGGCGTGCTGCTCGCGATCGCCTGTATAGATGGTATGAGCATGCGAAGGGCAAAGCAAGATCACGTACAATCGTGGCATTACTGAATACTCTGTCCGGGTAGCATTCAGGATTCCACAAGTCGTAGCACAAGGGCAATGTACAGCTTCCATCAACGTCAGAGACATAGTATGGGTCTGTCCAGCGCTCAGCTGAATGTTCAACGGGGCTCAAGAAGTTACATACCAGGGCAGAAGCAAGACTGATAGTAAGGGACGGGCTGTTGGATCAAAGGCGATGTCAGATGGGCTGCGATGTGTTTTATAAACACTTACCTTGAGGGGTGCTTCGCATTCGAAGACGACACACTCTCCGGCGTCGTTCACAAAGTATCCAAGTGAGTAAGGGCAAACACTGCCAAAGGCCCATCAGAGTTGACGTGTTTGCCTATGAAGGAAGCATACCAGTTTCCATCCCAATCTTCGATCTCTGGTGCGGTACAAGGTGTCTCACATGGAGCACCAGGAGCTGGTCGCGATTGACCAACAGGGCACGTCTAAGGCTTGATAAGTACTGATAGAGATAGAGAGGTTCAAGCTAACCTCCTGACAGGTTCCGAGTTCGTCGGAATATTCGTAACCGTTCTGGCAAACGCATTGGCCATTGCAGCCAGGACCAACGATGTACTGTAAAAGGAGAAATCAATGCACTGATCGAGTAAGCGAATAAGCCATCCTACTTCTTCATTCGCCCCACATGTAGGAGCCACACACGAGTCATCACCCTCGGGTTCCCAACCACATGGGCAGACACATTCACCACTGTACGATATCTTGGGCCACTTACAGACAGGTGGAGGGCATGAAGGGATACAAGTGCCGCTGCATCGATTGTTGCCAGCTGGACAAGGAGGTTGCACAGGTGGTGCAGGGACCGAGCTATCCAAAAGTTACTATCGAATCAAAGCAAGGAGTACTGTGACTTACCAGGCAGAGCAAGGTGGTGGAACAGGGCAAACGTTGGGTCTGTACGAGATCAGTATTCGAACAGCGTTGCATGGAAGACGCATACGGAGCACCCTTTTCTGGACAACCGTCGACAGGTGCTGTATATGAAACGGTCAAAAGTTGATCAGGAATGTCATGAAGACAAGACTCACGCAAAATTGGATCACCAGTAAAGCCTGGGAAAAACGGTTCTACAGGCTCGGCAGTCGTATTGTAAGTAGGATCAACTTCTTTGACACCGCAGTAGCAATCGTAGCTGTAAAGTATTCGTTATCAGGAGAGTACATAGTCAGCGGAAGACACTTACGTGTAGTAGAGGAATGACTGGCGCAATTGAGACTTTACAGTTTCGTTCGTGATAGCAGTGTACTGTTCTGAGAAGCATTGGGTGATAGCGAGAGCAGCTCGTTGACTACAGAGACACTCTTGTTCCGCCTCACTGAAAGCAAACATGTTCAGCTTTACGAAGTGGCCTCACAGCACAACACGTACTAGCTTTTCTGTTTGATACCCAGATTGTAGCAGGTGCTGCGGATTGCTTTGACATTGGAGCAAGCGTCCTGTGACTGTATGAGCGACATCTCTCAAGTCGTCGAGCAGCTCACTAATTTGCCTCCAGGACGAGCGATTTCGTCTACATCCTTGTAGATGTAGAATGCCGGATAAGAGCCAACGCCGCGATTTGGAGGAGGAGGGATCTGATGTCTCTGCCTCAGCATCTGGCAAAATGAGGGTGCGGGAAGGTCTGACCTTGGACACCGAAGTATCTTGTCCGCGTACTGACCAGACGCTGGTCAGCGCCAAAGCCAGAGGAGCGAAGAGCATAGCGTGAGAGGCAGAGAGTGTAGTCAGAGTAGAAGAGATGTTGGATGGAAGAAAGAGAGAGGACGGCGGCAGAGAAAAGAGCACAGACTGAACTCAGCCCACAGAGTCCCGCCCGAGGCGCCTCTCCGCAGCGGTGCATAATTGATCGAGAAAAACGCCCGCCCACGAAAGATCTGCTGTGCCCGAGTACGTAACAGTGGTGAGATTTGCTTGGCAAGAAGTCTCGACTCGGACAGGGCAGCGTTCCTTGAAGCACAGCACCCACAGCACCGACTGGGCATACGTTAAGAGGGATGGGACAGGATGTATTGGTTCCGGTAAAGAGCTGAAAGTTCCTGATCTCGACAGGTACTATATTGGGTAAGAGAAGGGAAGGTCCTGGCCGAAAGCAAACATGATAGCGGGAAGCCAAGCAGCCGAGAGAAGACATATTGTAGGACGTATGAGGTAGCTGGGCGATTGTAGCGCGCAGTCTGAATGAAACATGGTCCAGGGCGATCATGTAATCAAAGGAGAAACGCTTCTATGGGCTTGATCTATCGCTTCTCTTCAGCACAGGTTGATACAATGCCAGTAGTAGACAGTTTCAAGTGCATAGTATACGTCTTTCGTTGGCAAGTAAAATAGTCTTGCTGACAAAATTGACGGACACAAGCGTTACGCTGGACGAGGCCTACACTTTGAGGGAGATGCCGAGAGCGGTTGATACACGGTAGAGAGCGCGCGCCAGAGCAGGAGAGCCGGGCAGCGAGTTCTCAAAGAGGCTTCTTGTGCAAATATCAACGCGAAGAGGGCAGAATAAAGGGAGAGCCTTGTCATGCAATTGCAGCTCATTTGTCGCAATGGTGAAATCTGCGCTGTCTGTTGCATTCATGTCATGGGCTGGCCGACAGCTGCGAAGCTAAAGAAGAGGCAATCTTCGAGGTGTCGACATACTATGCTGTCAATCTGGAAAGACTGTCTCAGGAAAGCACATTACGATGCTGCTGGCATCAATCATTGGCATATAGTAAGCTGTACAGAAGGAGACAAAACATGAAATGTGATGATACACCTTGAACACCCGAACGCGAAACACATGCGAGACGCGCTGCCAGATCCGGAGAAGCACATTATTGCTCATATCGAGGCAGCTCAGTATCTAGTAACAGTGATCAGCTTGCGATAGTCGAAAAGCGAGAATGAGACATACCTTTATTGCCCATCGTCTTCTCTGTCGCCTCTGCCTCTTTAAGCGAATACTCTTCTGCTTCCACGCCAACAGACACAGCAGCAGGTTCTTCGCCTTCAACAGGAGTCACTGGATAATCTGTCCGTGTGGTCAGCGTCGATGATCGATGATCCCAAGTCATGCGAGCGAAAAGGACTCACAATAATGCAAGGGTAAGACTTGAGCATGTCGTTGGGCATCATCTCGTCTTGATCCGGTGTCGCAGCAGTTAGTCCCGATGACCGTGACGATGACCAAGAGCACGAAAAGGATGAACAGCCACATCGTAACGGTCACCAAGAGATACAATAAGCCGGTAAAGATTGCGAGCTGGAAGCAGAACGATCAGTGTCGATCAATCCTGGACGCAAATCGAACTTACTTGGGGTCGAGCAGTACTGTTTTTGCGCAATGTCAGCTTGAAAAAGAAGAATCGGATCACTACGCACAGGAGATAGCCAGCTTGAATACTACCAGGACCGATTTGCTGTACACTCAAAGAGTGCGTGCCAAAAGCAACTTCGGTAACAGCAGCATAGCAGGTGAATGATTTCTCGAGACCCTTGAAGCGTTTTGCACCACCCAGGCCTGTAGATTGCCAGTATTTGATGCCGTCCACAACGAGCTCCAATTCGGCTTGCATATGAGCAGCGCCAACGGGAGAACATAGGTGGAAGTGTTGCCCTAGGAATCGGTTAGTCAGGAATGAAAAGCAAGTATTATACAACATACCTTCGATCTGATCAAAGACGATGCTGGAGAGGTCGATCTTGTTGGAGAGCGACAGGCTTGAGCCATCCCCGAATCTGTGTGTTGACCAATTTCCTTCAGGGAGAAGGTGGATAGTGTTGGACGCGACAATGGGCAAAGCATCCCAATGCAAGGTCGTAAACCAGCCTTCATCGCCGGAGACCCGTGCAAAGAGGTCGAAGAATGTCATTTGCGTCATGTTGTGAACTTGATAAAATTGGAGACAAAATTGGTTAGGAAGAAGAGACGGAGAATCAAGAGAATTGAAATGAGATGGATTGCACCTCAGACTACATCCTGCGACCATCACAACCTCGAAAGTGAAAGACAACTCGAAATTGGACTTGTAAAGTCGACTGCAGCACAACGACTAGGCTCGGGGAAAAGGGAATCGATTCCTCCACAGCGTCAGTCCTGTGTATGAGATAGGACTGACGAAAAGACAGCGTAGCGTGCCTCAGACAGACATGAGACGAGAAGAAAAAAAAGACGAAAGTTTCTTCAAGCACAGCTAAACCAATATACATGTCATCTGTCTAACCACTGCACCAAATCAGCTGCATACGCAACCAAACAGAACAACGAACCTCCTCTATCGCAAACTACTGCCCTGGCATCCCCTGCATTTGACCCTGCTGCACAAAAGCATGGGCCTGCATCTGCTGTTCATACCTCTGTTGCTGTTCTAAGAATTCAGCAGGAGGTTGTTGAACCGGTTGTTGCATCGTTTGCTGCTCCATTGGCATAGGCTGTTGTTCCATTTGCATAGGTGGGTATTCGCGTGTTGGTTGCAAGACTGAAGGAAGCTCTTCCCTTGGTGGTTGTGGGGACACAGTTTGTGCAGATGCAGGTGCGGGAGCGTTGAGACCTCTTTCGGCGCCTAGTCGTTCGTATAGAACACTAGCTACCGTTTCAGGCGCGTTCGTCAGAGGTGATGATTGGGGCATACCTTCGTTCTAATCGCAGTCGTTGAATGTTCTTTTTTGCTTGTAAGATCTTGACTAGTACTTTGAGATTGTCCTGTCGCGAGACTACATGAGCGAGAGTCGACATGCTGTGAACAGGCAACTTTACATCTTCGAGGGTTGCAGTCTTCTCCTTTAGCGCTTGATATTTGGCGGTATACCTTGCCTCGTCTGTGCGTCAAAGCTTGAATCGTGTATCTCAAAACGAGATATGGCCAAGTTGACGCACCTCCCTGACTGGCGATAGGCGGGCCTTGTTGCTTCACTCCTCCCTTGCTAATACACTACTTGTAAGCACTGCTATTACTCCAACACAAGACACACTAACGGAGGCGCCATCACTTTGTCGTTCTTCTCCAAACGACTTGCATCTCTTTTTTTCCTCGAGCAGCCATGTCGAAAACAAAGACCAATTCACGCAAATCAGTGCGCATCAACAGCAAAGCCGAAATTGAGCCAAGCATAGGCAAATCCCTCAACGCCGAACAAGAGGCCCTTTCAAGCAAAAATGCGCCTGTAGTCTTACCTGCAAAATCACCGCTCAAATCTTCTTTGAAACAAGACGCTGCTGAAGATGTGGAAGAGATTCTAAAAGGGTTTGAGAGCGAGGAAGCAAGCGAAGGAGAGGATTCGAGTGATGCTGCAGAAGGTAGTGAAAGCGAGGAAGAAATTAGGATGGACGAATTACCACCTGTGACTATCTCCAACCCGCCTAGTACATCCAAGAAGGCCGTCAGTTGACTACGTATGCTCTAATATACCGTTTACTGATGTTGTATACAGGCAAAAACAGGCGTCCTTTACCTGGGTCGGCTACCAAAAGGTTTCGAAGAAAAAGCATTGGAAAAGTACCTGGCGCAATTCGGTTCCATCAACCGTCTTCGGTTGTCTAGAAACAAACGCACCGCCGCTTCGAAACATTACGCTTTTATCGAATTCACTCATAAATCAGTAGCGGAAATCGTTGTCGAAACTATGGATAATTATTTATTGCATGGTCATATACTCAAGTGTGAGCTCGTGGATGAGAGCAGGGTGCATCCAAAGATGTGGGTTGGCGCGGGGAAGAAGTTTAGAGTTCAGCCTAAAGGAAGGAAAGAGCGGATCAAGCATAACGAGGTATGTCTCCCATTCTCTTCGACTTTCAATATATTGATAGATTCGTGTAGGAAAAGACGGACGAGCAGAAAGAAGCGATTACGAAACGTTTGAGCAAGCGAGAGTCTGCAAAGAGGAAGAAATTGGATTCGCTTGGGATCGAGTATGATTTCCCTGGTTATGCAGGCAAGAGGAAGGAAGCGCCTGAAGCGGTGGTAGAAGAGGTTGTAGAGAAGCCGGCGGCCAAGAAGCAGAAGAAGGCGAGGAAGAGTGCGCCTGTTTGATTTGCCTTGGCTGGACTTGTATTGGGTTGGATCGCATCTTCTTCTGTCTTATCCTGTTGCGTCTTTCGTTACTCGCTTCTGCGAATCTATCGGCCTTACATTTGCTCTTCGTACTCCTTCGTTCTGTGCGTCTCTAGTCGTGGTGTTCGTCGTCTTCTGGCCTTCTGTTCCTTCGGATACATTTGCTGCATCAAGCTGGCTGTCACTGGCAATTTCGGTCCCACGTCGTGTGTCATGGTCTGATAAGTCCTTTTGCGCAAGAATCTGCTACTATACACTTTGAATCTCTCCTTGTCTAAACTTCCAGATCGGTGCTTCCTTGCTCGGACATTGGCAGAGGCGCAAGAAGACAGGACAAGACGTGATGGGCAACTTCTGGTCTTTCGCTGCCTAGTGGGCGTCTCTCGCTCCATGTGCTCTTCCTTGTGAGAGCCGCTAAGACAGACCGACTGTTGTAAAGGTTCACGATTTTCTCGATTAGTATCGCTACAAGATCCACAATCCTCCGCCATACACGAAGGTCCCGTTCTTTTGTGAAAAACTACAAAGCCAGCTAGCTTGCTACACACATTGTAAAAACGGTTTGTTTACCTTGCTACGGTATTCGTCTAGGTGAGTTCCGGTACATGCTATTGATCTTCAGTAACTCATGCCTTGAATCTGGAAGTCGTTAGGATTTGCCCTTCCCATGCTAGCCAGGGCACCAGGGCAAGACGTTGGTTCAAATCCGACATATCGTATTTTTGCTGCATGCTGGCAAGAGGGCCATACGGTTTACGGCAACAGATTCAAATTGGCTAAAGCACATTATGTACATCATTTGTAGTACGCCTCTGGGAATCGCGGAGAAAGGACCATCTCCTTCTTTGCATATACCGGAGGCGGAGTGACTGGCGAAAAGACAGGCAGGACGGGCAAACTGCAAACATATCAGCCTAGCTATACCGAAGAAGTCGCCGGTGCTCACACTGTATGGAAGCGACTGTAAAACTTTGCAGCCAAGACGACATAGGTTATGCCGGCGACTGCCAGAATTCCTCCAAGTCTGCGCAAGGGTCAGACCAACTGCACTGAATAGGCGACAAGAAATACTCACATAATGCTGGGGACTTGTGTCTGGTGCTGCGGACCCCAGCCTACAGACGCATTGCTTGCTCCGGCAACGATAAAGAGAATACCTCGGTCGAACATTGCTGATCGCGTTGCCCAAACACACTTGAAACAGGTGAAGCGAGTAAATTCTGGTGCAGCGATGAAGAATCCGACAATGATGAAGACGGCACCGACGATAGCTTGTAAGGCGTCTGGCCGGACGAATGTAGCACTTGGACCTGTGAAGGTGGACGCAAATCGAGCTGGTTCATATATTAGACTGGAGCGTCTACTTCTCCAAATAAGGCTGACCTGATCCTAGGACTGCATAGAAAGTCAGCAAGCGATGAAGAGGTGAAGCTTGCTAGCTGACCAATTATGATGATAGCCATCAACAGGTCAACCTGTTTAGCACGTCAGTATAATGTAGAAGGAAGCAAAGACAACTCTGACCCAGCGACCCTTCTCAGAAGATTCTTCGACTGGCAGGGCAAGCAAGATAGACGGGCTTCGACCAGGTCTGGCGCTTCGAGGAGTCGGTAGCTCTGGCGGATAGCGATTCTTGTATTCATCCGCAGCAGTCGAAGCAGAGTAGACAGACCGGTCATCGGCAACTTCTGAGCGCTCAGAACGCAACTTCCTTGGATGATAAGTCCGCTTAGGCTTTTCGTAACGAGACGAAGGACTATCAGAGTAAAGAGTATAGCGCTCGGCGCTGTCTGGATTGGGGGAGCGCATGGTTGAGCAGCGGAAAGAGCCAAATGAGTACAGTACAGAGCAAATGACAAGAGGGAACAAAGGGGAATCAGAAGGTGTCCAGTGATCACATGCGAGATTAGACAGAAGAGAGCAACATGCCGAGCAGTGATAAGTACAGAATCATAAGCTGCTATTTGACAAACGAGAAAATCAGTATTGGTGAAGACAATGTCCATGCTCGACCATTCCGCAACTCAGACCTTGAGCAGCTGATCCCAGACAACAGTACGCTTGCCGGGGCAGCCGTGCTCTTGCTTAGCTGATAGACTGCGAGCGAATTGCCAGAAGTGAGCTTCGTCGTGATGTTCGTGATGACCTTCGTGGTGATGAGGGTGTTGAGCGAAAGGTGGGCGAATAAGGCTACCGATGACCTATACGAGCGAATTAGCAGAAACCGGTAAAGAGGCAGAGATAGACCCACATGAGCAGCACCCTTGTATGCGACCACATCGTTGACAGCAACGTGAACACGAGATCCAGGCAGCTCGCTTCCTTGACCGACCCAGATATCGCGCCTGATTGGTCCTTTACCCATACGACGAGATTCGTACAAGTCGACAGGAAGCTTGGTGTCATTGAACAAAGTGGTGAGCTGGAAGTGTCGAACCTTGATTTCGCCTTCACCAGGGAACATCTGGTGGAGAGGACCACGGATACCGGCTTCGATCAGTTCAGAGATGGATTCGTGGTCACGGGCTGGTAGCTCTTTGACGCTTTCTTCAGATCCGATAGAAACCTTGCTTGGGTCGGAGACAAAGTCCGAGAAGAATGCAACATCAGGGATAATGTGGTATTCTAGGATGGCTTTGAGAACATGGCGACCGAATGGCGAGAACTACAACTTTGTTAGCCAGATCCACAGGCTACGGAAGGCTGAACATACTAGGAACGCCTGTATTTTTGGGCCCAAACGGCTGCATTACAAGTCAGTCAAGTCAAGCATTGGAGATAGGTCAAAGCGTACAAGAACGCCTGCGGCAAGTGCGATTAGCTAACCCCTCAAACAGACAGAGTGACACATACCCGGTTTGAAGGAGCAAAGACAGTGAACTCGCGAACAGATCCATGTCCCTTCTCAGCAACCAATTCCTTCAACAAGCTGTCAACAACAGGCGCCACTTCATCCTCGTGCCCGTGGTGAACCCAAGGTGAAAGTACTTCATCAAGCTCGACTTTTTGCAGACCGCTTTACCAACAATCTCAAGTCAACTCAAGGAAAGAGCAGGTATGAATTGCACGCACGAAGTCAAGGTAGAGAAGACGAATGGGACAAGGAAGAGATCTTCAAGAGGTGTAAGAGGAGGCAATAGAGGCTCGCTCAAAAGGTGAATGTAACCGTTCTTGGCTTTGATTGTTGGTCCACGAGCTGCACAGAACAATCAGAGCGCTTCAGGCTATCAACAATGCAAATGCTTACTGCGCGAGAAGAAGTTGAAAGTCAAGTGCTTGTAAGGGAAGAGGTGCGGTTCAGATCGGATACGGACGTCAGCGAGCGATGAGGCGATGGTAGCGTTGTTGACGAGATCAATAGCTTCGTAAGCGCCAGAGTCGACCAAGTGGTAGCGGAGGATAAGAGTGCTGAACCGCTGAAGGTAAGTCTGGGATATCGTCATCCAGAGTAAAAAGCTTACATGATCTTGATGATCTTTTCCTTGCGTTCTTCCTTGTCACTTCCCTCATCCATAGCTGCAACTGATCGATCGACCAAAGCCTGCAACATTTGAGGCGAATGCATAGGATGGTTGCGAGGTGGCCCATCATGATGAGGTGGTCCATGAGGTCCGTCTGGTCCATGATGAGGTCCATCATGGCCGTGGTCATGTCCAGGTGGGCCATGATGTTCATCGCGCTTGTGTGGTGGAGTAAGGGCAAAGTCATCCGGAGCCAGAAGCGTAACATGAGCATTTTCATCCCGAATAGAGTCCTTGAAAGGTGATTCGTTCGAGATGTTGACGAAGAAGGCGAACTTCTTCAGGGGAGGGTATTCGGGTGGACCATCGCGAGGGTCTGTGTGGTGAGAGTACAAGCTACCGTTGAGAATTTGAGCGATCTAAGTAAGGTCAGAAGAGTCTTGGAATGGTCATAAGAAACACTCACAGTCAAATCAGACATGTCGATCTGGCTAGGAGGGTGATGAGCCAAAGGGCCACCTTTTCGCCATCGGCTGATTGGCAATACATCGGCGATAGACTCTCCGACAAGCTTGCGCACGGGCTTGAGGTCTTCAGTATCTTTGCTGAAGGTGAGCTGGGTAGGCCAGGCGGAAGCGAGGCCGAGGGAAGCAGCGAGAAGTACGATGGTGGACTTCATCGTCTATAGACAAAAAGGGAAGATGAGCTGAAGTCCTGCGCGAGAGCTTTACGGCTGTGGACTCCCGAAAGGGGATATTATTGGGTGGAATGAGGCAAATTGAGCCGTTGGGCAGTGTAGCGATCGTAGCCAACCGATAGGATATCGCTCAACGGAGGAGAGCAGATGCTAGCATGAAAGGGAGAGAGCTATGAGGCGCACACTCGCTTCCCGCAGAGGCAGGAGCAGCGTTGGCGTTGTTTATGCGATGCATGAAATATGGGGAATTGCCAGATAATGGCAAACAACCAAAAGCAGAAACAGAAGAAGCAGAATCAGAGAAGCTGCACTCACAAGACTATATCTGTGGATGAGCACAACCCGATGCTGGTTTGGGAGTAAGCAGCTCGCTGCTTTCAACGAAGATGACGAACCTCGAGCTCGGCCGACGATCTACCTCATCACTGTTATCACTGCTTCTCACATCGCTGTACGGGATAGGAGCGAGTAAATGCAAGTGTCAAGCACCGAGTGCGAGATCATGCCTTGTCGAGCACATCAACACTATCTTTGAATTTGGTCAAAAAGTGATCTGCGTGTCTGTCTACCCAGCAATAGATATTTACTCAAGGCTGATTGCTGTAGGGATCTTGCGTTGTCCAATCAAACAAGAGTCTATCTCCTCACATCGCCCCGCTACGGTTGTCGAGTCTCATCCTTTCGTGATGCCAATCTTCTGCTATGCCGCGCGTGCAGGTGGGCCGCATTTGCTGCTTCGTACTGCCGCTCCTATTCAACATTGAGCATCGCCTTCCAAAAGAGCCTCATTTGGCTCAAGCGTCGAAGTCGCAAAAGGAGTCGTGTCGTTTGCAATGTTTGTTGCTCAGCAAGGAACAGCTTTAGCCTTCATTCCTTTGCGGCCTCTCTTCTATTTTCAATATTTCTATGATGCATATCAAACTGAGCAGATGCTTCGAGTCTCTTCTTGACCACGCCCTGAATCGGACTATGAAGCATCGTGAGCCTTACGAAGCTCGACAGCTGGCAGCTACCTCGCCTCTCAAGCTTATGCAGCTCTGCCTCGCAGAGCCGGAGCTGTCATTCTGACCTTTGTCTCGACTCGAATGACCTTCGCTTTGCGGCTCTCTTTCGCTCTTGCTCTCGATCATCACTTGTTCCTGTCTGACATCAGCTCTTGCTCCTACTTCATTACCCTGTTGACCTGCTCCCCTGCCCACTGTATCGCTATGTCAAATTTTGACCATACCATGCATCATCACTACGACCAACGCGGACAGGACCAACACGGACAGGGCCAATACGAAGAGGACCCAAACAAATATGTAAGGACCACCCTTTGGCTGGTCAGGATTGATCTATCGAAGTTGTTACTAAATCGCGGATTCCTAGCCACGCTCAGACCCTCGTCAGGTTTTCTCTGGATATATTACATGGAATGGGAACACACATGAGGCAAGTCTACAATTCTGACAATTTCAGGGACAACGGCTTAAATATTACGTAGGAACACGGAATTAAAGTATTGGATAGACTCGAGAAGGATTCAACTTCGGCGAGGAAGACTTTGGAGAAGCTGATACCGGAGCCGGACCCGCTGAAGCGTCAGATACTTGCCCAAGATGGAGACGCTCGCCTCAAGAGGCAGGAGTGGTATGATCAGCGAAGAAGGTACCTCCAGCGCCAGCGCAGGCTCGAGATGTTGAAAGAGCACGAAATGCCTGGCAGCCATGGCTCTCACGTCGGTTCAGGACGCTAGAGAAGGACAACGACGGGAATGCGCTTTATGCGAAGCAAATGCATCCCTGGCCTAATCTAAGCGGGCATCTATAATAATCTATCCATGATCTTTGTTTTCTTTCAACTTTGTCTATGTCTTGCTGCTCTTACATTATCATCCTGTGTTCGTACAAGCTTTAGCGCTCCCTGTCCATGCCATCAGCTGCGCTGCGCTTCGACTCAATGGTCGATCTCCGCCTCTGACCTTGGCTCCGAGATCCTTTGTCCAGCTACCCGAGCGATCTTTGCTCTCTCTTTCTACCTCTCTTCTCTTCTCTTCTCTTCTCTTCTGTTCACTATCCCTTTTCTCGTATATTCTCCTGTACCTTTTATTCGCTCAGCAACATGAGCCATCTCCCAAACCCCGCTTTCAACAAGGTAAAAGCTCCTTCTTGACCAGAGCAGTCTTATCTGACCTTGCTTCCTAAGCCAATCGTCAATCCATAATTTCGCACTTGAATCTGTCCATGGCACGCCCCATGCGATGCTATCGACTACGTACGAGCCGCTCCGACCTGGCCAGACTACATCGTAAAAGCCCTCGCTTGGTCAAATGATTCGAAGCTAACTTCTGACTTGACAGACCAGTCAAATCCGCCCCCCGCAAGGATCAAATGGGCAGAGAGGTTCAAGCTTTGTTTTACGAGGACTCTACAGTTCGCTGAATAGGTTCCAGACGCGGGCAAGTGTCAAGCAGCCGGCTGAACCATTGCAGTGGAAGACCGCAACGATCAAGGCGGAAATGGAAAAGTAAGCAGCAATACGCTTGATTTTCGTGGACGTGCTGAGGTTGCCGAGTAGCAAAGGCAGCCCTTATAACAAAGACACGGAATACATGAAGGAATTGCTTACTGCAGAAGAGCACCGCAGAAATCTGGAGAAGTACAAAGAGGTCGTGCAGCATCTCGACCAGAATGCTGGACGAGCTCAACTTCAGAGACAGCGCGTACTCGCCGAGTGGACACCAAAGGAGCAGATGCGAGGTTGGACAGATCGTCCCTTCTTTTGATGCGTGCTCGGGGGAGATCCATTTTACTAGAAATCATGCTGTTCTATCTACAAATAATATACTCATTAGTTCATTCTACCGCACGACCTTCTCCAATAGATCCTTCGCCTCGTTAATCCTGCACACAATGAGCCACAGTTCCCACCCAAAGAGACAAGAAACTTACTTTGAAGCCATGTAAGGCGATCCACCTCTGTCTGGATGATTCGCCAGCATAATCTTTCTATGCGCATCTTTAACTCTTTTCGGTGTCAACTGCGAGTCTCTGGCAGATTGTCATTATCAGATATTAAAGCAATGCGAAAATCTCGATAAGACTGACTTGAGACCGAGTATCTGCCCTGCTTCCCTTTTATCCATCTTGCCTTGGAAGCCACCAATATCCCAATGCCCTGATAGCGGTCCTTGGCCACCACCGCCATTCGCTACTCGCCCTGCAATCATTTGCTGCCAAGGTGATAAGATTGTCCCATTTCTCGCTGCTTGCCTGAGAGAAGTCCGAACAAAAGTTCCAGCTGCTAACGCTCCTATCGCGCCTACTATGAGTGTAGCCATTGACGGTGTAGATGGTGTTTAGTAGACAAGGCGCATGAACTTAGTTTTTGGCAGTTTGCTTCTCGGATCAAGACCACGTTGTGATTGCGCTCCTGTCCTCGCTTCGACGATATAACGACATCCAACAGAGCAGCAAGACTATCGCAGCCGCTCGACTCCCCTACACACCTCGTGCTTGACCTCGAGGCACACATTCATAATAACAACAATTGATCGCTTACCCGCTGTTTACTTCTTCTCGGAATCTGCTCTTTGTACTGCGCATCAAAGGGCGAACACAGGCGCCATACAAGGCCCTGGCAATACTATTCAATTAGGCCGGCCTGCATCAGAATTCTCATTCACACGGGCCAGCCTCCTCCCCTCTTTGCGCGCAAGATGGACACCATGTCACCTTTTTCACACCAACACGATCCAGACGTCGCTCTATACCAATCAGATCATACGGACAATATGCTCTCGCATTCAGCTCAATGGGCTTTAGGCCTAGACAACACTTCCTCCAACGATTACACCTCCATGTCTGCCTATGCTGCTCAACCTCGGAACCCACCCTCTTACATTTCCGGAAGTGAACTTCAACCTTCTGCATCAACTTCACCTTCTCGGCATCCTATAACCGCTTCTTTACCTATGCTCAACCCGCCTAGCAAACGAAACAGAGACGATGAATTACTCGACTCGCCTTCTTTGGACAACGAGACGTTCTTACGACCTTCAGACGTAGAAAGCAACTACACTTACCTCGATCCGACTACTTCTTCCTTTGAACCGAAAGAAACTTCACAATCAGACGGAGAGTTTGATTTCTTAGATGATGAAGCTGGTCCAATGGAAGAAGGGGAACAAGTCTTAAGATTGGATAGTCCTTCTAAAGCAAAAGCAAAGAAAAAGGGGAAAAGTAATGCTGCTGCTGGTGCGGGTTCCGAAGCGAGACAAAAGTTGTTAAAGGAAGATAGTCCGGACGAGGATGGGAAAGCGAGTGGAAGGAAAAAGATTCAGATTGCTTTTATTGAGGATAAGAGCAGGAGGCATATTACCTTTAGTAAGAGGAAGGCGGGTATTATGAAAAAGGTGCGTTGGGGTGAAGGATGTTCGGCTTCGGCTGATTGTCATCTCCTCTGCGCACAGGCGTACGAACTGTCAACACTCACTGGAACTCAAGTGCTATTGCTGGTGGTGTCTGAAACGGGGACTGTCTTCAGTAAGTAAACTGCTGGTTATGCGCTCTGCGTAGTGCTTAAACCAGTTCCCGCGAACAGCATACACAACAAGCAAGCTACAACCGCTAGTAGCAGAAGAAGCAGGCAAAGCGTTGATCAGGGAATGTCTCGTAAGCTTCTTTCATCCGTCTATGCTTCCAAAGCTTTGGATAGACTGACACTCATCCCACAGGACTCGACGGAAGATGACCTTCATACACCTGAACCAAAGCACGGCGGTCACGTCGCCTTGAAAACCAATGGGAAATCCTCTTCAATAGCTAAACGACCTTCAGCTGGTAATTTACGCGCAAAGAGGTCTGCTGCGAATCTAAGAGCTGCTGCGGCTGCTCCTCCTGCGTTGCCTGTACCGAATTTACAACATCATCAACAACAGCAGATGGAGGATCATCGGCGACAGCAGAGTACGTTTCCTTTCTCTACTTCTTCTTCCTGTGTGAAGGGTGCTCATTGTGTGGATAGGCTATTACTTTCCTCAGCAACAAGGAATCTATACCAATACCGGCGAGTATGCCAGGTCATGACGAGTCTCCAGTTGTGGGGGGTTGTATATCGTGGTCTGTTTGTGTCTTGTTCAGACTCTCATTCATATCTGTCTGTGTACGCATAATCATTGTATGATCATATTTCAGCCTTGTCATTATTTGTTGCTCTTGATCGCCACTATCGATTTCACCCTTCAAAGATGCTCGACCTTTGCTTAACCTGTTCTTCAGACCCTTACACGCAATCAAGCAAATCTGAAAAGCCCAGTAACCCATTCACAACGCCTTGTTGCAGAAGATCGATTTGCTCGACATGTCTATCGCGCAACTCTCGCCTAAGGGATTATTGCGTCCTTTGTCAGAAGGCTATCGAAGCCACTTCTGTTGAAGGATCTGCTGCTGTGAATAGACAGAAAAGGGAGCAACAATTCGTTCTGGGCGATGAGGATGACGAGGACGAGTTACCAAGTTATGAGGAGATACCGGTCAAGCAAGAAGTGGAGGATAACAAGGAAGAAAATGGGATTCATTATATTCAACCCCTGGATACTTTGCAAGGCATCGCGTTGAGCTATGGTGTATCGGTGCGTTTGCTCTCTTTCTGTGCCGCTTATCGGCTTATGGAAATGAGCTGCGTACAGGCAAGGACACTAGTACAGCAAAACAAGCTACCACTGGCCATCTTGTCCACCCAGCCATCGCTCTTGCACACAAGAACCTTCTTGATGTTACCTCGTAGGTCGAACTGCATTCTGCGCAGTCACAGCGCTGATATACTGCCGTTCGTGTCTACAGCTGGATGTAAAGCCTCTGTCTCGCCTACTCCCGTACGTGATGAAGCAGAAGAGCGTCGCCGGTGAGCATGTTTTTTGCTTTAGCAGACCGCATGTTCATACTATCAATGTAGGCTGCTCGTCCGTCATTTCCAGATGAAGACGAAGTGCACAGATCCAAAGGTCAGTAGCTCACTGCTCTGCTATACCGATAGCTGAATGGATCGCTGCATGACAGGTTGCAAACTATTACATCGACCAAGTCTTTGAAGCACGCACAAAGGAAGCTGAATGCGTTCAAGCGAACCGAGCTGCTCGTGGTGAACCTCCTGCTATCGATGAAGTGAACGTCCGAGGTGGTGAATTGGACGAGTGAGTGGTCCGCTTTGGCATTTCAGGATTATCTGATGTACCAGCCTCGTGCTCACAGCGCCATTGAAGCTTACAATACCGATCTCGCATGGGAAACCAAGGAGAGCAACAAGAAGGGCAAATCATCTGCCAAATTCACAGCGAAGTATCGTGGCATGTCAGAGTTGCAGCAGAACAGCGAGTCTTTGCTTCGAAGGCGTATTTGATTCATGTGTGTAGTCTGTATATAACTTGACCATATCGTTTGTATTCGTAGCATGCCACATTTGTATTCCTTGCATTCATTACTATTTAGCATCTGTCATCTCCACATCTACAGACTTGGCATCTTGTTCTGGCGCTGTCTTCTGCGGTTCTCCTTCAACTTTCGCGCCCTCTTTACCTTTCTTACCCTGATAGCTGACGGCCTTTCTTTGTGGTCCCCAATTCTCAGCTGGATTCTCTTGGAAGCGCACAATCTTGACGTTCTTCAACAGGGCTTTCTCACTATCAGGATGATTCGAAAAATCCGCTTTCATACTGTTCGACCAAAAATTATCCATCAGCCAAAGCTGAGATGAATCAATGGCACGAACGAGGCTTCTTTAGCTAACAAGACTCGTGCTGGACTGCCTTCTTTGATGTTGGCCATCTTGACGGGGTGATCGACGATGTAGGAGCGAATGATGTCGTTCAAGACGAAACGAGGAGCATCAGTCTTGATCCCGCCTGACAGAGCATGTGTAGCTGATGCTTTATATCCGGCGTTCAGCAGTGCATTCCTTGAGAGAAGGTGAGCGAGCGAGAGAAGGACCAGAGGCTAGAACGGACACGAATACTTTTTGTGAAGGCGCTTGAGATTGCAGGTTGCCCGCTACTTTCGATTGCGTGAAATAGAAAGGATTAGGTAATTCCTGTGCGAATATCAGCAGTGCGCGACGTCACATTGACGACACGAAAGAGATCACGCACCGCCTGAGCAATAGTACACATGCCCAGAATCCTCGCTTGCGTCTTGTATTCCGCATCACCACTCTTGACATGGTCAATCATCTTGCCCACAAATTCAGGATCATGTAAAGGTCCAGACCACATGGGTCCGCCAAGCTGATACCTCCCTCCACATTCATCGCAGTTCTTATCTGTTGGGGGTCCGGAATTGGTATGGTAGTTCAAGAGGATTTGATCGTTTTTCGACTTCTTTTCCGTTACGCGGCCCATTGGTTGCAGATGAGTGTTTTGACATGAGTGACAGATGTAGACTGTTGCTGTGTTTCTGTTCTCCAGGCCATTGATTAGCTCAGTAGAGCTAATAGAGGAAGGACGAACGTCATGGCTTTCTTGACTTCTATTGCACCGGTATGCACTCGGACAAAGAGACGGACGTAAAAGTCAATAGAAAGACAGAGTTGAGGTTTCTGTCAACCGACCGCACATCAACTCGGTATCGAGCAAAACCAAGAACTGGCTGACTATATATCGACCATAACGAGATGCAGAAGTGGAGATTGCGTGAAGAACTAGTCTCAGAGCCTGTCCGTACGGGCAGCTTTAGATCCGAGCGATCGAAAGTAGCATGATCACGGACACCTTCATGCATCCATTCCGCTTTGAGCGGTGTTCCTCCATAATTGGAAAAGCTGTGAGCAACATGATTCCTCTTAGCTACCGCAATGCAGCAAAGACGGATGTCGACGCACCACTTTTCTGGATAGTTTGATCCGGCTAGCACTGCCAAATCGGTACAAGTCACACAAAGCAGACCTTTCACAGTACGGTCAAGCATCAGCTGTGATAACAGCGGGACCCAGACTAAGCTTACCACCATCAACCACGCTCTGCACAGCAGCATCCAAGAAGGGACTCGCAGTACCATAAGGATCCAAATCAATCACATCAAACTTTGTTCCATCCGTTCGATGGTTATACATGACTGTAGAACAATCACCTTCGTTCACTCTGATCTTAGAAGGTGTGCTATCGGCTGGTAAAGGTTTAGGTTCTGTTGTGCCATCGACGAGGGAATTGAGTGCCAAGTTGGCGCGCATGGAATCTATTGCTGAGCGAGAGAGATCGTTCGCTAGTACCCACCTGTATCGTTGATACGGCCTCAGCTTGTGTAAGAAGTGCAATCAGGGAGGTACCTGAGAAGAGGTAGTTCGAAAGCATAGCGGATAGAACGAAGGCCTGAAGCTGCGAGCGCTTCAAAGACTGTGAACTTGTATGGTTCAGGTGGCTTGGGTGCTGTTACTGCTTCTGGTACTTCCACAGTTGCCTGAAAGCTACATCAGCTTGTCGCGTCAACAAGTTTGCAGGAACATACTTCTGCTTCTGGCTGTACTTCTATGGATTGGCCATCTTCGCCCTTTCTCCGCTTGCCATTCCTCTCACCACTTTGCTGTTTGGCAGCTCTCCGACTTTGTTTCCTCTCCCAAGCATCCGCCTTTTCTTTCGCAAACACTTCTGACCAAGTCCTAATAGCAACAATACTAATGTCCCTATTAAATTCTTGTATCGGGTTGACAAAGACGTTTTTCGGCCCTTGCTTGTCCTTTTCAGCACCAGAGGCTGAGTTCTTGGAAGTTGATGCTATTGGAACATAAATTTTGGCCGCGCCTTCTACGTGAATGCCCATTTCTGTGCTCATCTTGGGGTATAACAGTCGAGGCTTCACTCGCATGCACTGTTGGAATGCTGGCCTTTATTTCCAAGTCGACGGCGTGGGTCAAGAAAGACAAGTTGTTCTGCAACAGCCTGTTTGCTGCCAAAGAGATACCCTAAAGTCTGCTGAGATATCCGTGCTATTGTTGTGATACCATGCCTGCTGCTATGAACGAGCGAGATGCTCTGATGCCAACCCTGCGATTGAAAGCCACACCTCTGCCCAAACTTCAATTGGCCATCTTGACCTATATGAGGCTAGCAGAGCCAATAGGCTTCATGGTCATCTTTCCTTTTGTCAAGTGGGCTTCTTTATTGCTCCCTTTATCATTCCTGTTTTGAGTACGGACGCACTATAGCCAGATGGTCGAAGAGCTGCATATCGCTACGCCAGAGAAAGTAGGATACTATTCTGGCGTCATCGAGTCCGCAAGTCAGATTGTCCTGTCAGCGAAGGAGCTGCTGCTCACATGCCTTCGGACAGGCTTTTGCGCTTTCGCAATTCCTCGTTATATTACAAGTCTGTCTGCTCGCCTCTGATCCGTGTCATCGCTCACGAATGTGCCAGTGGGGAAGACTTTCTGATCGAGTCGGAAGAAGACCAGTACTCTGCATAGGTCTGCTCGGCGTCTTCGTCAGTGTTGCAGCATTTGGTTTCAGTCAAAGTCTATGGGCTATGATCGCAGCAAGATGTTGTGCTGGTCTACTCAACGGAAATGCTGGAGTCATTAAATCAGCTTTTGCGGAATTGACAGACAAGACGAATGAAGGAAGAGCATTTGCAATACTGCCACTATCCTTTGCAGTCGGTAGCGCTATTGGGCTTTTCATCGGTGGTCAATTGGCAAATCCAGCAGACCGCTTCCCGGCTCTCTTTGGCAAAGTGATTTTCTTCCAGACCTGGCCTTATGTTTTGCCTTGCTTTGTCGCCGCTCTATTCCCACTTTCAGCTGCTATTCTTGGTTTCTTCTGTCTTGATGAGGTCAGTGTGAATCCCATCAGAGTGTAATGTACACTTACTTTGAAGCTCCATTTGACAGACGCTTCCATCAAAAGTAGCCAAATCTCAGGAAGACCTTTTAGCAACAGAAGAAGAATCTCTTCTCCCTCGCACGCAAAAAATCATCGAACCATTACCACCTACAATAATATCACTTCTCTCCGACCGAAAAGTTCTAGCTGTCCTCCTCAACTATATGATCCTCGCTCTCTTTACAATGGGTCTAAGCGTCATCATCCCTTTGTTCAGCTACACCAACGCAGCGCACGGTGGATTGGGTTTTAGACCGGATCAGATTGGGGACGTGATGGCTGGTCAAGCTGTTTTAGTGGTACTGTTCCAAAGCGTGGCTTTTGCGCCGTTGCAGAGCTTATTGGGGACGATTAGTGAGTTTTCTGCTAGTGAGATAAGGGAGAAGCTGATGGGAGAGATAGCGCTCTATCGGGTCATGATCAATTTCTATCCTATCGCGATTGTGCTCTTCGCGATTGCGAGCGCTACGACTGGGACCAATGTCGTCTTTGCGCCTTTTATCGGAGCCTTGATTTGTATCTCGTGCGTCATTATTACCTTTATCGAGCAGCTGGACTGACTTGTCAAAGTATCGGCAACATGGTTTGTAAGTCCGCATGCATGCCTTTATACAACCTTGCCTTGCACTTACCATGTCATCAGACTCGTGCAACATGCTTACAATCAACGCCGCTGCTCCTACAAAAAACGCACTAGGGACATTGAACGGACTCGCGCAAACTTGTTCATCCCTGATGCGCGGAATAGCACCATCAGCCGCTTCTTCCCTCTTTGCCTACTCTATTTCGCATCCGCACATATTGAATGGACGCTTGATCTGGGTCGTCATGGGTTGTTTGACGCTTTTGTAAGTGTTTTTTTCAGTCAACCAAATCTGGTTCGCTGAGACTTTGGTTTGCGATCGGACTAGGAGCTCTGCTTTGACTTGGACTTTACCGGATAGTACGCCAGAGTGGAGAGAGCAAAAGAAATAGAGCATCAAGACTCCCAAAGCTGGGTTTAGACGAAGACGAGACAAGCGTGAGCCACAAATAGGTCGCGAATGATAAAAGGTACTTCTGCTGGCTCGTTTGCTTCGTGAGATGTCTCATTCTTTCTGTGAGCTTTGAAAGCCTACCGCAGATTATTCGCAGGAAGAGCTGAAGTGCAAGCTACCAAATACTTTAGTCGCGGAGACTCTTCAAGTTCAAAAGGGGAAGATACAGTACAAGGGTCTGAGAACCTATCGGAGAGACTACGGGTCTCGATGACCACTGCATTCACACAATAAAATCCCTCGCTTCATCATGAACAATACCAATCTCTGCAGATGCCTCGTCTAGCAGTACGCTGCAACTTGCGAGCTGTCATCCAGGCCACAGGCTTGGGGTTTGTCTGACTACCGGTATCGGACACTATAAAATAAGCTGCAGTAGACTGGATAGCAGAGGTATGTCCCGTCGGATGGCGGGATGTCTCTTCACTGCTGCTGTCCCACATACCTTGTAGCTCGCAATAAATCACTTTAAACCCTCCGGACATTACCCAAGGTTGCCTTGCATAACCCCTGGGTTAAAAATACCGTGGGACAGGGACGTGCCGACATCCCCGTGGACATGCCCTTGCCCGCCAGCGGAGCAACTGCCTAGAGCCTTTATCTCAACGACCGTCATCACCTGCACAAATTACAATAGCTGGCATCTGCACAGATAGCCAGCCTGGCTCGGCACACTGCCTGCAAGCAGCATGTCCTGGACCTACGCGAATATCGTTCAAGAGTGCAGATTATATCAGAGCATGTTCGTTGCCCTCTCCCCTCCCAGCAGCTTGCTTGCCCGCTAAGTCGCCGTCAACTTCGCTCAGAGATTCTCCCAATTCCGCCTTTTGCCTTTGCTCGCCGCAAGAACAGACAGAGCTGGTCGTCTCTCGCATCGTCCCAGTCCTCAGGCTATCTCTTCTCGAAGGTCTACCGCGCCGCAACTGTCCAAGCATTCGACGCATGGGTGCCTACGGTCTCGCTTCCCGCCTAGCCCGACACTTCGAAGGACCGAGTGTGTCATTCAAGCTCGATCCAGAATTACTCCGATGGACGCCTGATGTCACACCTCGCGATGGCAAAGAAGATCCTCGCCACAAGATATGTCACTTGAGTGGCTTTACTCGACGTTCAGGGGATGAGATGCGTCGGAACTTGTTCAAGGCAGTCGTCGAGCAAGTGCGCAACGCCCACCCTTTGTGTACCTATCTGGTCCTTATGTCTTCACTGTGCAGCGTAGGTCGACCTGTTTGCCATCTTGAGCTACTGGGGTTGAGGCTGGACTTCGATATGGTGTTATTTGTGTAAGCATGCAAACTCTCAATCTGTTAGGGCTGTTCTAATGTGTTTCCGTTAGTGGATGTACACGATGCGTCTCCTCTGTATTTATGGACTATATACATGGAATACCCAGAATATGCTAAGTCGTACGAAACGATAAGGTCTCGATGGTTGTCCCATGTCTCAAGGTAAAGGCATGTATGCGCAGTCTTCCGAGAGCTATGTCTGTCATATCTATGTGCCATCAGATCACTGCCACAGCTGATTTCGGAGAGTTCTGTTGGAGCAAGACAAAAAGGGTCAGACGCTGACGAAGGCAGAAAAGGCTGTACTCACGCATCCGCTCTTCGAAAACCTAAAGACCCGGACTGATGAAGCCTACTTGGACGCTCGGCTGAATTTGTGCGACCGGCTCTTGTTCTGGTCTTTGTGGTGGTCTTTGGGGCGAGCTTGGGTCTGACAGCTTGAGATTCTCGCGACTAGAATGGTTGCTGCCTCCGTTGGCTTTCGTCTGACTTTTCTGCAAGCCCTGTATGTCAGGTCAGCTTCCGCAGCGAGCTGTCCTAAACGATTCGTACTTACCAACTCTTCCTTTAGGCTGTCTTTAATGGCCTGACTGACCCTACCTTGGTCGGGCTCCTCAAATCCGTCAGCAATACTCCCAGCAGGCGGGAATTTTGCATTGATCTTGTCCGAGCCAAAGTCCTCTCGATTTCCTCCGCTTGCCAACTCCCACTCGCTCCACAACTTTTGCCTGTATCTCGGAGATGAGATATGGATCTCTACACCGAGATACAACACTTACAATGCTGGTTCTGTGGTGGCTTTTCTGATGTAATTGCGTCTGTCGGCTTTCGCTTTCTGTACACTGAACAGCATTTCAGTCATCTTGCTGGTGTTGCTCAAGGAAAGAAAGCAAATTCATGCGTCTAGCGCCTAATCTTCGGCCCGTCCGCCCCTCCTTCAACGTAAAACATGAACGATTTCTTGACGTCAACTACCTGTACGTCACTTGCGCTGGCATGCGTGCCCAACTACGAGGCTATTCTGCTATCTATACCGTACAAGACGATCTTCCACAGAAGATCTGTAGATCTCTCGGAAGATCTTGCTCGATCGCTGTCCTACATGCGATCCGCTCTTGCGACTGGCTCCCTTTCGTCTTTCGCTTGCGTTTCTTTAGACCCACAACAGGCACTGTATATGTTCAATCCGGCACTCTGCATGTTGCAAAAGGTCGCCTGACTTCCCTGCATCGCGGAAAGGATACAGGGAAAGACGGTCAAGCAATGGATCGGAAGTGTGACCAGTCTCTGAGGTGGACCGGGTGAGCTGCTCAAACAAGCTGATACATTACAGAATACCTGTACAGCGTTACTAGCACACCTTGTCTACACTTTGCATTCCAAGCTCTCCAAGCTATTATTGTGCGCCTTCAAGAATGCGTGATCAAACGTATAGCTGCCAGGTCTCATGGCCATATCACTTAAAGAAGCTATAGAGCGGTACGCTCGTGCAGTATATCGACCTCAATACGATGTGAAGGATCTGCACAAGAACTGCCAACTTGGTCCGAAACAATTGTCCAGGAGTTGGGAGGGCATAGTCGAACCATGAACGACCAAGGTTCCGATTGAGGTACCAAAGCAAGGAGAAGAGGACTGATCTGGGCCTATTGAGACATGAGCATGCCTTGTATGAAGCGATCGTAAAGTACCTATGTCAACTCCATGCTACAAATAGCGTTTGCCATCCGCGTTCCCAATACCTGATGTCCTTCTTGCGTCGGATGCACTCCATCTATCGTATACTTGTCTGATTTCCAGAAATCCAGTGCAAGGACTTGGCAATTCGCCTTCACGTCATTCCATTGGCGATATCCCGACGCATTTCAGATGTCCACTCTGCTATATCTCCCTTCTCCGACGTCGGCTTTCGTGATAGAGTTAGATTCTGCTTTGCCGCAAGAGCCAGTACAACATACTAAGAGCAGCACATGTTGCAAGCTCGTGATGTACGCGTCTTCTAGCTTGAGCAGAAAGGCATGGAGCGCGTCAAGATAGTCGCGCACTGAGGCGTCTTGACAATCATTGGTTCCTGCGTCTTTGTGAGTGGGTGCGAACGAAGCGATCTCGCGGCTTACCTAGGGCTATCACAATCAGCTCTGGGCTTATGTATGAATGGTGTTGCTTTTTGCTCATTGTAGATTGGCCAAAAGGCGATCCCTGCGCCAATAAGTCAGGCAGAACCAAATCTCCTTGACAAGTCGTGGTTACCTGCCAGAACGATGCCTCCATGTTCATGCAGCCTTCCTTTTTGTAGTCTCGCAGAGATATGCCAGGATAAGCAACGACTTGTACGTCCAATTTTGCATCCCCGAGCTTTGCGAATTCCCTCTTGCAAACATACGGAAAAGCGCCATGAACACCGCCTTTCACAGGTCGTTGTTCGTCGATAGTAATGCCGCAGGAGATAGAATCGCCAATCCAAAGAGTGGGTACCAAAGGTGCATTGGCAGAGGAAGATAGGGACAGATCCTATTCCTGTATTGAGCATAGATCTCTACTATACAGTGTGACCTACTCCTTGAGTCTCGAAAGCCAGGACTTCGATGACAGACGCTCAATCCGCCAGCACGACCTCGACCCTGCTCTCTCGCGATTTTGCACGATCGAGCAGCAACACTTTTGTTTCACCTTGAACATCACAGCTGTAGACTTGCTCATCGACAGTCCAGACTAGAGTAGGAGTTCCACCGTTGAAGCGATCTTTACGCTCTGACTGAGATCCGCTGAGCAAACAAAGCTTGCCCGATCCATGTACATTGAAGGAGATGGTCGAGCTGCGCCAGCTGGCAGTAGCAGAGCTGCTCGAGCGTGTCCAGCGACCAGAGTATGATAGCGCAGGGTCGTTTGACGAAATAACATCGAAGAGGTCACTCAGGCCAAAGCAAGATGTCCGAAAGCACAGCGCGAGCGGAACAGCTTCGCGAGACCGCAGCCTGCACAATAAGCAGTCGGGTGATTTCCTTGCGTCACTGGATTGCACAGAGGTTCGATGGTCTTTGCAGTTATACAAACAGACGAACGAAATGTATTTGGGTAGTGATACAGGATGCAATGTTATCATCTATATACAGGATGTCCGATACTCTAATACTCTAAGATGCAACAACAACGAAGCGGGACGAAATCACTGGAAATTCAAAGTCGTGAGAAATGATTCGAGAGAGTAGCAAGTGAACTGACCCATCTCGACTGGCCCATCCCATAGCTGTTCGAGCCACTTTGATAGTTACCTCCTCCTCCTCCACCACGGCCTCTGCCTCTTCCGCCACCGCTAGACAAAATAGAGTCAGTACATACTTTGACTTCAGCCAGGTTAGACCAACCCGTATCCTCTGCCTCCGCCTCTGTTATACATGTCAATATCTGGGTCTGATAGTCAAACAGAATGACTTACCCTCCGCCTCCGTATGATGACATCTGCTGAAGTTCAGGAGGAACGACTTGCTTGGCGTCGTACAAGATCTTGACCAACTCGCGTGCAAGCTTGCTTTGTTCCATGGTGACGTAGCTATGGTAGACATGAGCACGAGTGGAACGCAAGACGAGGTGGACTTACCTATAAGCGGTACCAGTCTTTCCTGCACGACCCGTACGACCGATTCGGTGAATGTAGTCCTCGATACCATTAGGCATGTCATCTATGAACAAAGTCAGCAAGATCGAAAAGGAAAGAAGGAAACATACAATTGATGACATAGCCAATGTCCTTGACATCTAATTATTGGATCAGTTAACGACCTTCCAAAAACGAAGTAGCCAGAAGAGAAGGATGCCAAGATAGGTGCGCAAGAGACACATGATTGATTCGCCCCAAGTCGGCACACAAAGCAGCGATGATGGTCGTAGGCTCGTAAACATTCCGCAGGCCTCTCTTTCGTGCACGCAGTATTGATCCGAAGTACGCCTGGAGCCACCAGGGCAAAGCAAAATGCTTCAAGACGTAAACAGAGCAAGAATGCGAGATTGATCAAGGGGACCGATAGAACTGAAGCTTTTGGACATCGGTAATAGCCAAAAAGTATGCGCGACCAGGGTTGAAAGTGGAAAAGCATGGTTGATCCTCTTGGGTAATGAACAGCGGTCTATTCTGGCATTGAAAACAGAATGTATATGACCCGTCACGAATTCCCCCGGTGAAGACATAGAAGCTTCGAACCGAAGTATTCTGATTGAGTGACGTCGAACGACGAGGCTTGGCTCGTCGAAGCTGTTCATTCCACTTGCGCAACCTGGTGCAAAGACCGCCAGCCACCGAAAGGCGACCGGCAGTACGTGAGGAGATCAAAGAATAAAAGTGCTTACCGAGACCTCTGGATGCAACATCAGTTGCAATCATGATCGGACTTCTGCTTGACTTGAATTCGGCAAGAACCCAATCACGTTCTTGCTGTTGCTTGTCACCGTGAATGGCAAGTGCAGGCCAACCGTCTTGACGCAGGTATTTTGTAAGCTCATCAGCTACTCGCTTGGTGCCGACGAAGATGAGGACTTTGGCATTCTCCGAGCTGATCTTTTCTAGAGCCTTGACGAGTCTGAAGAGTAAGTAGCTTAGCTAATGATCTATGAAGGAGAAAGCCTGTTCAACTCACTTGCCACGCTTTTCAAAGTCAGTGCAGACTTCGACAATCTGGGTGATGTTGATATTAGCAGTGAGCTCCATGGAACCGATGTTGACTTGAATGAAATCGCGAAGGTAGTCAGACGCAAGTCTTTGAACTTCTTTTGGCCAGGTAGCTGAAAACATGCACGTCTGTCTGTCTGGGCGAATCTGGTCGACAATCTTTCGGATCTGAGGTTCGAAACCCATGTCCAACATGCGATCAGCTTCATCCATGACCAGGTAAGTAACACGTCGCAGGTTGGTTCGGCCAGATTCAAGCATATCGATGAGACGACCGGGAGTGGCAATGACAATTTCTGATCCACGCTGCAGATCACGGACTTGCTGGTGCTTTGGCACACCACCGTAGACACAGGTGTTGCGAATGCGAGAGCTTGCGCCGAATTTTGTGCATTCTTCTTGAATCTGGACAGCCAATTCACGAGTAGGAGCAATGATCAAGACGATTGGGCCTTCGCCGGGTTTAAGAAGAGGTTGACTGAGCAAAGGATCAGCACAATCGGATAGCAAAAGACGCAAAAACATACGCGTTAATGTGAATCATAGCAGGAAGAGCGAAAGCGATAGTCTTTCCTGACCCAGTCGCAGAAACACCGACAAGATCACGACCGGAAAGAGCCATTGGCCATGATTGACACTGAATAGCAGAAGGAGCAGGGAAACCGGCTTTCTTGATTTCAGCCAAAACGTAGTCGGGAAGACCAGCTTCGTAAAAAGTGGTGATGGGCTTTGGGACATCGCGACCAAAGACAGTGATTTCCTTTTGTTTGCGGAAGGCAGCGACTTCGGCGTCTGAACGAGCGCGAACGGCCTTGTCTTCGACGCTGTACCCTTTCGTCAGACTATATCCAATCTGAATCAAGCATGAGAACATACTAGAAGTTCTTTTCGAATTTGGATAGGGAGGCAGGGTCCCAGTTTTGCTTTTTGAGCGAGTCGCCGAGGCCGCCTGAGCCGTCTATCGAAAAGTCATGCATCAGCTTTTCCTCTTTATTTGCTTGCGGACACAAACAGCCAGCGCCAGCTCCTCCGCCTCCGTAGCCTCCACCGCTAAGATTATAGTCAGCAAACAGAAGGAGGAACATTTGATGGGGAAAACCAACCCGCCGTATCTGCACAAAAACTCGGAACATCAGCTCAAGTACGCAGAGACGTTGTTAAAAACTAACCCTCCTCCTCCACCACCGTATCCACCGCCGCCGCCGTAGCCGCTAGACACATCGAAAAACATCAGCATTCCTCGACCAAAAGACCAGAAGTGCTTTTCTATAGCTCACCCTCCTCCGCCGCCGTAACCTCCTTGATCGTATCCACCGCCCCAAGACATGTTTGCAGGTATAAGAGTAGTTGAAGTTAGAGTAAGTGTCGAAGCGAAGACGCTGTTTTGTGACGAGAGAGAAAAAGAGAAAAATCTTCTCAAGGTCCGACCGGCTAAGTTCGGCTTGCATGACATCCGACGAATGAAGTAATAGTACACTGTTATACAGACAAAATGTTCCCTAGGCCTTGCTCTATCGAACCGAACCAAGCCGCTAGGTCATGGCAGGTCTTTTCCAACTCGGTATGTACTTCGGCTGATGAGCCTAACGACATGTAATCTAATGGCTTAATGGGTTGCACGAGAGGAAAGAGCTCTCTGTTAGAGAATGATGGTGCTGCAGGTGGTATTGGCGGAGGTAACTTGAGCCCAGGTTTCGCTTCCGCTGGTGCATTCAAACCGATTGACGTCTTGCTTCTCCATCAGCTGATGCTCATGGAAGAGGAGAGTGGACTGACCTTGCGACCATGCGGTCTATCCGACGTATCAGATGTATTTGTCCCACTTCGACCTTTCCGTCTCAACGCAGGCGGACTAGCTTTCTCCTGCTCTTGACTAGTATTCGACGGTGCAGAATTCGTAGCAGTCATAGGTGTGCTGCCTGAAGAGCTAAGGTATGCATCCTGCGACGGAGCAGTATTGGCTCGACTCCGACTTAGAGCAGGCCGTTTCTCTTCTCCTCGACCGTATTGGACTGTCGGCATTGAAGGCGATGTAGGTACGGGTTGATTTTGAACATCAGGAGGGAATCTTGATTCGGTTGGAGTAGGGAAGCTAGGTGAAGTCGGACGAGAATCAGCAGGTGAAGAAGGTCGACGATGTTGCGGAGGTGCTTCCAGAGAAGGCGAAGGCGGCATGCCTGCGAGGGAGAATGAGCCATTTGCTCGCGGTAGACCAGGTGCTCGAAGTGTCGTAGGTGATGACATGTCTCGATTCGGTAAGGAATCTTCGCGTTTTCTTGCGGTGCGCAGAAAAGGTTCGTCGTCATCGCCATCTTCTGGAAAGTTGGGAATGACTACTTGAGCTTGTGATGAAGATTGTCGCATGTCCATCGAAGAAGAGGAAATCGGAAAGCCTAAGCCGTATGCATTGGCTGCTGCGTTTGCTGATACGACATTGCCATCGTCGAACAAACGCATAAGAGGATGGTTGCGAGATGATGCGAGACTTTTCGCTGGTCGTTTAGTGGCATCTATAATGCAATGAGTCTTGTTCAAGATTCCTGTTGGTGTGCTCACAATCCAGATCGGTGCCCAGATTCGACCCGCCATAATCGTCTGATGGTATCGGTGACTGTTACCAGTCAGCTCCGCAAACGTAAGCACATCAGCTCAAGACTCACCCAGTCCCAGCTACTTTCTGACCCAAACTCTCGCGAATCGTCCGTGCTGGCGTTGGACCATAAGCCTTTCACTACAGCTGGACCAAGTGTTGGGCAGCTTACCTCGGCGAGTCCTCTATCCCAAGCAAAGACTGTCTCACGTTCCCGCTGTTGATCCAATTCCCGTAGCGAGAGATCAGCTCTCTCAAGTTCACAACCGGTACTTTAGCATGCGCTCTGATCCATTTGCTTTTCAGAAGATCTTCAGCCGACAATCGCTAGCTCCATATGAGCTGAGGCGCTCGAGATACCAAAGATAAAAATACCTCAGAAGGATTCTCGGTCAAGCAACAAGCCAAGAATTCGCGCATCATGGCAGACCAAGGTTCATTCGGATCTAATTTAGCTGGAGGGTTGCGCGGAATCATTTGAATTGCTCGAAGAGGCTCATAATTGGAAAAAGGAGGGTTGCCAGTAGCTGTTTCGTAGCATGTTACGCCTAGTGACCAAATATCGGCTTTCGTGTCGTACATCTTGCTGTCGTCTATGACTTCAGGGGCCATCCAGTAAGGTGTGCCGATGAAGGTTGATCGCTTGTTTTGAGTCTGTAAAGCTGCTGCGACACCAAAGTCGCAGAGGAGAATCTTGCCCGTTTGCGTCAAGAGAATGTTGGCGGCTGCAATAGCTTGAGACGGGATTCTGAGTAGCTCGATAAGAGCTTACCTTTGATATCTCGGTGAATGATGCCTTGACGATGCAGATAGGCCAACGCAACCAATGTCTCGCGCATGATGAGCACAACATACTTTTCTTCAATCTTGCATGATTTCATCTACTCGCTGATCAGTACGAGCTCTCTCGCCGACCGTAGGACGGACAATGGTACGAATGCTTCCGCCTGAAGCAAAGTCCATAGCGATCCACAGCTGAGTCTTGTGAAGCCAGCAACCATGATAAGCCGTACAGTTGTTCTTGTCTGCATCGCGTAGAGAGGAGAGCAAGGCGACTTCCCGTTGTAACTCGGTCAAGTCATCATCTGGAGTGTCCATTTCAATAATCTTAAGCGCGACGACGGTGCCTGTAGCGTTATGCAGCGCTCTGTAGACGCTTCCATAGGCTCCCTTGCCTACTGGCTCTGCTCTAGTGAAGAGAGAAGTGACTGCCCAAACATGCAAATCAGTTTACGACCTTTGTCCAAACTTTGGCGTGGAACTACCTGGAAGCGTCAGCTCCCGTGGGCTGATTATGGTCATGACATGCAGAAGAGCTTGTAGAAGAGTCCTTTGCGCGTCGTGAAGCCGTCTCAAAGTGTCAGGTCGAATCAAGCAAAGAAGAGTTCCTCGAGCATTCGCCTATTGTTGTGGCAGCTTGCGCTATGAATGGGCCAGTCATGGGAGCTCCTGCCTAGGCTGCCTGCGCTCAGAGTGCGGAAGCGCCTTAATACAGCGCATCTTCCTTCGGCCGTGGACAATAGCTCACGCGTCTTCCGGCCAGAACAACAGAGTAGATAAAGCAAATATAGCAGTAATTGCTTTAGCACTCTACGACGAGAAGACATTGCCAATCGTGATCTCAAGAACTCAACATGCGCATTCTCATATCTGGCGCAGGCGTTGCTGGTCCTTGTCTCGCATGGCATCTGGCGAAAGCAGGCGGTCATCAGATTACAGTCATCGAGAAGAGTCGCTCATTGCTATCTCAAGGCCAAAACAGTGCGTTCATGCTTGAGTAGGCATACCAACAGACTAATGCCAAGTCCAGTCGATGTAACCGATAGCGCGCTCAAAGTGGTGCGCAAGATGGGTCTGCTCGATGAGCTTCGAAGGCGAAATACAGGCGAAAAGGGCACTCAGTTCGTGCTATCAAGCGGAAAGCCCTTTGCTTCCTTTCCTCTCATTCCTGGACTACGGAACAGCATGACGAACGAATTTGAGATTCTGCGAGGCGATTTAGCGACTTTGATGTATGAAGCGACAAAGGATCTGGAGAATGTGGAATATCAGTTTGGCTCAAGTATTGCGAGAGTGATGGAGAATGTGGAGAAGAGTGTTAAAGTGGAATTGGCCAATGGAGAACAGCAAGAGCATGATTTGCTTGTAGCAGCAGATGGCCAATGGTCGAGGATACGCAAGCAATGGTACGTTCAAGTCGCGTTGCGAAGTCCTGGTCTGATGCTCTGTGACAGTTTCCCAGCTGAAAGCGTCACTGCAATAGACAAGGAAGCCTTTGCGATCTATTGGACATTGCCTCGAATAGCAAGCGACAACGACATGTGGCAGGTGTATACTGCCCTAAAGTCAAGAGTGCTATGGCTACGACCTGATCCTTGCGGTACTATTCGCGCTGGCTTCACCTACATCCCTTCATCGGAGCAAGAAAAGACAGAATGGAAAGAAGCTTGTCGAAGTGATTATCAGACTAAAGAAGCGCTGTTAAAAAAGACCTTTGGTGATGCGGGCTGGCAAGTGAAAAGGATGCTCGACAGCTTGGAAGAACAACCCGGAGACTTTTACATGCATGCCATAGAGCAGATCAAATTGGCACAATGGTCAAACAACCGCGTCGTTTGCCTGGGTGGTATGCTTCTTCTCACATGTATCGAGTCTTCTGATGTGTGTGATGCAGACGCTGCCTATGCTCCGACTCCCTTGACTGGCAAGGGCGCACCATTAGCGATACTGGGCTCATATGTCCTCGCCGGCGAGATATCAAAGCTACAAGAAGAGCAACATCCATCCGCAGCATTAGAAGCCTACGAAACAGTATTCAAGCCCTTCACTGAGGAAATTCAGCAAATACCTTCTTTCATTCCCGGCATCGTACATCCGGCTGCGGAATGGCATCGAATCCTTATCAGAGGCTTGATATGGACATTATCGCAAGTCGCTAAGCAGCAGTGGCTGATCAAGAGGCTGGGAGGAACAGAGGAAGGCGAAGACTTCAAGTTGCCTTATTATGCTGCCTTCGAGCAAGCTACTGCGGCTCATTGAGGGCACCAGGCTGTGAGGGTTATAATAGGGATAGGATGAGCGAACAGGCGGAGCTTGGCTGCACTATTACATTTTCCGTTCATGCTCATTCGCCTGAAATAGCATGTGATTTTTCTCTCCCCGCAACCGCCACGATCAACGATATCCAGCACCGAACCAGACATTACACAGAACGCGAAGCATAAGCAGCGACCTGTACAAGCCTTGACCAAAGATGTCCCGTGAATTCACTCGCGAAGAAGTGTCGAAGCACAACAAGGAGGGAGACCTGTGGTGCATTGTAGACACGAGCGTATACGATCTCTCCAAATTCTCTGATCTGCATCCTGGCGGCTCAAACGTACTCCTTGCTTCCGATGTAGCTGGCAAAGACAGCACAAAGATCTTCTTTGGCCTGCACAGGGCTGAAGTTCTGCAACGCTATCAGAGGCTTAAAATTGGAACCATCAAAGGCGAATCTTCAGAATACATCCTGCCTGCTATTGGCCAGAACAGTCCAGTGCCATATGGTAACGTCGCTCAAGCTGAATGCAAGAGGTCACGCTAAGCTCGTGATAGGCGAACCTCTGTACTTGCGCGCTGGCTTCTCGAGCCCGTACTACAAGCCTTCGCACTATGCATTGCAGAAAGCAGCCAGAGCTTTCTTCGACGAATTCGTAAAGCCCGAAGCTGTGGAACACGAGGAGAGCGGCGAACGACCTACGAAGGAGCTTATTACCAAGATGGGACAGCCGGGAATTGAAATTAATGCTATGCGACTTGGTCCAGGCAAGCATCTGCACGGCCGCAAGCTACTCGGTGGTGTCAAGGGAGAAGAGTTTGACTATTTCCATGAGTATGTAGCCGGATCGCTTGCAGAACTACATATGAATGGAAATCTTGCCGCAGGCTCATCTTGTCGCAAGAGGTCGGGCGTCTCGGTACTCGTGGGTACTATGACGGCCTAAGTGCAGGTGAGAGAATCACGATGTCGTGGCGAACAAGGTCTGATGGTGTTCAAACAGGAATGTGGATTGGCCTCACTCCTCTGATCAACTATCGCAATGTACACGCGGACCTGTAAGAGTCTCTTGGACTAGGGAGGAAATTACTCACGATGTCTTAGAGTACCGCAAGTCTTAAAGGGCGACAAGTACATCTGTCTGGCTATTTCTGAAGGTAATTTCGTTGGTGCAATCAATCACAGTGCTAAGTGATGTTCTAGCTTTCGCTGGGTCTGATGTCGCTAGCATGTAAGCCTGCTCACCGTCATACAGGCTCGGTGTTGACCGTAAGCTAGGCGAACAACCGCTACAAAATCAAAAGATGGCAAGCACTACGTGATAAACGGCACCAAGAAATGGTCAGCCTTAATTCACGCTTGAAACGACCCGACTGATCCTCTTGTAGGATCACCAATGGCACTTTCGCAGATGCAAGTCTCCCTTTCTGTTCTTCCTTCTGACGTTCTGACATTCGCAACAGTACTTCTCTGTCGGATGTCGCACTGGAAAGAACGAGCTTTCTATGATTTTGGTGCCTAGACAAGATGGCGTTGACACTAAAGGCATCAAGACGAGTTACTGTATGCTTTTCCTCATTTTAGACAGAGCTGCTCTGACGGCTGGTCTTAGCCTCTGCTGCTGGCACAGCTTACGTGTGCGTATGAAAAATCAGCATCGACCTAGCCTTGAAATTGCATTCAGAACCTTCGACGATGTCAAAGTGCCCGTCGAGAATTTGATCGGAGATGAAGGCGATGGTCTGAAGATCATCTTGTCCAAGTCAGTCAAAATCCATGTTCACGTTTGTGACTGCTGACCGCTTCGTTCTAGTTTCGTGAGCGATCAAGAAGCTAACAGTTTTTGTTAGCTGATCAAGCAACAGAACCACGAGAGGTGGAATATGGTAACGATAACAGCCAGATGGGCTCGGTTCATCACTGAAGAGGCGTTCAAGTGGTAAATTCTCCGATTCAGAGAAAGTTTGCGAGGCTGATACATTTTACAGGTCACATCAGCGTGAAGTGTTTGGCAAGCCTCTGATTGATCGTGAGCTATTCTGCTACTTGTAATACGGTCTCTGATAGTCTTTACTGCTGGCAGAGCCAGTTATTCGAGCGAAGGTTTGCGAACAAGAATCATCATCGAAGCAAACCGACTAATTCGTGATAGTTCGGAGACATGTTTGCATCATGTGAAGCTTTACAGAGCTGGCTCGAGACCATCACGCACCAGATGTGCACTATGAGCTGTAAGCCATTCAATTTTATCTTTGATTATGCTCACCTCGTGCAGACAAGGAGCAAGCTAAGCATCTCGCCGGGCCTATTGGACTTCTCAAGTACTACTCTACTCGCGTTATTCATGACGTCGTCGACAACGCAGTTCAGAGTAAGTCAGCTGAGATTTTGATCTGCCTTCGCTCATTGATTTTACGAATCAATAGTTCTAGGCGGTAGAGGAATAACCAAGGCTAGTCTCTTCTACACAGTATCGTTCCGATTCTGAGTTCAATGACAGGGCGGAATGGGAATGTACATCGAAATAGCTCAAAGAACATACAAGGTTTGCTGTCTCTACTGATTTTGGCCCTTCTTTCTGATCAGTCTTGGCTTGCATTCAGTTCGATGCCATCCTAGGCGGGTCAGAGGAAGTGCTCCGCGACTTGGGTGTGAAGCAAGCGATGAAACAGGTGAGAACGATACTCTGGCTGTACTTCTTTTGCTAAAAAGTCAATCAGATGCCGAAAGCGGTGCTCTAGATCACAACAAGGGTTCCTCCTCCTCTGTTATATTGTATTGGCAGTGTATCTATGCATGCATTGGTATTATGTTGCATCTGCGTGAAATCTAAGTGGTCTTCATCTCTAGTAATTTCTCCTCTTCAAGGGCTGTTGTTTTGCCTGCGGGCTGGGGTAGTCTTTGGTAGTGACCACGACAGCACCGACCCTAGACCAGTCGCGAAGAGCATCACAAGCCACACCAGGCGACCAGACAAGATGTGAGGGTGAGATATTGAAAAGGCGAATAAGGTCGAGGCAGCACTTGGCGAGATGGCGCGCATAGCTGCAGATCCAGTTTGCGAGAGGCCCTGCAGCTAAAGATCAGCTCAGATATCAGGCACGATCAAAAAACGCACGTTCATAGTGCCCAAGGCTGATTTCGAGGGCGAGACTGAATTGATCAACAGCATGTTACAGCTCGAACCCTAAGCGGAATGAGAACACATTGGGTGACTAGTATTGTGCATACCATGTTACCCAATCTGCAGAAACGTCAGCGACAGAAGAAGGCAACAGCGTGGACACTCACGCAGTGCAAGCTAAAGCAACGAAGAAGGCTACCATGGCTGCTGTGCCCTTGAGATAGCTAGACACAGCTAGCGTTACGACCGCAGCGGGAAAGAAGTTGATGAATATTTGGTACAGCGCTGATTCGAGCGATTAATGAGTCGTTTGCGCAAAGGTCTAGAACATACCTGTCGTTCCAAGACGGGACTGTAAGCCTCCGAATAGTACGCTTTGAACAAAGATGACCACTGTAGCGCGTTTCGCTTCAGGCCGAGATGATCGCTGCTACGGGATAGCGAGCTTACTAAACGCCCTCGTTGCCAGCGCGTTCCCAATCTGCGCCGGCTTCAACCCAAGTCCACCATCTTGTTGAGGTGTAAAAGCGAATAAAGGCTGGATGACCATAAGCCCATTTGTGAAGAAGCTGAACATGCTGTAATTGACGAGGACGATTTGGATCTTGCGGTCTTGAAGTAGCGACATGACTGTAGGTGGTGCTTCTTTTTGAGGTGCAGGTAGAAGAGGTGCGGCTTCGTCTGCTTCTGTTACATCTTTACTTTCGGACTGATCGATCTTGGAAGCCAAAGTCTACATGCCAGAAATCAGCCATGCCAATGGAAAGAGCATGATGGCTTACCTCTTTCAAGAACAGCAGACCGAGTAAAGACGCCAGTAAGGGCAAACAAGCTGCAGCAATACAAGGCAAGAGGTAAGGGAAGCGAGTCAATAGCCAATTGCCGCCAAAGACTCGAGGAAAGCGATCAACAGGGTTGGCTAGTTGTCCACCAAGCGTTTGACCGAGAGCGACACCGATGCTGTATGTTAAAGGCCTGCATGACGGTTCAGACAGGAGGATAGAGATAGCAATACACAACAGACATGAGGGCAAAGACCTTTCCTTCGTTCGTTTTATCCGTCAATTCCCCTAATGCGCTCTTGAGCACGCCAGCATTACCGTCTGCAGGCTACTGTCAACAACACGCTGTCTGAACATGCTGGACGTACTCAGTACACCAGATAAACAGCGAGCACCAATCATGGCAGGTAGCGATCTGCTTAGACCAAACAGAACAACGCTAAACGCTGCTCCAAACAAGCCGAAGCACAGCGTTGGCCGTCGTCCAATCCTGTCTGATAGTCTTCCCCACTGGAATTCATTGTAAGGCTCCATTCAAACACAGTTTTTGACTACACTGACTTGTAGGATGGTCAAGAACTGTGCAATGGCAAAGGCCGACTCTATATAACCGCTATAGTAGCCCACGGTTTTTGCTGAATCGGTAATGTGAAGATCCGCAACTGGTTCACAGAGCCAGGTGTGAGCTGACACGGCAGGTTTTTCATTGATCTGGCGTCACCTTGCTGATTCACGAATGGAAACTGGCAGAGTATTTCCCTCAGATGAGCAGCCTGAGGGTGTTTGATGGGTTGATATAGCATACAATGACGGTAAAAGCGACAGGCTCAGAGATGCGCATGAACATTAATATCGCTAGTTGTAGCTTTGGCAGCGGTGTCACAGAAGATTTCGCAGCTGAATTGGGCAGCAGAACATCTCTTTCTGAAGACATGATATCTTGAACGCCTTCGAAGGTATAATAGAGCTCTGGTATAGCAGCAGTCTGGGTATGATTCTAGTTCGTGGGAATCCTCCAAAACAACTTCATACGAAATTGACGCCGTTCGGGGTCAACCGAATGCTTAGGAATATCTACTCTTCAAGCTTTGGGAGCGATGATGATAAGTACTGTGACACTGTAAATTGTTGAACGCATCATGTCTTATACATATATACAATCCGGATAGCATGCGCTCGCAAATCAGGTGCAGCGGACAAGATTCGATCATCAAGCGAGGACCCATTTCCGATACTGCGAGCAAGCGACCAATATTCGCAACTGCGTACAAATCAGCACCACAAAGCGATAGTATGGTCTCACTTACGAAAGCTTCATCCCTCTTCCGGACTTGATAGAACGCTTGACTCTGTTTGAAGCCATTAGCGCAAAGCCCGGAAACAGTCAAATTCAACGGACCGTCTTATCTTCTAGCGTAATTTCCAATCCATCACCTATCCCTTGTAATCCCAAACCATCAGCAGCTTGCCAAGATTGAATCTTCTTGACTGCTGTGATGAGTTTCAATTCGAAAGAAGCATAAGGTGTAGGCGCTTCATGTCGTTTGATATGGATGCCTCGGTAAAAGTGGATATGATCTGCTGTAATCGTAAGGTTGCCTTTGCCTGAATCATAATTGGCAAAACAGCCTTTAAAAACAAATCTTAGCTATTCCTTACTATCAACCCATAAACGGGGCTTACTAAAGACACCAAAGTTCTCCAAAGGCAAATCTTCACCCCTCGCCAATGACCTCAAATTGGCAAACGAAATCGCTTTCTGACCCGTAGCCATCTCGCTACTTCTTTCCGCAAGATCAACAGCAGTCTTGAAATAGCCCGTAAATTTGGCCGCTCGACTCGTAGGCGCAGGAGTAGGCGGTTCAACTTGGCCTTCTGCGGTCTCAGCTTTGACTTTCGGTTCTGGAATAGTCGAGAGTAAAAGTGGATTAGCTTGAAGTTGGCTGAATACTAGTTGAGCGTTTGTGGGTACGCCTAGATAGAGCGAACGTTGGAGGTTGAGGTATTTTGCTAGTTCGGGATTGGATTTGGCTAATGGTTGACCGCCGAAAAGAGCTAGTCCGATGAAAGCGGATGTACAGCGGGCCAGCATGTGGGCTGTTGTAAAGTAGAGCAGAATGGAAGTCGCAGCGAAAATTGCGGCAAACTTCAGCCTAGGTCCTTTAGGAACGGCTGGCGCAAACATACTGCGATATTGGTCAGACAGGAATGGCGGACACGAGAAGACACCCACTTTTGAGCACGCTCGTGTACATCGGCTATTGTGCCAGTAACGACTTGTATAGGCTGGCCATGCCGCCGTATTCTATCTGTCCAGCGTACTCGCAGACCTAGCGGCGCTTTCAAAGGAGACGACACGGTCTGAAGCACTGTAGAGGCGAAAGAGTTGGTTCGTTCCAACTTTGGTTGATCATTCAATTGTTCTTCGGCTCTAGTGACTTCTGTAGCGAAGGAATTGTCGAGCATGGAATCCACTTCATCGGCTAACAAAGCTGCATCTTGTTCTGTTTGCTTTGCATCATCTGCTATCTCTTTCGAAGTAGATTTGAATATCGCAAAGATCGGTGCTTCGAAGAAAGTAGGAAAGACCAGATAGAGGGCAAAGAATGCAAAGAGCGCTGGCAGAAGCACGTTGAGATACCACAGAGTAGCGTACAGAATGGCCCATGAAGTCGAAGCGGTCTTGTTCTGCCATGTTGCGACTCGTATGAGCGCCTTAGCAAAGGGCGCCCAAGTCCTGGCGATGCTAAGGTATAATCTGCCAACGTTATGCTGCAAGACGCTAGAGACCATAGCTTCATTCGGCGAAGGAGACAAGTTATCAGGAGCAGGTAGACGTCCATGTAGCTTGCTGCTGGGATCAATATCTTCCTCCCACGTTTTTACGCTGACCACCCGCTGCAAGAAATGACGTGCATCAACGCGAAGACATCAAAGACCAGGGCTGGATTCACTTTGGATAGCAATATACTTGAATGCTTTGCTGTTGCCTTTGCTGAGACCGGCTGCTCGCTTTTGAGTTCCGCTTGAGCTACCATCACTTTCTGTTCACTTGGTAACAATGTTGGAGCCATGCCGCCTCGACCTCCTTCAGGATTACAGCGAGATGTCTTTAATCTGTACAAGCACTTCTTGTCAGCCCTTTGCTCTTCTATTGAGCCTTGCTGCAGAGACTCACCTTGACAGAGACAGGCAATTGATCAGAACCAAGCCTGAAGTGCGCCACTATTCATGATCAGTGACTGTGCAAAGAGCCTCATGTTTTATCGCTAGACGTCAAGGCCGGGCTGGTATCAATATGTACAACATCAATTTCGTGTAAATGGAGCTCGACTAGGCAAAAGAGACGTCGCAGCCATGTTTGTCAATATCTCGCTTTGGATCGATAGCGGCTGACTAGTAGCTTGTACAGTGAATACAGCATACGGGTAAGCGGCTCGTCGCATTCCATTAACCGAGAACTGAAGCAGAGAGACAGCAAGGGAAAAAGATGCTCGAAGTCTATCGATCACCACACATCAAGAATGTCGCTCCTCTATCAGAGGATCATTACCCGTTAGGATTCGCTGCTTCCGGAGATCGACCATTACCACAAAAGACAAAAGTCACGCTCGATAACAACCTCTAACATACATGTCGTTCCCCATCACCTGCTCCAACTACTCGACACTGGCGAGAGCAGAAACTCTTCTTACATTTTGTACAAGTTGCTATAACACACAAACCAAGTCAGTACAATCATCATCAGCGAAAAGAAACAAGTTCACGGAAATTCAAACCCTTTCGCTGACAGAAGGCGCAGCGGGATTTCGCATTGATGATGCTGTTGGCTTCTAGTTGGGACAGCGTCGGATCCAAATGAGCATTACTAAGGAAAGATTGTCGTAATAGACTAGATCGCTGCTGTAGATAAGAAGGTCGGTGACTTGACGTAGGCGTAGGCGCTTGTATCGTAATCGGCGGTGGACTGCTCTCTTCCTCTTCTCCTTCTTCCTCCTCTTCTGGCTCTTCAGTCCACTGCAAAGCCTCTGCATCCCTCTGTAAAATCCCTTCCAACGCACTCGTTGCGCTCTCCGTCTTTTTCTCGCTCAAACTCCCATAAGACAAAACATGCTTTAAAGCCGAACCAGCTTGCAACGCCAAAGTCTTTGCTCTCCAACTTTGTTTCACTTCCGAACCTTTGTACAAATCCGATAAACTGACATACGAGCTCGTTCGTGAAGTAGGTGCGCCAGACCAGAGTGATGAAATTGAAGTAGTAGATTCTCGAGCGTAGAGTGAGGATGAAGGAACACCAACTGATTCGATCGAGATTTGAGTGCTGACGCTGTCTGTTCGAACTCGATTCACCGTAGGTGCGCGAAAGGATGCTACTGATCTAATTGAGCGGGATTGTTGCTTCCATGGTGCTTGTGATGAGACGGCAGGCGAAATAGGTGAAGCAGGTTCGTCCGCAAAAGTAAATTTCGGTTTTCGAGGTGGAGTACCGATCACGGGCATGTCTGGTGAGCTTGAAATAGACGGAGCGGATAGCTTGCGTTCAAAAGAAGGCTGTCGAAGGGAATGATGCACTCTTTCGGTCACTTGGTAGCTTTGCATACGCAGGGGTGACGGTTTAATGTGTTTGAGCACTGCGACGACTGGCGAGACTTTGGGTGGTGATAAAGGCGTATCAAGCAATTCACTAGGCGAAAGCAAAGGTTCCCAAGGTGCACGAGGTGTGGTCTTTGCATGATCTGTTTTAGGCGAATGAAATCGATGGTAATTGCGCTGTTTCGCAATCAGGTTCATCTCTTCTTCCCTTTCTTTAGCAATTCGGATCATGTCGATGCGGTACTTTGCTTTCTGTACTAAATCTTCGGCTTGCTTTTGACCTCCAAGACTTCCAGGTAGCTTTTGCACAGAAATGGCTTTTTGAAACCATTCCAGTGATTCTGAATGATCGGCGGGTTCATTCGTCCCGTGCTGACCAGATGGATAGCTACTGAGTGCGAGTAAATAGCAAAGAGAGATGTAAGAGCCGCGAGCGAGGACTTCAAAATTGTCTAGCGAGACTGATTGTTGAAGCTGATTCGTTTCGGCAGATAAAGAGCGACGTAAAGACTTGAAGACTGCATGTTGCGTTAGACGATAAGCGACTCTTGCACCTTTGCAGTACCTTAAGGATGGAAATGTGAGCGCAGGTTAGTGATTTTAGTGACAGACATACAGATCTTCGCCTTTCTCCTTTGCATCCATTTTCTCGTCCCCGTGACTAGGAGCAAACAATTTGCCGATCCGATAAAGGGAAGTGAGGGCAAAAGCGAGATCACAAAGCGTGTCGGTGCTCATTTCTCTTCTTTGCGACGAAGTGCCAGATTCTTGAGCAGATGACAGTGATGATAGTGAGCTATGAGAGCCATGCATTCCACCGATACCTTCATCAGAATCGTCTGAAGGTGCTTCAGCTCGACATGACGGTTTGACGCTTGTTTCCGATTCGATCTCTAGACCTTTGATATACCAATGTGCAGCTTGTCTGTAGTCCGCAGAGATGCACAGAGGAGATTTAGGACTCTTGGGACTCTTAGGCGAGTGGTGATGGTGATGCTTTCCATCTCCCAGTTTTGGGTTGTGCAAGCCTTGCTGATACAGATGACCGAGCGATAGACAAGCTGCTGAGCTGCCTAATTGAGAAGCTTTCTTGAAACAAGAGAGCGCTTTGCCATATGCATGCTGGATCAGTGCATTCTAGCCAATTGCAAAAACGTGGGACCTTCAGAGTGCGGATCTCGATAGTTGGACAGGCAAAGACTCACCTGAGCTTCCCACAGCAACTCATCCACATTCAGATCCTCGTCGCCTTCCTCCCCTTGACTGCTCTCCTCATCTCCCTCGTCCACTTCGGCCAAAACACTCGTTTCGGAATTCTGGCGCAGGAAATCGAAAGGATTCAACCTGTTCAGCCAAGTCGAAGGCGATCCAGGCTGAGCGAGACGACTTTCATTCGGTGTGCTCATTCACCCACTTTGCGTCAGGTGAGTGGTGATTTTGGGGAAACAAAGCAATCATGCAAGTTGACATGTTACAACTTGACTTGTTGGGCACTTGGAATCGCTGCAGGCTAGTGTAAAACTTGCATAGATTTTATCCCGGATAATGTACATTTGATGATGTGACTTTGACAGACGTCAGATCATCTCAGCCTTCTGATCATTGCCAGACGACTGCATCACGACAATAACGGTCTAGCCTCTTCCGCAACACTCAAACGATCCTCGAAAGGCGGGTAGCAAGGAGGTCGACCTCTTCCCGGTGTAGTCCCATCACTCTCTTCACCAGGATAAGGGTAAGGCTGAATACGAATATCGTTTGGACGATAAGACCAACCGCCAGGAAAAGGGTATGGTTGAATCTTGTAAGTGTTATCGTGCGCGTGAAAGGGTTGCCAGGGTCCTTTCTCGTCGTTCAATGGGATACGACCTTCTTCATCTGGTTCAGGATAAGGCTGGACTCGAATGTCCCCATTGGCGGTAAAGGTCTTGTTGGCTTCTACTCTTCTCACACCTGCAATCTCATTAGTCTCGGCCTTCTAGTATCGCGCAACACTGACCAGCAACACTTGACAAATCTTGTTCCCATTCACTCAGGCTCTTTACTCGCACATTCGATCCATTGACAAAGGCGATACCGGAAAAGATCTTATGCTCGTATCGCTGAATGACGAGCGCGCCTTTGTGTAGTAAGAGTTGTTCGACTTTGTCCAAGTCAGCCCAAGGTTCTAAGCTGACGAGAAAGGATTGTGGTTTGTTGAAGAGGGACAAGATGTAGGTAAGGGGAAAGACGACGAGCTGCAGGAAGCGAGTCAAGCCTAGGCTGAAGTTAGTTTCGAGCTTGAGCACCCAGGGAAGAAGGCTTACTGGCTTTGATAGCTTCGAACATTGTCTTCATTATAGTCCTATCGTTGATGGCGCTCAGAGTAATGGGACAGGAAGCGAAAGGTTGAGACAATAGAAAAGCGGTGGTCTATTTCAGGCGATGTCCGTTCAGCGATGCTGGCTGTGCCTACACACAGCATGGTTGGCGTACGAGTGAAACAGATTGCAGTGTCACCAATATGGGCGGGCGATGAGTGGATCAACAAAGACACAGGACAAATAGGGCATAGCAAAGAGGCCAGAACAGAGCCAGGGCGGCAGAGACATAACCAGAGGAATGAGATGACAGTCCTACGCACTTTGATACAGACGAGATTACAATACAGGGAGTACAGCATATACAGCGTCCATGCAGGGGTCGAATAAGTAATAGACGCACTCAAAGCACTTCTATCGTTCCCGCATCCATCGTATGCACTTCCTGATCAGCCTCGACACGCTTGACACCTATTTCGACATTGAGCAAGACATCAGAAGCCACCTTCCGGTAACTCACCCTCTACTTCCTGAGCCAGCGTTTCCTGCCAGGCCTCTGCAGTATTTATGTCGGCTAAGGGAGCACGAAAAGCATAGCCTCTGAAGCTTCCAAAGTCATAGGTATGCGTGATGAGGACCGATTTCGCTTCCAAAGCAGTTTTGAGTTCGCTCAGCGCTTGTGGACCGGCTGATGTCTCGAGCGTCACAATGTAAGATTTGGCTGAGGCGAGTGTCATGAGGGCTACTAGGGTGAAATTGACTGCCGCTGTGAGGAGATGCATGTCACGGTTTGCGGCAAAGAGATGGGTTGGTCCAATACTACGGTGTATTGCTTGCGAAGTCCTCTGTCTCTGCTACCACTGCTACTGCTTGCTGCTATGCCTCCCAAAGCTGCTGCTGAGCGCATCGTCCCGCTCTCAGACACTTCATCAATGTCTGCTGCAAACGGGCCAAGCTATAACGTATCCGCGTGGCAGCAAGGATGCTCTTGTCTATTGCAACTCTGTCAGACACAAAGATTGATGAACACCTTGCGCGAAAAGATTCGGTATTTTCTATATCTGAACCGGCCTGGGATCTACAAATTCTCGCAGCAGTCGCTCAAGACGGTCGACATGTTGCGTCAACGCCCCCGGTTTTGACCACTGCTCTACCTTGAAGATTATCCATTCTTCTCGTAACGGATGTAAGCGGAAGCTACCTTCAGTCATCTGTCGACTTTCGAGAATCTGCTTCAATAGACCAGCGAGAGGCTACTAGACGTATCTGTCATACATTACCTGCATTCTTGCCGCTACTGGCAGCAAATCGTCGAGTAAGCCAAGCCAGATAGGATCACCTGACCGTTTCTTTCCCTTTGTCTTTTCTCTTGCATTCTTGTTCTCGTCCGTGTTCGTTCTTCTTCCTCAACCAGCACTCTGGCATCACCAGCGTTGCCTGATATCGAAGCAAGACTAGGTATACATCTATGTCTGCTTCCAATAATTACGCCGTTATCGGCAACAGTCACCTGCCAGGTGGCAAGGATTACAGGGCTCTGAATACTTCTTCGATCCCCGCTACTGCTTTCGGACAATTGTTGGGACGATTTGCTGTCCCTGCACAAAGTGTATACCCGCTGATTGCGATCTATTGCGGAGCTTCGAGGCACAAGGGATCGTACACATTTGACGCTTCATTCAGGTCAAGACACGAAAACTTCGACGTTGATCAAATTCAAAGCGTCGAGGAATGGACGCACAACAATGAGGCAGCGAACGATGCCTTCGAGCATCTTTACAAGACTTTTCATGGTAGATGCTTTCCGCAGCGCACAAATTGTGACTGAAACTTTTCGCAGGTAAGGGAGCCCGCAGTATATCGATCAATCCAAGGGCTCTGCACCATTGTCTCATCACCCAGCAGTTGGATTGGATTGAGGTGTACGATAATAAGCCTTACTTCCGTTATTGCAGTACGCAAGCCGACCTGCAAGATATACACAAGGTGATGGACCGACACGCTAGTCTCAGGACCAATCCTAGAAGGGCGTTGGCAGCGCAAAAGTGGTTGGAAGGACAGAAAGATCTGGCAACGGCGGCATTGGACAAGACAATCGACTACCTGCGCATTGATAACGGCCAACAAGGAACCACACACGTTCCGAAGGCGTGTGGCTCCTACCGACTATTGTTGCTCTTAGTACGTGCTCGCAAGCATAAATACATCAGTAAGCTAATTACGTCGATCAGCCTCCACTAGCAGTTATCAGCCAAAGGTCATATCGCTCATAGATAACACTGCATCTATGGTTTCTGCTTCTGAAGATCCTATCAAGCGGAAAGATGAAATGAGTCAGTGGGTCTGCTTGCCCGCGCTCTCTGCTGACCCGACTATCGTGATCGCAGTGAAAACCATTCTTCACTCCCTCCCTCGCAAGTATCCAGAAGATAAAATGCTTTTGCATCCCGTTGGCAGGCAAACTCTCGGCTCGACCGTCGGTTATGCCTTAGGCTTTGCAGCTGGAACGCACAGCCCACTCTTTTCGCCAGAGTAGCGGAACCTAGCGAAAGTTCTTTGGATGATCTACACTGGCAAACCCAACCTCGAGGAACTGCCTTCTTATACAGCGGCATATGAAATGAGCAACACAATCACCTATTTGCGCCAACATAACGGCAAACGAAACTCTACGGGTATTGACAAAGGGATATGGTGCCTACCTGATATTGTTGCTCTCAGTACGCATTTGCCACAATCAGAGCGTGTCCTATCAGACTCACATTGTTTCAGCTGGCTCCAGTGAATATCAACCACGTGTTGTATCGCTCGCAGCAAACAATACTACAGTCATGGTTGTCGCGTCTAAAGATCCCATTAGCCGAAAGAATGAAATGAGTCAGTCGGTCTACTTTTGTCGCAGATCTTCTCTCACGGGCTTTCGCTGTCACAGTGAACACCATCCTTCATTCACTCCTTCGCACACATCCAGAAGATACAATGATCTTGCATCCGGATAGATGGCACACCCTCGGCTCAAACATCGGTTATGCGCAGGGCTTCGCAGCTGAAGCGCACAACACGCATTTGTCAACAGAACTACGGAACCTGGCGATGATCCTGTGGATGATTTATACTGGACGCGGTCTTGATGGAATACCGTCCAAGACAGCAACTCAGATAGCGGAGAAAACCACTCCGCGCCAGACTCAGGTAAGTTGCTTGGTCTTTTGCCTCGATTTCCCTGATATATATTCTACACAGCCTGGCTGGCTTAAGGCTTCAGTCCCCTACGAACAGCATCAATGGCCTCATCAAGCTCCACAAGCTGCTCACGATCAGCGGAGCTAGATACGTCGGCCATCGTAAGAGCAATTGGACATTTGACTGTCGTACATATATGCCAGTTTCACTTTCGCGTCTTGCTTTGTACCAATACTTTTACACATAATGCATAAGGAAACGGAATAGTTATCCGTCGACCCCAATTGACAAAAGCGGGTCAGATCTAGAAGCGAGCAGAAGAAGTTCGAGAGATATCCGACCGCTAGTGTAGAAGTAGACTAGCCTTCTCCAGACAACTCAACCCGATTTAGCACCAGGTGTCTAAAGTGAACGCTGCAGATCGGAGACCAATATGCGACTCTGTGGAGCCTGAGACCAATCACTGGCGGTGACAGCAGTCCCAAAGCTGTTTTATACTATCTTTACACTGGAATACTCATCATGTGCGCTTCCAGAATGCACTGGAGGTTTAGGTTCAAATCTTTGCCGATTTTGCTGCATCCGACTTGGGTTCTCCTCCTGCTCGACATCAATTTAGCTAGAGATTCTGGCGGTATATCAGACTGGCGTACCATATGCATACCCATCAACTTGTCGAATATCCTTTGCAGCACTGCACCGAGACACTCTGTCTTTGACGAATTGCTCCAATCTAGGCTTCAAGCTTGTTTCAGCGAGATTGAAATCGTCCACTGTTCCTATTCTGAGGATGCTGTTGCCAGGGAACCCTTCGCCAACTCGATACATTAGGGTACCGCAGACGGAACAAAAGTGATTGGTCATTAGGTTGCCTGTTGTGATTGTTTTGCGAATGCTGTAAGTGGACAACTTCTCTTGACCCCTCAAATGCTTCAGGTGGGTATCTTTGACGACAAAGTTGGAAGCAAACATGGATGCTGTGAGCTTTCGACAGTCGGTGCAGTTGCATAGGAAAGTATCGACCAATCCAGGCTTCGACAGAGGCTATTCCACAATGAACATGAGTGTTGGATCGTTGAGCCGATGATGTAGACCCTTACAAATGCCAATTGAACTTGTCCACAAAAGCAAGTAGCAGTCGCTTCATCAGCCCTTGAGTACCCATCAGTGGCTTCTCCAGCTAGCGGAAAGTATGGCTTCTGTTTGTCTGAATCGCGAACAGACATGTTGTTGTAGAATGTATGTAGCAGCGAGTGATGACAGTGCAGTGCTCGTCCGAGTTCAAGTTGCGAGTTGATGATCTGCAGACTGGAGACTGCCTCGTAATTCTGCAACCCACTCCTACCAAACAGCGGTATCACCATTTCCGCATCCTTGTCTCGGCCATTCAGACCAATGCTGCACATGACAACAAGATACGTCACGCAACGTCTCGCGACGTGTTACCTTACCGAGTTTGCCTCGCCTTGCAATCAAGCTCTTGGGTTGACGGTCTGCGAATCACGATCGCGCTTTCAACGGATCCCAATTCCGCTTTGTTTCAGTATCTGCAGCGGAATTGCTGAAATCAGCTGGAAAGATGGATTTGAGGACTGTTCGAGATACCTCAACTGCGCTGAAAGGTTCGTGCGAATATAGTCTTTTCAGGCGTTCACTCACTTTAGTACAGAAAACATGTCTGGCCGTAGGCCTAACGATACTGTCTTCGTCTTCCCACTACCCGTTGATGCTCGGTATATCTGGGCAAATAGCAAGATCCTCTCGCAACGTTCAGGCTATTTTCGGGACATGTTTGCATTTGAAGGTGATGAGAGAAGGTCCACAGATAGCTCGTCAAGGGCAATATCAGCTGCAACAGGGGATCAACAGTCTGGAGGAGAGAATTCGTCAAGCAAGAGCAAAGAGCTTTCTCTCGCCAACACCCAACAGCGCAATAGTTCAAACGAAGTTGATAAAGCCGAGCACGTCGTCACTATCACTGCGCATGACTATGTCACCTATCGCTCTCTACTTGGTCATTTGCTTACAGCCGAACCAATTTACTATGCGCCGCTAGAATCACTTGGTTTTGAGGGCGATAGCGGTTTAGATGAGGAAAGGCCGTGTCCAAAGACAGTGTATAGACTCGCACAGTGAGCTTGTTATCGGCTCGCAGCAAATACAGCTCACAGGGTTTATAGCGAGCTCCGTATGAATGAACTTCAGCAACATGCATTAGCCAACCTTACCAGTCAGATCACGACTGTGAATGCGGAAGAAGAGTTGTTCTCTGACCTGTGTGCGGATTACTCTGAGGTAAGCCTTCGACACGAAGATTTTATTATTAAGCTGATGAGCACTGCAGATCCGAAGGGCAATTTGGGCTCGTTGGCAATGGTCCGAGAAGAAAGGATCGCCTCAGCCTGCCTCTACAGCTGCATGAGCTGCGTTCAGCTACGAGCTTGCTACGGAATGGCGCTGTGTTGTAGTGCTGGATACTTGTTGAGAACCAGTATTGATTGCCATGGACGGACAAAGCATCTTACTTACAAGTGCGCTCACCACTAATGTATTCTATCTAGCATACTGATTCAGTATCGGTGCAGCCTTCCGTCCTTACCTCCTCCGCTCTCTCGCGCCTTACCCCGCATTTCGCTGTTTTCCCGTCGTTTGTCCAAATACTGTTCTTCCGCAACGTCCAGGAAAGCTATAATCAAATCAGATTCGCTTCTACTACACCAACGTACAACCATAGAAGAATGAGCTGCCAAGTAACCGTTACTTACCCACACGGGGAGGACTTCAAAATGGACTACGTATTGTTGACTATCTCTCACATGCCTTCCATGAACTCATCGAGTCTGCAGTACATTAACAATCATATGCCACTCGCGTTCAAAAAGTGGAAACCACACGGAATGACTGGCTATTCAGGTCAGCTCAATAGCCTCATTCAAGGCTCAAGCTGATATTCTACAGTGGCTCAATCCGAGAACAAAGACGGCGTGAGCTCTCTTTGATTAAGCAGGACCGTTTGCTTAGATACATTGAGACAGTCCTTTAACGTTCTCGCTGTTCTCAATTTCGAATCTTCGGACAAAGCCAAAGCTGGTCTGGCTGATAAGGGCGCTGTTGACGGTAAGCACCTGCGGTTGCCCTAGATGACGCTGATCAACTAATAATACAGAGATCATGGCTGATGGTATGTAAGATCATTGGCTTTCATTTACGTCGCTGAACTGGTGTCGAAGTGGGTAACTACACCAAAGCCAAACCTGAGATTACTGTTTGCAACGTTACTGGATCTGCTTGAGTGGGAAGGAGCAGGGCGGAGCAAAGCTTGGAATTTTATGCGATGAAATGCAATCGTGAAATGTCGAATATCTTTATGAAAAGGATGACAGAGGTCTGTTATTCGCCTTGTATCGAAGCACTCTTCAGGTATCCTTGTTGATGTCACTGTCGAGAATTTGACTATGCAATTGGTTGCTTCTGATCAAGCACTCCAAACCTTCCAAAGCATCTCAAGATGGGCAAGTCAGGTACTACTCCTCTACTCTTGCATACAATCGAATGCTCATGCTCTTCACAGCAAAGATGATGAAGCGACCAACGAAATCCGAGGTGCGCCTTCAAAAATTCGTCTACTTTGCTGTAATCGTTCGACTGAGGCTGGGTTATGTTAGAAAATGGGACTGAGTGAAACAAAGTCTAAGTCAAAGAACCCTTCTTCCGCTCCCAAGGCCAAAGTAGCAAAAAAGCCTACCAAACGCAAACGCGGGCATTCTCTTTCACCTGTTGGCGATGAAGACGTTTCGATGGATGTAGCGGGTATGCAAGAAGCTAAAAGAACGATACAAGAATCTATAGCTGCTAAAGAGATGCAAATGGATGAGGTGCAAGTAGAGGGAGGGCCGAAAAAGAAAAAGGGCGATCATGGGACTGGTGCGGGTATCAAGAAGGGGAGGTTGGTTGATGCAGAGGGGAAGGAGGTAGACTATTTGAACATGTATCAGAAGGGCAGCAAGAGGAAGGTCTGATCGGCAATCTATACGTTCTGGCTGGCCGCGTATATTGGTAAGCCCCATTGATGCTGTGTGAATTTGTCCTTGACGCATGCACTGTCTAGCATCTGGTGTGGATTCGTCGCGCGGCTATGAGGCAGCCACCGACATCGCCATTAAGAAGCTCTGCTTCGGCATACACTCAATACATACCTCAAGAAGGTAAAGTGCTATGCATCATCAAGCGCCAACGCGACACAGCAAATCAGCTGCTATGTCTATACATGAACAGCAATCCGCAACACAGGAACGGCCGAACCTTATGAAATGGCTTGCTAGCAAGCTTGACGCGTAGTGATTAGAGGGGACAGGGCACGATACATAGTGATGTAGGACCGGCTTGTACAATGTGCATTTCGGCAGCCATTTTCATGACCCGACATGGTAATTGCGATTTGCCAAGTGGTTCCGACATTCCCTTTTGCCCCTGTCCACCACTACTTTCACTTGTACTCTTTGTCTTCAAGCACAACACACACTCATTCAGTACAAAGAACGTCATTACGGCCTCCTCTGCAGTAACATTATACCCGGAAGAGTTCGATTCTTTGTTTCCTTTGCAAAGCAGTGCCGCGCCTTTACCTCGAACGCCCCTCGCCCCATCAATCAAGCACACGTACACAGCTTGACGCCGCACTACTGCTTTGAACCTCAACGCCCATCTGCCCATCCCACGGAGAAAAACAAGAGGAGAAATGTCGCGCAGTGCCAACTTCTTTGCACAATCCTTTGCTTCAGCCGCCCCTGTCCCTTCCACTTCAAAGCTCGCTCAACCCATCTCACTCTCCAGTATCCTCAAACCAAACACGACAGCACCAACAATCTCAGACCTCTCTTCAAGACTAGACGAAGCTGTTGCAGCCTTATCCCAAGAATCCACTTTCTCCGACTCTGACGACTGTTGCGATGACTGTTCTTCTGACTACGATGAAGAATATTGGGAAGTAGAAGGAGAAGGGTTCAGTACGCCTTCAAGCAGCGTTTCTTCTATTCATACATCTTTTCCATTGAAACCGGCTTTGAGATCTGCGCATTCTACGGGATCAGAAGGAAGGAAAGCGAGCTTTAGTGAGGAACCGCCGAAAGTGGCTAGGACTTATTCTGCGAGCGAATATTCGAGGTGAGGGTTCATTTTCTACCCATTTTGGATCATGTCCTGATTTACAATTGTTATGTAGAGCGGGACCGACGCCTAAAAGGACCAATTACAAGTGCTACTTGGAGTCGCTAGAGAAAAAGGAAGAATCGCGCGAGTGTGTTAGGGATACTTTGGACGAGGCCAGGGAAGAGGAGGGGAACGGGGAAGCAAGGCAGGAAGAGGATGATAACGTTGCGGGCTTGATGCTGTGTCGGTTTCCTAGCAAGAGCAAGCGTGCGGTCGACACATGATTATACACCTCACCACCTCGTTCATCACCTATGGCTCAAGTTTGCGTCACTTTGTATTCGGTAAATCGGGATGGCTACAAGAGACAAGGAAGTTATGGTTCGTGCAGTAGCATGATCAGTTCGTTCTCTGCTTGTCTTGTAAGATAGTCGCATTTGAAGGAAGGTACTACTAGCATTAGGATAATCCCACGCTCTGAATTTGCAACCTCTGCATATAGCGGTTTCTCATACATGGATATGTACCACAGAAGCGACCTAAGACATCTTGTAACCCGCATCAGCAGCGATGCTAAGCCCTGTGATTGCGCTGGATGCATCTGACAGCAGGAAGGAAACGATTCTAGACAAGAACCGGTCAACTTGCAGTTTGGATATGTAGATGTACTGAACACACTGCGCAATCTCTTCTGGGCGTGGGACACGGTTGAGCCATGTTTGTGACGCAATGAGCTCCTCTGTGTCTACAGTCTGAAGATCAATGAAGTCCCGTCGCCATGAAGCCTACTCACAAAGACCTTGCTCGACGCATTTTTCAAACATTGGAGTGACGACGGCGCCTAGACACGTTGATTCAGCAGGTGCAAAAACGAGCGCAGTCAGATTCGCAAAGACCTGGACAGATGCTGTTCACTCTTATGCCCTACAGCAGCAGTATGAGCTCTCTAATTAGGCAGAATAGAAGCTAGACGCTAACCTTTGCTCCGTAGTCTTTGGCAGCTACTTTCGACAAGCCGACGACTCCATGCTTTGCTGCTGAATACGCCGATGTAGAAGGAAAGCCTGTCAGTCCGGCCAGAGAGGATATGTTGACCAGTGAGCCATTGGTTTTGAAGTGCTTGAGCTCTTCCCGCATGCAATTCATCACACCACTGGACCGTCGGCTTATGAGCGCCAGTTGCCAGCTTGTTAAGCTTCGAGCTCACGTTAGATTAATGGCCTACATCTATATCAGTACGCAGAAGCCTCAAGCAGGTGTAGAAGGCGTACGATAACCGAATTCCAATCTGCCATACATTCGCATCAATTGTGTCCTCAGCACTAGCGAGTAGTGTAGCCGAACCCTTATCAGAAAGCCTTTCGATGGGCCCTCCCACTTCCGGAGCAATCCCAGCAGCATTGCAAGCGCCATCGAGCGGGCCTAGCTGATCTACCGTTGCAACAATCCACTGTTCGACCTGTTCTGTATCCACGATGTTGACTTTAGAAATCAAGACTTTGCTCGCACCGGCTTCTTTGCAGTCCTGCTTGACCTTCTGAAGCGCTTCCAAATTCATGTCTGCCAGGCTGAGGCAGGCGCCATCTGCAGCGAGCAGCAACGCAGAAGCCTACATGCCACGCCATTGTCAGCAAGATGCCCAAAGACTGACAGCATTCTGAACGCGTTTTGACTCACTCTGCCCATGCCGCTCGCTTGATAATTCCAAACATTCAGCGTCGTTGTTCAGTACCAGCAATTACTTTGACCGATTCACCTGCACCTGTCAAGGCATAAACGCGGCCAGCGTGAGTTGCCCTTTTCAAGCCTAGATCGTAGGGCGCCATGCTTGAACTATTTCTTGTCGCTATCAACGTCGCTAGAAAGCCTAGTCAAGACCGGTTGTCGAAGAATTTGGGTAGCCGACAAGTACTTCCGCCTCTGCCTCGGGGCCGAGTATCATACTATGCGCATAATACATTAAAGAAGAAGCAATGAAATTCGGTCTGGAAGGCAAAGTCGCGTTTGTGTCAGGTGTGAGCCTATTTCACATAGATTATCTGTTGCCGCGTTACTGACTGACAAGGAAACAACAGGGCTCTATGGGAATGGGCAGAGAAATTGCGAAAGACCTATGTGCAGAAGGCGCCTACGTAGTCATTTGTGCCAGAAGGGAGCATGTCTTGCAAGAAGCAAAGGAAATGATCCAACAGAGCATCAGGCACGTTTGCAATCACTCGTCAGGCCACAACACTGGTTGCTCATGTCTCCGCTTCTGATCAAGTAGGCAAGGCAATGGTACAGGCAAAATAGAATACGTTGTTGGCAATTTAATCCATCAAGATCAGATCGAAAGGGCTATCAAGTTCACCACCCAGACCTTTGGTACTCCGGACATTGTCATCGCAAACGTACTCAGTTCCAAGGCTGACTATAGTTTCGACACGACCTCTGTTGCCGATTTCCATCAAGGGCATGATGAGCTCGTTATGAGCGTTGTCAACCTGGCCAAAGAGACTTTGCCCGCTATGCAAAAGAAACAATGGGGTCGCTTCATCAATCTCGGTACAGTTGCTACAAAAGAACCTCACCGGTGTTAGTGTTGTTCTGGTAATTGCATTGTCAGTCACTTACTTTGTGCGTAGGGCTCAACCTCTATTGCAACAATATGTACCGTCTCTGTGCAGTTGGCCTGATCAAATGCTTGGCGAACGAATACGCTCCGTTCGGTATCTGCGTAAACACCATTTCGCCGTGCGCTAGCTTGTTCGCACATGCGTTACGAATTGGGAACTGACGTTTGATATACAGCGGACTGTTTGACGAGCATCTGAGCAATGCTCTCAAGGACAACAGTCGAGCTGCTGGCTTTCCTTTGGTGGAAGAACAGCCGAAGATCATGGTCGGCCGTCCTGGAAGCGTCAACGAGGTAGGCAATGTACACTCTCTGCTACCTGAGTTACAGTGTCGACAGATTTCTGCAATGGCTGTCTTGCTATGCTCTGAGCGAGGTTCATATACTACTGGTCAAAATATTACCATCGACGGTAGGTGGATATACGCTGCGCTAAGAAAAGACTCACGCATGAAAACGCAGGTGGTTGGACTAGGTTTGTGCTCTCGGAAATAGAATGACTTCGGCCAGCTCATTAGCTTCTCTGCAGATGCCTCATGTAAAATAGTGGTTTCCTGTCGATGCTGTGTCAATGCTAAGGTCTTTGTGTCTCTCTCTCGCCCGCCTTGAGCGCACCAGTCGGTTGTGCAGTACTTATGACCATGGATGTTCGCATTGCCGTCGAAGGTCGATCATCAGTCACAAGCACACATCACGCTTATTATACAATGCACAATACGCTAAACAGCTGATGTGGAACAATAGCACAGCATCTTTCAGCTACCGGGTCTGCTCATTGCCTCGGCAGTCCTTGGAGTAAAAGGCTTCTGTCCATAAGGAGTGCGGTCGAGACCTAGCTCTTGCGCAAGTAGATTCAGTGCCATGCGAGCCGAGAAGTATCGGCTGTACGCAAATTGCTATCAAGTCGCACTCAGCATATCACAGATTGGAATTGATTGCTAACATGCTTACCTGGAAGATAGTGTATAGACCCTTTTGTGCAAGTGGTCGCCAATATGTTCGCAATTCTCCTTCTGGATCGATGATGAAGCTGTTACCCTGTGTTGAATTTAAGCATGCGTACGTCACACTAGCTGCAAAGGCGGAAGACTTACCTTTTCCATCCACTCGTCGCACTTCTCGGCCATGTCTTTGCCCTGTCGAAGACACGCAAACATTAGTTGACTGTCTAGGCCGAGACGAAAGTTCACTTGCCATGACGGCTTCGATAGGCGTCTTGGTATCGAAATAGCCATTGGCATAGATGAGAATGTCGGTCTCGAGCTTGGTACCATCTTTCAGTACAACAATTCCTTCTTCTAAATGGTCGACTTCCGCATGTTCAATGCGAATTTTGCCCTCGCCGATAAGTTTACAGAATCCCTTTGGGCCGATTCAGCACAGGCGTCTGACAGCAGCCGGTCATTGCTCACAGTATCAAAGAAGTAACCTCCACTGAGAATACCAGTCATCAATTTCATCCAGCTTCGAAAGAGGTCGAACATACAGATTGAAGTTAACAAGTGCAGCCGCTCCACCACTGAAAGAGGACAATTTAGGATCGTTGAGATGGCTATGAGTGAATAATCGCACCCATGGAATCCATCGTTACCGCGGTAACCACGATCGTACATAGCTTGAAGCATATCCCTACGCAAGCGAATCCGTCAGGTCGTCGCTTCTGTCGTACGAAGAAGCGCATACTTGTCAGCATCTTTGATAGCTTTGAAGAGACGTGGAGCCAGTTCCTTCGCGAAATTAGCTCGCCAGCACCAGTAGAGCTGCCATCAACTCACATAGGTGACGGGGTAAGGAGTACCGAGCCAGGTTGCTCTATCTGCGGACGTGACAGAATAGCCTCCGTTGTCCACTCCATCCTTGATGGTCTCGTATTTGCTGCGCGAGACGAATGAGCCCGATGGGCCGGAGAAAACACCCTTGAACGCACCCATACATCATGCGCACACCTGGTTCTACCGAGATGACATGGGTAGAGCTGCGCTGGATCACTGGCAAAGACGAGCGTGGTGAGTCACGTGGATTCGCGCTGAGCGGAATGGGAGAGACATACTGGTAACATCGAGGCCATTGTCGTAAAGCTCCCAACAAAGATCATGAGCACTGATAGACAGTCGCGATCAGAGAACTGGGCACCAAATAGAACTAGCAAGCTTACGAAGTTGCCGCGCCTACAACAACAGCCTTCTTACCCCTTATGTCTGGCGTGGTGCGGTGACGAGCAGAGTGGACAATAGACCCGCCATGTTTCTCAAATTCGTTCAAACCTGGGATCTTGGGCAGAGCAGGTAGCGTTCCAGTGATGCCAACAGCAATGATGAGGTGTTTTGGATGAAGAATCTTTTGAGAAGAATCCTTCCGGTTGACGGCGACCGTCCTGAACAGGATGATAGTCATGAGGAAAGGCAGTAGAGACACGGTGTGCGACTAACCATCTGCCTGTTTCCTCATCATAGACGGCATTTTGGCCATCGACCTCGGATTCAGTCCATACATTGAAGTCCATGATGGAAGCGTAGTTTTCCTGGGCATACAATAAGCATCTGGCGTGATATCAAGCTGTACAGCACCGCTTACCATGAATTTGCCTAATTGTTGGGCAGCTTTTTTGGAAAGTCAGGATTGACCGAAGTTGTCGGAAACTATAACTCACGAATAAAGTCGGGGAACCAAGTTGGGAACGGCACATAGGGGAACTGATTGGTAGCGGAAGTATTGTGCAAAGAGAGAGAAGCGTATCTGCGCCGCATGTAAACAGATGTAGAGCTTCCATTTGGTGAACATACCGGTTGGTCCATGAAGCTCCAGGAGACAAGCCTTTCTCGACAATCAAGCAGCTGATGCCCAAAACCTTGAAGCGAGCAGCCAGCATCAAACCAGAATGACCCGCGCCTAATGAGATTGTAAATGCATGCTATGGCTGTTGGCTTTGTTGCACTTACCAACAATAACAGCGTCAGGTTGAAACCCGTACAAACATTCTTGCTCGTCTGATCTGAGCTGGTTGTAGGTTCGGGCTTTGCCTAGAGGGTCGATGAGCTTTGGCTTTTCGTATCGAACCTGATCGCCCTTCTCTGGATCGTGGCCGAGCAAGGTGTCGATAGTCGTGCTCATGTTGTAAATTTGCCATGAAGACAAGTCAGCCAACTCTTGCTTTGAGCCAGTCTTGCAATTGGTAGGCGAAAGACGGTAGACGCCGCTTCCAGTGCCATGGGCCCAATCGTAGCCAAAATGAACACTGACAAAGGCTAGATCCAAGCCCATCCATTCGACCTCGGGCGCCTTGTCTGATAAGACTCTGAGGTTCTTGATGCCATTGCGGGACAATCGCTCATTGAGCATGTGTCGAATCTTGTCTCGACCACGCAGCGAGCGCACATCACAGGTCAACTGCGAACGACCTCAAAACTCAGCTGCAAGATTCCACAGAACAGCTTGAAGAGACTCTAACCAGATAAACGTCTCTCCACCAGCCGTCTTTGCACATGGCCTCGACAAGACCTTCAACATTGTTTTGCTTGAACAGCTCTTCAAGCTTTGATGTGTAGCCAGCAGCAATCTTCTCGGCGTCGACGCTAGCATAGTCTGGGTCAAAGTCAAGCTGGTCGTTTGTCGGAACAGAAGCGCGTTTTATCATGCCTGTCAAAACACTCTTCGTCAACTTTATAGGCATTTTGGCCCGAAATGAACTGTACCAGTATATCCGCCCGTCTCCTTGAGCGGTACGCCAGCCCATCCGATCTGATCAGCTGCGAATGATCCATGTCTCAATGCTGTTTCTTTGATGTCTGTTTCGTGCACATACGGTTGGCAGGCTGCAAAAGCTTGTCATCATACTCGTATTCGAACTTTTGCACCATCTTCTTGTGCACTTTCTATTGGATTGCATGCAAACCCCTCTGTGTCATCCGTCGAGCAAGTTCGTATTGCCGAATCGGAGTTTCAAACCTTTCGGGCCCCCGCGAGGAATAAGAGATAGCAAAGTATAAGCCTAGACTACTTGTGGATCTGTCCAGCAGCAACATGATAACAATCTGTCTGTATGCCAAACGTCCAGGTTCATTCTTCGATTTTGACAGTGCGACCTTTTCGTCTCTTGTTCCGCGCGTGTCGTCAAGCTTGACAAGCATGTGTACAGAATTCCGCGATCAGCACATGCCATATGCTGAGCGAAGCTGGCGAGATTACTTGAGCGAGTGGGAACTGCTCAAATTCGCCGAAACGACTGACGCGCAATATCATGCAATGGTTAGTGCTTCACTAGTAATTTCCCATCTCTGTCATGATTATCTTGCCGATCAGCTGAAGCTACATTGGAACGGAGGCATGGAGGCGTTTCATTTGGCAATCAAGGTTCCCGATATACAAGCGCTGCATGCGGACCGAAGTAAGCTTTTGCTGCGCCATGCTCTACACGCTGCTGACCATGATACAGACGAGTGTACCAATGTATTGGCCACGCTCTTTCATACCGAGGTAGCCGATGAATCGTGGAAGTCAATTGCTCAAGCGCAAGAGTCGCTACCGGCTGCATAAGGTCTGTCAGTCTCAATAACTAGGTCACGGTAAAGTCTCTGATACTTGCGTGGTCTTGTTGTATAGGCTCAAAGCTACATTGAGGCCAGATCACCACTCGTGAAGCGTGCATGATTAGGGCTTGTTTGAGCGAAGAGTGATCATATGCAGATGCTCTCAGTGAGGATTAGGTCAGGTTTGCTTGAGCGCACGGAACACGCATGTACGTAGACAGAGTACAACAATGTATTGATGGAAACGAAACTTATATTTTACACCCTTGCTAAACGGCATACACGCGCATAGCACAATCTCAGCCTTGACACAGTATACAGCCTAGGTCTCCCACCACGCCTTGCCGGTTCTATGCTGTTCCTCGATTCCCTTCAGTACATTCTGCATCTGCGCTTGGTCATCCCAATGTTGTTCCTGCGCCAATGCCCTAGAAACCCTCCTAGATTCCTTGTGTCGCTTCTTTGGACTGGGTATAGGACTCGAAAGCGCTTGAGCACCTGAATCGATTAAAGCTTGAATCTGGTTGTTCATCCGAGCGAGATCATCGTCTTCTTCTTCTACTTGAGGCGGAGGTACGAAATCAAATGAAGAGGATGGGAAACCTGGTGAGGATTGACTTGGCGCTTTTGGTATGCGCGAGATGCGTGGTCGACGTGCAGCAGATCGTCGAGAGTGATGATGATGTACGTGCTTGACTTGAGACTTGGCCGAAAATGGAGGGCGAGGACACTCGACCTTGAGTGTATAAATCAGTCTCAGCATCCAAAGCAAGGTGGAAGGGCATACGTATGGCGGTGGAGGCATATCGTCTTCTGGTGCAGCACTGATTGTTTTGTCGTTCTTATTCGTCCAGAGCACGTTGTACACTGCCAATCCTACGGCCGCACCCGTAAAGATGCCTTCCACAGCTGATAGAACGCGTTGCGCATCAGACAAGATTTCATAACAGTCCCTGATAACGCTCACCTGTGTTCAACACACTTCCAGCAAACGTACTGAGCCGTCTACGCTTTCCAGACCGTTCACTCGTCTCTGTTGAAGCAGAAGTCATCGTCCCTTGCGCTGTAGCTGTAGATATTTCAGCTGGGAAACTTCGCTTATGGCCTTGTTGCGTCGTGTGCAATTCGCTCAATGATTGCGAAGAGCTAGATGAGGGTAACATTTCCTGCTTTGGGTATGTATTTGACTCTGCTTAGGGTATATCGTAGGTGGTCTGAGACTAAGAATGACCCGCTCGAACGGTTTCAGATCGGCTCGATTGTGTCTGTCCGACAGATCTATCGATAATCGACAACGCTGCAATCACATACTGGTAAATAGTTACATGCTTGTGCTATACTGCTGTTCGTGCGAAATCGTGTTTCGAAGCGTCGGCCACTTCTAACTACATATCAGCCTGACCCTTGCAGCAACAAAGCAGAGAAACATACTTTACGGCACAATAGCAATATCGGGAGCGATGCCAGTCTTGTTCACAAAGTCTTTGTCTGACTTGCTATCGTGACCGAGAAGCTCAAAGTTCTTCATGTCTAGAGCAGCATCGATTTCTGGACGATACTTGTTGATACCTCCGAGGTAATTCAGAGCCTCCCGCTTCTGGACTCCAAGTGTAAGTATGGCTATATATGAGAAGAACATGGCTTGCCTTTCCAGGTACATTTCCTCCGTTGTACCAGCTGTTGGTCAAAGGCATGAGCGTCCTGTCGTTCAGATCGAGCACAGTCTTCCTCCATGCTGCAGCAGCTTCTTCTTTGGGCTGAAAACTCTTGTAGCCTCCTTCCTCCATTTGTTTGATGAAGGAGTACATCCACTCGCATTGAACCTCAATGAAGATCGGACCATTGGTGAATGCAGTCGGCGCCTAAGTGAAGCGATGAGTGATCGGGGCAGCAAAGCAGCCGTTCTAGCTTACTTGTGGGCCATAAGCGATGAAGAGATTTGGGAATCGAGGTACAGTCATGCCAAGGTAGGTAGAGACGCCGTCATTCCATCTGTCCTTCAAAGAGATTCCATCCAAGTCGACCAGTCCCATGTCGACCAATCCGCCTGAAACAGCAGCGTCAGCATGAAACCTGCTTCATGCTGTGGTTGACTTACCAGTTACCTGAGACGTTTGCGAGCAAAGACGTGAGCGAAGTGAAGTTGCTAGTACGAGCTGGAGACTTACAGCATCATACCCAGTACCAAGGGCAATCGCGTCAAACTTGTGCAGAACACCATCGCTAGTCCTGATACCTGTCTCTTCGAATTGCTCTATGCTGACTTTCTGCAAATCGACAAGCGTAACGTTTGGCTGGTCCATGCATTCGTAGAAATCTTGTTCGAGAGAAGCTCGCTTGGTCCCAAATGGATCTGAACATGATAAGAAATAGCTGAACGTCTGCTGGATTGGGCTTACGAGGTGGTTCGAGAGGTGCGAGAATGTCTTTCTTCACTGGGTCCGTTATGCGAGCTCGAGTCTTCTCTGCCCAGAAGTCATAGACTACTCTGTTCGCTCTGTGCAATCAAATTATGTCAGAAAAGGCCAAGCGATAGCATAAAGACCGACTCTAGATCTGTGAGAACATTGCCCCATAAACCTCGCGAGAAGTTGAATCCGCCTGTGAGAAGGACTTCAATGTTGTCCAAAGCTGAAAGCAAAGCGGCCTTACCTCTTTGCCAATGCTCTTCCATCCTCTTCCTTCGCGCTTCAGGCGCCTCGTCTTGGGCTCTTGGGATCGGGCAAGTCTCGTAAGGTAATCCAGTGTAAGTGTTACGACCTATAATAACCACAAGTCACCATCAGCCAATCGAACTTGAGAGGTCGAAGACTTACAGTAGTCGTAGATTAGTTGGTACGTTCCGCGTCGAACAATCTGCTCTTTCTCTGATAGCTTGCTTTGAAACATGGGTAGGGCTAGATTAGGCGTGCGGATGAACAAGGTCAGATGACCAGCTTCTTTTGCCCACTCTTGTGCGATTTGAAGACCTGAAGCACCGCTGCCAATGATACCGACGCTGCGTCGATGTTAGTCAGCACAGAGAAGAATGTATGATTGAAGACAAACTCTTTGCCTTTCACATCAACGCCCTCTTGTGGCCAGAATGAAGAATGAAACATAGGCTTCTCATAAGACTTGATACCTTTGAAGTCGGGAAGATGACGCTTGAAGGAGGTGCCGACGCAATTGACCAAGTATTTGCACTGCGCTGTAGTGCCGTCTCGCGTCTTGACAGTCCATCTACATGTTTCCGGATCGAACTGGCCGCTGATGATTTCGCGATGGAACGTAATGTCCTTCTTGAGGTCAAGCGCCTTCACTACATGCTGAAAATATCGCCGGAGCTCAGGCCAAGCTGGGAAGCGTTCAGTCCAGCTGTCGATACTTCAGTAGTGCCCTGCATGGATGACTCAGCAGAGCTCACGTCCAGGTCTTCCAAATCTCTGGTAGCGAGTATTGATAGAATGGTGTTTCCACATCCCTAAAGGACCAGTGTAAGCAGGTCGTCGCTGAGGAAAAAGAAGGGTGTCGTACACTCTTGCTCCAGGATCTACCTGACCGATTAGCCGCAGACAAGGAGCTATGCAGGCTATGAACGTACAACAGTTGTGATGCCAAACTCCTCCAATATCGTCAGCAGCTTCGAAGAGACGCACGCTAAGACCGAGCTGGCGAAGTTTGTACAAGTTGTAGATGCCAGCAAAGCCGGCGCCGACGACCAGAATGTCGTAGGTCTCTACTTCTTTAGCCATTGTGTGCTTGTCACTAGCGCTGGGAATGTCAAGAGTATACGGCTGAGCAGTCTGGTACAGCCAAAGTGTACCGAGCTACTACTTGTTGCGAAAGAGAGAGGCTGATGTACAGCTCAAGAGAATAGACTGGAGACGGGTTGAGGACAGATTGAATAGCCGAGGGGATTCCAGATTGCTAATAGTACGGCCGGCCGTAAGTCAGCCTTGCGGTTAGAAGCCTGGACTAAGACAAGCAAAGATGAACGGAACAGCAGCAATCGAAACGAGACACTTTATCGGCAATGAGTTCGTCGAGTCAAAATCTGGCAAGACTTTCAAGGCAAGCACTCGCAGCCTGCTTGGATTCGGATGCCGCTGACAATAGCCTGTAGCTATTCAACCCGTACGACGAAGAACTGACAGCCAACGTCTGCGCTGCTCAAGAAGAAGATGTCGAGGCAGCTGTACGTGATCAAAAAGAAGACTCAAAACGCACGATTCTGACTGCATATACAGGTCGTTGCTGCAAAGCAAGCTCAGCCCGCTTGGGCGGCAACATCAGCAGCGCATAAGAGCGACCTGCTGCTCAAGCTAGCCGCAGCGATCACCAACCCGGAGCATGTCAAAGCGATGGCCCATCTCGAGGCGGCATCAATGGGAGTGTACGTCATTTGTTATTGCTATACAGCCTTTGCTGATCAACAGCAGGCCTGGCACTTTCTTCCCAGGGACTTTGGCCGGAGGAGCAGGTGCTCTGAAACTCTGTGCAGCTCTCACGCTCACCAAAAGTGGTGTAACTTCCCTCAACACTCCGAACTTTCTCAACTTCACCTTGCGCCAACCTTTTGGAGTTGTAGCAGCGATACTGCCGTGGAACGTACCTCTTAGTGAGCCTGACGACTCAGCTTCCTGGAGGTGCTCATCAAATACCTGTCGCAGCTATGTTCTCTTTCAAGGTCGGACCTGCGATTGCTGCCGGCAACACAGTCGTGGTCAAAACAAGTGAGAAGTCTCCACTCACAGCCCTCTACCTTGGCAAGATTATCAAGGAAGTTGGCATTCCGGCCGGCGTCATCAATATAATCAGTGGTCTAGGTGCTGAGGCGGGTGCAGCTCTCGCTCGCAATATGACAATCAGAAAGATCAGGTAGGCATCTTGCTTCTTTGACATTTATGCTTCTTGAATGTTCTTGGACAGCTTCACCGGTAGTGCGAGAACTGGCAAGCTCATCGCTAAAGCTGCTGCAGAATCAAATCTGAAGAATGTCACGCTCGAGCTCGGGTTAGTACGGATTTTGTGTATCACGGCCAACCTGATCACTTGATTCCAGAGGAAAATCACCGGCCATAATCTTTGCTGGTTTGTTCGACCTTTACGCCAGTGGTCTACTGACCTAAACTCACTAATCAGATGCCGACATTGCTAAAGCTGCCAAACATAGCGCTTTCTCCATCTTCAGAAATTCTGGCCAAATTTGCGCTGCGCAAAGCCGGTCAGTACCTAGTCGGCTGACTCTCACACTCTTGACTGAGAGCCTCTCTTATAGGGTCTATGTGCACAAAAGCGTAGCAGACAAATTCACCGAGGCCTATCTGCAAGCTTACAAGGACCTCGTCGTGCATGGGCCGGCAAGCGAGACACAAACAACTCAAGGCCCTGTAGCCGATGCGGTTCAATTTGAGACGGTCATGAAATTCATCGAGGAAGCCAAAGCTGGAAAAGCAGAACTCAAGATGGGCGGAAAAAGAGTAGGCGACAAAGGCTATTTCATCGAACCTACAGTCTTTACAAACGTTGCTCGTGATGCTCGGATCAACAAAGAAGAGGTTTTCGGGCCTGTCTCTGTAATCCAGTAGGTGCACAGCTCTTCGATCTGCAATCAGCTCACAGTATGTGTAGCACTTTCGATACGGAAGAAGAAGCAATCGAATGGGCCAATGACACGTTAGTCTTTATAGCTCTTTTGCATCATTTCAGAGCTCACTTTGTTGCAGCGAATATGGTCTGAGCTCTAGTGTCTATACCAAAGACATCAACCTGGCTTTGCGCGTCGCTCAGCAACTCGAAGCTGGCAATGTATCGGTGAATATCCTCAACAGCGTGGCCTTTGATATGCCCTTCGGAGGCACGAAGCAGTCAGGTGTCGGTCGAGGTATGTTCAATCCATTTCGCCAGCGCACGAAACCTAATGTATTTTTCGCAGAGCTCGGCAAGGATGCTCTCGAGCCTTACCTCGAGACCAAGAGTGTCTTTGTAAACTTGGCTTGATCAGCTTGTAGTCTGTTGATTGTAATGTTTTGCAAAGGAATGTGTTTGATGATGTCAAAGACAATGCAAGGCATTTGATGCTTTCGGAACGAACTTATTGCAATACAGGAGGAACAGGCGAGAACTCCTCTTTGATGCTATAAACAAGTTTACTCGCCGACACACGGCCTTCTTCCAAGTACTTTAGCCCATTTGGAATGCCTTCGAGTCTGCCAGGGCATCTCAGGACGGGTCCAGACTTGAGCTGACCGGTCTGCACGAGCTTTGAAAGGTGCGGTAGCAGAGCAACCATATCATCTCGATCTTTCGCTGAAGCTGACCAGACTTTTCCGCCCAAAGAGAATTCACGGTTGAATATTGTGTACTGTTGAAGGCTCAGCTCTGGTCGAAAGAACAAAGATACGGCTCACTATTACGATCCACTCGAGCTTGACTGGTCCTTGGCTGAGTTCGTTCCCCGGAGGTACTGATATTCTGGTATCAGTCGGTGAAGTCAGAGGACAACTTAGACTGACGAAGAGTGACAAGTGTACCACCTTCATTCATGCATGAAGAGGCAAGCCTGATAGATTCTGAGGCAGGGTTAGCTTGCAGAGCAGACATGAGCATCTAGATCTTACCAGATCCGCTGATACAGCTGAAACAACTGGTGTTAGGTATATCAGAGCATGATACACTAGTTACGTACTCGAGACCGTGTGAGATGCCTTCTGAACCAGCCCACTGCTTGACCTTTTCGGCTACTTCTGGATCTCGATAGTCGAATACATGATCAGCACCGATTGACCTTAGATATTCATGATTCTTTGGCGAAGCGGTCGTGACGACTTGCACTCCTGCGGCCTGAGATCATCAGCCGTTGCACACAATGCATACGCTAAGCATACTTTGGCTAATTGGATGGCGTTACTAATATCCATCAGCCTGAAGTCAGGAACGATCGAAGCAGCTCACATGCCCACAGACGTGCTTCCAGCCCATATCAGGACGGATTTGGGCGTTTTCTGAGACTGTTCAAGAGGTATTCCCAGGCGCATATGCAATGCCCTGGACGATCGTCAGCGCATTCACCCCAGCAAAGTAGACTGCGTACATCAGAGCAGTCTGACTGCCTATGCCGCCTATCTAGAGGCTTGTAAGCAGTATGTTCAGGGACAAGGAGAGACTTACGCTCGCTGCTTCATCGAGCGGTGTGCGGTCTGGTACTTTCCATACAAGCTGCGGACTACACAGAGCTGTCAGCCGATACAGGCTACTACCAAAGCACTTACTCTGTCGCGAGATACTCGGCAAAGGAGCCTCCAATGGCATTATCCCTGTTGCCCATAATACAGCCTGTCGAGCAGCCGTTAGACTGATCAAGAGCGAGTTTCGTTCTTTAGATGTACCAGCAACGCGATCACCCACAGAGACATGACTGCTCGAAGAGTTACTTTCCACGCATTTCCCAGAGAAATCGCAACCAAGAAGAACGCCTGGCTGATGGAAAGCTTTGACTGCTTTCCAGTCTTCTCGAGCAGTATTATCAGGTCTTGTCTGCCTTTCTGCGAGAGGAGCTTACCTGTTGGATTCAGCGCTACACATTCTGGTGCAACTCTGCAAGACACGCATGAATTTTAACGCTCAAGAAGCTTTCGGAAGTCGACCTTACAGAATATTGCCTCGTTTGAGAGCTGGCTTGGGCACGTCTTTTGCAACTTTGAGACTGCCCTTGATGGCGCTGGCTGTCAGAGCGCGCATGTTGCGTTTGTTCAGCGATCAAAACAATGCTCTTTCTTTCTTGTGCGACGATGTGCTCTGCCCGAAACAGCAATTGGAGAGTAGCTGCTACTTAAATCAAATATGACACTGCAAGACAGGCAAGGGCCCACGCGGCGAAGTAAACTTTGGATTGCCGAACAATCACTCTAGGGCTCTGGCAGCTCTTTGCCGACGATTTGGAGCCTCAACGCGATATGCCTCTGGCCTAAACAAATCACCAGGCTCTATGACCGGCCAAACTACATATCCCTTCATTCTTGGCGGGTTAGCGACTGGTCTGGCCTCGACATGCACTCATCCTTTGGATTTGGCCAAAGTTCGAATGCAGACAGCGTATGGCAATGTTGGACTGGTTAAAACTCTAAAATTGGTAGTCCAGGACCGAGGTTTGTGGTGTTACCTATCCATGGGAAATGAAGGCTGAAACTTTTGGCATCAGGGCCATTGGGTCTGTTCGATGGTCTAAGCGCTGCATGGTTTCGAGGCTTGACCTAGTAGGTGGTATCACAGACATCTTCGCTGTTCTGATAAGGATGATTCAGTTCGATGGCTAGATTGTACGCGATTTCTGGTTCACAGTTACGGTCCGGTTGCTCAGACCAGGGACAGCGAAGCCTTTGCATTCTCAAAACGTCAGATAGAAGCCTCTCAGTCCGTTCGCTCGCCTATCGCCACAAGCTTTCTGGCAGGAGCGTCTGCGGGCATCATGAGCGGATTCGTTGCAAGTCAGTTTGCCTGTTATACAGTCTTTCACTTACTGATATCATTGATCAATTACAGATCCTGGCGATGTAGTGCTGATTCGTATGCAAGCCGATCGCCAGAAACCAGTAGTTGACAGATTCTGCTATCGAAATATCTTTGTCGGTCTCTATCGCATAGCCAGCACAGAAGGTCCTCGGCAGCTCTTCCGCGGCCTTAACACTACCTTGTTCAGAGCTGTCCTGACCAATGTTGGGCAGCTAACGTCTTATGATCTGCTCAAGAGGTCATTACTCCAGTCCAAGATCCTTTCGGACGGCCCTTGGTGTCATTTTGTCGCTAGTGCTGGTGCAGGAACAATTGCTACGACTATATCGCAACCTGCAGATGTCGTACGAAGTCGATTGATGGCCATTAAAGGCTCGAACGTAAGTGCGGTCGAATTTGCACGAGCTCGCATTGACATGTATTAGGTATCACCTATCTTTCTCGCACGCGAAATCATCCAGAAAGAAGGTTGGAGGCATCTATGGAAAGGCTGGCTGCCGGCCTTCTATCGTCAAACACCTCAGACCATTCTTGTGAGTCCGCTTTCGTCGGAAGTCGCTCATTCTCACCTATACGATCAGACCTTCCTGTTCCTAGAGCAACTGCGGTCAATGGTTGATAGGTATCGGGGAGCTCAGGTGTAAGCGTCGCGAGGATCAGTCGTGCTGTAAATTCATGGGTGCAGTGGCCCAGATTTCGTGACTACCGCCCGCGTGCCACTTCCAGGAGCAGAATTTTGCATACCCTGGCTATTGGTGCCGATCATGCTAATCCAGGCGCATTATCTATCGCGCCGCCCCTCAAAGAGCATTTGTGGGGACCCGGTTTGGATAAGCGGGTGAATCAACACTCTGCAATCCAAATTCCCAAACTCTTGCTGGTCTGCAACGAACAAGAAACTGATCATGTCGTACCGAGAAGAAATGAAGCAGGAGAACATGCTGTCGGAAGGAGCGAAAGGACACCTTAGTCAAGGCTTTCAGGACATTGATGAAAGCACAATGCTGACCGCGCAAGAGAAGCGAAAGCTCACTCTCAAGCTGGACCTTCGCCTTTTACCTATCTTGTCAGTCCTCTAGCTTTCACACTTGACTTGAACTCATTTTCTTACAGGTGGTTATTGTACTTTATCAATCTGCTCGACAGAGTCTCCGTAGGCGGAGCTGTAGCTTGTGAGGTCCCATCTCTTGTATTAGATCTTGTGGTCTAAGTCGTGCCCTTCAGATGGCTTTCGAACCGATATTGGGGTCACTGGTCTGTCTCAACAATTGTCTTCGCATTGCCGGGACTGACAGGGCCTAGGTCAACTGTATAATATCGGGATATCGTACGTCTGCTCTGTCTCGTCTACGTGGTCTGCTGCAGAATCAAATTCTCATGACTGGACAGCGTTTTCTATGTGGTTCGTTCAGACGCCTGGTATCCTCACGTACCGTCTCATTCAACTTAGGTGTACTGCCTTGCGGAAGTTCCAAGTAATTTGAGTAAGTCTGTATCTTCTGATAACAACTCTGTTCGCTCATTTGTATGCTTGCGATCAGTCCTCAAGAAAGTGTCGGCCAAGCTATGGTAAGAGGACTGGCTCCTCTTCTTCGGTCGCTCACGTCTTTGTCCTCTCCAGGTTGCCTATTTTGGCTTTAGCATATGGCGCTTGCTCGGTAGGTCTAGATATCGCCTGTTGGTCATCTCTGAAGTCAGTGCAGCTCGCAACAGCATTCATCCACAATGGGGCGAGCTTTATCGCCCTTAGAGTTTTACTTGGTAGGAAGCTTCTGTAATCGCACGCGCTTACCCTGATATCCTTTACACAGGCATCTTCGAAGCTGGTACCCTACCGTAAGTACCTCGATTTCGTTACAGTCCAAGCTTATTCCCATGCAGCGGTTGCTCATACTTCCTATCGACCTACTATGACACCGATCAATTCTCGCTCAGATTGGCTCTGTTCATATCAGCTAGTGCTTTAGTAGGGCCTTTGAGCAACTTTCGCGCAATGTACTGATGAAGCGCCAGGCAAGTGCAGTCGGCTCGCTCTTGGCATATGCATACAATTCCTTGGGCGAGATTACCCCGTGAGTGGATCCGCTGGTGGGCTGAAGCTTGCTTATCATCTTCCCATTGCACAGATTGGTCTATGGAGTGTGTTGTTATGCCCCTAGTCCAATCTCACTCTAATGTGCATTTGTTGTAGTGGAGAAACATGTTAGTCCAGTTCCTGCTCCAACCTCTCTGCTGATGCATATGTATAGTTTTCTCATCAACGGGTACGTCTGTACTATCTTCAGATGTAATTTCTGCCCGCTCATCTCTGCGCCTGTGGCTGATTCAGCCTCATCACAATTGGCGTCGCAATTCCTGCCTTTTGGATACTACCGTGGAGCCCAGACAAGGAGCCAATGCTCTCAGATCGCGAGAGGGCTTACATTATGGCCCGAAACACGAGACTGTCTGCTGGTCCGTTTCCTCTTTGCATAGCCATCTCATGCTGAACAGAACTATGCACAGGTCTGGCCAAAGAAGAAGCAACAAAGGGTAGCCTTGTATGGAGAGCTTTCAAGTCGCCTACTAGCTGGTTCGGAGTGTATGTCTCACCAGAACACTTTCTAAGGTATCACTCACCCGCTTCATCGCAGGGTTCCTTGGTTTGTTAGATGCATGCTGCTGGAGAAGGTTATTGATGGTATTGCAGGTTTGTCGCACAAGTCTTGGCCTCGAGCTTGACCTTCTTCCTCGCTCAAATCCTTGTCGGTAAGTCTGCAATAGCTGCTATTGAGTCCGGTCACTGACTATGGTATATTCAAGGCTTCGGTTATTCTGGAAATGCCGCCAACGGTCAGCTTTCCTTTGTTGCGTGAAGTTCACGAGAAGCTGATACTTCTTACAGTTCGTGTGGCAGCAACTTTCCTGTGAACAAGTTCTTCTATGTTAGCTTCTTTCTGGTCTTATTTCGTTCTAGTGTGAGCTTCGGCGTGTGCATCCTCTTCGGATTCCTGGCCAACATGAGTGCGTTATGCTCTTAACGGCACGACGATCTAGCTCATCTGCCGCAGCCCATCACCATGCTGGATTCGTCATCGCGGGCATCCTACTCGGTCTCTTTGGCTCAGCTCTCTTCGGTCAGCCCATTACTGTTGTTTGATGCTGTTGCAAGTGAAGTTAAGCCATTTCAACAGCTTTCGCAGACAACAACGACGCTAGATATGCTGGAGCGTATGTCCAAGTCTCTTTCTCATTTCTCGCACTCACGCGACTTGCACTTGTACAGCTTCTTTGCCAACATGGTATGCGTCTATTGAGGCCTTTGACTGTCCAAATCTTGATATTGACGATGCAGGGTATCTTTTCCGGTGAGCTTTGCACATTCTGTAGTGAGTCTCAGCCTAATGATGTTTTACAGGTGTCGGCATCAATACAGTATGATCAGAATGCCCTTCGATGACTAGAGCTGAAATTTACTTTGCCAGTCCTGGGTAGCTTCAAATATGGTACGCCGAGTCTCAATCGCAGTCTGGTACAAGCTGACAGACGTAGAACCCGTACACTACTCGAGCGACGGGCACCGCGATAGCAATCTCGGTCGGCTCTCTAGGCGGTATTGTTGGCGTATGTTCGAGCTTACTAGTCATGTCCTTCGGCTGAACATTGCTCTTGTAGGCCTGGGTGTTCAGAGCAGAAGAAGCCCCAGAATATCTGAGTGGTGCCATCACTACTGTCACGCTTTTGGCAGCAGCATTTGTCATCACAATTGGTCATGTCATTTGGTGCAAGGTCAGTCTTTGAAAGAGCCACTAGGACCAGCAGCTAATGATCTAAAACAGTGGGAGAACGCACAAAGAGCGAAGGGCAAGCGTGATTACCGCCTCGATGCTTCACCCGAAGAAGTCGAGCTTCTGGGCTCTTTGCACCCTTCCTTCCGATATGTCATTTAGGGTGGTTAAATTGTATCTGTACTGAAATGGAAAGTTTTTGCGTTGTTTCAACTTGACTGGCTGCTTGCCTGTATGCAGCGACCTTCATCAAGCAGCGAGCAGTTTAGATAGCCGCTTTGATAAACAAACAAGGCTAGCCAAACAGCTGAACCCCGCACCAGCTCTTGTAGCGGACTACAGATCACCGCGAACATGCAGCATCAAAGCCTGATTAGATCGGCAAGAGCTTTGCGACCAATTCATCGATGGTCGGTGAGGTGCAATGCGACGCAAGCAGCAGCACAACTCCAGGCTATGGAGCCGCCTTTGGCAGGCGTCCGAGTTCTCGACTTGACGACTGCTCTGGCTGGTCCTTCTTGCTCGATGTATCTCGTATGTCCGAATTCAGCATGCCCTGCACAGTACTGAAAGCGCTTAGGGTGATCTTGGGTGAGTTTGCGAGAGCAAGCAAACAGCTCAGGGCTCAGAGACTGTTGCAGAGCTGAAGTAATCAAGCTTGAAGTGCCACGCAAAGGAGACGACAGTCGACATTGGGGTCCACCTTTCATGCAGCACACAGACAAGGAGAACAGCAAGGCTTTCACCAAGGGTATCGATAGACAGTCCGCCTACTTTGTTGCGGTCAATAGAAACAAGAAGAGCGTGACTGTTAATCTTAAAACCAAGCGAGGTATCCAAATCGCGAGGGAATTGGCAAAATCTGCCGATATCTTGATTGAAAACGTAAGGCGCTCCAGGTTGAACATGATGAGAGCTGAAATGCCTGAGTAGCAAGTCTCTGGCAAACTGGAAAAGCTTGGACTGGGATACGACGTCATAAAAGAGATCAATCCGTCAATCATCTATTGCTCAATCACTGGATACGGTCAGACAGGGCCATACAGGACCGCGCCAGGATACGATGCGGTAGTAGGAGGCGAGGCGGGGATAGTGCATGCGTATGCCTCTCTGCCTCCCTTTCTGTCAGAGTGCGGGCTAAAGTTTGGCTTGTAGAACTGGCGAACCGGATAGAGCTCCAGTTCGACCAGGAATACCGGTCACAGACATAATGACAGGCTATGCCGCGGTCAAATCAATTCTGGCGGGCTACATTGGCAAGCTGAAGACAGGCAAAGGAGTGCATATCGATTGTGCGATGTTTGATGTTCAGGTAAGCTAGTTGCGAATCAACAGAAGAATGCTGAATTGAGGTTGTAGGTGGCCGCCATGACGAACCTTGCCTCTGCTTGGCTGAATGCTGGCATCGAAGCTGTCCGTGTCGGTACTGGCCATACGAAGTAAGTCAACTTTTGGACGGGCAAGATCAATTAAGCCAACCTATAACGTGTAGTGTTGCTCCATACCAGGTCTTCTCAACAGCAGATGGCTACATCATGATCGGCATTGGCAACGATGTTCAGTTTGCAAGATTAGCAGAAACCATGAAGCGCCCGGAATGGGCAAAAATGCCAGAGTATGCGAGCAACGGAGAGAGGGTAAAGAACAAAGCAAAGCTTGCGGGTGTCATGACAGAAGAACTGATGAAGAAAGGCTCCGAAGAATGGGGTAATGTGTTCAAAGGCAAAGGGTGAGTTGGCCAGTTGCGATGTACCATGACCAATGTTGATTGGTATCTAGTTTTCCCTTCGGCAAGTGAGTTGCTAAAAGGGCAATGCTGAATTGCCTGCTGAAGATTTGCTTAGGGTCAATAATATGGAGGAAGTGTTCAAGCATCCTTCGGCTCTGCATCGCAAGCTGGTGCAAGAAATAGAGCATCCACACATCGGCTCTGCAAAAGTCGTAGCTCCAGCTGAAATTTTCAATGGCGAGCGGATGAAGGTAAGTCGAATCCAGTCGCTGTCCCGCTCAGCTGACTGCTGTTCCAGATTCGCCTGCATCCACCTGGTCTAGGAGACGACACAGTAGCGATCTTGACAGATCTCGGTTACGATAAGGCTGCTATCGAAAGTTTGCAAGCAGAGGGAGATATTTAATTCGCGACGAAGTTCGGCCATAGGGGATCATGGTGATGTAGTCTAAAGTTTGTTGTATAATACCAGCGGTCACAGCATGCTTAGTAACGCACGCTTAACCAGACTTTGACTTGACGTTGTTTTTGACGTGTTCACGGCTTGCTCGAGTCGACCGGCCATACAAAGACGAGATGGAGCGCAATACACAAGCTTGGGACACGCCGGATCAAGGTCTGCTCGATGCCTGCTCTGTTGAAAGAGTCCTCACTGATGCCTGCCCGCGCGCAAACAGAATACCAGAATTTCCTCGCTGACAAGCCAGAGCTGCGCAATCTTTTGCTAGGCGACTACGAGCAAGTGAACAAGGTATGCCGTATTCGAGGCTAGCTATCCAAGAGAAAGCTGATCGTTTGGGTTGACAGCGCTATATCGAATTCAAGAAACTCGCTGCCGGTCTGAAGATTGACGAGAGCGGTGTCGAGACGAAAGAGCTCGACATTGGAACTGGAGGCTCTTCACTACCTGTTCGACTCTACAAGCCTACAGGCGTTGATGCTGCGTCCAAGCTCCCAGCTCTTGTTGTCTACCACGGTAAGTCTCTGACGAAGCATTTCCTGTATTCAGCTGACGTTGTCTACAGGCGGAGGATGGGTGATAGGCAAGCTTCCCTCTTGTAACTCTCATCAAGCCGCTTGACGTTAATTCAGGGGATCTGCAAACGGAACACCCGGTCGCTGTCAAATTATGCGCTGCTGTCAAGTGTGTCATATTCAACGTGGACTACCGCTTGTACGCGACCACTCGCAATCCATCTGCTCTCTAACATACTCTCATACAGGGCACCTCAACATGTTTTCCCTTGCGCTGCCGACGATGCCGTCACAGCGCTTGATTGGGTAAGTCCACCTTGACTCTCTGAAGGAGGCATCTCATGCTGCCTTCTTGTAGGTCATCGCTCATATAAAAGACTACAATATAGACGAAAGTCGGATTGGTCTTTACGGCTCATCAGCTGGAGCCAATCTCGCTTTGGTGACAGCTTTGCAAGCTCGTCAACGCAACATCTCCATCTGCGGCCTAATCCTGCGCATCCCGCCGAGCTGCCATCCCAGCGTCTTCCCGACAGATCTTTACCCATACGAAAGCTATACGACGCATGCCAACGCACCTATTCTGAACCGTGAAGCCATGAACAACTTCTTTGCAACTTATGCCTCAGGAGCGGACGTCGAAGATCACCGTCTGTCACCACTTCTCGCAGACATGAAAGGGCTTCCATCTACTTATATGGAGATAGCTGGTTGCGATCCTCTTAGGGATGATGGATTGGCTTTGTGTGCAAAGATGAAGGCAGCCAAGTCAGTCTTAGCATCTACTTGTAGTCAAGTGCTGACTCCTTGTCAAGTGTCGACTGCGTCGCAAGAGTCTTCAATGGAGTTCCACACGCTTTTGCCAGCATCGGAAGTCTTTCGCAAGCGCAAGAGGCCTACCGCGAAGTGCAGAAGCAGGTCGAGCGAATTCTAAAAGGCTGAAGATAGGACGTCAAACTGTGCAATATGTCTGTCTACCTGTGCTAGCCTTACCCCTTGCCGATGGCTTCTCTTTCGCTGAGCACGTGACGAGAATCTGAGTTACCGATTTGGTCGGCCGTCCGAACGCGTTATGACCATTACAGCCAACCCATTATGACACGCAACATAGCGGTCAGGCGTCTTCGCAACGTGCAGAATAGCTTTGGTCTTGTGGCCCGTCAAGCAAGCTCAATCGGGCAAGGCAAAGCTGAACTCTTACGACACAAACCTGAAGATGGTCAACTATATCTGCTGCGTTCCTGAGTGTTAGCTGAGCAGTATCAACAGTCGTGCTGGTCATGGCCAAGCGAACACCATTATGTAAAGCGTACAAAGGCGCATACAAGGACATGAGGGTAGACGAATTGATGACAAGCACCTTCAAGACGATCCTCAATGAGATGCCTATGAAACTCCAAGAGATAGAAGACATCTGTGTGGGTGTGGTACAAGGTAAGATCTCTTCTGGACTTGTCCTTCACGGACTCATGTTTGCCCCGCAGGTGAGAACAATGAGACTGCTGCCAGGACTGCCGCATTAGCTGCTGGTATCCGTAAGTACAGCTTTGCAGATTACCACTACTATTGCTGAACGGCAATATAGCCGAAAGCATCCCAATACAGACCATCAATCGCTTCTGCTCTTCAGGCTTGATGGCTGTCAGCGTAGTCTCAAATCAAATCAGGTCTAGAGAGATTGAGTACGTCCTGCTGAGAAGCTGGATTCTACGAGCTGATGAGGTGGATCAGTTGCGGATTGGCTGTAGGAGTCGAAAGTCTGTCGGCAAACCCGCTGAGCATTGTGGACACCCTCAGCAATGAGATCATGGAACATCCAGTGGCTCGAGATTGCTTGCAGGGAATGGGTTGGACTTCCGAGAACGTGGTCGAAGAGTTTGGCATCAGTCGAGAAGACATGGTAAGTCATTTTGCTTTGAGTTCATGTCTGGAGATTGATCATCATCAGGACGCTTTTGCTGCCAGGTCTCATCAACGCGCGGAAGCAGCGCAGCGAGATGGGATCTTTGACCAAGAAATCATGCCAATCGAAGCTATTCAAGGCGATGCATCAGAGCCTGCAAGCAGATGTAAAGTTATGATCAAGGCCGACGATGGTCTAAGAAAGGGAACGACCGTGGAAAGTTTGGCGAAAGCCAGGAGTGCTTTTCCTCAATTTGGCAAAGGATATTCTACAGGTAAGCGCCGCCCAAATTCCATAAAGAGTTACTCAAACTATGATGAAGGCGGAAACACATCGCAAATCACCGATGGCGCAGCAGCTGCGATTCTCATGCGAAGGGACAAAGCAGAAGGTCTAGGACTGCCAATCTTGGCTAAGCACATCGGAACTACTTCAGTTGGTCTCGCTCCACGGATCATGGGTATTGGTAAGCAACCATGTTGAGTGATCAAAATCGCGCATTGATTCCAAGGCAGGTCCTGCTTTGGCTATACCGAAAGTCTTAGCCAAATACGGTCTCGCGAAAGATGATGTGGACCTTTTCGAAGTTTGTCGCGTCTACCCGTACAAGAGTCAAGCTGACCGTCATTCCCAGATCAATGAAGCATTCTCTTCAATGTGTGTATATGTCATGAACCAGCTCGCCTTGGATGCAGAAAAGGTCAACGTAAGAGGCGGGGCTATTGCTCTTGGGCATCCATACGCCTGTACAGGCGCTCGCCAGATTGCTACAGGTTTAGCCGAACTCAATCGTCGAGAAGCCGACGTCTTGGTGACCAGTATGTGCATAGGGCTAGGGATGGGCTCGGCTAGCGTATTTGTTCGGAACTAATGTATTGATCATACTCTCATTGGACACGCTACTGGTACAAAACAATAGAGAATAATACCAATCAAAACGATTCAGTACGACTTCTTTTGCCCCAGGACCCGTTGCGAGATGTAGTTCATGATCATCTGCTGGCTGATTGGCGCAATGCGAGGAAGCATAACCTGTAATGACAGATCGGTCCGCGCAAAAAGGGAACGAGCAACTTGCTTACCTCGCGTAGATAACGCTCAATGTGGTACTCCTTCGCATATCCGACTCCGCCTAGAGTAAGCAGAGCTCTCTCGACAGCTTTGTAGGCAGCTTCGCTTGCTAGATACTTGGCAGAGTTTGCATATTCACCGCTGCTAAAGCCTTCGTCATAGAGCTTGCCGGCTTGGTATGTGACCAGACGAGCAGCCTCGAGTTCCATCCAGCTTGTAGCGAGAGGATGAGCAATGCCTTGATTCTGACCGATTGGTCGGCCAAAGACGTGTCGGTCAATGGCGTATTGAGCTCCTCTTCTGAGACCCGCGTAGCCCAGACCCAAAGCTTCAGCGGCGAGTAGTACTCGTTCGGCATTCATTCCGTGCATAATCCTGTTGAGACTCTTAGAACTGTATGGGTATCCAGGAAAATGCGACATACATCTTGAAGCCATCACCTTCTTCTCCTATTAGATCTTCGGCAGGGATGCTCCAGGCATCAAAGAAGAGCATGTTGGTGTCGACTGCTGCTCTTCCCATCTACACAGTCGGTTCAGTGGAAGCAAAAAAGGCATGAACTTGGGAATTGACCTTAGGTATCTCTTTAACTTCGACTTTGGTTCTGTCCAAATCGGTGTAGAAGAGGGACAGGCCGTGGGAAGACTTTTTCACTTCTTCCAAAGGAGCTATAAGAGCACAAAGTAAGTCTTGCTTTTGGAAAAAGGTAGTCGACACACTTGTTCTGGCCAGAAGAAGAATCTTCTGCGCCTGCTGAGCGGTTGATATCCACATCTAAGGGGCATTAGTATGTAAATATACGTGCAGGTACTTGGTATCGACAAGCTTACCTTTGACCCGGTAATCTCGTAGCGATCATCTTTACGAATAGCTCGTGTTTGAAGCCTGAGAGTGTCGCTGCCGCTGTTAGGTTCCGTGACACCGAAACAAGCTCGCTCAGAGCCGTCTATGAGACCTGGCAACATGCGATCCTTCTGTTCCTTGGTTGCATACTTGACAACGGGTTCTACAAAAGCGTCAATGTATCAGTCAAGTCTTAGAGAAACCACAGAGCCAAACGTACCCAGCCCAAAGATGTTCATGTGTACGGATCTACTTGTTATCAGCCTGATCAAGTAGCTTCAACAAGCAACTCACGATGCACCAGTCAGACCCCCGCCGCTTTCCGATATGGTTTGCATCATGACAGCCGCTTCAGAGATACCCATCGCTGACCCGCCATACTCCTCAGGCATACTGAACCAGCTCTTAGAATCGAGTCTCGTAATGTAGCAACTGACTGACCATATGCCCAGCCAACCACCTGCAGCTAGATCCTTCGTGAGAGCATGAGGGAATTCGCCCTTCCCATCAATGTGGAGCCAGTAATCGTCGTCGTACTTCTGCATGATTTGGGAGATTGCTGCCCGAACTTCATGCTGAGATTCGGTCCAATCTGGATTGTAGTTTTGCATAGGCTCTAAAGCAAAGCCAGCAGGTAGAGCAGAGGTGCCACTTGTACCAGCAGGTAAGCCATAATGACGCTGACTTGACTTGTGCAGAGAGATGCGCTTGGACACAGTTGTTTGCGCGAGTCGACGAGCCAAAGTACCAGATCGTGCAGCCATCTTGTTGCGAATGAAAGAAGAGCTAACACCAAGCAGAGGAGCAGCAAAAAGATCTTTGCATTCGGCTATTCAGAATCTGCGATCAGGCAGTTGCATGTCTCTTGTATTGCCGAAGGAGGGTCGCGTTCGCGTCTGGTGGATAGCTACGGCCCACGACACAGCCTATCAGACTACATTGAATCGAGATGGCACAACAGAAAACATGTGAGCTTCAAGTTGTTTTGATGCAAAGGTCAAAGTACGCGAGGCTGACGCTGCTACACAGATGAAATTCCAAAAGTGTGCAGAGCAGCTGTATGCGTCGAGAGGGGAGAGAACTTCAAGATAGAGCTCAGGTGAGCTCGTGGTGCTGCCATCGTCGCGGATGAAACTTTCCTCATTGCAATGTCAGGGAGGACTATCCTGTACCTACGCCGCAGGAAGATGAGATCCTCATCAAGCTCAATGTGTATGTCATGAGCTTCATGCTTGCAGACGATGCTCAAGCTGAGACAATGTAGGACTGGTCTCTGCCATTCCGACATTCATCATATGAAGGGAGATCTAGGGCTAGGAGCCAAAGCAGACTGTGTCGGCCATGAAGGAGCTGGCGTTGTCGTCGCAATGGGCTCGCGAGTTACAGACTGGGCTATTGGCGACCGAGCAGGAATCAAGCCATGCATGAGCATTTGCGGCAAGGTCAGTTCTGTTCTATTGTCAAGGCGTTTGTTGAGCTGTCGGCTTGTAGTGTGAATTCTGTACAGAAGGCTATGAACTCAATTGCCCAAAGGTAAGCAGCTTAATCATCTGCTCGCTAGCAGACTGAGCTGACGATGTACAGAGAATCATGTCTGCTTACTTCCGCAATGGCACATACTGGTAAGTCTCCGGCGCTTGCACGAGCAAGTTCGGCTCGCTCATGCCTGTACTTGCGACTGCCTTAGCCAGTACCTTACGGCTCCATCCCACTACACAACACGGCTTCCAAAGGTAAATTGTCCTTTCCAGAGGCCTGCACAGGTGCTGAAGGAAAGACAGAATATACCTGATCATCTAGCAGCTCCTGTTCTTTGCGCTGGAGCAACAATATACAGAGCGATCCAAGTCAGTGGAGCCAAGATTAACCAATGGCTAGTAGTTCCCGGCGCAGGAGGTGGTGTTGGCTCACTTGTAAGCCATGTTTCAGGCAGCCGCGGAATGATGCTGATTTCGGTTAGGCCGCACAATACGCAACAGCTCAAGGAGTCCGAGTCATCGCAGTCGATACTTCAGCGGAAAAGAAGAAGATGTGCCTCGATACATTGGGCTGCGAAGCATTCATCGATTTCAGAGAAGTGTCTAGCATTCCAGAGGAAGTCAAGCGGATTACGGGCAGCGGTGCTCATGCCCTGATCGTCACTGGCGGAACAAAAGCCGCTTATGCCAATTGGACGGACATCTTGCGCATTGGAGGAACTTTAGTTTGCGTTGGCCTGCCCCCAAGAGGTGTCTGTAAGTTCGGCTGCTGACTAGTTGAAATTGTGCTAAGCGTTAGTATAGTGGAAGTCGGCGCTGATCCTATCGTCTAGTAAGCGATTTACCATCTCCGCACCCGAGCGAGAGCTGATATCTTAAACCGTAGCGTCAGCAAGAGCTTAACAGTCAAAGGCACTCTAGTGGCCAACTATCGAGAGACCGATGACGCATTGGCAATTGTCGACTCGGTAAGCGATCCCTCAGTCTTTCGCAGACGCTTTGACCTGGGACAATAGGGCAAGGTGACGCCAGTAGTTACCGTCTACCCGTTCTCGGAATGGGTCGAGACTTTGGAAAAGTTGCATCAGGGCAAGATCACTGGTCGTGCTTGCATCCGCTTCGAGGACTAGATACTAATATCAAACAAGTGTTGTACATGTACATTGAAATCGTCATTCATTCTGTTACACTAGTCCAGTCCGGCTTCTGCTTTTTCCTAAACATCTCGATCCCATACTTTGCCTCTGCGGAAGGCTGCATCATTCTCAAAAACACATCACGAGCAGCTTTAAATTGATCTTCTGGGTCTTCGCTTGCAGCTGCGACGATGAGGCGCTTGCATTCAGCCAAGGCTCCAGGCGCATTGCCTACCATCCGGTTGACAAGATCTGAGATGTAGTCCTCGGCGTCTTGAGGTGAAGTTGCGATATGATGGACGCCGCTCAACGGCAGTAGTTCTTGTGCAGTAATAGGTCGAGCAGTCAACATTGCTTCTCGAGCTTTGGCAGTTCCCCACTCGCGGACTAGGTACCTGTTACCATCTCATCAGCATGCGAGACTCGCTTTGGCCTATCGTGAGCTGACTTTGAGATGACAGCAGGTGCAACACCTAATTTGGTCTCGGACAAAGTAAAGGTGACATTAGGGTTCGCTACCACCCGAAAATCACCTATCAAAGACCAGCATGAGATCAGCAAAGGTAAGATTCCTGGAGTGGAAGCACTCACAGGCCATCGCAAGGCCGTTCCCACCTCCGTAGCACGGACCGTTGATCAAAGCAATGACGGGTTTGGCAGAGTTCTGTATCGCCTCGAAGAGCGAGTAGACTGTTCGGAGGTAAGTCTGACATCGATCATCCGCCTAGATGCGGACTCGGACTCACGTCTATCGTATTGTTCGGTATGGTTGCCTGTCAGGCTTTCTCCCGACGAACTCAAGTTCATCCCGGTGCAGAAGAGTTTTCCTCTACCAGTAAGGACGACAGCGCGCACGTCCCTGTGCTCTTCATTGACTTGTTTCAAATGAGAGATCAGCGAGTGCTGCAAATCCACATTGAGCGCATTTCCCATCCTTGGGTTGTTGAGCGTGATGGTCGCCCTCGGGCCAGTAATGTCCAGTAGAATAGCATCTTCTGAAGCAGCAGAACTCGTCTGCAGGCCTCTAGCGGACCAGCAGGTTCTCCTTCTTCCGGTGTTGACCAGACGAAACTGCCAAAACACATGAGACACAGTCAATCTGGATATGTGAAGAAGACGCACAGCTCTTGACCAATTCATGGCGGCCACTACAACCGTTTGGTGCTCGAATGCTCAAGGCAGCGACGCGACGCAGAATGCGAACAGCTGTATATCCGAAAAATTTGGGTTGGCGAAGACCGCTCTGACATAAGGCAGGCGATTGCCAGTAGTCGAGTGTAACTGCTCAAGACAAGAAGATGCGCATTTTCTCGTATCTGAAGAGTGGTGCTCGCAAAAGCATCCGTGTCTTCGAAGCTTCTGCGCGAGATGGCCTGCAGGTGGGGCCAGCGTGCTTGTGTACAAGGCAAGGGAAAGCTCATACGACTGTGCAGAACGAGGCGAAATCAGTCTCTGTGGAAACAAAGGTCGAACTCATCAACCGCTTGATCGACTCTGGCTGCAGGGACATTGAAGCTGGAGCATTCGTTCACCCTAGATGGGTCAGCCCACAGCTTCTAGATCTCTCCAACGTCCTGAATGACGCTCACAGATCCCTCAAATGGCAGGGACGGCCGAAGTGCTCAAGCGTCTACCTAAGAAGGAGGGCGTCACGTATCCTTGTCTCACGCCAAATGAGAAGGCACTCGAAACGTATCACTCGTCCGGCTCAGATCAGTATTGTGACGAGGTCGCCATCTTTCTTTCTGCTACCGAAGGTTTCAACAAAGCCAACCTGAATCGCACTGTTGCGGAATCGTTACAAATTTGTCAAGCCGTCGCAGACAAGGCAAAAGCATCTGGCGTTCGATTCAGAGGTTACGTCTCGACAGTCATCGGCTGTCCATTCGATGGTGCTGTTGAACCGAGACAAGTCACTTCGTTAGCCAAAGCTTTGCTTGATATGGGATGCTATGAGGTCAGCCTGGGGTCAGTCATGGCGCTCATGTTACATTCAAGTCTGATGTTCTCGCAGTGACACCATCGGCGTTGGCGTACCTGCTACTTGGGAAGAACTGCTCAACGACGTAACAAGGCGGATACCGGTCGAGAAGCTAGGTGCTCATTGCCACGACACCTATGGCTCTGGTATTGCAAATGTTCTAAGAGCAGTCGAAATGGGTGTGTCATCCGTAGACAGCTCTGTTGGAGGGTAAGCTACTTGACGTTCAAGTTTGGCATTCTGATGTAATTCTTGCTTCAGTCTGGGAGGCTGTCCCTATGCACCTGGAGCTTCAGGCAATGTTGCGACGGAGGATGTTGTCTATGTGAGCTCAATCTGAAGCTATGTTGCGACTTTACCAATGCGTCGCCTAGGCTCTGCACAAACACGGCTATGAGACTGGTATCGATCTGCTCAAAGGTATGCTGACAATCAGAACAAGAGAGTGCTTTCTCTGACGTCATTTAGCTGCCGAAACAGGCCAATGGATCAGCGACCAATTGGGACGGAAGAATAGTAGTCGAGCCGGTGCAGCTATTTTAGCTGATCAGCGGCGGAGAGCGCAAAGTATAGCTACATGAGGAACATTGAATTTGCTGCTGTACAATAGATAACAAAGCTACACATTGATTTCTGTCTGAAAATGTTCCTTGTTTCGTACAGAGTCAGGAATAGCTGAATCTGTTTGCCATAAAGTTAGCGCCTACTACATTAGATGCACATCGTCTCACTGAGCAGGCATCATGCCAGTATCCAGTCCGAAGTCCATGCCTTCGAAAGGCAAATTCAGTCCATTCCATTGCGGCCAGTCCAGCAGCTGATCGAAAGTCTGCCCAGACGGCATGTCCCACTTCAGGTCCCAGAGTCCATTGCCAAGCATCGGGTCATTCAGCGGCTCCGCGGTAGATTGACTAGCAGAAGCTGAATTCGATAGGTGATCATCGTTGACCGGAGAACTGGCCCGAGGCGTTGACGGCATAGTTTGCAAAGGATTGGCAAGATGCGCATCGACCAGTGCGCGAATGAAGGAACTGTACTGTCGAGCAGTAGGATTCGCCACGCCTTGCAGGATGTTTGCTGTCGACGAAACTAGTTCGATGATGAAGGCATTGTTATTGTGCAGGCTGTTGAATTTCTGTCGGCAGAAGCGGAGTAGAGATATTGCTGCGTAAGATATGCAGATAAAGTAGTTGTCGGAGCAGCATGTGAAGGAGGCGGCGTGCGAGATGAAAGATTGTTTGGCAAGCTGAAGCTAAGAGAGTCCTAAACATCAGCCATCCACAGTAGTCAAAGGTAGCTGTAGGTCTACCATTGTTACGACGGAGGTATAGCACTTGTTAAAGTATAGGCCAACTTCTGACGAGGCTTCTCGAAGAGCTTTGTATAGACCAAAAGAAGAAGCACAAAGTAGAGCAAAGTTCTGATACCTGTGAAACAAAGAAGAGTCAGACTGTGGTACTACGAAAGGCATAAACCGTACAGATCACCATGCAGCATCAAATACTGTGCTTCCGAACCAATCTCGCCCTGAGGGTGATTCTTCGAATTAGCAATCATATCCCTACAGCGACTCTTCCAGTCACGAGCTTGATCTTCGAGCTGCTGAAGTGAAAAGGCACAATTACTCCAGGACGTTTCATTGCCAAGGTCGGCGTCGACGTAAAGAATGTCCTAGACTCATGTCAGCCGCAATCACCAACCTATACCCGCGCCACGAACGAGAGTGCGCGACAGCATGCGGTAGAGATCCTGTTCAACTATTGTCAGCTACGAGCCAGCCAATTGATCGTAAGTTGGCTTACCAGCATCATGCATATCCAAATACTGCTCGGCGACAAAGGAGTCGGCAAATACATGTCAGGCTGGCATGAGTATGTAAGCTCTCGTCAATAAGTCGTAAACGTGCTGCGTACATTTCGCAGCCCGTGTGGCAGACGCATGGTCGGATGACTACCAAGCTGCACAGACACTCTGGGAGAAGGGTAAGCCGCTAAGTAGGAAAGAGCACCTGCAGACTGACTGGAGATCTCTGATATAGCAGAAGAGGCTGTTGAAAAATTACAATGAACTAGGTTGCATGTGTAGCTGTCTTGACTTACTAGGTCCGGATTTCGTTTTGAACAGCCATTGAGGATGCTGCTCCAGGATGAGGTTTCGATAAACGATGCATGCGCAGATCTGTTGCTGTTCTGTAAGATAATGTGTCAGCTCGAATATGGGGCTGCACGCAAAGGCGCTGACGATTTCGCCAAGCCCAGAATTAGGTTTGTTCGGTCTTCCCTGTAAGTGCTAGTGTTATGGAATTTCCACAGCTGAGTATAAGACCTACTCATGTCTAGCCGGTGGAGTGCCAATTGTCCACACCGTCAAAAGCAGATAGGCTTGAATAACCTCAATTGTCTTCGAACCGCGTGAAGGAACACCGAAAGCCAAGCCTTGAGCAATAGTGCCAATCTGTTGAGCGTACTGGTGATGACACGCGTCGAAATGCGCTGCTATGCCACAGATGGCCGTCAAGAGGAAAGGCGAGCGTTGAGTCACAAATTGAACGGTGTGATAACCGGGATCGAGGATGGGAAAGTGTCGATGGATGTTGGCAAAGTAGTAGCCAAATAGAGATTGAATAGTTTCCACAGAGATGATCTTGAGGATCTCAGGGGAACGATATGATGCTATCATCCGTTTTCGGAGAGGTAGACTATTGGTTGACAGCGGACCGGGCTTGAAATAGCTTGAATCTGCGACGCCCTGACCACTACTTGTGTTTGACCCAGGAGATTCGATCATCAGTTCTTGAAAATCGTCTTTCGGTCGTAATCTTGCAGCAGACCTGATGACGCTCTGCGGGTCCAGATCCTGGTTTCCGTCTGGTAGTATTGGTGCTGAGTCATCTCGATCGTTCGACACGGGATGTGCAGGATGGAGTAGTTGCAAGAATTGCGCAGAAGCTGAGGCGCCATTGGAAGTATTCGGAGCCAGAGCAGGACTCGTCTCGCTTTCGGGACCGACTCGAAGGGATGAAAGAGTATTATATGCGAAGAGATCAAGGTTGTTGCCGTTGTTGGAGGATGTTGCAGTGGGAGAAGGAACTTTTGGGGAGATTGTAGCAGCGGAGCTCATGCTTTGCGACGGGTCCATGCCGTCACCAAAGAGGAAAGACGGCATTTCGGCAGACGTCGTGAGGCCGTCTATGAAGTCGAACGCATCTTGACCTTGCGAAGTGGTAGGCTGATATGGCGAAAGCGGACCGGTATTAAAGTCTGGCAGTGAGTCGAAATGCTCTTGGACAAGAGGTACCTCGAAATCAATAGCATCACCTTGATTGCTTGGCGTCTGGCGAAGCGGCGCTTTCTGCTTTTGTCCAGATGACAGATTCAAAGCTGATTTTGCCTTGTTTGCCTTGTTTGCCTTCCGTAAATCTTGGTCAGCTGGGATTAATCCCTTGCAAAACACATGTGAGCCAAGATCGGCCGAGCTCAGCAGACTGACCTGAGCTTTCAGAGTCTTCAGGTTCTTTGCGCCTATTGTACAAGTCAGTGTCTTGCGAAACGGACAGTCTTGCGTTTGACTGACCTGGTTGTCGACCTCCCCTTTTTGACTTTTCAAAGACGCATTCGATACCATTGGACAGGCATCGCGAACACCTAGATTTGAACAGCCGTAAATACACGATAGCCGAGATAGGGAAGGAGCAGAATGTAATGACTCACGGATCCCTCCCGTCACTGCCACACTTGACCTTCACCGCGCGACATGCAAGACATCTGTGATGTCGCGGGGATGAGTGCCCGAGCTTCGAAGCTGCGACATTGGTACATACGCCCGAGAGCTCCGCTGTTTCTTAGGCTTTGGCGCATCCTGTTCTGGCGAAGCAGAGTCGTCTTGCGCAGTAATGCCAAGTGAGAAGTCCATGCGTTTTGTATTCAGAAGTGGGTAGGCAAGATGGTCATGCAGCTGATCAGCTCTTAGGCTGGTATGCTGCTGCTGTTGGCTTGAGGTGCCTGTCTGTTGTCGGGTTCGTGCGTAATTATATGGCCGCGCTCGAGCAGACAGTTGGATATTCGACACAGAGGCGGGTCGACCTCGAACAAGCAATGATTTCAAAAGAAAGCTCGCTGTACAACGTCTGGCCTGATAGCACTGCTCTGCAAGTCGGTCTGCACACCCATCACCCTTTGTAACGACGGAAATTGCTTGCGTGGAGCCGCAAGAGGGAAATACACCTTGCACGCCCGAAGCCTGACTCTAGTTTCACCTCGCTTTCCCGTTCAAGGTTCCTCAGCTTGAGGATCTGTATTCCAATCCCATTCTCGGCTCCTGTCTCGAGTTACACTGTCCCTGCATACTCGTTCTCTTCTTGTCGCACCACTGCATTACCGAATCAGTGAATGCATCGTCGAGCTACCCAGGTGGTCATGCTCTTAGCAACGCGAACGGTACTATTGTAGTAGTAGCGTTGCCCCATTCTCGGGCCGTACTTTATCCTTGAAGCGAATCTGGATAGCCGGCTGATAAACACGATTGGAATCCCCGCCTTCTTCCTTTCCGTCCGCGAACGTCATGCGCGCTGTAGTGAGCAAAGGTGCATACGCTATCGAAGTCGAGGATCGTCCAAAACCTCAGATCATTGAGCCGGAGGACGTGATCATCGAGGTACGTCTATTTTGCTCTAGGGATAGTGTCAGCTACTGATAACAGCTCAGGTGACTACTTCTGCGTTGTGCGGCTCCGACTGTAAGTGATGACTATACTGGCGTTTGTCGCTGAGCTGATGCCTGCATTCTTGTTGCGCAGTAGCAATATATCATGGAGCTATGCCTTTCAAGACCTGGGATTTCATCGTAGGACATGAAGCTGTAGGCATTGTGGTCGAAACAGGAGCAAAAGTTTCGAACTTCAAGAAGGGCGATAGAGTAGTATGTGCATTAGCCCAAGTCTAAGACGAGTCTGAGCTTTTCCCAGGTCTCTGCCTTTGCTACCTGCTGCCAGAACGACTGCTTCTACTGCCTGCGTGGTCTCACTTGTCGATGTGAAAGCAGCAAAACTTTTGGCGTTCCAGCTCTGGACGGCATGCAAGCTGAATTTGCAAGAATTCCATCTGCAGATGGCACCCTCTTAAAAGCTCCAGACGACCTGGCCGACGAACATCTCATCCTCATGTGCGACATTCTACCAACTGGATACAACGTGGTCAAGACAGCGATCGAAATGATGCCTGAGAAAGCACGACAGCACGATCTATCCATCGCGATTCTTGGTCTCGGTCCAGTCGGTCTATTGGGCGTTCTAGCAGCAAAGAGAAAGTTCAAGACTGTGTTTGCTATTGATAGCGTGCCGGACAGACTGGCTCAAGCGGAAAGATATGGCGCTGTAGCTATCAAGCTGGATGATGATACTGTCGCCAACGTCAAGAAGTTGACTGAAGGTCGTGGAACAGATGCGGTCGGGTATGTTTCTGCATCGAATCATGAGTCTCATAGAGTTCCTTATCCGTTTCATGTCGCAGGGAAATAGTCGGTTCGGCTCAAGCTCTTGATTTAGCTCTGAAGTTGGTTCGCATTGGAGGGGTCGTGTCGGTTGGTGGATTGCATACGAAAGGTTAGAGGAATCTACATTGCGCTCGTGTCAAGCTTACATTGTTGTAGAGCTCTCACTACAAGGCCTTGATCTATACTCGAAGAACATCAGGTCAGCTATACCAGCTATTGAACCACATATACTGATCGCTGTCGTAGTCTGAGATTTGGCAGAACACCAGTGGTTGACCTTTGGCCAGAATGCCTTGGATTGTTGAGGGAACTCATCCAGCAAGGAGTTATGAAAGACTTTGTGCAGCATTCGGTCGAATTGGACCAAGCCAAGGAGTACTATGATCTGTGAGTAGTGTGCTAATATGGCTCGTGTCTGTTCTGATCTGGTATGTCAGATTCGACAAGTATGCGGTTCTTCTCGAGCTTCTGTGACCTTCTGATCGCGCATACAGACGCAAAGTAGGAAAGACTGTCTTTCAGCGCAAGAAAGTGTCTTAATAGACAGACAATCGTGTGATTATATGACGGCCTTTCTTATGTAAACTCGAGGTCTTGCATTGACGACCAATACCTTTGAAATGTCCAGCAACGCCGCACAGCCAGAGCTTATTCTGGAGCTGCTCAATTTTCTACTGCCGGAGTTCGACAGCCAGAACGCTGTTCAGGTCATTGCTTTGCAAAATCTGCTCCAGTTCACGCCTGCTGGCAATCCAAACAGATACCTGTTCAGCCAGAAAGTGCCTAGCCAGCAGCAAATCTGGATCACAGTCATTTCGAATGCTTGCAAGAGGGAATCCCTGGGCAGCGTCGGGCAACATGCTGCCATCAATATTTTGGTCAATTTGACAGATGGCGTGGAAAGGGTGAATGCAGTCGTCAAAGACGCAGGATGGCTCGAATGGGCTGTGAAAACCTTTCTTGTACGCTCTCAACTATGTCAAGGGGTCGAGTAATGTTTTCGGCAGCAAAAAGGCACCTTGCTTGCAGATCCTCTATGCATGCTGCTATCCAATCTGACTCAAAAGTCAGAGTCTGTCTCTGCTTCTCTCCTGTCCCTCAAATTTGGAGAGACTTCCGCCTTTGCTGCCATGCTGGATCGATTTGTCAATGGCGCAGACAAAAATCTCGAAGTGAACAAGCATGCCAATTTCGACTTCCTAGCTTCATCCTATGCAAACATGACAACACTGCCTGCTGGTCGAACGGCCCTGCTGTCCCTTCCAAAAGACAGTAAAGGCGAAAGTGCAGTCACTAGAATAGCGGCTTTCACGGAGCACAGCGATACGATACGGCGTGGAGGTGTCGCTAGCATACTCAAGTGCGTCTTCTTGTCAGCTCGCGATTTCATGCTGATTGAATGCTGCAGAAACCTTTGCTTCGACACATTAGCACATGAAGCACTTTTGTCGCCAGAACAGCACAACGTTCTGCCTCGTATACTTTTACCTCTGTGTGGTCCAGAGGAATATCGTAAGCTAGTCTGCCGTACACGTTCTGTATACGTTTGACCGGTTCTTGCAGCCTTCGAAGAGATGGATAGTTTCCCACCTGAGGTTCAGCTGCTAGAAGAGAACAAAGCCCGCGAGCCAGATGCCGCAATTAGATGCATCCTGCTCGAAGCATTGTTACTGTTCTCCAGCTCTTCAGACGGGAAAGGGAGAGAACATTTACGGTCGAAGAACGTCTATCGGATCGTACAAGTGCTGCATCTTACAGAAAAGGATGAGAGGAATAAAGAGCTATGTGTGCGGCTGGTGGGACTGCTCATGCGGGATGAGCTGTCAAAAGATATGCCTGGGCAGAAAATTCAAGAGATAGAAATGGACCCTGATCTCGAAGTCCAAGAAATATAGATGACAATGCATACACTCTAGGATACAATATTTGACAGGTCATTAAATGCAAAATGCATGCTCTTCTATGCTTTGGTGAGGATTGGTGGGTTCGGTCTATTGAGCTGATCTTGTGATGCTCGTCGTGAAGGGCCTCGAGAATTGTTCCGACTGCTTTCTTGATACTTTGCCATTCGTTGCTGTTGCTGCTCGTGCAGCCTTTGTACTTCTTGTAGTACTTTTGATTTTAGTCTAATGTCTTTGCCTTTGAAGAAGAGCACGAAGGGCGTTAGGCCGAGCAATAGACCTACAAAACATCAGTTGTTGACAATTGCGCGCATCTGGAGGTCATACCGATCATGGATATGAGGAAAGACGCCCATGTAAAGCCCATGCCGTTGTACATGTATTCGACGAATAGAGGGAAGGCCGCTATCAAGAGATTAGCATGCATTGCAAGCGGATCCGAAGCTGAGCTTACCGCCGGCCATGTTACGCTGCATAGCTATGGTCAGCTCGCGACAGAAGAGGAACACCCAGACTCACCGCAAATGACTGAGCCGCGATGGCTGAACTCGCATACATGAGATATGAATCGCTCAGGTAGTTGAAGACAGCAACACTATATAGCGGATCAAAAGTATGCCACACCTCATTACCAGGGACTCACTAGATATGATAGATACCAAACATGATCACAGCAAGACCGATTGTCGGACCTATCCAATGCGTGCGACCTTGTGTAAAACCGAAGATGAGCCTTTCGGGAAAAGAGGCTTTTCAGCTACGTATTCGAGCAAAAGTCTATCTCGCTGCTTACCCTCCCACTGGTAAAGCCAATCCGCCGACACAGGCGAGGTATAATCTTGCTTCTGGACCTCTTGTAGCCACATTCTGTCGATACAGCCGTTCTTGAACCCTATGCAAATAATCAATTCCATTTCTGTTGACTATTCCTCGAACAACTGACGAATTGAAAGCGAACGCGATTGCTGCACCGACGCTATTGACAGGGTGAGCACAGGCTTTCCGGAGGCAGGAGAGCGCCTACGCGAGCGATAAAAAGCATAAACCTGTTATACCCGTATTGAAGCCGTACTGCGTCCGCATGACCAAGCTCACAGCTGGTAGGAGACCCCACCTGAAGTAGGTCAGCAACAGCGCCGAGGGACAGCAAGTCTGACGTACATGACTAGCCAAGCGAAACCAACCCAGATGGACATGAAGGTGACGACAGGTTCGCGCACTAGGAACGCTGTGCTTCCTGATCAGCTGCGTTTCCTGGTCCTAATGGTCTGACTTACAAAGAGGTCGCATGAGCGAGATCTACAAACAGAATAGATAAGATATAGCCAGCCATAATCTGGCGCGAAGCTCACCTTGATCAATACAGACAGTGACGCCCTCTCGGAATCCGCTCGACACTGATACCGCACATCACCAGTATCCGCCCTCATTTTCTTCGCTCTTCGGGACAATAGCACTGATCCTCTGGTTTCCCTCAAAACCAAAATCATGACAACATATGTCACTGCTGCGACAATGACTTGGATATATTGGATCCATCGCCAAGATAATTCTTGAGCTACGAAGCCCATTGTTGCTGGTGCTAGACCCGTCCCAACTAGAGAAGAATCAATGACTTGTGAGAAAGGTAACAAAAATGACGAACTGAAAGCTGCACTGCTGAACACTGCCATTGGTCTTCCTCTTTCGCTCGTTACCCATATATCGGCCTGATTACAGCACTCAGCGTAGACGAAAAGAAGCTTATCAGGCGACGTACAAGCGTTCCGCCCACCACGGTAGAACCGGTTCTAAACCACACAGATAAGCGCCGATTAAACGTAGAGACTAGACTAACGATCCAGCAGCACCAGCAAGGAAGCGGCCGATGATTACCGCTGCCATGTTGGGTGCTAAGCCCGTTGGCAGCATAAAGACCATCCAAAGGAAGAACGTAATTAGATATAGACTGTTTCGACCGTAGATCTCGCTGAAAGGCGCTGTGACCAAGGGCAAGACGCCGAAGCCGAATGGATAGATACTGATTGCCAATAGGGACAATTCGTGCGTTGTTACGTTTAGGTCTCGTTCCATGTCTGGTATACCGATAGGGAATGAAGCTCCAGCTGTACCCTGGGTCAGCATAGAAGCATCAATACATGTGTGAAGTTTACCGAAAGCGACTAGAAACGTGAACCAGGTCGTTCTGTCGCTCGAAATCAATCTAACTCTCGCATCGTCCAGCGCAGGACTGACATGAATGTGATTCTCCATTTCTTAGCTTTGGTAGGCACAAGCCATCAGAGATGGGCTCTGCAGGAGCGATACGCTTACATTTTGGCCAATTGAATGGATTCGCAGGGTCACCTTCCTCAAATTCGATAAAGATAGGCTCGACATCTTTTTCTGCCATAGACACATCTTTGGTCTTTTTCACCTGCGCTTCCCTTGGATCAATTCTATACTGCCGGCCATCCCAACCCATTGCGGCATCAGCCTCTCCGCGTTCACTGTCATCGCGTAGATCCTGTTCTGTTTTGACCTTTTCCAGTTTCTTTGTGATTTCGCTCAAGTCATTTGGCTGATGTCGGGTATCACTGCTACTCCATGTAGTGCTCATTTTGGGTATCTCGTAGTTGGCGATACAGCTTGCATGAGTCACGGATGGGATTCTCTGTTCGAGCAAGTTTAGCCGCCGCCGTGCCGCAATGCCGCAATTCCCATTATTCCGGCCGTGATCGATCATATATCATTGGAAGTACGTTACTTGCATATTGGCATCTCCTTGCGACTCAATCCTGTCTTGCATTCCCTTGTTCGTAATACGACATGCTGGACAGTTGGGCCGAGCTGATCAGTGAAGGCGGATGGGTAGCAGGGAATCCAAGACGCCCTTCTGTCCGATTAAAGAGCTGATTCGGAAACCTGTATAAAGATTAGCAGGGGTAATGAAAGTGAATGATGTAGAACTACGCCTCAGACGTAAAGATCTGCGCAGCGATTCTGTTGTGTTTCTTCTTTCCTATCTGCCGCTTCTGAGGCGCAGTTGGCGCTGAGCTAGGCATTTTCAGGTATCCTGGTCACGTCTTTCTCAATTTTGTGCATAACTGCTTGTGACCTATGCAACAAACGTTAGATCAAGGCACCTTCCGATCGAGCTTGACACTTACCTGCTTTCCAAGCTAATTTGGCGCATTCTGCACTGCAATCTGATGATACTATGTCAGCTTGCCCTGGCTGGAAAGAAAGCTGGAGGCACTGACATGTCAACAGTCGACAAGCGCCGCAACTCTTGAGCTTCCCTTCATTGCCCCAAGTACCCGTTATTGGATCCTTTTCAAACACCTTTCTTCCACAATGCGTGCACCCAGGACTCGGAATGACATGTTTCCCGGGGTTACTCAAAAATCCTTCGACCATGGCCAAAAGTCCGTTTCTGTCTTTCACCGGCACAGCCCGTGCAAATCTCTTGATTGCCGCGTGGCCGTTAAAAGCATCATGACGCCTAAGACAGCGATGATGTGCTGACTAGGTTGGATTGAAGTGTATTTGTCCAAAGCGGCATCGAATGAGATGTCTTCATAGTTGTAATCATGAAAGGTTGACTCTTCCAATAAACTCTTGCAGCCATCGGAATCGACCCGACATAAATCCATAGCCAGCATAACATGTTCTTCCATGATAAGATCATAATGCATCCCTTCGGCTTCCGCTTCCGCTCGAGTAGATGATGCCGCCCGAACCAACAGATACAACACGGTAACCAAGAGAATCGGGATAAATTCAGGCTTGACCAATCGAACCGAACGAGTTTCGTACAACAGCGTTTTCACGCAAAGTGAAGCATCCCAGATTTTGCGTTGCTCAGGATCCTTCAATATTTCGCAGAGCTCAGCTAGATGCTCGCCCACATAGATGCGTTCATTCACTGCTTTCGTATCAGATAACCCTTTCAGTCGATGCGAAGGTTCCACAAACAGAGGTTCCGGATGTAGTTCTCTTCTTTGGGCACAGAAGTATCATCATAGTTGATCAAACAATTAAAGGCGCCCGTCCACGTGTTCCAACAGTCTGCATATTCAAGACGACTTTTGACTTCCGCTACTCGTTCGCGGACCACTTTGATGCGCTCAGTGTCTTCTTGTGCTGTTGACGGGCCAGAGAAAGACATGTCTGCTCGGTTGTGCGCTGGTGTCTTGCCTTGCGCAGAGTGTTGAGTGCTTTTGCAAGCGTCGACTTTGAACCTCTTCGATATTTTGCAGCAAGGTCCTCAATCAGTTCTCCGGCAGGCTTCTTGCTTCTTCAAACGAGCTCTCTCTCAGCGCAATATCAGTATTGGATTTCGCTAAAGGTCGAGGTGCTCTTCCAAGTCGCATTGGCAGCAGCGTGAAGAAATCTTTGAATCGCAGCAAGATTTTTGCGCGCGCACACTGTCTTCTGTCCCCTCAGCCGAGATCTTACTGATTCATCATACACCGGAACCTTTTTCGCTTCGAGGTTTTCTCCGCTGGCAAATACCATCATCTGGCACTGCAATGTGACTATGTGATTCAGCTATACACAGGCTATCAAAACAGCAGCAAGAAACCCTGTAATGGATTCGGCATCCACCCAACTGCTTCCAAGATTGACCGCTGCGACCTCAGGCTTCAACACCAGGTCCAGCCCAGCTGCTATGCACACCGGCGAGCAGCAGTTTCGCACAGGAAGGAGGTCGGACGCATATGACGACTGTGGAAGCTCTGTGCCGTCTACATGATCTGAATAGGCGATTCAACTGGCGCTGGCAATGCCCATTGCTTGATCACGATACTTAGCGGGGTCCCAGCTACCAGGGAATCATTCTATCCGATCAGACTCACACCAGGAAGCGCCTCGGTCGACATGAGCTATTTCAAGTTACAATTACCTTTCGAAGCATCACTCACAACGCTCGGTGTTTTGGGTGGTCTGGTTTGCATCTCCGTGTGGAGGCTTTTTGAGACTCGCGCCTACAAGGGCAAAACTCCTCCATCACCTCCAAAAAGCTGGATCCCCTTGGTCGGCAATGCTTTCCAGGTCATGGCCCCAGCTCCTCTTTTACCAATCAAGCTGTGCGCTTGGGCCAAAGAAATAGCGGGTCCAGAGGGAATCTACTGTTTCGACGTTTTCGGGACCAGAATCTTTGTCTTGACTACCGCACAAGCTCAAAAGGATCTGTTTGATCACCGAGGCAACATCTATTCCAGCCGCGCCGACCTTCCTCTCCTACGAGACTTTGTTTGCCGTAGAGCCAATATCGCTTTTCTGGAGTGAGCTCTCTGATTGCACTGTTATAGACTTGCTTCTCATGCTCGCACCAGATATGGCGACGGTCAGTCAATCACTCGAGTTGTTTTATCGCTCTGATCTCTGCTTGTTTAGATTGGCGGCATCACAGGAGGGAAATTCACAGAGAGCTAAACGTCAATCAGCTCTCTCAGTACAATTATATTCAAGAACGGGAGGCTTACACATTGATGAAAAGCTTTCTGGAGCGCGAAGCAGATGACTTTATTATGAGTGTTCAAAGATTCGCTGGATCGATTGGCATGGGGGCACTCTGTAAGTTACCTGTTGAATTCTGCTGTGTTGATAACCTATTTTGCAGATGATCACCGAGTTGAAGGCTATCATGATGACATGATCGAAGAATTCAGCGAAGTTCTAGTCGGCAAGTTGAACCTCTTGCAACCCTTGGCCAGCTTTTATGATGCTCTGCGTACGTCTGTTAATGGTCACATCATTGTTGATACAGAGTCTTGTTTCGCTATACAGCCTTCATGCGATCGGCGCCAGAATTTATCATGCCGTCAAAGAAGGCAGCTCGACTTTGTCGGGAACGGGGCGAAGCGATCGATCGCAAATGCAGTCAGATGGTGCTGGATCGTTTGGCCAGAAAAGAGGAAACGTCTTCGTTTTTGGCAGGTCTTTTCGCGGGCGAGGGTGAAGATAAAGCGACTTTGAGCTCTTTCGAAAGAGACAGCTTGGTCGGAACCTTGGTCGGTGCTGCAGTTGATGTTAGTAGCGTCTTCTCCCAACGGTACTTGGCTAATGCGAGTTTGTAGACTGCGACGGCGGCTTTTGTATCATGCGTCATGGCTTTGGTCTGTGAGTCGTCTGATTGTGCTGAACGACAAATCTCATGCATCAGACCAAAGCATTCCCTGATATTCAAGCAAAAGTCTATGCCGCAATAGACGCTGTGATTGGTAGAGACCGCATGCCCAACATGGACGACTTGTCTTCAATGCCCTACGTTCGTGCATTCGTTCTGGAAGCACTCCGCTGGAGATCAGTCGCGCGTTTTGTCAATCATTTCTGCCAATACGTCAAGTAATGTTGGTCTGACTACAGTCTTAGGGTCTTCCGCATGCCACAACTCAAGACGACGTATACAAAGGCTTTTTCATTCCTGCCGGTGCCCAAGTCATCGGTCTTTCGTAGGTTCACAGACACTGCCCAAGATCGAAGATGCCAGGCTCAATTCTGTTCCTCTTTCAGATACGCAATGGAACACGACGAGAACATGTTTCCGGATCACGACAGTGTAAAACCGGAACGATACCTCAAAAACCGGAACGATACCTCACGGCTGATGGCAGAGTCAACGATATGCCGACCTTTGCATTCGGGTGAGTCTATGAGGTCGTATCCTGTTGCTTTTAGGCCTGAACTGTTGCCGACTAGTGGTGGTCGACGCATCTGTCCTGTAAGTATCGCAGATTTCCTGTCACAGGGTGCAAATCTTGATGCGAGAGTACATCCAAGGGTCAAAAGTCAGCTTTCCTGTGGCCCTCTTGTGCATCAGAGCTGACCAATTCTTTCGCAGCATGGCTTTGAGCTCTTTGTCAATTGCCACCGCTTGCCTTATCTGGTCATTCGAAATCAGGAAGAAATTGGACGCAGACGGCAACGAAATGCATATCGATACGCGACCTGAAGCTATTGTCGATGGCGGAAATGTCTTGTCAGTCTTCTCAACTGTTGAGTCTGAAGTGTTCTTATAGTCAACAGCCGTGCACGCACTTTCCCCTTTGCCGCAATCACACGCGATTCGCAAGTGAAGCCCAAAGTCTTCGAAGCTTGCAAGAGTACTTCCGCTACATCTTGAAGAACATCCGACATCCATGATGACGGTAACTTCTCTTGTCCACAGTAATGGGCAGTTTGTGCTCCCGTGTCGCTCAGGAATTGGTCTGAAGATTTAGGTTTAGTGTACATAAATATGCGAATACATTTCTCGTTTGTCCAACGAATCAAATCGCATGAAGCATTGCTTCGTTGCTATACAAGCTTAATCTCAATGTCCTCAGGTGAAAGCTTTTGATGAGGTGATGCCGTCTCGGAAGCGAGCTCCGACTTGCCATTCGATTTTTTTCGTCACGGGTTTTTTCTGCAACAACTATCTCATGACTGAACAACTCACAAATGGACTCAGTGAGTAATTAGATCTGCCAGTTGGCCGTCAGCGTAGATCAGAACTGACTTTCTCGTCTTTTGCGTCCGCCTATAGATGGACTCTCTGTAAACGGAGGCGTCCCTAGCAAACCGGCCTATGTGCCCCCTCACATGCGAGGAAAGGTGTAAGCGATATCAGAATTATGCAAAAAGAACGAAGCTCATGCAAAGATTTCGACATGCAGAAACCCTTCCGCGCCACCCTTCACCCCTCGCGGCCCTCCAGCTGCTGCACCAAGCTTCTCAAATGGACCTCGTATGAACGGCGGATCTTCTTGGGATGCACCATCAAGCGGAGGCTACAACAGCGGCCCTCCACCTAGAATGAACGATAGATGGTCATCTGGTCCTTCTTCGTACGGCGGCGGCGGAGGAAAGGATGGCTCTGGCGCTTGGAGAGACGGCAAACATGTTCCTGGACCTCCAAACGCTCGCATTGAGCAAACTCTGTTCGGTACAGCCGACGATACGGTTCATCAACACACTGGTATCAACTTTGACAAGTATGCCGACATTCCTGTTGAAGCGACAGGCGACAATGTCCCTCAACCCATCACTGAATTTGGCGCCAACATGCTCGACGAACATCTTCTGAGCAACATCAAGCTCGCTCGCTACACTACTCCTACGCCCGTTCAGAAATACTCTGTACCTATCGTCACTTCCGGTCGTGATCTCATGGCTTGTGCTCAAACTGGTTCAGGCAAGACTGGCGGTTTCCTTTTCCCTATCCTGTCTTCGTCCTTCGCCAACGGTCCTTCTGCACCTCCTCAGCAAATGAACGCGTCAGGCTACAGATCAAAGAAAGCTTACCCTACTGCTCTTGTCCTCGCACCTACTCGTGAACTCGTTTCCCAAATTCACGAAGAAGCACGCAAATTCGCCTACCGATCTTGGGTCAAGCCGGCCGTAGTCTATGGTGGTGCTGACATTGGTTCTCAAATCCGCGAAATGGACAGAGGCTGTGATCTCCTCTCTGCCACGCCTGGTCGTTTGGTCGACTTGATTGAACGTGGTCGCATTTCTCTCGCAAACATTCGTTACTTGGTCTTGGATGAAGCTGATAGAATGTTGGATATGGGTTTTGAGCCTCAGATCAGAAGGATTGTGGAGCAGGAGGATATGCCTGGTGTGCATGACAGACAGACGCTCATGTTCAGTGCTACTTTCCCTCGGGATATTCAGGTCAGTTTCGCGAATACCTGTTCGGGGTATACTCTGATAGGGTGTATCGCTCGTCGACAGATGCTGGCTCGTGATTTCTTGAAAGATTATGTCTTCCTTTCCGTCGGTCGTGTTGGTTCCACTTCTGAGAACATTACCCAAAAGGTCAGCACATCTTGCAGGCGTTTCAGTCTAATGCTGATTCTTGGTTTCGTATTGACAGATCGAATATGTCGAAGACAACGACAAGCGATCTGTCCTTCTCGACATTCTCTATGCCGCTCCTTCAGACAGCAACGTAAATGGTCTCACCCTCATCTTTGTTGAGACGAAGCGCATGGCCGATATGCTCGAAGGTTTCCTGCAATCTAACCAGCTCGCCGCTACTTCAATTCACGGTGACCGATCTCAACGCGAACGTGAACGCGCACTAGACACTTTCAGAACCGGACGTACACCAATCATGGTCGCTACTGCTGTCGCTGCTCGTGGTCTCGATATTCCTAACGTCACTCATGTCGTCAACTACGACTTGCCTTCCGATGTCGACGACTATGTGCACAGAATTGGTCGAACTGGTCGTGCCGGTAACACAGGTCGATCAACCGCGTTCTTCAACAGAGGCAACAAGAACATTGCTCGTGATCTGATTGAGTTGTTGCGTGAAGCCAAGCAAGAAGTGCCTGATTGGTTGGGCGATGTTGCAAACGAAGCTGGCTTCGGCGGGTTCTCGTCTGGACGTGGTCGTGGAGGTCGTGGAAGAGGTCGAGGAGGAGGAGATATTCGCAGAGGCCAGTCAGGAGGCTTCGGCGCACCAAGGTATGTCGCATCCATAAAATTGAGAAACCAGTCGCTCATCTTTGCTTCTCGTGCCAACAGAATGGGAGGCGGCTTTGGCGGAGGATTTTCCAACGGACCTCCTATGGGCGGCGGCTTCAATGGACCACCGATGGGCGGCGTAAGTCCTTCAAGTTCACCTTCGTACCTTCGGTTTATCTAACACCTCTTATTCGTAGGGCTACGGAGGTGGCTCTTACGGCGGAGGAGGAGGAGGAGGTCAATCCTCTTGGTGGTAGATCTGAGAAGATCTGCTTCCCTTTCTTTCTTCCTCTGCAAATTCTTTCTCTATCTGTGGCTTCTCAGTACCTCTGTTCATATCAACTTGCTTTCATCTGTACCTTCAAGCCAAGTTTCGACTCTCAGTCTGCAAGGTCGCTTTCACTAGTTCAACTTTAGCAAGACAAGCGTCGACGTCTTGGCCAGTTTCCACATTCTTTTCGAGCTCGGCTTTCCATGCAAGATCAAACCATTCAAGTTAGAAGATACCTTTTCTCATGACGATTCCCAATTAGAAGATGCATTATCTTTTCACCTTCGAGATTCTCAAAATCGCTCTCTCGCGCGCAAAACTTTCGCATGTTCAACAGAAGCAATTCCGCCTGTTATATCAAGCTACGATACCCTTTCTGCCGTCTTTACCACTACAGCTAGACAATTTTTAGCAGGGGCAATCATCGCTACCAAACAACATGCGGCATTTCTTCGTTTCCATTAGACAAGCATTCGAAAGCATTCAATTACAATTAGACAGAAGAGGGCAATTAGAAGAACAGACTTTGAAGAAGGGTGAAATTGTGCACTATTTATTGGGGTAGAAGAGATCAAAAGAGAGGGTGTTGTCAAAGTGTCTTGTGTTTTATGCAAGGTTCTTGGGATGTGAAGTATCCACATCATTGTATAATTTGGCCTGTCTTTGCATCTCTCTATAGACCTCCGCCTCTCGTCAGGCCCGCGCTAGACTCTTGCCGTTGGTTTCCGTATTTCAATCCGCCTGGCTTTCCTTCGATGACACGCTTCCAGCCTGCTTCGTTTCTGACTTTGAGCAGATAGTATCCAGTACCCACTGCTACTGCTCAGCATCGTCTGAAGCTGCTGCAGCATGTTGACTGACTGAGACCCATGAGGCCAAACATAGGCCAAAGGATCTGGCGCTACAGGGAAGCTTAACATGTTTCCTGGCTGTATATTGGCATCAAGAGCTTACTGGACCGCCTATAGACTTTGCCATGCTACTCTAACATCGAAGTGGTTGATAGAAGTCAAAACCAAGCGATTAGGTGATGCCAAACGCAAGCGCAAGCAAATGCGGTCGTTCTCGCTCCAATATCTTATAGAACAATGCTTCATAAACGCCCAATATAGTCCATACCTCAAGACACCCTGATCGTCTCGATTCTGCAGACAAACGCCTCAGCATTGCTACTAAGCAAGGAGGGTGCACTCACGAAGGCACACAAGCTTGAAAGTCAGACATGGACTGTCAGAGAATCATTCTCAGCTAACATCTATTGTGCAAAGAAAGACCGACACCGACCTTTTTGTAGAAAGCGATCTGTCCTTCCGCATACGCCGTCAACAGCTCCTTCATCTCTGCCTTCTTCGCTTTCTGGAAGATGGCATGTTCCCTCAAGACTTCATTATTAAAGTCATTACTCGCGTCATGCGCTGTTGAAACCGCATCTTGTAGCTGTGCATCATCGCCAAATATCAGACCATACCGATCAATCGAGATGTAGATGCGTACCTCTTTGATCTTAGCATCCAATTTGACAATCTTGCTGTCCCTCCCAAATTCATTATCACCACCTCTAAACGCGTCAACTTTCGATTTCAAGTAACTGCCGATCCCCGGTCCAGCCGCAAGCCCAGCAGCAAGTCGATCTCTTTCGGACGTCACTGAGCTCAGATACGCAGAGAGTTCTTCGAAATCGAGCTGTTTCTGATCTCGAAGTCTTAGGACGCCTCGGAACGCATGCGAGTAGGCAAGTAGGGAAGATAAGTGGTACAGGAATGGATCGATCGTTTTCGTTGTGCTAGTACGTAGAGTGCCACTGAAATCAAGAAGGGATTGTTCAAAGCGAGAGAGAGGTTCGGTGATGCCTGATTCGAGGTAGGCGAGTCCTTGAACCGAAGCAGAAAGTGAGTCGTAGTCGTTCGATAGATCTGCAGATCTATGCATCACGCACATCGCATGAATTAAGGAGGATCGAAGCATACCGTTTATTCGCGTCCTTGTTCGCCCCTCTATCCGATCTACCCCTCCAAGCGATTCTTCAAACTTGTCTATGCCTTCTCTGATTTCGACAAAGCGTTCATCCGGTTTCCTTACTTTGGCAAAGGCGTTCAAAAGTGTATCAGAAAGGTTATCGAGTAGAGAAGGTGGAGGTTCAGGCGCGTCTGGATGCGCGGCGTGTTGATGCATCCGTACGGTCTGTCAGATCACCAGGTCAGGTCAGAGCTACGCGCTCAAACGATCAGCTACGGACCCATTCTGTCGATTCGAGAAAAGCTTGCACTAGACTTGCGCGTGCTAGAGTCGGATGTCTTGCTATTCGCTGAAGGAAGCGGTTGAGACTGTGATTCATTGTGGTTAAGCAAAGACTCGTCAAGAGAATGAAAGATGACCTACTCCATCCTTCGCCTCTCTACAAACTCAGGACTGAATCTATCGCCCGTCAAGTATTCTAGCACGATATCAGCCTAACTCAGATCAACAGCGAAGGACCCACCCATTCTGTGCTTGTCAGGTATCGGCGGTACAACACTAGCAGGATAGTCTTTCGCCAGATGGTTTCGTAGAAACACGAAATCCTGGAAGCGCCTTCGAGCGGAGAATTGCTTGTTCTTGAAATGTGGGAGATTGGTCTGTACGAAAGATCAAGCTGTCACGCAGCAGACAGACACAGGGCGTACCTCGCCTATTATGGCATAAGAGACGAACGTATCCTTTGACCCTTCGAGCTCTTTGACCGGTTCTTTCACAGAGAGCTAGGCACCTGGGTCAGTGCCTAGCTAACAGATAGCAAGGCAACTTGAGACGCACCTTCATGTAGCAATTTCCAGACTTGTCACCGCTTGAGGTCTTGCGCGTGCACTTGGGCGAGGAAGGGCCAGCTGCACTACTCGCTGATTGCGGCTGTTGCTGCGGCTCCCCTAGTTCTTCATGAGTCTCTTCAGTCTGTTCTGGCTTGTCTGCAGCAGTCTCTTGTTGGTTCGACGGAGTCTCGTCTGCTTTATCCCACATAACCGATTGAAAAGCATCATTTTCCTGGTATGGTGTCGTCATGCTGCGCTATAGCTATGACAAGGTATATGGGGTTCGCTGGGCAGGGTTTGGTATATTCGGCTGGTCGCGCTCTGGGTCAAGGAGCGACGGTCAAGTGATGATGCATGCATATGTACAAGAAAAGAACTATAATTACAATCAGGCTGTTGGACGGAACTCGTTCTCCAGCATGAGACGCTCGCATGAAACAGAATCCGTCACCCATGCCGTGGTGACGAACTGCTTGTAGCGTGGCTCTTTCGTCGTCCTACACTCTCCGTCAGCTCGTGACAAGGTGTAAAGAAATATATACTGACAGATGATAGAGCTGCTTGCTTCGTGTCGTATCGCCTGGCCAGATGATGACATGCGTCAGCCTCTCATCCTTGATACCTACCACATGACCACCAGCTTCGAGTAGATCAGCCTGCACGGTTGACCAAGGTTCATCATTAATTCCTCGCGTATTCGATGCGGTGCGCAAGTTATTGGCGATTCCATTCTCTTGCGTATCGAGGTAGAAGAACAGATGATTGAAGAGTTCGTGCTTTTCCTGCCCGTAGTCGGCATCTGCTATGCCTGCCGCCAGACCCGGTCCGGAGTTCTTCGCAAAGCCGGTGAGCTGTCCTAAAGTTTATTCAAGTACAACTCCAGGTCAAGCAATGACGCACTCGTGATTGAGCAGGTTCATCATCATGCGAATCAGGATCCTCATCTTGCGTTTTCTCATCCTCAGTCTCGCTCTCTGTCTGACTTGCTTCCTTCTCATCGTCTTCCGCTTCCGATTCGACTGTCTCAACCTCGCGAAACTTGCCCTTATCTTTGTAACTGCTCGCTGAAGGTTTGTGATCCATCTCTTCGTCTGATTCTTCTTTCTTGACCTTCTTGACCTTCTTGACCGACTTTGGTAGTGCTTTCTTCTCTCGAGCTGGACTGATGAGCACTTCATCCGATTTGAAGGTATAGTACCTAGCTAAGCGCATCAGCTACGTATTCCTCGAGTCAGCTGAACTTGTTCACTCGTCAGAAAAAGGCAATCGTCGCTCTTTCGCAACGCAATCGATGATCCAGCGAGTCGAGATGATGCTTTCTCCTCGGTTCATGGTTGTCTGAACAGTGAGGAAATCGGTACGGTTGCAAATAATCGCTCGATCATTCGCATCAGGGACTTTCTGGCAGCTGCCGACGAGGTCAGTATAGGAATGGATTGTCAGGTATCTGTCATCTCACTAATCACCGCCATGAGTGTAGATGATTCGCTCAAGGTCATTTTTGGTTTCCCCAGGTTCTTTGCTGCCTTCGAGAACCCCTGGTAGCTTGGTCAGACAAGGATAGATGAGGGGTAGAGCTGACCGACAAAACATCATTCCGTCAAAGATACGAGACTCAATCTCAACGCCTTCGACATCCGCTCCACGGAAAGCTTCAGCATAGGTGGTGACCTAATACTTTGTGAGGGTTGAGTGCTAGACATATGATATAGCTTACAGCAGCTTCTCGCTTGAACTTCTTTTTCTTGCCATGCCTATCTCGATTTAGTACTCGTCTGACCGATGTCTGCATGGCTGACCTTGGCTCATCACCTTCTGCTTTACGCTTACCGATGTTATCTTTGCGAGCAAGGAATTCTGCACCACATATGTTACCAAAACCGCACAGTTGTACACAGAAACTCACCACTCTGGTCCATACAATCTTCCAGCTTGTGTGTCCTTTCTTTGTCGAGCCATTGAATGCCTACATGAAATCAGCTACAATGTCCATCCATTCAAGAGTAAGACTTTACGGGGAAAGCGAAGACAAAGACCAGCGCCGTAGTTTTTGGCTATAGTATCATCAGGCTAAAGTTCGCTGGCAAGCGTGCTGTGACAGACCATCATTAACAATCTCAGCTGCCTTGACGCCAAGAAAAAACGAGTCTTCGGGTGCGATCCATTCGTCTGGTTTCTCTGCACCGAAATGCAGGTTGGGTGGGTTGCGTCGGTCTTTTGGGAAGGGCTTCCATTTGCCAGCAGTGGTTTCCCTGTCGAATCCGGTTCAGCAATCCATACTATGAGAGCTGTTTCTCGTACCTGATGTGATCGAGGTAGTCCATCGTCAGGCCAGAGCCGACTTTGCAGAAGGAGAGAAAGCTGTGGTTTCACTTCACAATAAGCTACGAGAAGCAATGAGATCATGAGCCCACCGAAGCTGTTCATTCTTCTTGTTGTCTCTGATGCCGCAGAAGAAACTGCCAAAGTATCCACCTCGTTTACCAGATCCCCAAAAACCGCCAATGACGACCAGCTCAAAATTCTCGCCGAGCTATCACACCATCAGATTCAATGTGCCCAAGCAGTGTGATTGACTTGCCTCGTCCGTGTATTCCGGCTTCACCTTAATCCAAGAATCTTCTCTCCCGTTAAGGACATACGGACTCTTTGGATTCTTAATGACCAATCCTTCACCAAAACGTTCCATGATCTCTTGGAAGTAGCCTTCAATGTCCGCTTCGGTCTTGCCGTAACGCATGTCGGCCCATTCTAATCGACCAACGGATTGTTTTGTGAAGCGCCGAACAAATTCTTTACGAGCGGAAAGCTTTTTGGTGATGAGCGTTTGGCCGATAGCTTGTTTCTTGCCTTTGGCATAGAGGACATCAAATACCTTAACTGTACCGCAGCTTCAACTATCGTGTGAGTGAATACCATGACCCGATAGACTTACAGACGGGACGAGGTTTGTTCGGATCGGTACTCTTGTCTGTCAGGAGGATTTGCATTATAAGCGAGATTCCCGCCAATGTATGATTCCACTGACCTAGAGCTGCAGTCTTCAGACTTCCAAAAGGCTGAATAGTCTGCGACAGCGGATCATAGGCCAGCATCTCGCCGTCCAGGACGATCCTACACCCTATCAAATGAGGCTAAGGTAATAGCTAGTAGCTCACTCTTCGATGTCAGAATGGATGAGCGAGTGTACATAGGGCGTTAAAGAGCCTTCTTCTCGACTTTTGCCATAGAGGTACTATAGAACAGTCAAAATAGTGTATATCCAAAACAGGGCGACTCACAGTGTAGTCCTTGTCCTTTCTCGAATAGTAGCGAAACTCTTCTCCACGTTTGTGCAATTGAATTCGCTCGCCATCCAGTTTCTCTTCCATGATGAATCCATCGGTCTGTCGGTGAGGCAAATATCAGTACGATACTGGAATCGGTGCGCCCTCGCATACCGTTACATCATTTCCATGCCCATTCATACTCTTGACTACGCTCTTCTTATCATTATCATTCCTCTTGCAGAGCATAGGTCGGAAGGACATGAAGATCTTGACAGTCGAGTCCTATTCGCAAAATTTAGACAGTCCCCACGAAGGGTTTGATCAAGCTCAACGCACCTCATGTGGCAATCGATAAGTCGGGTCATACAAAGTCCAACAGACTCGACGAAGATCGGAGCAAACGTTGAACAAATCCATAGCGTCTGGATGTAGGACAGCTAAGACTGTACGTTCGCGAATGCTGATTTTGAGGTCTGTGTGTCCCGCCCACATGACACATTAGCGAAATGCCGATGTTGTAGGTCCAGACATACCTTTGAGAATGATGCGGACGAGCCATTTGTTCTCGAGTGCTGTGAGGTTCTCGTAGAAGACGCGCACGATGCGAATTCGTTCAGCTCTACCCGTCCATCAGACGTCATCACTTGAGATCAGGAAGGAACACTCACTCATTGCTCGCTCTAGCCAATTGATCCAAATGACTATTGACCTGCTCGATGGACAGCTTGCCTTTAGCGACATCTGAGCGCGACTTGACTTCTTGCATGACGACTTCAGCAAAATCACCAGCACCAGGCTCGTTCTTCCTAGGTTGTTTCCAATGCAGTAGACGCTGTGCAGCCATGGTATCTCGAAGCAAACCCATGGCGCCTACGTAGGCTTTCGCTAGGACTTGTTCTTTCGCTCCATAGGTGTTGCGTTGCCTGTCTCGCTGTCAATTCCAAGACTTCAGCAGCCGCAGATACAGCTTGGAAGTCGAAGACACTGACGTCTGGTACGAGCAGTCGAACGACAGGAAAGAGATCCAACCCGACATTTTTGCGATAGACATCAAAAGTGCTGTTGATCCAATCTTTACGCTTTTCTGCGATATTCTTGTTTGTTGGCTTTTTCTTGCCAGGCTCAGCTTTGTTGGCAGTGAAATGTTCAAACAAGTTGGCAATGACGCTGAAAGATGGAGAGCTCCCTATTTCATTCAAAGCTTCTGGGCGAACGAGGTCATCTGGACGGGTGTTGGCTATCTCTTGAGCGATTTGAGACTCGTCCATTTGCTGAGTCTCTGCCATTGCTCTTTGAGGGGCATGGCTGATTCAAAACAACAAGGTCGAAATGACGCGTTTCGCACGACGAGGAGAAAGCACTATAACCTCTTGCAAGAGCTCTCCATGTAGGATCTGAAATGTGGAAATATATATACATGCTTGCGCTATTGCTACATGGCCGTGTCTCGACTCAACGCTCATACCTGCCAAACCAGATCAATCTCCTTTTTTATTTTCTTCTCCTTCTTGCCCATCCTAGCTCTCACCCAATCTTCACTCCCGTTTACATCACTATCTCTCTTGTCATTTCACCAGAGCTCAATCCTATTTATCCTCGTCGCATCCCTATCTCTACACGCAGTCCATTCCAACCCTTCACTAGAATGCAGCGTATGACCCACATACTGTTCATCGGTATAGATTAGACTGGCTGCTCGAGTTTTGATGTAGGTATATTGTGAAGAATAGGAATGGATGCTTCGGTCAGAATCTGAAAGTAGACGAGATGGGCGCGATCGATTGCGTAGAGGAAGAGTATGCTTTTGTAGGTCGAGGTCGTGTAGGTTACCTGTATGGGATAATCAGCAATGGTAACAAGCTAGATGAAGGGAAACACACAGGAATCAACAGCACCTTGAACAATAGTTTCTACCCATAGATCGCTTGCTGGTTCTGATAGAGTGATGCGGCCTTCCACTTGCTGCAGTCTCGCCTCATCATAAAGATTGTAAAGCATCAAAGTCTCATTTCGGATCTCGACCAGCGAACCATCTTGGTCCGTCAAGGACAACCCATACTGACGCATAAAGGAATAAAGCGTCTCTGATTCAGCGTCGTACGAGGAGAAATCGATTGTGCGGTGATGCGAGTAGCGTGCTTGCTTATTGACGAAAGGTCTTTGCGCCAGCGCGAGACCGATGCATAAGTGCAAGATGGAAAGAGTGGAAAGCATGATGGTGTTCGATAGAGAGATGTCAGGCTGTCAGCGCAAAGCAAAAGGGCCTTCTCGCTAGGATCGCTTTGACGTTTCGCGAGGTCTGAGCGAGTTGCTTTTGTTTCGGAATGTGAGGGAAAGTGACAAGACCAAGGACCAGGAGAGACAATACAACACAGCAACACGAGGGAGATAGATTTCGCAGCCAGACTAGACGAGGAATGCCAGATATTCGTTGCTTTGCCTCTATCGACCGCTTTGGACATTTCTGGATAGACGCTGCTGCACGTACACGGTCCTGCTGCCCTGGGTATCCTTCATAGCCTGGTATCGCTTTGCCAGTCGAGGCCGCGAAACAACAAACAATTCTGTGTTTTCAAACAAGTGTTATCACTTTGCCGCAACTAGCCGTTCTCCAGTATGAGTACGACTGTTGACGCTGTAGGTCTGCTTGTCAATGATATCTATCCGCTGACGTTGATTTGACAGGGTGGTGTATATCCGTGCGTTAGCATGATGGATCTCTGTCCAGGCTAATCCACCCACAGAGCTCCGCCAGAAGGATACGTCGTATGTCGCTCCCTGCACAATACTAGGTCACAGCTGACTGTGAACAGATTCCTGCATGGCCAGCTCTATATCTACCATGGACCGATCCAGTCGACCGGTATCTCTACTATCCCAGTTCTATATGGCGTTTCACGCTTTACTGGAGCCTGCTCTTATCCGGCCTCAGCTTCTTCTTTCCTGCTTTTTACGCTTTCCTCATATTCAGCAGAAAAGGCCCTAGATATGCCATAAGGGCAATCTGGATACCTGTTTTATGGAGTTTCCTGGGTCTTTTGGGCGCATTTATTGGAGCTACTGTTGTTGGTGAGTCTGCTGTCCAACCTGTTGATCTGTATTGATGCAAAGTGCACAGGATTCGCATTGGCGGCTATCTACAGTGGTGCTTACCTTCGGATGAGTACATGGGTACCTTTCCTATGGGCCGCTGCGCATAGTGAGCATCTTTATCGTGCTCTGCACTGATCTGACGCTCTACAAGTCTTGGTGGTTATCATCAGCTCATACTCTACCCTGGCCAAGATTATCTGATGAAGCTGCTCTGGTGCTCAGCATCTTCGCCTAGGCTGGCTCTATTATATCCAATCCGCCAGCGCTGAGGGTTGCTGAGTGGACATACGTAATGGTGCGTCCGAGGTGGGCTCAGCGCATCGCGTGCTGAGCGACTCATGTTGGAGCACAGCTCGTAACAAGTGCTGCGGGTCGCAGATCATCTGCTGAGACAATCAATCAAACGACAGCAAGGATTTGGCCTTATCTCGTAGAGAAGGTGCGGCAAAGTCGACCAAAATGCTGCATGTGCTGATAATGTCCGTACGTCCCAGTGCACTCGCCTTGCACGGACTACACCTCTATGTCCTGACAGGGAGCAAGCTTCCTGCTCTTTTCACACTGGTAAGCTTTCGAATCATTTCCCACCATCTTTCTTCTTTGTTTGATGAATCAACTATTGAACATTGCTGTTTGCAACTGAGAACCTACCCATTCCTTGTTGAATGTGTTATCTGAACTGAAACTTCCGCTCTCATGGCGATGTCTGAATCTCTACTGTTCTGCACAAACCTGTCATCATGCTATCAGTACTGATTCGTTTGCATCGACAGGCAACGTAATTCTGCTACAACATCAGTGCGCTATAAGGGCCAGCCTGTGCAAACGAAGGACCGATATCGAAAACAGTAATTGACGAGGAACGAGGGTCAACGTTCGGGCATACAGATGAAGGTTCGTCGAGAATGACTTTGCAGTAGATATTCATTCTCACATATAGTCTATAGCAAGCGGTATCGCTGGGATAGTCTGTTTCAAGTCTGCTATCGTTGAACAAGAAATTCAATTGCTCCGTAACTTTGCCTTGGCTCTTAGACAACCCCTTTGCATATGATTACTAGGACAGCACAGTTACTACCAGTGTTCATTGCCTGCTAGCGGACAACTTGCATCTAGGCGAAAAGCTGATCCAGGAAGAAGTTGACAGGGTTCTTAAGATAGTTGTTCCACAATTCTGAGGTGTCCTGTTACATCACGAACTTTGGCCAAAGCCGCGGCCGAGTCTTTACGGGACGAACCTCATTAGTAGCTCCAACATCGAAACCATGCGGCGCTTCCGGCACCAGCGACAGCTCTACCGGAACGCCTAAGGATCCAAGTCTGTCGAAGATGAATTGAGAGTCTTCAGGTAACGCTGCCGTATCTCCTGTTCCGTGAATGAGAGCCGTGGGTGGAAAGGCGGGCGATCTGCAGGTTGAGCCCATCAGTGCAATCCCCAACGCTGAAGATAGCAAGAGCTACAAATTGAGCAAGGGAAAGACTGGCGAAGCGTCAGATTGTACTTCAAGTATACATGGAAGATTGGTGGCTTACGCGGCAAATCATCTCGAGGCATTATCTTGGAACGTTCATCGACGGTTTTGCATGTCCGCAGCTGCTTGCTCAGGTCTTCATTGCCAGACAGAAAGCTTGCAAATTTCCCTTGTTGCATGAGATGTACGCAACTGCCTAAGCATTCAATACACGTAGATAGAGAACAGTTTGATCGAGATATCCTCACAATGTATTTTGGTCATAGAAGTCGGTCTGGTTAGGACCGAGCGATTCATATTGAGCTCTAGTCTTTGCAAAGTCGATCAGCTCGAGACCGGTTGTAGGCGGACGATGCATAAGGCCTGCTTCTCTGGTCAAGCGAAATCGGTCTAAAGAAGTACAACTTACGTTGCATAATCTCGCATGAAGGCGTGACAATACCAAAGATAGGTTCTTCGGGTCGATAAGTATTGAAGTCTGGTCATGTGGATTAGTAAAAGCTGGTCCTCCGTCCGGGCGCTCACGCAAAGTGTCGATTCCAGTCATACCGTAAATGCAGAGAACAGCTTTCGCTGGTGTAGCGGTATGCTGTTGATGAGCTGCAACAGCCATTGCTGCCCAACCTCCGGCGCTGAGACCCGATAGCTAAAACAAAGCATCAGTGTGTCGTGTCCCGCAATAAGAGCAGAAAGACTCACTCCAACGCGACTAGAATCGAGCTTTACAAGGCCTTTACCTTCTAATACCGCTGACAGTCGAGACCGCACATAGATGAAGGCATCGACTCTGTGCTTCCACGAGCTTAGGACGAGCAAAGACGCTGCGGAAGAATTCACATGTCTGACAGTATCTCTTTACCAGTAGAGACAGGCAGCAGTCTGGGGAATATCAGTCTCATTGTGCTGTCTTTGATAGAAGAGATGTAACTCGCCGATAGTCCGCTGAGACAAAGACCGCACCGCGTCGCAGAGCTTCATCAATCAGGTAATCGGGCCTCCATGAGTGCCTTGTCCCGCCAGTCCTGTTTGCTGATCATCAGCAGTGTGCCAAAAACGACAAGAGATGTGATTGTACAATCCACCCTGAGCAACGCACTGAGATAAAGATAAGTGCGGCTGTCATAGTCTTAGTGTACTCACAGGATGAAAGTGTAGGATTGCAGGTCGCGCTCCCGCAACACTTCCACTTGAGTTCGCCCAGACTGTCAACTTGAAAGTGACATCTAGGCCGGCTGCCTTTTTGTAAACGACATCAAACGAAACGGCTTTTTGAAGCTCAAGAAACATTGCGCAAGCTTCTCAGCTATGGATCTAGGCTGTAGCAATTGGTAGCGCCGAGAAAGATTTGGATTGCCAGCTTTGGTCTGCAACATGACTTGACCGTCGGCATTCTAGAGATGGTTCAAAGCGATGGGAACGCCAGCCGCCCCTTGAGTCTACACCTTGGCATCTCTGTCATTTCTTCTTTGGTCGCGAAAGAGAGCAACAACAAGAACAATAATGGCTTCGAATGGCACAGTCGCGCTGCAAGATGGACCTTGTATGATTAGCGGTAGTGCTAGTGGTATGGGTCGGGCTTGTGCTCTGGCAAGTGGTACCCGTGCTGGTCTGCTGGGCGCTCGGTGACACTTGCATAGAAATTGGCTTCGTCCGGCATCACTCAATTCGTGTTGGTCGACGTCAATGAGGCTGGGCTTCAGCAGACCGCTAAAGACACTGGTGTGCCCGGAGTTGTCTCAAATTGTATGCCATCCACTTACACAGGATTTGAAGGTCTGCCTGCGGAGAATTTCCTCGTCAAGAAACTCGACATTTCCGACGACTCGGCTGTGGAAGATTTGTTTGCTGCAATCGAAGCGAAGTTCGGACGGCTCGCCTACGCCGTGTACGCTTTGCCGGAGACTTATTGCAGTCATACCTGACAATTGTCTGCCAGTAATGCCGCCGGTGTTTCTGGCAAAAGTCAAGGTAGCATCACTGAGGTCTCTCAGGCAGACTGGGGTAAGTCCGCACATCTCGAACTGATCACAGCACAAGTTTGACCACTCGCTGAATGCGTAGACTTTGTCATGAACATCAACATGCGAGCCATGGTCGTCATGTGCCGTCACCAGACCAAGATGATGATGCGCAATGAGAACACTGGAGCGGGTAGAGGAGCAATCGTCAATTTTGCTTCATGGTCTTCCTTCCATGGTCATTTTGCTACACCTCACTACACAGTATCAAAGCATGCAGTCGTTGGCTTGACGCGGTGTTTAGCAATCACGCATGCGAAAGAAGGGATCAGAGTGAATGCAGTCTGTCCGGGCGTTGGTAAGCTCAGCTTTGACTCTCGAGTTGCCAGTGCTTAACGCTTGTGCCCTTATAGTCGACACGCCCATGCTAGGTAAGCTACCGTATGTTCTTACTAGCGCTGGAACTCATCGCCGGCAAAGCTCCTGAATAGAAGGTCAATTTTAACGCCTCCCTGGTCCCTATTGGCCGGTACGTTGCCCTCAAACCCACGTATTCTCACCTGCTGACTGCGCATCAGATTGGCACAAGCAGAAGAGATCGCCAATGTCGTGCTGTTCCTGTGCTCTCCTCTAGCTAGCTATGTTCACGGAACCCACATTCTGGTGGACGGTAGGCTAAATTCTGAACCTTGTATGTATACCTGAACTTCTACTACAGGTGGATGGGATGCCGCATGAAGCTTCGGCTGTACAAGTTGTGTGGGCTAGGCTGTCAACGCAATGTATTTTCTCGATTTCCTACCTGACTTCTGCTTTCTACATAGCAGTAGCGATGTTATGCCTTGCAGACAGGACATATGTGCTCAACGAGTCGAAACAGAATGAAATAGAATTACATATCAAAAGAAGCCTGTTGGACTGCCTAGTGCAGAACCTCCTTGCATGATACAGATTTGAACCATTGAAACTCAGGCCTCACCGGTTTCTTGCAACACTACACGACCCTCGCTGTCCACTTTGATCTGATGAGCCACCTCAGCGACCTCGTCTGCTTCACCGAAGAGCCTGGGTAAAGCTACTAGTCAAAATCATCGCTCGACGCAACAGGCATTACGTACCCCGCGATTTGTTCGAGCGGCACAAGCCTGGCCTCTGGCAGCACAATCCATTGTAGAACACCCAAAAGGGAGGAGGCCACTATGAAAATAATCCAGACTATATCGGAGCAGCAATTGAGAAGAGGTCGAGCATGCACTTGAGAGAGACGTACACTTCCATCCGATCGCAGCATCAGCAGTCGGTTGAGCCATTGTTACCCAGACAGCCCTACAGACATATCAGTGACGTGCTGGACTGTTCAATATTGGCTTACATCAGATTCAAACTAGCCAGCGCTAATGCGACACCTTTCTCCCGCACGTGCTACAACAAGATGTCAGCGATAGAACGGGACTAAAGGATTGAGTACCGACAGTAGGGAAAATCTATATCGCAGTGCATGAGGTCAGAAAGGGGAAAAAGGCAAAATATCAAGCCTCACTTCGCCAATGTAAAGGAATTGAACTGGTTCGCCAAACGCATAGCCGAGGTACCAAAGAAATTGAATAGCCACAGCACCTGATTGAAGGGTTGTGCTTGTGTTGCCATTTTCGATTTGAGCAATCAGGGCAGTCTCGATGATAAGAAAAACAGCGCTGGCTAGACACGAGTAGACGAGCAGTGCCACGCGTCCGACGCGATCGACGATGAAAACGGCTGCCATTGCTAGTGTTCCTCCAACCATGAACCAGCCGGCTTGAAACATCCTATAGATCGCACATCTTCAGTATGCAGCGCGATCCGCCATGGAGTACAGCGAACAATGAATCAGAAGCATTATAGCCTAGATTACCATATAGGCGGGTTCCGTAGTTTGCGATCAGGTTGGCGGCTGATAGAGAATCAAGATGGGATGGGTCAAGCACCAAATGGGGACTTTACCTGTGAATTGATTTGCAACTACGACTAGGATTGCACACAGGGTTCGTTTGCGATAGCGAACAAACATATCCAGCCATGTTGCACTATTGACTCTCAGATATAGCTACATCGAACGGAAGACATAGACATACCCAAGCGTCTTGTCCAAGACAGTTTGCTTTTGTATTTGGATATGCTCTTCCTGGGCTACGAGAAAGTTCGGGTCTTTGGGACTGGCGTGCAGATAGTGAAGAACATCCCGGGATTTCTGAACAGCGCCCTTCTTCGCCAAAAACCTTGGACTCTCGGGTACGAAGGGAAGGCCAGCCAAGACGACTAGAGGAGGCGCAACTTGCAATATGAGCTAGGAAAGCAGTGTTGGGAAGTAACAGCATGAGTCGGAACAAGCGACGCACTACAGCTCTCCAATTGAAATTTGCGTCCAGGTAGTAGAAGCCAACGCCGATCCAACCGGCGATAACATAACCAACCATGACTAAAATGCCAACGGCACCTCCTAAAGCACCCCGGACATTGGCGGGAGCGATTTCATTGATATAGGTGATCGCCGCCAACCTTAGAAAACAAAGTCAGCAATCGCTTTGATCGGATGAGAAGTTCGGTATACATGGCTCCCCATGCTCCAATACCTGTGAACAAGCTGCAGATAGGGAAGGCATTTTGAGAATGTGTCACAAAATGTCCGGTTCTGAATGCTCACCGACCGAATGCGAGCATTTCAACGCTAACGCTCCCAGCCGCTAATCCAGCGCCGAAGAACATGAATCTGAAGATTGGAAGCCAATGAGCTGGAGTATCTGCTAGCAAAAGTATGCCTACATAGTAGAGACCAAAAATGCAATCTTGCGACCAAATCGATTTGAGACAAACGAGATCAGAAATACCCCAAGAATGCCGCCAATCTGGGAGTCCAATAAGATTGAGACATCAGATGATAAGAGCAGCATACGTTGAAGGAGGCAACAATAGCACCGATGACTTGGGTTGCGTTACTGCCCGTAACCAATTCTACAGACACAGGTCAATGCTAGCCATACAGCCTGACATGAACATGTACGCGGAAAATAAGCAAAGAGATTGCTGAGCAAGAGTCAGTAATCTATCGGGGCATTTCGAAACAACTCACGGTTGACCCAAAGAAGACGAAATCACGGCAGCCGAGAATCCGTAACTGATAGCTCCGAAAGCCGCCCACAAAGTGAGTAGTGCTAGTCTCCTGGTGACACCGACTTGTGCGGAAACATCTTCGAGCCTGGGCGGACCTGCATGCTCGATTTCCTTTGTTCGTGACTTTTCCCCTTCCTCACGGGGGACTGCAGCTAATTCTTGCGTCATGATAGAGATGATAACAAGCTTTGTGAGGAGCCCCAAATGAGTTTGTGTTAATGCGCAGAGGGGAAGATAGAGCGATCTGGAACATTTTCAGACATCCGCTGTCCGAACATCAAGAAAAACTGACCTGAATTGGCCCGGTAAACCAGGCCATCAGAAATTTCTAGCATAAGAGCTAGCCGGGACGCCCATGGTGTGCGTCTCCATAGACTATACAGCTCGACCATGTCGCCCGGAATTTCTGTCACCGAAAACGTTTTTAGTCACCTATGAATTTTCCATCAGGGCTAGCGAGGACAACGCACTGTATATTAATATATGATGTACTACTGTGATCATGTGTCATGAGATCTGGTGTCATCGAGGAGTGTAGTTTCGACTCACAAATTTTGACAATATGAACAAATCATTCTCCTTCTTCCGCCTTCACAGAACCCTCGCATGCTTAGACTTGCCAGGTGGTCTGTTGTACCATCGGTCAATCGCGGCCTGACTTGGTGGAACGTAGAAGCCAGATCGATCGTTGTATGCTGGCCGACGGGATCCTGATCGTGCTGCGATAAAAGGTAGCGATCTTTGGACGTCCCCTGAAGCTATATCGCGGTGCAGCGCTGTGGAGAACTGTCTAGGCTCCCCATTGTTGCGTTGGTTCGCTGTCCAATCGTCTCCATTTGCTTGGTGTGCCATTTCAAAGTCCGGAATCTGGTTTCTGAAGCCGACTGCAGTCCCGTGTGTGGATAGCTGGATTCGTCTGGTTGGTCGCATCACGGTCTGAGGGTGAAGCGCAGACGTCAATCCGATGACGGTCTTCGTAACTGCATCCAGGCAATATCGTTGTTTGCCGGAAGTCTTAGCAGGGCGACCAGGCGCAGGCGTATGAAACCTGATCCACTTCCAGCTAGTCAGACGGGCATCAGTTCACCTGCACTAACGCAGTGTATCAAAAGTGACTAACGAATGATCTGGGTCGTCGCAGTAGTGGACGAGCGCCTTGGCTGGTCGAAGCTGATAGTCTGGAAGACCGGAAACAGGATTCGCCTGTTGGCCGACCAAAGGAGGAGGTAGAGCGATGTCAACGTTTGGTTGAGCCAAAGGATCTTGGGAGCTTGTTCCGGTTTCCGGCACCATCAGAACTGTGCAACCGATGTCTGCCAGCGCTTTCACCATGCCCTACATTTCGCACCCGCTGTTAGTATATCTTTCGCGATACGATGGTCATGGCTCACCAGTCCCCTCGCAGGAGGCTGTCCCGCTGCCCATGACCCAGTAGCTCCATCTGTTCCAGTAGCAATCAGTGGTGGGTTCCTGATCCATCTCTGTCGCCTTGCGCGTTTGGTGCATCGCTTGCGCTTGACAATTTCTTCTTTCCTAGACGCTCTGTTTGCTTTGATCACAGGCGACTTGTTGTAGAAAAACTCTTTCGCTGTGATCTTCTTCGAGACGAAGGCGGCCATTCTTGGGTAATACGATTGGGCAGCCGTCTGGTTCTTGTAAGCTGATCTGTCGAGCCAGTTGCCGCGCTTGTAGAATGATGAGAGGGGTCTGTAGTGCCTCCCTATTCGAACATTCTCTTGAAACATAGCCTGCGGACTCGAGCCTTTGTAGACATGTCGGTGCGCTCGCATATCGTCGAGGCGTTTGTCCACGCTTTTGTTTTCGCTTCCCTGCTGAACCCAGTGCGCGCGATCGTTTCTTCGCTTGGCAGTCTCTTGTTGTCTAGAGCGAGTAGCAAGGATAGCATATTGCGTGTGGGCGTTCTTGACTTTGACTCGAGTCGCAGCAAAGGTTTTTTTAGCACGCTCGCAGCGTTCTTGCGAAAGTTCCGGACTGATCGTGTTGGTGACAAGAGCCAGACGAGCTGCCGCTATATCGTCCACCATCTGTTGATGAGCTGTTGCTTGATGCGCGAAAACCATGGCGACGTGTACTTTCTGTCCAAAGTCTGCGCCTGCGACTGTCCGGTTGTTGACGTGACTTGGCACCAGGATAGGCGCTCTGGAAAGATGTGAGATGGAACCGGTATTGTCTGTGCCAGGGTAGACCGAATTGGGATGAGGAATCAGCTTGTTCTTGAGCTCTTCATGAATAGTGGATACCGGATGGAACCGGTGATGTGCCAGGTGCGGTTGAGCTCGTAGTATCGTATCGCTCGGCCTCTGGAGAGTGACTGTGACGAGGAACCTGAACTTGCCAGTAGTAGCAATTCCAATTCGCTCTAGCTTGAAAGGGTGTCTATACTTGCGATATGTTTGCTCTGTTGCATCGAACTTGCTGCATCGTTCAGCGATGGCGAAGTAATGAAACCATAAGGACACCCTGATTTTGTTTCTTCTGATCGCCGACCTAATCCCATGGATGTTGGCTGGGCTCGGGACTGCCATCCTCGGGTTGGCCGCCTGTTTTCGATATATTAGTCCTGCCATTTAGAACGTATGGCGCTGAACTCACAGTTCCGAAGTTGATAGCCAGGCTTGCATCCGGAATGGCGGGAATGCCGTTTCGTGGAAATCGCAGCGCAGGAACAATGCTGCCGACAAACGCGAGGAGGTCGAGGTATAGCGGTTCGCTCCTAAAGCCGGTGTTCATCGGTAAGAACGTCGGTCCCGACAAGCTTCCTTTTTCGTCCGGATCCAAACCTCGAAAGGTGTAGCGGCTGAGCTGCGCGAATCGCATGGCTGGTAGCATGCGAACTATCAGACCTTCGTTGCCTCCCAGCAAGAATGACCAGGAGTGAAATTTGCTGACTCGAGTCTGGATCTCTCTGGTCGTCAGATGCCCACCGGGAGGTGCGMGAGGGGCKGCAGGGATCGMGTTGTAGCCGTTSACAGTATCAGCAAGCGACCAGTATAGTAGTTCAAACATCGGTTGTATCAAGTGACACAAGTAGCTTCTGAGGTTTCGAGACAGGAGATGACCAGAGTCCAGACGCCAAGCTGGGTGATTGATGTCCAGTTGGTGTAAGCCGAGGCCGTCTTTGATGAAGGTAGGCTGAAGGTAGGTCTTGATGCGGATAGCTATTTGACTTTGACGGCGAGCTGACAATCGCTCCAGCTTGGTGGACAGCAGGTCTTCTACCCAAGAATCGAGTATGCCTTGAAAGTTGTTGACAACGTGAGATTGAAGGTTACCAAACAGCTTGTTGCGTAGCAGTTGGAAAAGATCGGTATGAGATCTTCCAAATCTGTCTAGATGTGACCGGCCGTTGATTTGCTGGGTTGCAAACTCGGAGAGGTCGAATTTGGTAGGCCTTCTGCCTGCTTGTGCCAGTCGCCCTTCGCCGAACGTGGTGGGTCGGTCGAGCAGAGAACCACGGTGCGCGCGATGATATATCTCCGAGAACGCTCCAGCTATTGTTGGAGAATCTCTAGCTGATGTTTGGATGAAAGCAAGATAGAGGCTGTCGTCTAGTTTGATGGCGTCTCCATTTGATCTTGACAAGCACATGACTGGTGCGGTCCAAGGTATGAAGCGCATAGGTCTGGCGCGGTAACGCAGTCTTGTGTCGATGCGCATGTTCCCTAGTCGAACTGGAGTGTTGGACCGATCGACTTTACCGTGATGTACGAGCATGTGGTCCACGCCGATGCTGATCACCTGGTTGGCGAACATGTTGCTCGTCTTTATCAGGGTCTTGGCCGCTTTCAACAATGCGTACAATTCTGCGGAAAATCTTGTGCTTTCTTGATCATCGAAGGTATTGTTGTTGATGCAATTGTTGGTTGCGCCAAGATTCAAGACGAAAGGCGTGTCGATGCTGCCAGACATGGTAGGACAGAAGTTTTGTTCGATCCTGCCCTCCCATCGGCCGGTCAATTTTGGGGCAGACGGCACAGCATAGAAGGTCTGGACTCTCGGGTCTTTGTGACGATAGCACTACTCAAGCTGGGAATGCCAGGTAAAAGCACTGGGAAGTCTGGAATAGCGAGACGGGGCGAGAAGATGGCATGACGCCGTAGCCTCTTGCGTTTGAAATATGTACATTATGATGGGCCGTCTTCCATCATCAGATACATACAGGACAAATTGGCGCAAGCATATGTGGCGGCGGTGTTCGCTTCGGCTTGCAGTGATCAAGTCCGAAGTATGAAGCGGCTCATAGGGCGCGCCACTGCATACGAGGCCTGTAAGGAGCCATGACAGAAGTAAACAGCTTGTTGTCGCGGTTTCGAGGCAAACTATAATCAAGCCAAAGAACAACAATATACGCCCGGCTGCAAAAAAAACCAAAGAACGACAGCTGGTAGCACATTGTATCTCATAGTAATAGTAAAGACTGATAAAGATGTTAACGCAATCCTTAACTTGCCTCCCGGTTGGCTTGACTCGCTGCCCATTCTTGCACAAAGTCAAGCACGTTCTGGGCGGCAGATTATCAGCAGAAGTCCAGAAGCAGAGTAGAAAAACCAACGTGATCATCCATGAAAGCCGCTATTGACTTGATGCTTTCCAAGCTTACGCTTTCACGTTGCATGTCGGGCATTTCGCCTTGAGATATCATCAATTGCAGACCAGCGGGCAAGAACAAGAAAGCTTACCACTTGGCGTGAGGGTAAGAGTCCAATATGCCAGCACCTACGAAACATAAGGGCGTCGATTTCATCTTGATTAACAGCGCAGACAAGCTTACAGTGAAAGACTGAATCTTGATATGAGTCCAGGCTTCTTCTTCGCTGATTTTGGGACCCCCAAAAGCTTGAAGTTGTGCCAAGTAGAAACGCACAAGGTCCTTCTCCCAAAGTCGCCGCTCGTCAATTCGAGGATCGGTGCTGTGCAAAGAAGTAAGGACCAGAGAGCCACAGCTGACGAGCATCCCGGCATACGAGAGGACATAGGCTATATCGCGACCCCAATGACCACGAGCGCTGCACTGGAAGTCTTGCAGACCTGAATGAACCCAGTCACTTCACGTCCTAACAAGCGGCCAGCAGACATACCCAATTCACCATTCAGCTTAAACCAATTGCCCTTGTGCAAATCATTGTGAGTCAAAGTGACGGGAATGTTGTTCTGCATGGAATAGATGGACAGAATTTTAGATAGACTTGATCAAGGGAACTTGCGGCGCACCTTGTAGGATACCACGGTTGCAGGCCAGATCTCGCCCTTACGCTCATAAAATCGGCTTGGTAAGACACTTTTTGACCCTTTGCAATCACGTATAAGGTAAAACAAAAGGCAGAGACATCGAGAGGCGACCAACTCTCGACACCGTTCTCGCATGCGCTTTCGACGCTTGAGTATGGTAATGAGTCCAGTTCTAGAGGCAATCTTGGCCGTGTGGGACTGACTTCATCGTTCCAACATAGCCTTCGAAGCCTTGTCGGAAGGTGACGAAGGCTTTTACGAATGGCTCGACCGAACCATAAAACTTGCCATGTAATTCAGCTAGGATTTGCAATTTCTTTCGACTTGTGCGCGGTCAGACGGGATGGTGACATGCAAAAACTTTGCTGTCTCAGTCATGTCATCCAACACGATGATGCAGTTGCAGGACTCGAGGTCGTAAGCAGCATATCGAGGCCGCGGAGTAAGGAAGGAGACCCGCGGGACAATTTCGTTGAAGAAGTCGACTTCAGCCTGGAAACACAGCATGAGTGCAAGACAAGGCAAAAGAGCGAAGACCCCGCACCTGAACACCCCCGAAAGCCAAATTCTGGCGGTTGCTTAGTGAGTGCATCGCTTTGCAGAAGACCGAAGAGGGCAGCCCAGCCTGTTGTCCAGCTTGATTCCATTGTATGCTGATTTGTCTACGGTTGGCAGTGCCTTGATCTGGCGGCCCTAGGGTCAGTCGTATTAGCTCCGGCATGTCGCGACGGCTAGAGAGGGACTCGCCTAGAGCTATGCTTTCGCATCGAACACCGGCTTTAGAGCCTGCCTCCACTCTGGCGTGAGGGCCTCGCTGTTGATGAGCGGTTAGCTTCTGTGGTGCAAGCAGGCTAAGACTGCTTTACTAATTGAAGGGCAGCTCTCCCTTCTTCGTTGCCTTGTGTCCTTCGTTCTGTACAACAACAACGCATCACGAGCTGAAAAAGGACAACATCCGCGCACTTACATAGGCTCGCTCCTGCTCAAGAAAGAGCTCTTCAATACGCTTGAGAACATCAGCGTTGACTCTGGGAATGCTGTCGCTTTCGTCTGCCAAAACACATTTGGAAATCCTGTCTACTTGAACCATACAACACGCGTACCTATGAAGGCCATATTGCAATACAAAGATGGCCAAGACGATAGCAAATGCCGGCCTCTTCACTCAGGACAATTTGGATAACCGTTCCGTCTTGCATGCTTGCGTGACGCGAATAGTCAGTAGTGCCAGGCCGGAAAAGCAAATTGGCTATCCACAAGTTGTGCTTCTGTTGTACTCGCTCGTGTTAAGGCCATTGAAAGCATCGACCTCAGCAAAAGCCATCATGGTTCTGACAGACCTTAAACCTTTCGAGCCTGTTCGGGTGGATCATGAAAGAATGGAAAGGATCAAGCAGCTCTATCTGTTGGAACAGAAGAATCCTTTCATAGCAAAGACTCGCGATGATATCCCGCATGACTTCGAATCAATCTCGCCCGAATACCTTGTTGATACGCTGGGTCAAAGTCTGCCAGGAGTTGAAGTTCTTTCCTATCATTTAGGCCATTCTGGAGTCTGTTGCTCTCTCTCTCTGTGGATCTAAGGAATGAGATCTCTGACCGTAGTGTGGGTGTAGACGGGTACTGCCAACCGTCAACAGATCTCAATCAAGTGGAACGAGGTTGGCCGAAAAGCAGCTCTACCCGAGACAGTCTTCTGCAAGGCTACCAATACGCTAAACAGTGAGCTTAATAGCTTTCGGAGAATTCTGCTTGCCTGAATGTTGCTCTTCGCAAAAGCTCGCCTGAACTTATGCTGGGGTGGTCTCGATGGTGAGATTGCCTGGTTCAATGACTTGCGGCACAAGGTACCAATCGAAACTCCAAACTCTCGCTTTGCAATATTCTCGCGCGAAACGTACAACTCCATGCTCATATTGGACGAGATGACCAATGTCGAATGGACCGGATACCAAACTGAAGTCACAAAGACTATGCTGGAGGATATGGTCACGATGTTGGCAAAGATGCATGGCGCTTTCTGGGAGACCAAAGATCCAGTGGTACAAGAGCTGGTAACATATTCTGCTGGATTCCAGGGCTACGCGCAAACTTGTCACGTCCGCGAGGCTCACAACAAGGGCTGGCTAGAAGCAAAAGATGTCATACCGTCTGCATTGTTTGATGGTGTGCAAGATTCTTGGGAAATGATCCACCTTGCGACCGATCGTGAGTCTCTCATCCTATCAGCAAAAAGGCTGGCTGAACGTTGCAATTCCAAAGGAAACGCTGTGTTACCTCATACTTTGGTCCACTCGGATGTCCATATTGGTAGGTAGTCTTATTTGCAGACCTGGATCATTCTGATTCTCGTTTGCAGGAAATTGGTATCGAATCAAAGACACAGGAAAGATGGGCCTTACCGATTTTCAAAGTACGTTCCGAAGTAGCTGTCCCAGCAATCACTTTCTCAGAACTGCCACAGCAATGACGCGTGGACATCATTCAAGAGATCTTGCATACCTCATCCCAACATCTGTAAAGCCAGACCAGCGACGAGAATGGGAAGAAGATATCCTGAGGCTATATCTGTCTGAACTGAAGCGCAACGGCGGACCGGACATCAGCTACGAGGACTTCTTGCTTGAGTACAGAGTCCAGTTATGGACGGCTTTAATGTAAGAAAGGCGCATGCTATCTATTTATCAAGAGCTCATTCGCACGCAGATCATGGACTTTAACTTTAGGAACGTATGTGCTCCTTGCTGTCCTGTCCTGTCCTGTCCTGACTTAAACGCATGCGGTTTTTTTTTTTCCACCAACAGAAGCAACGAGATGATAGCTCGAGAAGATTGGCAACCTACAGGTACATTTGCTGCAAGCAGACTCTTGAGTTTGGCGGCTGACTATGGGTTTTCCCAGATATTTGCATGGAGCTCATTAAGCGTCTGACTGTCGCTATCGATGATTGGGAAGCGTACGGGGCTGTCAAACAAATTGCAGAAGAGTACGTCACACCTCCTACTAGTGCTAAGTAAGCCGCTCACACAGCTGCTACAGGATTCCCAGGTCGAAGTGGGAAGTGTAATGGTTGAATTGCCTATACCTGTCTGGATTCTGACTTGATAATATACAACAACGAAAAAGCTTTGCATCTGTCACACTGACGAAGCAACTTGTATAGTACATGTTACGTCCTAATGTTTGACCAGGGCAAAAAGCGGAGCAGATCGCCAGTTGTCTATGCTATTCTGCTGATCTTCTTCTTCCATTTAGCTCTACTTGTTGATCCTTTAAATTTTCAATGAGCAGCCTAAAAGTTGGCGACCGGCACAGCAAAGCTAGCTCATCAAAGTCGACTTGAATTGACAGAGATCAACTTCTGCCGCTTGAGCGGTGGCAGTTTCCTCTTCAGAATCGTGTCGTGTTTCCGCTCGACAGACTCTATATTTCAGGATAGAGATCTGGTGTTCTACGCTGCTCCCATAAAGGCATATCCTTGCGACTGATCAATGGGATGAGCTTCACCATTGTTGAAAGATTGGAGGAACTGACCATCTCTGCAAGAAATCCAAGTCTACCTCCGCAATAGCATACGTCTCATGATCTGAGCTGGACCCTGCACTGGCGATAATCGTACCCTATAACACTCTTGAGCAAATCTAAAACACAATAGGCAGAAATACGTACCCAAGGATCAATAATATGCGCATAACCATAACTCTGTCTTCCAGGAACGACCTCCCTGTCCTCATTCACATACTGTGGGTAATGTTGGCCAATTTGCGCCGAGGCCAAAACATAAGTCTGCGTTTCGATCGCTCTTGCTCTTAACAAGACATCCCAATGCGGTGGACCGGTGATTGGTGTGAAAGCGGATGGGTAGCAGAGGACTTGAGCGCCTTTCCGTCGTAATTGTAGTGCGGGTTCGGCAAACTAGACTGAGGTCAGCAGGGGATTTGAAAACGCTTGCGCGAACGTACTCGCATGTCGTAGCAAGTGAGCATACCGACGTTTCCAACTGGCGTGGAAGAAGGATCTTCAATCTTGTCACCCGGTATCGTGCTCTTGCTCTCCATCATGCCTTGACTCGACTGTGTTTCCTCCATCAGATCAGTAAGAGAAGCCGAAGAGAGACACTCACTACATCAAACATGTGCGTCTTTCGATAGCTAGCAATAATCTCTCCCTCATCATTGATCAAATGCTGCGTATTGTACACCCTTTCTTTATCCTTTGGCTAAAAACTCCGCATCAGGATCAACAAGCGATAACTATAAATTCTTTGGACTCTTACGTTAGGTTCATGCACGCCTACACCGATAAAGATTTTGTGCTCTCTTGCTTGAGATTGGATGCCTTTGAGGTAATTGGCATTCTCCTTTGAATGCGTGAGCTTGTAGATGTCGGCTGAGCGAGCGACGAAATCTGCTGCTTCCGGTAGGTAGATCAACGAAGCTCCAGCTTTTGCGGCGCCTGTGACGTTTCCTTTAGCTGTGGATGCATCTTGCAATGGCATTTGAAACGAACGAGAGATGATCCTCTGAGCACAAGCAAGATTCTTGTTGATATCAGGCGTAGAGCAGATTTGGGTAACGGCAGCTCGAGTCATTCTTGCTAGCAGGGGAGCAGTGGTAGTTGAGAGAAAGCGACGCATAGCTTTGTAATTCGATGGCCGATCTGAGCTCAAGAGAAGTCAGACTCGTCATCGCCCCTTCAAAGTTGTTTTTCTTCTTCCAGAGACCATGTCGCGCGTGTCGCTGTATCCAAATCAAAGCCTTGCCAGTAACACCAACACGCAATCAACGAAACAGCGACAAGCCATGGCGTTGCAAGCGAAACTGGCAGAATTATCACAACACGTCGAGAAATTAGACGAGGTGCTGCAAGTGACTGCGGAACAGGCTGGCTCTATTAGAGAATTGGGAGCATATCATGGAGCTCTGTACGTTGACTGGAAGACGCGTTAGGGAAGTTTTGTTCACTGAAAAGAGACAGGTTCATGGCATCTCAAAGAATCTTGACCGAGACAAATACACAAGGGCCGACTACGCAACAAAAGTGAATCAAAGGAATATGTGTGTAAATGCAAAAGGGGGTATCACTGTGCGAATATGTATAAATCTATGCTTTACCGCTTGTCGGTTGTTGGAGTTGATGCAATCGAGGCACGCCGCTATCTGCATTCGCGTGGGAGAGAACGTTGTGAAGGGCAGAAGCTGGCATCTGAAAGGACGCAGAGCGAGAAGTCGGGCGTTGAGCTGGCATTGTCCGAGGAGTCTGGTCAGAACGAGCTGGAGGTGCGGCGGGAAAAGCACTTGGACCGGGTACAGGCGTTGAGCTGAGGGAAGAAGCAGCTTGGCTGAGTCGTTTCAGCAGCGCTTCACCTGCTCCAGAGGGTTGATCCGGTCGACGAGATGGTACTTGAGGTTGACGGGATGGCGGAGTAGAATATCGCGGATACTGTTCGCCGTTGTTGGCAGCTTGTACATATCCATTGATGCGCTTGTCCTTATTTGCCTCGTGTTGAGGTCTCTTCTCGCTGCTGGAAGGTACGACAGCCTGTACTTGAGATGTCCTAGATGGAGCGGTTGCAGCTGGGCGAATGGTAAAGCCTCCGATCTGAGGTCCTTCCACTTGTCTGGGAGTGACCTGACTAGTGCGACGTGCATGCAAAGGTGAAGCTGGGTCGATAGGTACCTGTTGTGACCTGAGCTGCGACAATTCTGGAGCCAGCAGGAAAGGGTCCGTTGTAGGCTGATCTGGATAGAAAGTGGGAGGAAATGACATGGCCTTAAAGTCGCGTTGGATTTCTAGGTCGGGTAGCTGCCAATCCGGCCGATTGGTTCGATCGATCGTAGGCTGCCAACGCTCTTCTGCTGGAGCCTGCTTCTTCGGATCTTCGTTCGTTGGATAGAAAGGAGAGGGGCCAGGTGCTTCGTCCACAGGAAGGTATATCCGATCTACGCAACTGCGTTAGATGGGCGCCTTGGCAGAAAAGATACACCTTACCTTCTGGCTTGTCCCAATACTCGTGATATGCCTTTCTCATATCTGCTTCCACCTTTCTAAGCGGTTCAGCTCTTAATTCTCGCTTATCCTCCTGCCAATTACACCAAACATCTCTCTCATCTGATGCTTGCAACAAGTCCATCTCAGCCAGCCGACGTTCTAGATATGCCTTTGCGCTTTTCTCACGAGCTTCTTTCTCTGCAGCTAATTTCGCAAGCAGAGTCACGAGTATAGGGTGTTCGTCGCTTTTCAATAATTCCTGCTCGATGGCTAATGTAGCCAGCGCTCTGCAAATACGTGATCAGCATAGTTGAGCCGACTGCTTGGGATGGCACTTGCCTTGCTCGAGTGATCTCATTCTCTGCTCGCTTTCTTTCTCTCGCAGTGCGACCGCCGACAGATAGAGCAGCTGTGCTTCAAATTGAGCCGCTTGATCCATAGAGCATGCTGAGACCTACGAGAAGCCTCTCTGCTAACATTCTTTGACCCTCCGGCCTTTGACCGAGCCAGCGAAGGCTTGACGACCTTTGGCACTCGGAGTCCTAATCGCTGTTGAACTACGCTTGAAGCACTGGTACTGCTTCTAGACGCCCGTTTGTCTTCCTCGATGCTGCTATCGGAATGATGTTCGTCTTCCGATGAAGGCTCCACTCGAACATTCTTGAGTCGACCTTTTCTTTTGGGCGGATCAGGACTCGGTCTAGTGCTGGAAGTAGCAGAAGCTTTTCCTCGAGTTGTTGTCTTCTTGGGCGCTGGCTTCTCTGCACTAGTGCGTTTGGCGCGGGTTCTGGTAGCAATTTCTGGACTTGTAGAGCCGGTCGATCTCGAGACACTGACACCCCTCATGCGGCTGCTCGACTCTTCAGGCGGTACAAGTGAGATGGCAGGTTTCGAGCTAGACGCAGATATCGCAGGAGAATTATCGGCCTCTTCGGGTTCAGACTCTAGCGGTTCGCTAATTCGAGGTCGCTTCTTTGCGGGTGAGCTCTTGATTTGAGGAGTTGCTCTTCGTCTCAAGCGCCTAGGCGAGACTTGGCCAGAATCGTTGATCGGCTCAGGCTCTTCTTCTGCTTCACTACTGACTGATGGAGATGGGAGAGCCGGCTCGCGCTGAAGCCGCTGCATCTCAGACTGAGTACGCTTACGAGCCCCTTGATCTGAATCAGCTGCTTAGACGGGCAAGATATGCGATGAGCGGAAGTCTGACCTTCAGAATTGAAGAACGCTGCTGGTGAAACCGAATCTGCCGATCGTACCCTCAGATGTGTCGGTATAGAGTTGTGGGTCGCAGGAGCGTCTGAAAGAAAAAAAACGGCATGAGCCAATACTCCAACTTTAAAAGGTTATACAGAATAAACTTGCCCTCAACATCCATCGTCACTTCAGGAGTAGAGACACCATTGGCTTCGACTGCAATTACAGTAGCGATTGGTGATTCGGTGCGAGCGGAATTGTCTCGCGACATTGACTCTTCTGTCGCATCATCTTGGGCCGCATCTAGCGAACCAGGAGAAGTATTAGGCGGCTCAGCAACAACTCTGGGTGTCTTCCTAGGTCGACCTCTTCCTCTCTTGATCGCAGCGGGTGTAGAAGAGCTGGCTTCCATAATTGCCAGCAAACTCCCTTTGACCGCGTCAGAAATGAGCACTTGGCTCCAATAAAATTCTGCGAGCTTACCAAAGCGCACGAGTCAAGTCAGAGCGAGTTCAAAGCGTAATAGCTGGTCGGCTCTGCTCAACGAGTGACGAAAGGGCCGTGCGCCAAATCCCGAACAAAGAACAGAGCAGGGGACTTCCTGAAGCTGAACTGGGCATAGCCAGAGTATTATCAGCTGCTGCATTGACTTTACGACATTTTAGATCCGGGGGATAAGTGCCAGAGACACCTAGCCGCGCACTTTCCATACAAAGGCTGTGGTAAACATGGAGAACAGCGATAGAAATGCCGAAAGACGATTATAGGAGAAAAGAAATAGACAGGATGATGCCTTACAGTGCTGTGAGGCCTCTGAGCAAGCTCTACGATTTTTACGGATCGTGGTGAGTGAGAAAGGGAACAAATTGCGCGGAGGCATGCGAAGTTCTGTTGATTCATCGTCATCGAGTGTCTATCAAGTACGACGACTGAATGCTAGAGACAGCCGCATAGCTAGTGACTTTATAGCATTCACCCGCTTTCGCTCTCTCTCGTACTCACGTAGCTTCTTCTGAGCTTTGATCGGCCGCAGCTTTTGAAGCCTTTGCTTATGCAGAAAAATCTGGTGTCGCTCAAGCGATCTACAGTGAGACTATAGCACTGTCCATGTAATCAATCCGACGAGTTTTGCGTGCGAATTGATACTTCTAGCCTTAGACATTCGAAATTTCTCAAGCTGTAGTGAGACAAGAAAACTGATTTTGATAAGATACACGTATTGCAGAGCTTTAGCCAGCCTGTGTGACAGTCAAAGCCGCCTGTTGGCCTTTTAAAGAGTTGCGTGGAGATGAGCGCGTCGCGTCAGTCACGTGCAGCCCGAGCGCTCCTTCGAAAAGCTTCTTTCTTTCAAACCATTGCAGGAGCTCAAAATGGCCAGCAAAGCGCGCGTCGAGAAGGAAGTGACGAACATCTGTACAGCTGGTTTGAAAACCGGCGAAGTCCAGCACATTACAGTGAAATACTTGATCAAAACAGGTCCGTGTCTTTGGCTCTTGTAGCTCAGACTGACTGATGATCCCATGTGATTAGTGAGCGAGAAGCTCAAGTGTGATACTGCAGACGTCGCAGCGCATAAACAACACATTAAGGATTTGGCGAGTCGCTTACTGGTCCGCCTCAAGCCTACATCTGCACGACCTACGAGACTGATATAAGACGATAGAATGAAAAAACCGAAGAGCCAGCTGCTGAAGCGCCGCCTGAAGTTTCGCCTGACGAGGTGACTTCAGAATCCGAAGATGACATCGAAGAAGTGCCAAAACCTAGTGTGAGCAGTTCGACCATCGAGCGACATACTGTGCTGACCGTCTGAACACCTAGACGAGCAAGGGCAAGAAAAAACAAGCTGTTGCTGCATCTTCCGACGACGAGGAGGCTTCTGAAGAAGAAGAGGTCGTCTTGAAACCCAAGAAGAAGGCCTCTAGAAAGGCTGCTGAAAGCCAAGATGAGATTGAAATCGACAAAGAGCCTGCTAAGAAGAAGCGTAAAAGCAGCGAAAAGCCTGCCAAAGCTACAAAGGCTACTAAAGCTGCTAAGGGTACTTTCAAGGTTTGTCTTCGCACTTTGTATTGTAATTATCCTGATGGTACGTAGAGCGCTGAGTTCATCAACAGCGAAGGCGACCCTATTTCGGCACCAGCCGCTCCATCTGATGAAGAGGCTCCTCCACCCAAAAAGAAGAAGCGGACATCTAAGGCAAAAGATGCCGATGAAACTAGCGAAAAGCCCAAGAAGGCAAAGGAGACCAAGCCAAAAGCTAAAAAGGCCGCTGCGGGAGATGAAGACGAGGAGGTGACCAGATTGAAGGTGAGCGAATCGTCCCTTTTATCAGTGTCTAGTGCTCATTCGGAACAGAGCTTCGTCAAAGCTTGTGGTGTGCGCTTCATGCAGAAAGAAATCGCCGACATGTCGGTGAAAGAGCAACAGAAGTACCTGAAAGCGAAACTTGCAGACCTGGGAATGACTGGAAGACTTGTGAGTGCACAAAGCATCCAAGTCCACCCAGAAGGCTGAAGCAATTACTCCAGAGTGCGGCAAAAGCAAAGGAGATCAAGGCAAAGCGAGAACTTGACAGTGAGCACTGAGCAATATCGTAGTACAAAGCTTAACGCGCTATATCCAGAGGAGATGGCGGATCTGCAAGCATCAGGAGCACCCGATGTAGAAGCTAGCAGTGGGCGAAAGACTCGCAACCTAAGGCAGAAAGATGAGGATGAAGGCTGGGTGAGAAAGAAGCCCAAGACTCGAGTAGCGGACAGCGAAGAAGATGAGGAAGGCAGCGAAGAGGCGGAATTAGACGAGAAGACGAAGCGCAAGGTTGACAAGCAAACGAAGCGGAATGTCAACGTAAGTACAACACAGATTGATCCTTGTACCGTCTGACAATGCGCACAGGCCTTCTTTGGTAGCATAGGAGGTGTTAAAGGCTTGTTGGGCGATCTAGATATGCTTTAGACTTCATGCTGAAGAATTACAATTGCTCGAGAGCTTGCAATTTGCGTGTTCTACAAAACTTCACAACTTTGATGCTTTGCCAAGGTCTATTAACGATGGACAAGAGAGAGGAGAAGAAGTACACCGCATGAGCCTATGTCTCTGACGTGGCTAAAGGCTCTAGTTGATACCTAAAGCCTTGACTTTCTCGTCTAACTTTTCCCGGATGTGGTCCAAGAAGCCCTCCCTGTAATCCAGTGTCAGCCGAGTATGGAACGAAATCTGATGATCACTCACGTGGTAACGTAGTGCTCCCTCTTCATGTCTTTTCCGTATATTGACAAGGCTAAATCTTTTGTCATCACACCGTGAACATCAACAGCCTCCACACAGCATGCCTCGAGCGCTTCAGCAAACTTCTTCAGAGGTTCGTTGTTGTCGGTCTTGGCGCGGAAAATGAGACCTCTGGTCCACGCGTAGATGGAAGCAATAGAGTTTGTTGAAGTCTCGCGACCTTTCTGGTATTCTCTCCAGTGTCTGTGAAGAGTCATGAGCTACAGTGTTGTGTACCTTGAGAAGTTATTTACCTGGTGACGGTTCCGTGAGCAGCTTCAGATTCCATAATCTTGCCATCAGGTGTCATGAGCTCAGACGACATGAGACCGAGGGAGCCGAAGCCTTGCGCAACGATATCTGTGAATAGAGATGTGAGAAACCCGACAAAGAGAGCAAAATTGCTAAATTTACCGGAAATCACGTCTCCATCATAGTTCTTGAGAGCCATGAGGTATCCGCCTTTTGACTTGATCATCTGCGCGACCATCTAGAGCCCCAGTGCACGTCAGGGCATGTCTGGATCAAAGAGAGAAGACAGACGTCATCAATCAATCGATGTTCATACCAAATGCCCAATTTTTCAAACTCTGGCTTGTACGTAGACTGGTAAATCTCTTCGAACTGATCCTTCCATACACCATCATAGCCTTTGAGGATAGTGTTCTTGGTGCTCATGTACATTGGGACTTTTTTGGCAATGGCCATTTTGAAACTTGCATGGGCAAAGTCTTGAACGGATTGAACAGTGTTGTACATGGCCAAACCTTGACCAGCAGCAGGGAAATCAAAGACTTCTTGTCGGATTTCTTTACCGCCGTTCTTGGGCGTAAAGACCAATTCGAGTTTACCAGGTTCTTTAGTGACAATGTCGGTTGCGCGGTATTGATCTCCGTGAGCATGACGGCCGATAATGATGGATTCGGTCCAGCCTGGGACACTCTTGGGTACTTTCTGTACGAGGATGGGTTCACGGAAAACGGTGCCTCCGAGAATATTTCGGATAGTGCCGTTTCTATTCCAAAAAACGTCAATGGATATTCCGGCTTTTGCACTCCAGACGTACGGTGACTTCCACATCTTCTTGAGCTTGAATTCTGCTTGGGATGAGTACCGCGAAAGGAAGAGAAATGGCCGAAAGACTGACCTTCCACTCTTTGCTCATCAGGAGTAATGGTAGCGCACTTGACACCGACACCATACTTCTTGATGGCCTCTGCGGCCTCGAAAGTGACCTTGTCGTCGGTCTCATCACGGTACCTAATTTATCGGGATTAGTCAAAGTTGCATGATTGTGATCGAATGCATGAAACTTGCTCAAGACCGAGATCGTAGTATTTGAGGTCGATATCAAGGTATGGGAGAATGAGCTGCAAGCAATTATTGAGCGAGACTAGACGGGAATATAATTGGTCACTTGCCTCTTTCTTGATTTTATGCCAAATAACTCTGTGCTTGGTTTATAAGCCTGCCGTACTGTATACGCAATCACAAGAGACTTATTGTCATCTCATCTCCATCTGTGGGGAAAAATACGGAGAGTGAGCACCGCCTTCGCAAAGAGACCTGCTGACTGACCTAGTTCGACAACAGGGTTTGCGACCTTAATTTTGGTGCTCATTGCTGCAGAAGATGCCATTCTATAAGTCAATTGGTTGGCAGGTACGACCGAGAGCTTTGGTAGAAAGAGTCCCTTGGCGGAAGAGATCAAAAGCGAGTTTCGGAGCATGCGAGCGATGGTTCAATGTTTATGCGCTAAAAGGGCAGAGGCGTCCTGTCTCTGTAGGACGTGTTACTGAGCAGGGCAGCTCTCGGGTATGCCAGTATATGCGACAGCAGGCGTGTCGGAGTCCTTCAAGAAAAATTCCAAACCTTCTTGACTCGGTCGAATATCGCAAAGGGACGGCAAGCCAAATATTCAAGCTGGATTGCGGAGAAGGAACACAAGCGATAAGCTCAATAGGCCTGCACAAGCGGTCTTATCATCCAGCAAATAGCCTTATCCTCTTCGGCGGTCGGCTTGAATTTGTCATTCAATTGATTCGATTGTTGTTTTCTTCTTGCACCTCGAGGCACACCTCGTGCATACCTGGAATACAAGCAGAAGAGTGCATGATCACTTCTTTGATCCTAGCATGCAACCGTCATGGCTCGCCCTACCTGTCGTACCTCGGCGCGTAATGAAGCCCAAACGCATTACAGCAAGCGGTAGTAACAAGCCCAAAGTCGAGCCACAACCTGCTCGCAAGCCAAAGAAGCCAGCAGAGAAAATCAGGGTGCTTTGTTAATCTCGCATTGCCTGCAAACCTCTCAGCTCATTCCTTTATTGAAAGCCCATCCTGACACCGTCCATAATGCCTGCAACGCTCTTTCATCCACCTATGCCACGTCTTAAACCTCAACCTTTAAAGACTTCAATGATGATCAAGAAACGGATCAAAGCTCGACAAGCTAGGCTGGACGAGTCGAGGTTGCTTGCCGAGTGGTTGGAGCATCATCATACGGAAGTCAAATTTGAGCAGCGGCTGGCGACTTTGGTACCTTCCTTTGAGGTTTCGCAAGAATTGCTAGCGGGTCGTCAGTGCTACCAACATTGATTTCGCTGCCGCTTAATCGCTTGGATGCAGATCTACCCTTCCGTGAACGACTTAGGACAATTGCAGAGAGCAGAGCGAGAGAACAAGCGCGCGAGAAGGTACGCTTCTCTCTCCTTCTCGAAATTCGCCGGTTCAGATCTCGATAGATGCCTATCCCGCCTGAATTGCTCGCTCTATCAGCAAGAGCAAAAAAGCGCAAGATCGTCAATCTAACAAAGCGAAACAAAGAGAAGAAAGCCGCGAAAGATCAATCATAGTAAAATCTCAAATCGAGATTTTTTGGTTCGTTGCATATCCTCAAACCCAATAAAGTTACAGATGACAATAAATACGGACATCAACCTCACAGCACCACACAATCTTTTTCAATCATTGAGCAAACCGAATGCTCGGCATATTGCGATTCGAAGGCGGTTGTGGGAAATTGAGGTCTGAGAAATCTTCCTCTTCTGCAATAGAAGCTGTCTCTTCGTCCAATCCGACTGCTCGACTCGGTCGTCTTGAAGTGACAGGCGAAGGTAAAGAAACGCTGCCTGTAGTCCAGACTGAAGAGTTACTGGGACGGCGAGGTGATTCAGGCTGTTTGTCGTACGAGGGGATTTCAGGTAGCGGACAATTAGGTGGAGGAGCAAGAACGGCTCGAAGCTGGGCTTGATGGACAGAGGGAGAAGTTGGTGCGGAAGAGTTGGCTGAACCAGTGGTGAAGCGACTGCCGGACGACCCATTCGATGAACGTGAAGCCGATGTGTCTGCTGAATAGGCGCTGTACAAGCTATTACGATACACGCGTTTGCTTTCCGATTCGGCTGTTGATGGTCTGGAATTGGATTGACTCGGCGGAGCAGGCAAAGGACCCGAAGGCGCAGGTGACGAGGGCGCTTTGCGTAGTGATGGCGAGCGAGCAACGATACCCGAAGTGAAACTAGGCGAAGAGACGTGGCGAGGTGGTTCAAAGCTTTGTACGGCTAGGTCGTTGTATTCGTCTTGGTCCAGATGAGATGAAGCATAGATAAGGTCGTCATCGGCACTATGTGTCGAGATGAAAGAGTAGCGCTTTGAGGATGTGTGAGGTTGAGCGCTGTTGTGAGAGTCGGCTCTTCGTCGCGGTCGAATAGAACGCTCGGGAGGTTGCGAAGGAGTCGCTGAGGATGGAGAGTCCTCCTGTGTGTAGCTTGCAAGACTTTCGTCGGCCAAAGAGACGGCAGCAAATGGATGTGCTGAAACTGTTCTGTCGCCTGTAATGTCTGAGTGATGAGTCGGCTTTCGGCTACGTTTCGAGCTGATAGTAGACGGTGTTGAAGCTGGTATGCTTTCGCCCCGTAATTCGAGAACAAGTCCTTTGAGAAGCTTCATCCAAGCGGTCAAGTCGGGCACATCATTCACTGCCAGCCAAGAGATGAGCTCTTGACTTGTACGAAAGCTGATATAGGCTTACTGGAGAAGAACCAGGCGCCTTTGCCTTGCGAACCTGGAGCCGTGCTCATCGAATCGGGCGCGCTGACCATGCCAGTGACTTTCAAGACATAGAGCTTCTTATCCCTATAGCGATGTCATCAGCGACGCAGGGCCAGAGTATGCACGGAACGCACGCTATCTCGTCGGTGACACAGATAACCGAGTCTTTTGTCAACCTCAGCCGGTCTAATTCCAACAGGTTGTGCTGATTCGACTTGTAAGTGTGTAGAGCGTGCTGCATTCCAGCTTGACCGCCAGCTTCTGTGCCATCAATTGTAGTGAGCGTGATGAAACGAGGTCGCCAATTGCTTTGTTTGCTGAGCAGAGTGAATGGCCCGAGCACTTGATGTTTGAGCAGGAACTCGCCTTTTCTATGAGCAAGGAAGATACAAGTCAGTCAGAATAGCTTTGCATGGGAAGAAGCGCACTTTTGATACTGCATCATGCTGTTCCTTGATGCTGGAAATCTGGGCAGGTAATCTCTAGGTTGGGAGCCAAAGTCGGTAGATGATCTGGACCTGATGGAGCCTGAAGCCACTGATGAGCCTTGACGCAACGACATTGTATCATTCGGATGACTGGGTCTGTACTGAGCTGAAGAAAATTGAGCTGGTAGAGGGGAAATTGGCTTTTCTTTCTTGCTGCGGAAAGCAGACATGCCAAAGAGAGATCCTCGTTTTGGTCGATCCAAGTCTTTTGGAAGAGGTGAAGGTCGGATAGAGTTGGGCGGAGAAATTGGTTGTCGCGAAGGAGATGAAAGGTTTGAAGTCGGGCTCACAGGCGCTAGAAGAGACACGATGTCATGTCGAGCTAAGGGCGCTGCCGGTGAAGAGATCCGAGACAAATTTTGTGAGGATGCGAGAGAGCTGTTGGCTGTGCTTGTCGAAGCTGTCGACCTTTCGAATGAAGCTCGGTTGTGCGCTAGACCAATTGATTCGGCGTCCAATGTGTCTGCCTTGTCTTCTTCCCTGTCAAGCTCTTCGTCCAGGCCCAAGCCATGCGTTCGGCGGGTCCTGCTGGTAAAAGCGAGACCATTTTGCTGCCCGTAATCTTCTCCCTCTTTCTGTTCCAGCGAAATCCTTGCCAAAGTCATACTCAAATCTACTTTGCCCTCTTCAAATTCAATTTCCGTCAAAGGCATATCAGAGCGAAAACTTGAGCGGGGCGTCTGTGCAGAACAACTTGTAGCCGAAGAAGCAGAGTAGGTAGAAGCATGAGCTGAGAGTGCTGGTGACTCTTCAACGGAAGCTTCCATGTCAGGCTGTTCGGCTTCCATCATGGCCCTGAGAGAAGCGTCAATCACCCATTCCATTGAACTTTACGATAGTTGGGCCCACCTGTTGAAGCGGCCCTGCCTTGTGCGCGTCAGATGTCGTTGATGCGGGCAAAGAGCGCAGCAAGGCGTCCAATGTACCGTACAGTACGTCGAGGCAAAGACAATAGGAGAGCGACCTCTATCTCAGTCCTTCGGTTCTTTCAAGTTCGGAAGAATTGCAAGGGCACGTGCAGCCGACGCCAGATGGACCAAGGGCTATCGTCCTGCAGAGACAGGGCTTGCAGATAGCGAAGGCCAGTTGACAGGGATGACAAAAGAAAATGTGAAAAACGCGCTAGAGAAGGTTAAGGTCGCGACTCCCGGATTTGGGGGTCGATCATGTGCATGATAAGGAGGACAGTTGCATGATTGTGCCCTTTATGGCTTGCCCCATCAGCTCATCCCTCCATATCCGTTGCTTTTGCTGGTAGTTGAGCGCCCAAGCCAGGCTTTGAGCCTAGCCCGCCTCTGCCTCGCCCTCTTCCGCCTCGCCCTCTGCCTCTCTGAGTGAATACTCTGGGCATCAGACCTGCTGGAGCTGCAGAAGTGCCATTCGTCGCGTTATCGCCTTGTACCTTCGCAGTGTCCGACATGGCAGACAGCGTGACAGGCGTATCGAGGATCTGAATAGCTCCGTCTGCTAACAGTAGCAGTTTGCCAACATCCTACCGAACAGCCTTGAGCATCCTGTAGAGTAAAAGAAAGGAGACCTCACCCCTGCGCTTTGCAACTCAACGACCGCTTCTGACCGCGCTGGGAACACCACGACTTTCTCGACATCAGCATGCTTCTCTATCGCTTGCTGAATGAGAGCTTCTTGAGTACCGGTAGGCAATTTGCTGATCTTGAAGCTTTTGTCTCGGGCCGCTTGCTTTTCATCAGCAGCAGGAGTGGATTGCCTGTAGATCAACTTCAGCAATTTCTTTTGAAGCAGAGCTCTGGCTTACTTTGTACGCGCTTTCGTTCCTGCAGCCCGTGCATCTGCGATAGTGACAGAAATGTTGCGCTTCTTCAGTTCGGTGCTATTGAGCGCTAGAGCAGCTCGAGCAGCATCCTACACGGTATCAGCGTACATCTTACAGACAAGCAAGGAAAGCTCACCTCCTGTTCGTATTCGACGAAAGCAAAGCCTTTACACTTGCCAGCATCGTCGGTCATCAGGCGGATGCCTTTCAGTGTTCCATACTATAGACCACATTCAGACATTGCCTTAAAGCTCGTCTTAGCACTTACCGGCTCGAAAGCTTTGCGCAGATCTGCTTCGGTCACAGATCGGACCAGATTTGCGACATACAGCTCCTTTTGATTCGCATCTACATCTGTACGGTCCTTCTTGCGTGTCGGATTTGAGATTAGAACGCTCATCTTGTGACCGGGCGACAGCTCTTTATCGTGTAAAGCTAATGCATTCTGTGCAGCGACCTACAGATTCATCAGCATTGAGATTGGCAAACGGAGCTTGTAGCCTTACCTGACTTGCAAATTGGATGTAGACAAATCTTCTAGTCGACTTGAAACGTTTACTCGGCCAGCGCGTGTCCAAGATTGTACCATACTGCGTGACCAGCATGAGCAAGCCTGTGAGTACCCCTCCAATGACTTACTGGCTCGAACATAGCCCGCATAGCCTTGTCGTCTGTTGTTTCTGGAAAGTTTGTGACGAACAGAGTTGCTTGCCAAACCGCCGATACTTCGATTTCTTGCTCTCTGATACGCTTCTTATCCTTCGTCTTTGCCATAGGGACGCTTTCTCGTTCTTTGAATTCAATGGTCGCAATAAGCTCGCTTGCTTGAGGGAATAAGATGATTTCCCGAATCTCGCCGCACTGCAGATCATGAGTTGAAGTCTAGCGCTAATGTATAGAGAACTCACGTCGCCGAAGAGCTTGCGCAAATCTGCTTCCGCCGTGTCAGCGGGCAGATTGCTGACGAGCATGGTAGTGTTCTCGCGATCTCGCTTGGCCTTGTCATTCGACTTGTTGTCTGATGGACCAGAGGCCGACGTTGTTGGTGCATTTGCTGCGGGCAAAGTGGCTGCCAGAGTAGCTAGACTTGATGTTTCTTGAGCTGAAGTCGACCCGTGGTCTGAACAAGAGTGAGCTGAAGAACAGACGGACTCTGAAGATGACTTGCCTGTTTTCTGTCTCTTGGTACTGCTTTCTAGCTGATCACTGGTACTTTCTTCTGCGGGACGTTTGTTGCTCGCCACTGCAGATGTCGAAGCGGCCTGTGCAGCCTGCTGACTTGCCTGTGCTTCATACTGCGTTTGCGCTTCCTGCTCAATGCGTGTCAGTCTTTAAATCAATATCGGTCCAAAGCTTGTCACTCACTCTTGCCCGCTTGGCGTTGACCCCACGCATCTGCCTTCGTACTTCCGCTAAAGCGATCTCAAGCTGCTCCAGCGAGCCATGCTGACTTTCGAAAGTAGTCCAAGCTTCGAACAGGTATTCCGGGTAGTCAAAGCGACTCTTGACAGCTTGCAGAAAGACCGATCGCGCTCCTTCGAGGTTGTTCCGCCGTCTATATAGGCCGTCAGCAGATTGTTTGCAGCTCTAGCAAGTACTGACATCTCGAACTCGGCAGATGACAGCCAAGAGAGGTAGTCTGTTTTGCGAACTTCCGTAGCTTTCTTCCAGATAGGCTCTGCTTCTTCTTGGCGTTCGAAGCGTTCCAGCTGCTCAAACCTTGAGCAATGAAAATGCATGAGACAAACAACACGTACGAAACGAGTCAGGTACTTTTCCAGCTGATAATAATAAGAATCTGTCTTTTTGACCACTGCGACATGACCATGTGAGCTGGCTCTGATTGCCAGGAAGAGACGCGTACCTTTCCGGATCTTTTCGATGCCCTCAGGCAAGACTTGCGTCAGATCCAGTAAGCCTTCAGGTGGATCTATGCCCTTTTCGACAACAGCTTCAAAGGTCCTTCGGTGGTAGTCCGCTCGTGCAATGTACAGCTTGACGAGTTCTTCGGCATTTTTGTCCATCAGATGTGTACCAAGTGCTTGCCTGAAGGTGTCTATCCACCTTGTTTAGCACCTGTCTCGACATTAATCATCAAACATACCTTCTGGAGTGGTCAATCCAGCTCGTTCTTGTATACGCATCAACGCGACCCAAGAGTCAGCCAAGTAAGGTAAATGCTTCGCAGCCTTTTCTGCAACGCCCATCCATTCGACAAGCACAATCTGCATCTCTTCAGGCATTTCCTTTTCAACTTCATCCTCTTCTTCAGCATCATCAGGCATCTCCACTTCACTCAAACGATCCTTCCAGAATTGCAAATACGCTTCCCAAACTGACCAATCATTCCCGCAATCTTTGATCGCTCTTTCGAACACATTTCTGGCCAGCATGGGATCGGTAGAAGCTGCTTTCTTGCCAGTGCGCAACCAAGCAGCGTAAGACAGGTAGGCAGGAGCAGTGTACTGCGCTTGGACGAGTTCACGTTCTTTGATGTCGGTGCGATCCCAATTGGCTTTCGTTGCACTGTAAGCTTCATTACCGGAAATCATGGTTTCTTCGTAGATTGCAGGTGTGAAATGTGTTGAGATGAAGGTAGAATAGGATTGAAAGGTTTCGTCCATGTCTGTCAGTGTGTCAGCACCATGTAAGAGGGAACATGAAGAACTTGAACTTACGGTCATGCGGGTCTTCGAGACGAGAAATGTACATTTGTTGGATCCGTTCTTTCTGCTCTTCGCTATAGTATTTCCGCAAGCTATTGGTGAGCATTTCTCGCACAAATATGCACCCTCACCTTGGCTCCTTTCGCAGCAAGTCAGCCTCAAAATCACGCCAACGGTTCCAAACAAGGTAGCCCTGATTTGGTCATCAGAGCGAATTAAACATGATTAGAGTGCTACATACCAGGGCGACATGCTGGCACGCTCTGTCAGAAACCATTTGCAGTTTCTCTCTGGCCAACTCTTCCGTCCAGAATGCAGCCAAGGTCTCGTTAACGCCGTCTCCTGTTGGAGTGTCCTCTTCTGGCTCTTCACCTTCATGTTGAGGTAATGGGAGACTTCGAGAGTAGCAATAGCCTTCAAGGATGAAAGCGACATAAGACTGACAGATTCGGATCGCTACAACACAATCAGCTCTTCACTGGTGAGTACGAACAGCAGCTCACATAGCATATGATTCAAGGCCTTCTCGTATAGATCCACTACAGAGGTAACAGCGTCCAAATCTTGCGGGTTCTGCTTGCTTCTCGCTTTGCGCTCGTGTATCCACTCTAGCCAACCAGCTTCAGGCAAAGGAAAGGACTGGCTGAGCATTTCTCTGGCAGAATCGACTTGATCTTCCATGCCCAGCTGCTGCGACAAAGCGACATTGCGCGCGTGCAAGTTGTAATCGTAAGGCTTCTTTGAGATCTTGTCTAATGTGCTCGACAGCTCGTCTAGCAGAGCACCGTCTGCTGCTCCACCTGCAGTCGCATCGTTCGCTACAGGCTCGACTTCCATGGTGTAGTCGTCGAAGAATGACAAGGTGGTATGGTATTATTATACGATGTCATGCCGCTTCTGCTAACTTCTGCTAACCTTTCCCTACGCATACTCTGGCAACCAACCCCGACAGCAACATAGTCAGTCTTCAGCGGAAGGTCGAGTAAGCTTGAGTATCCGTCGTGGCTTGTTCTCCTCCCTTGCACCGCAGCGCTACTGTCTTCAAGTTCGTACCTTGCTGATATATCCTCGGATGCATGAAGCGATAGGTGAAGAGCAGCTCTTGCGGCACCTCATGCATCAGCTCTTCGAGATCCCTCGCTTCAGTCATTGGCTCCCAATTTGACCAGTAGTTCAGAGACTCTAGTGTAGGTTGAGGTAACCGGTATGGATCTGCCGATGGCGAGTAGCAGACGAACTCGAAAGTGGCTAGACGAGGGCAGATGTCGCGGTCCGTGAAGACGGAAAAGAGTTCTCGGCTGCTTCTTGTTGTTTCGTCTTCCGACATATTATCATAAGTATCGCGACAGTAGATGAATACATTGACCAAGTCGGGACAGACGGATCTGGCGGGAAGAGAGCAGTTAGGAGCTCTTGCGGACATTCGAAAGACTTCATCGTGCCATTGTACTCGCGAAAATCCAGGGCCAAGTCGCGAAGCGATGGGAAGCAAGAAGCAAGACTGCGTGGAAGTGAGTCGGTGACCATTTCCAGAGCAGATAGGCTCAGAGAGGTCAGTTGAGTTGCTGCCTCGATGTACGTGATGTCGCCTTCGCTTTGGAAATTGTTGGCGCAAGAGATATTGAAGTTGATTCCCATCGCTTGAGATAAGCGAGGATGGTAGCTGATCCGCAGATTGGCCAGGTCAGAAAAGTCTTTCACTACGCGACCTATAGGCCGGCGCTCTTCCTCCCTGGAGTCACACCTGCTCAGGTCTAGAGACTCTATTCCTTCCCAGCCTCCTCCACTCGAATATGTTGAGAAAGATGATCTAGAGCTGCCTCCTCCCGCTGGCTTCACAGGATTAGCGTCGAAAACCAAATGCCTGATGCTCTGAGTTGAGTTCAACAGGCGAGCTAGATCCCAGGGTAGCGGAAGGAAGTCCATTGATATTCGCCCATGCCATAAATATCCTTCTATCTTTACAACTGTTGATCAGGAAACAAAGGGTGGGCAGATGACGTCCCAGCCAATCAAGTGGTCGGCGATAGGATAAGGGCTGGTTATCGATGCGAGCGTAGCCAAGTCGAGCGGTAGGCGGTCTTCAGCTTTCGTTATCCACACCTAACACCATAACTTCTGCATGTTCGGACAGCGGCGAAGCACATCAATTTGCTTGTCGAAGAAGGCCGCCTGACGAGTAGCTGAATAGTAGTTACCAATTGCCTCCCCTGTGATCACTTGATAAACTTCGAACAGCAGCCTCCATGTTACGTCCTTCACCAAAAGCGCCAATTCAGGTTTCCGGTCGAGAGTTGCAATGAGCCTATCATGGTGCAGCTGGTTTCCGGTGATTTTGCCGTACAATCGGGGAAGTGTCAATCTGTGCAGAAGCTCTATAAGAAGCAGGCAGCCTATCAGCGTTGAAGACTGCCAAGGTAGCAGACTAACTGGATGATTGGGCTAGAGCCAGCCAGTCCTTTGCCAGCAATTTTGGATCCTCTTCATACTTGCCAAACACCTCTTGCAGAACGTCGGCAGACAGCATCACGCGCAAGACATAGCAAAGCGGTATTTGGTCCACTCGAATTGGCTAGCACGCTTCGACTGTATACAGTACGCCAGCCGCGAGCAACAGACGACGCTTCAGCAGGCTGTTGAGAGAGAAAAGCATTGCGGCCATAATTCAAGTCTGGGCACGCAGACCTTCGTCAACCTTCTAGTGTTATCAATACACAGATAGGTCCATGACAGCACCAGAGCATCCATGAACCCAGACAGACATCAGCCAGTATTATGGACTCGGTCAAAGGCACATGAGCTTGAAAACGCTGAATGGACAAGGATGTCTTGTGTAAGGTGGTCCGGTGCAGATAGCATTCCGTACAGCAGATATGCGCGAGGGCAGATGTAGCGAGGGCTTGCCAGATATTGCAACGTCGCTGCTTGCGGTCGACGCCTCTCCCCTTTCTCTTACAGCGATACCACTTGCTTCGCTACTACCGATACCCTCCCCAGCAAACTACAGTAGTGCCTCAAAGCCAGAAGTAGACAGATCCGGCTCTGTGTCTGAGCAGAATATCGACTTTTCGATAATTCCTCTGATTCTTGGGCAATGGCCTCAAAACGCTTTCTGAGCAGCTCCACTGCTCGCTATCTATCTACAGAACCTTCAACTAGTGCTGCAGCGTCCTTTGCGTCATCTTTGGCTGCTGGCTCGACGAGCAGCAAGAGTTCGTCTTGCATACATATACCTCGTTTGCTCTAGCTTACGCACATGTACAGAACCACTCTCAAAAGTCTTGCAAGACGTACATCTCCCCCTGCTCAGCCTAAAGAATGAAACCAACCTCTTTGTCCCGCTTCCAGCCAGCATATTTGACGCAACATGTCATCCATCCCTCACTCATCTGCTGGTACGACAGCACCTCGCTTCGTTACGACAAGGCACACATGCGAATCTATCCCGATACGATATAGCTTACTCTAACAAGAAGATTCAACGACAAAAGGGAACTGGTCGAGCTCGTGTTGGTGATCGTGGTAGTCCGATTCGAAAAGGTGGTGGAAGAGCGTTTGCGAAAAGTCCGAGGGATTATAGCTTCCATGTCAATAGGAAGATGGTGGATTTAGGGCTGAGAGCGGCTTTGGGTACGAGATGGAGGAATGACGAGTTGAGGGTGTTGCAGGATGTAAGTGTGGATTGGCAAGGAAAGGAAGGCAAGACGGGCGTGTTGAAGGCGTTGCTAGAAGGCAGAGGATGGTTGAAGGAAACGAACGCGACGCTCTTCCTTTTAGGTCAGAGCACGCTTAAAAGTGAAGAGGGAAGGCTGTTTGAACGTGGAGTAAGGAATCTCAGCAGTGTCGAAGTGTTGGACACAACAATGGGTATGAACGTCTATCATATGCTCAAGCCTGCAAGAGTCGTTATGGATCTACAAGCGGTTGGCGAAGTCTCCCAACGTTTCTTGCCGGTGGAGGAATTGGAAGCAAGGGCCATCGTCAATGAAGAAGCGTATCTGGAAGATCTGGAAGAGGCGGAAGCAGAAAACAGTGAAGGGGAATCGGAAGTGCGGAGTGATGCGACATTGTCTGAACACGCAGCCGAATACGAAGACATACCCGCTGGACTACCCGCAACAATGGAAGGCCTCCATGTAAGTCCAGAAGAGCGGGTAGCACAGCAATCAGTCACGGCTTGATGTATCAAGGGTCAGATGTGTCGTCGGTCAGGCGGATCTTAGTCTATGCAGCTCAAGATATTCGCAACTATTGACACTATTGACACACTACCGTAGACGTTATTCTGTTGTGGCGATAGACGTTTTGATGACGATTCTCGAACAGACGACTGTTGCTTACTGACCAACGCGATTGCGACGCTTCTTCCTCAGCTGTACTGGTGATACCACGGCCCTTGATCCATACCCTGTACGACGAGCTGAGATATCCCTACGTGCAGCGGTGCAATTGCTTTCGATGAACTCGACTTCCCTGTTCACGGGCGCTAGAAGACAGCGACCTGAAATCAACCTCAGCGGTCACACAAATACCAACAACACGCAAGATGACATTAAACGAGCAAGGTTACTGAGAGAACAAGAGCGAAAACGTGTAGCAGCAGCGACGGTCTTTCAATCTCATTGGCGCCGCAAGTCTGCTGCTGCGTCGGTCTGTGCGCAAAGAGGACAAGAGTTTGATGCTGTTCCTCTCAATCGAGAGACTCTGGTGCTCGCTACAAGTCTGCTGCTGCATTCGTGTCAAAGTGGGAATCTGCAAGATGCTGCTACAATTGCAAGATTAGCTTCGTGGTGTCGGACTGTCATGACAGACAAGCTATTGTTTGAGCCGTTCAGTAATGAAGGAGAAGCCAGAAGATGGGCTCTGATGCTTCGCGCGTTGGCTGGGAATCTGCTTGCGATCATTGCACAGTCTCCTCTGTATGTCTGTTTTTGCCCATACAAGGCTACACTGACCGCATATTATAGTATAACTCAATCACCTCTGTTCGTCGAGATCGTGAAACAGCTTATCGACCCATCGCGATATCCAGCCGAGCAGAAGCCAGAAGCACAAGCACTCCTCTTCCACCTCATCCTCAAGCGTAACTTCTACCATTCGATCCGAAATCATATCATTGGTATCCCAATAGCAAAGAAAGCATCAGCTACATCGCTACACCCTGTGGTCTCGCTCGTCTTGCTACCTTTTAAGCACACAAGCGAACCAATCGCCATCAAAGCTTTCGTAGAGCACATTCTATCGATAGAGCTCCTCCTTTATAGACTACCTATCCCAGCACTCACTTTCCTCTCGTCGAATCTACCTTCGAAAGCGATACTACAGTATTTTGCGACTAGCCCCAACCTCACACTCAGCAGTCATAACGCTCAGAGCCTCTTAGCCAATTCCATGGCCCTATTTGAACCTCGTCTCAAGTCGTTAGCCAAGATCGATGAATTAGCAGGCTGGTTTGAACTTCTCAATACATGCATCACTCGCCTACCCAGCTCTACCCTCCTCCCGACAGACCGTAAAGGCAAAGGCAAAGCAAGCATGGACATTGACGAGCGTTCTTCCGTCGATACACGTACTTCAGCCCAAATCGCAAAGCTCACCTATCCACCTCACCTCACTCAGATCCTCGCATTATCATCACAATTTGCCTCTTCACCTCGTTCCCGACCTCTATTGGCTCGATTCCTCTTGACGCTCCTTACAGCTTTACCAGCCTCATCAGCAGGGACCAACAAAAGGGATGAAATCCTCGCTTTGCTAGTTTATGATCGATCTGGCGGTTCTGGTTTATTACGAGAGATTTGGCGAGGTTGGATCAGATCTGGTGAACTGATGAAAGCAATGAGTGGGTCGAGAGGAAAAGAAGGATGGAAAGAAGTTTTACGCTGTTTGTCCTCGCCTAGCGGGAAGATGGTCGAAGAATGGCATCTACTCGTATTGAGCGTCATGCTCTATTCAAGAAGTCTTGTGACGTTGGGTGATGATGAGTTCTTCGCTACGGGCAGTAAAGGAAGGAACCCGTTGATGTTGGAGGAGATTGCGAGTCTGAGTGGGTTGTTGAGGAATGTTGCATTTGCGCTGTATTGGAGTGAGATTGAGGATGTTGGTGTGCCCGGTGTATTGATGGGCGCTGAAGAGTTGAGAACGCTTGTGAGGGGTTTCCTAGTGGCTGTGCATGAGCGAGAGTGAGTGCTTGTGTTTGTCCTGATTGGCTAGGCTGACAGATTTTGCAGTTGTCGGCGTTCCTTCTTGCCTGTGGATCACTTCACGATGACAGATGAATTCGATGTGCAAAGCTTTGTCGAGACTGCTGTGTGAGTGGACAGATCATGTATGAGACGTGTGCTGACATGTAAGCTGCAGACTGGAAGATCAGCGCATTGACGAAGAGGAAGAAGCCAACAATATCGCAGGCGCTCCCCAAGCAGAAGCTTCCGAGGAAGACTCGGATTATGACGAGCGTGTCAATCTTCGCCATCGGCCCAAAGCTGCTCCTGCTGCCATGTCAAGACGCCAGCTCGCTTTCCTCAGTCCGCGTCTCGGATTGTTAAACAACATCCCTTTCGTCATACCATTCGAGACTCGAGTGTCCGTCTTTCGTCAATTGATCTGGAACGATCGACAAAGAGAAGCGAACCTTTCACGTACTTCAGTCAGGGATCCCTTCATGCGTCAACCTGGCCAAAGAGCCACAATTCGTCGAGGTCATGTGGCAGACGATGGTTTCCAGCTATTGCACAATCTCGGTTCGCATGGCATGAAGCAGAGGCTGCAGATCCAGTTCGTAGACGAGTTTGGTGTAGAGGAGGCCGGTATAGATGGTGGTGGTCTGTTCAAGGAATTCTTGATGTAAGCTCAAATTCCCTTTACAAAGCCAGCTTTGCTTATCAAAGTTCTAGTGAATTGGGCAAAGAAGCTTTCGACGTCAATCGCGGACTTTGGCGATCAAATACCAATCAAGAGGTCTACCCAGCACCGCATATGTATGCGAAAGAGCGTAAACTTCGCCTTCAATTATGCTATCCATAAGCTAATCTCTGCTTATAGCATTATCACTCCAATGGTCCACTTTTCTAGGCCAGATCATAGGCAAAGCGCTATACGAAGGCATCTTGGTCTCTGTTCCGTTCGCGCCCTTCTTCCTTTCCAAGTGGCTGGGCAAGACAAGTTTCCTCGATGATCTGCAATCCCTCGATCCGGATCTGTATCAAGGGTTGGTCTATCTGAAGAACTACACTGGAGATGTTGCGGATCTGTCTTTGACTTTCGCTGTCGATGAAGATGGTGAGTTGCATGCACTGTTGTCTGACGCAAGCTAACGTCCTGCTAGACCTTGGCGTGTCTAGAACGGTAGATCTCATACCGAATGGACGCGACATAGCTGTTACCGACTCGAATCGCTTCCGCTACATTACCCTAATCAGCCATTACCGCCTCAACACCCAATTACGAGAACAATGCGCGGCATTTGTCTCCGGCCTGCAGGATGTCATCAACCCTCGATGGCTTCGTCTCTTCTCGCAGACTGAGCTGCGTGTCCTTGTCGGAGGCACGGAAAGACCAATCGATGTTGAGGATCTTCGAGTGAACGCAGTCTACGGCGGGATCGAAGAGTCGAGCATCACTGTCAATATTTTCTGGCAAGTTTTGCAAGACTTCACTCCGGAACAGAGGCGTGCGTTCGTGCGTTTCGTTACGTCTGCGGACAAAGCTCGTAAGTGTGAATCTTGTGCGAACCCATGTCAAGCTAATTTTCATGCAGCACTGCTCGGATTCAAAGAACTCAATCCACACTTCGCTATTCGAGATGGTGGACCAGATCAGACGCGCTTACCATCAGCTTCGACCTGCGTCAATCTCCTCAAACTGCCGAGATATCAGGATCGCAAAGTGTTGAAAGACAAGCTGCTCATGGCTATCAATTCGGGCGCGGGCTTTGATCTTAGTTGATCCATACACTTCTACTTGTACGCATATTACTCCTTGTAATGTTAATGTGATGACAAACCAAGAATAGACAACCGCGTCATTACAAATACTGTAATCATCTTTCCCACTTTCTTCTCTACTACCATTCACCACCAACACCCAAATAACATGTCAGGACCAGGAGCGTAAGTCAGACTCCACAGGCTGCATGTCAAAGTGCTGAGGTCTGCTCTAAGAACCGCAAGCCAAATCTTAGCCAGAAATCTGTTCTCGATGGAGGGCCGCGTAGCTGTAGTTACAGGCGGAGCGACGGGTATTGGGCTCATGTGTACCCACGCTTTAGCTGTGAACGGAGCCAAGGTGAGCGATGCGTCGGACAAGTTGATTACTTCATCTGATAGGTCGATTAGGTCTACATAGTTGGCCGACGCGAGGAAGAGCTCAAGAAGGTCGCAGAGCTATACAAGCCCACCGAAGGCTCTGGCTCTATCATTCCCATGCCGGGTGACATCACGTCGAAGCAGTCGGTCTTGGATTTGGCCAAAGCCTTCAGCCAAAAAGAAGACTGTCTGCATCTGCTCGTGAGTCGTACCTGTACCCATCCTGGTCCACTATTGACCTGCTTCCAGGTGAATAACGCCGGTATAGCGGTCGAAGTAAGCTTATGGCTGAAGCGATTCGATCAGCACTGAGTGTCTGTGAAGGAACAACTCAAGTTTGCCTCGAACCCGGATCTCGACTTCGAGAGTGCACAAAGCGTCTCCGACCACTTGCTGAGGTCAGAATTCGAGACCTGGACTTCTACTATGCAGACCAACGTTGCGTACGTCTACTCTTCCGCATTTTCCTCTTCCAAGCTGATCCAGGTCATAGATCGGCCTACTTTATGAGCGCTGCTTTCCTCCCGGCCTTGGAACGTGGACACAAGTCGATCAGGGGGTACACCAGCAGCATGTATGCGCTTCTCGTTACTGCTTCTCCTCAGTCTAATCAGCTTAATCAGCATCAACATTACTTCTATCTCTGGTATTATGAAGGGACCGTCGATGGGACAATACGCGTATGCCGTTCGTCTGATCGGGAAGGCCAAGCTAATCCCAATACTAGCTATGCCGCTTCGAAGGCCGCAGCCAACCAGCTCACACGATCGCTCGGTAATTCTATTGTCAAGACAAAGGTCCGAGTCAATGCTATCGCGGTGAGTCTTAACAATCAGTCACTTCGGTCCCATCTGATTGTCCCATACTGTTGTAGCCTGGTATTTTCGTAAGCAGACATGATCTTATATTAGGTCTCTTACTTACCACCTTCTTCGCGATGTCTAGCCTAGCGAAATGACTGCCAAGGAGTCAGACGAAAATAACAAGAGTGAGCTCCCCGAGGCTGGCAAGGGACTGCCTGCCGGTCGCCCCGGTAAGGATGAGGACATGGCGGCCTCTATTTTGATGCTTGCGTCTCGTGGAGGTGTCTTTTACAATGGACAAATCAGTAAGTTGTTGCGATCAGTCCACTCTCGGCTTTGCTGATTCCTCTAAAGTCGCGCCAGACGGAGGCGCGCTACTAGTCAATCCCTCTTCTATGTAAAAGTCGCAAAGCTAGGAAACAATGTGAAATTACAATTAGATACATTCATGACTTGGCCAACATCTTTGTCCAATCAAACTTGTCGTAGCTCTTCCTGAATGCCTTGACCCTGAGCTTGTCTGACCCAGAATCGAGCCTCTTTGGTTTCCGCCATGCTCTTGGTTCCAGATCGAGCATGCTTCCGATTGTCTCAGCGCCAAAGAATCGCTCAAACTTGCCGCCTCCCTTCTCGCCTTCATCCACATCGAAGCCATCCGCTCCACCCTGCACACCATCATGACCTTCAATGACATGTCCGTAGCCCTTTTCGCCTTTGTAATCGAATTGAACCATAAAATAAGGTAAATCAGGCACCATGCTTCGACGAAAACCACCAGGCCGCTTGCTGAAGTCGATCAGTCGCTTGTTGGTCGACCAATCAGACTCGGCGGCCATGATGCCTTCTTTGAAATAGCCAGGTGCGTCATCAGCATTGTTCCACGGTAAGGGAACAGCTTCTATAACGGTGTGCTTTTGCTGGCGAAGGTTGACTACTGTCTCGTAGAAGACGACACCTTTGTCTTGCTCTGCAAACATTTGCATAAGGGTTTTCATAAAGTTCTATTGAGAACCGGAGGCACGTGTAAGCCTCTGCTTTGACTAAGGCATGATCGAGCTCACCTTGATCTCCTCCCATGTATCATCATCGCTCTCCAGACTTGTAAGCTGATGCTGAAGCGGGACAATGAGGCAGTGTCCGTCTACCAGACCTTCATGACGACCGAGCGCGAGATAGCAGCGAGTTCCTAGGGCGATCATAGGTACTTGAGGTGGAACGGTAGTGTCGTCTGTATCTTGATAGCAGTACATGCAAGTATCGAGTGCTCTCTTGGTCTTTGCGTAGTCTGTGAACAGGATGATCTTTAAGCCTTCCATAATGCTATATATCGGTCCACTCACCTTGAATAGCAAACAACTTCTTTTGATCATTCGTCCTCAACTTCTTCCTCGCCATCCTCTCAGCCTCTTCATCCAGATAATCCAAATCATCCTTGAACGCCGTATTGCCCGCAATCCGACTAGCAAACTCCGCATCCATCTCTTTCTGATCTCTAGGCCCACCACCGAACTTCTCCGCTCGAACCATATCTTCCAAAGTAGTCGTATCATCATCCGCATTGTATCGCAATACTTCACCCTTTGCATCACGGGATTCAAAATGTGGGTCTTTCCGCTTCCTCTTCTGATTCGCGCTGGTGGGAGCTTCTTCTTGCTGACCGGATCCAAGATCGTATAATCTACCACGACCATCTAAAGTAGGTAAGACTCTGACTTCTGTTCCATCGGAAGTTTGTTGTGTCGGACCAGCTTGACGAGAGCGAGCGAGTTCTTTCTCATACCGCTCTTCTAAAGCTTTGGTATCTTCTGAATCGGCATCCATGAGTTTCGCTTTGAGGACTTTGGCTTGTAGTCTGTTCAATTCGTCTTGCGACAGAACAATAGCGGAAGATGGATATGCAGCCGATTCTCCGGGGTTTCGAGATGGTTTGCTGTTCATCCGTACAGGAGGAGTCATGACTGATGGTATAGGTGTACCAGATTTCGGGGTAGCGAATCTAGAACCTGGCGAATCTTTCGTCACGTCCGTTGCCGAAGATCCAGGTCTACGGAATGAATTGTTTCTCGAAGGCGGACGGGAAAGTTCTGCGTCAGAGTTGTTTTGGGTAAAGATGAATTTGGAAGCTGGTGCTGCGGATGAATCCTTTCTGATCTCGCGACCGAATTCATCGATAGTAGGTTTTGACCGGCCATCGATAATTTCTTTCTCTTCTTGAGCTTCTCTGAATGCTTCTATTGTGCCGTAGCGCTCTAGACCGACTTCATCCACGGATCGCTGTTCCTCTTCGGCAGTTTCGTAGACTCGACGTAATTTGGCCATTCGCCATGTTGAGCCTGATGAGCCTGCTTTTGGTTTCGGTGGTGCTGGAGCAGTTGGCTTACGACCTCCGGTGGTAGTGTGCTCGACTTTGAACCCATCTTTATCACTGAGAGCATAAACATGAGCCAACCGGAATCACTATCACCAGACTTGAAGACTGACTATATACCAGTGTTGAGTTCGTAGCGAGACATCTTTGCCTTATCAGGATCAGGAATCTTCTTGCCCTCTTTGCGGACATGTTCTGTGCCCATGCTGCCAAAGAAATCTTGACCATAACCATCCGTTGCGTCCACAGCTTGCTCCAACCGCATGGTAGGGTCTGCACCTCTTGCACGAGGATCAAAAGTAGACACGGTATCTTGCGAAACAGCTTGAGGTTCGTTCTTTGATGCTCCCATCATCCAAGCAGCGCGTTGTGGTGCTGAAGGCGCAGCAGTGACGCCCATAGACAGCGACGTGGGTATACTTTGAACGGAATCACGGTCTCCACTGGTAGAGGCAGCAGCAGCAGCTGTTGGCTTTTCTGCCCATTCAAACTCGTCTTCACCATTACCAACGAGGTCATCGTCGATGATTCTGCTCGATTTGCTGTTGCCTTTGTCTGTCTTGTGCGACGATTTGTGCTTCTTGTGTGATTTCTCAGACGACTTGTCTGACTTTGAATACTTGCCCATGTTCGTTGTGAGCGATTGACCGACCTGCACACACACACTCTCTCTCTTTTTTCCCTTTGTCGCTTCTTTGCTTTCCATACTGTTCTGCTGTTATCAGTCTATTGATGCTGTGCTCCAACTCTATATGGCATCGGCGTTGCGGCGTCTAAGCAGTGCTATCAAGCGCAAATGACTTGCACAGCACAGTCAGGTGCCCCTTTGTCATTTGTCCGTAGTCTTCTTCTTTTCTCTCTTTTTCTCTCTTCTCTTCTAAGCTCACGTTCTATCTTTGCTCGTGCCCAAAGTCTGCTCAGCACGCTAATTTCCAGCCCGCTCTGCCAACTCTCGCTTTGCCCGATTAGCCCACCGGATCACTCGTTCTATCAACTACCCTCGCTAGAACTCGACAATGAACTCTTTCCCAGCTGCAATCACCTCCATTTGGCGAGCCGACAAATCAGGCTCATACTCTGCCGACCCAAAGAACGCAACTCATCTCCTCTTTCATTCCCGTGTCGTCTTTAATGAATCGACCCAATATACTATTCGACTATTCGGACAGTCTAGCCAACCTATTCTTGAAGGCGTCAAAGTCTTGCACGTTAAAGACAAGCTGTTTGGCGACGGGGACCTTCCAATGAGCTGCGTAGAGTCAGAGTACGTCTTCGCTTTCCTTCTGTTCGAGGAATTAGACTGATAGCGAGCAGAATCATAGATAAAGACCTCATCATCACTACAACTCTGTCGGAATCTCATCCAAGGATCGAAGTCGACTTCCAATTCTTTGTTCTGTACGATAAAGCTCTCGACAAGATCGCTACGCTCGCTCCAGAGGGTAGTCAACCCTTTTCGTTGGAATTTGTTAAGGAGGGTTGCGAGAACGTCAAGATCTGTGAGGTGGGAACGATGAAGCCTGAAGTCAACGCGGCGTTCTTGAGGAATGAGATGACTGGAACGGGGTGCTACTACGGGACTAGGTTGTAGCTCAGCCCCAGCTTGACGTTGTTTGCTCTTAATACATGTATGCACTATATCTGTACTTCACTTCTACTGGTGGACAGCTTGCAGCCGAACGCTAAGCTGCGGACATCCATAATCAACCCTATGAGGTCTGTCCGGCGAATGGTCTATCAGCTGCAACACAGCAAAGCGCATTTTAGACGAACCTGAAGCATGGGTGAGCCATTCTCTTCCCTATATACAGCCCTTCAGACACAGTCCTACTGTCGATTACAGTACGGCCTCAGCTTACGCAAAGCAGAAGCAGGTCATCGCCGACCTTCGTTACAACAGATCCTTCACCCCTTCAGTAAACCTCTCATACTCTTCCTTCCCTTCATCCCTCTTCGGGAATTTACTCAACAACCCTACTCTCTCTTCACCCTCTTCATCACCCGTAATCCCACCAGCTGAAACAACCACGAAATAAGCGACTACTTGTATAATGAGATAAAGACTTACTAGCATTAACGCTATTCAATCCACTTTTAGACGCTGTAGTAGGAGCAGCACGTTTTCGTTTAAGAGCAGTAGGTAGGAAAGCTGTAGATTCGGCTTTGAGATCACGGATCTGCGGTTCGGCCGTGTAGGATGTTTGGGCTGGTGCGGAGGGTTTATGTTGAGATGAAGGCCCAGGTTGGACTGCGATGGATGGACTATTGGAAGATGTTGGGTAGGCTTGGTAGGACTGTGGTGCGGCTGAGTATTGATTTGATGCAGCACAATATTGGTTCGCAGGAGTAGATTGATGGTGGTTGAAAGGCTGGGAATGAGAGTATGAAGGGAATCCTGGTGGTGGACCAGGAGGAGGAGGTGGGAAAGAACCGCTCTGAGAGTGTATTGGCGGTCTTGGGAAAGGAGCAGGGGCAGAAGGATGGTGAAACATTGGTGGTGGTGGGGGTGGTGCAATATCTGGTCTTGATATCAACGGTCCTATAGCATTGTGAGTCCATGTATGGGATATACTGTAGTTACTGACCTAGTCGAATCTTTGGCGGAGGTGGACCTTCAGGCATAACGATATCTTTCAGATCATCATCGACTTCTGAATCCGAATCTGGTTTCGGACCAGCAGGCATGACTACATCGTCATCGTCTTCGGATTCTTCGGATTCCGAGGCTGCTTCTTTGCCTTTGTCTGGTGTTGGTGCTGTTCCAGCGTTAGATTACTTCAAGGTAGGCTGAAGTATCTTACATCGTTCTCGATACGGCATGCCCGGAGCTGTAGGGAAACAATACTCAATCAGCTATTAACGCTGAATGAGGGTCTGCTCACGCGGAGTGCCATGAGGATTAAAGACTGGATCATAATAAACACTTCTTTTAGGGTCTTTGCTTCTCTTCTTGGTAGCTCCGATATCCACAAGCGTTTCTTGAGCTCTAGAAGACTCTGCAACAGGATGAGCAGCTGCGTATTCCTTCTTGGCTTTCTTGATCGCTTCTACCTCTTCACGTAGACCTTCGAGTCGAGTCTTGTCTCGTGCAGAGATTGTACCTGCCACTTCTGTATACGTGTACGAATGGAATAGAAAGGAAAAGGAGAGAGAAATAGGCAAGATTTAGAAATGAGAAATGCACGTAGAGGACCGCTTCGACTGAGCTCGCCTTGATCTGTAAGTACTCTGACTTCACCCTCTAGCCCTATATAGCAGCACACATCAGCCTACAGCCATGTGCAGTGTCATACTGAGAGACCAACCGCCAGTACTCTTCTTTGCGTTCGAAGCGGTTTTAGCAGTCGTCCTCTGCTCTTTGCGCTTCTTCTTTTCCTTGTCCTTTTGTGCTTTCCTGTGCGCGTCTACTGGATTTGAAGACTTTGCCATTTTATTGTTGGTTGAGCTGGAATGACCAGCTCTTGACAAGCGATAGTCGCAAGAAGTATACCCGAGGACAGCGATATCACAAGAGCGATGGATGATAACCCTTGGGCACCACCTACGCTCAGTCGGCCACCTGTAGCAGCGCGAGAACCGGAAGCATCAACATCCAAACACGTCTCTGCACCCGAAAACGAGTCTCAGGCTACAGAAGCCATACAAGAGTCCTTTGAATCCGTTTCTCTATCTCCTGAGCGTTCCAGACCTCCTTCAAGCTTGTCAAACGGCAAAGCTGTCGCATCTACTTCATCGAGCAACCTACCCGCTGTCAATTCGTCGTCCTCTCTTCCTGCTACAAATGGCCAAGATGCAGTCCTCTCTCAACCTACTGCTGCTCCTAAAACCCCATCCACCAAAGCGACAACGAAATCACTAGCGAAATCCAAAGCCGCACCAGCACTACTAGACAAGGTCGTTTCGCGTACTCGACAGCGAGATCTTCCACCTAAACCAAAAGACGAAGATAACAAGCATCTAGCTGAATACACGACCATGCTCGTTCAATCCAAAGCTATGGAAGCTCGACGTACGAGTTTAGCAGACTTGCAACGACAAAAGAAGGAACAACTCATGTTGAATCATTTACCTACTTGGGAAAAGGAAATACTACCAAATTGGAAAGCGGCGCGGAATAATGAAGCGTTAAAGAAAGTTTGGTTCAGCGGAAGTATGCCTGCGAGGTATAGGAGTAATTTGTGGTCTGCTTGTATTGGGAACAGCCTCATGGTCGGCAAGAGTAGTTATGTCAAGAGTTTGGCATTGGCGAATTCGTTACTCAAAAGCGATCGGTTCCCTGCTGCGGATCTACAACAATTGGAAGAGGATCTAGAACAGACGCTACCTCAGCTCAAGTTGTTTCAGAAGGATGGACCAATGTATGAAGATTTACGGAATCTGTGTTTGGCGTATTCAGTGTTTTGGAAAGAGAAGCCGAGATATGTGCGTCTGTTCCTTCTGCGCAAGCTAGACCTTGCTCAAGGGTAAAACATGTACAGAGTCAAGGCATATCTTGGGTAGCAGGCATGCTGCTCATATCAATGCCGGTACAAGACGCGTTTATCGCTTTGGTCAACCTCATAAGCAATACTTTTCTCCAGCATTTCTATGACGGAACGCAGGATTATGTAGGTCCTTTCCTTCTTTGTCTATACCCTTACTTATGATGCACACAGATAGACGCCTATGATCGAATATTTGGGACTTTGCTTGCAGATCATATGCCAAAGGTAAATCAGAGTGCTCTAAAGATTGAAATTCAAGCTAACACGATTGAGCAGGTGTATCACAACTTTATCGCGCACGACATTCGGCCTTCCTTGTACCTCCACCCTTGGCTTACAACGGTCTATGCCTACCACCTCCCGATAGATTGCGCTACCCGAATCATGGACATTCTCGTCTTGGAAGGAGAATCTTTCCTCTTTCGCGTTGGCTTGGCCGTCTTGAGCACGATAGAAGCTCGATTGTTTAATCCAGAACAAGAAGGTCTGAAAGCTGTTTTCCAAGGAACCGATCGAGGTGCTCGAGCTGTTGTAGCGAGGGAAAAGGGAAAGCTGGAGTCTCAGGTCTGGCCTGATGAAGTGTATACACAAGTTGGAGCAAGCGAAGAAGCTATCTTTGGGGTGATTGACAGCATGGTCTGGCGTCCTCAGCTCTGGAGTCGTCTGATCGAACGCGAATTGCCATAGTGCATAATTGCTGCTGCTAGCTTCTTCGCATGCCACTCGTTGCAGGCCTCCGCTGCTACGCAAGGTTACCAAGGCCATGATCCCGCCTGGTACCTGCGGAGAAGTGGAGAGTCGGGAGGCCGGTAATACCATTAGCAGAATGCAGCGCATGGTCAACTTTTGTCTCTCCCTTGCGGTCGCGAAACGTCCACCTTGATATACAAGCAGGACCCCCTTTACTCTTTCACACTCTAGACATACACCTATACAAATATGCCTGAATTCGTAGCGTGAGTCTGCCTTTGATGAAAAACACGTGTAGGCGGAAGCTGACCTTGTCTTGCCATTTTTCTTGTTATGCAGATCCAGTATGTCTCCATATATGATGGGGAATATCTCTCTGACCCTGCTGGCATTGCTCTTGTTTAGTCGACTGCGGTGAGCTGCTGTCCTATTTTGCGTGTCCGGCTGCCGTTGCTGACCTTTTTCGGATTTCCAGGTACCACGTCCGCACGCTTTATCGTGTTGTGAGTAGACATGAACGCTACAGAGTAGTAACATGTCCTCATTCCATTTGCTTGAAGCGACCCGGAAGCCAAGGTCATTGTGACCTCCCAGCTCGAATTTGAGCAGATCTTCCCTCAACCTGGTTACATGGAAGAGAGGCTACCAGACATTATGGAAGCCATCAACAAGTGTGTTGAGAACGGTGTTGTCGAGCTTGAGAAGAAGGGCTTCTCAAAGAACGACATCAAGGGTGTCGGTATGTCTTTCCCTCACATCCGATACTTTCGGGAGGTCTAAAGTTGTTCGCAGGTATCACCAACCAGCGTGAGACTGCCTGTGTGTGGTCAAAATCCACCGGCAAGCCTCTGTACAACGCCATTGTCTGGCCCGACACACGTAACACTACTACCGTCCGCCAGCTCGCGGCCAAATCTCCTCTCGGTGTTGATGCCCTCAAGGAGAAGACTGGTCTTCCTTTCTCTACGTATTTCGCTGGTGTCAAGCTCAGAGTAAATCATCTTTGTTGGTGTGATGCATAGTCTAACGAATCTCATTAGTGGATGCTGGACAACGTTGACGCCGTCAAGGAGGCTCATGACTCTGGTGACCTCCTCTTCGGTACCGTCGACACCTGGATTCTATGGGTTAGCTTACTTTCTCCGACTCGGTCAATCACTGATTGATCTTTATTTGCAGTCTTTGACCGGTGGTCTTAACGGCGGTCTCTTCCTCACCGATTGCACCAACGCCTCCCGAACCATGTTCATGAACCTCAAGACCCTGCAGTGGGACGACGAGCTCTTGGAATACTTTGGCGTCAACAAGAACTGCCTCGCTACCATTGTATCCAACGCTGAAGTCTATGGTGAAATGGCTTCAGGCGCTCTCAAGGGTTTCAAGATTGCCGGTCTCATCGGTGACCAGCAAGGAGCTCTTTGTGGACAAAAGTGCTTCCAAGCCGGAGAGGCCAAGAACACTTACGGTACCGGTTGCTTCATGTTGTACCACACTGGCAAGGAAGTTGTCGCTTCCAAGAATGGTCTTTTGACCACTGTGCGTATACTTTTGTTTCGGATGTCGTTCAAGCTGATGGGATTGTCAACAGGTTGCCTATAAGGCAGGCAAGGACGCTGTTCCTCAGTACGCTCTCGAGGGATCCATTGCTGTCGCCGGTTCTTCTATCAAGTGGTAAGCAGCCTTGCCCAAATTCAGGGCTTGTACCTGATTGTCTTGCAGGACTCGTGACAACCTCAACCTGATTGACGAGGCCGACCAGATTGGCAAGTTTGCCGTTCAAGTCGATGACACTGGAGGAGTCTACTTTGTTACCGTAAGTTGGACTTGACTATTTATGATTCCTTCTGACATTTCTTTAGGGTTTCTCTGGTCTCTTTGCGCCATACTGGGACGACACTGCTACTGGTATGCTCATCGGTATCACTGGCTACACTACCAAGCACCGTACGTACGAGTCTTTAATCTCGCGAATATCGCTCATTGCCTTGTAGACATTGCTCGTGCGACTCTCGAGGCTACCTGCTACCAGACTCGTGCCATTCTCGACTCTATGGTTGCCGACTCTGGCGCGCAACTCGCTGTCCTCCGTGTTGACGGTGGTATGACCAACTCTGACCCCGCCATGCAAATCCAAGCCGACATTCTTGGCATTGAAGTCGAACGTCCAGTCATGCGCGAGTCTACCGCTTTCGGTTCCGCTCTCATGGCCGGTCACGCCCTCAAGCTGTTTGGTTGGGACGTCGAGAACCCCAAGTCGCTAGAAAAGGTCAACGTTCAAGGAAAGACTGTCTTCAAGTCGCACATTGACGCCGACCGAAGAGCGAAGATGTATGCCGGGTGGAACCGTGCTGTTGAGCGATCTAAAGGATGGAACGTGCGTGAAGATGTTGAGCCGAAGAAGTAAAAAGGGAATGTGGTAACAAGTAGGATTTTGCATTTTGTATTGCATATGTTCAACTGCATCAAGTGTCGCTTTGACGAATGAGCAGTAGTGTCCCTGTATAGAGAAGCGTCCGAGATCAGCACCCGTCTAAGAACTTTCATGTTGCATGCATTTAAGCAAGTCGCTCTAGTCAATACCAGGCCATGCAGCAAGAGTGCAAGCCAACACAGAATCCATCAACACAGATTTGTACACTCTTCGAGCGACACTGGAGCGACACTGCTCTTGCTGCTCTGCCTGTCAACCTCGTTGCGACGGATCTTCATCTATCATGGAGCGCGAAACGCAGACATTCGATGCGCGGGCCTCTTCACACCTTGGTCAGTTCTTTCTGTTCTTTTTTCGCTTCGGCATGACTGCATCAGTCAATGCTCAGACTGAATACGAGTCAGCTTGGTTACCTCAGCAGAGGTTGGCGCAACGTCAGTGAAGTGAGTCCGAATGCTTGAATCGATACTGCTAACTTCTGCTCATCTCACCTAGTCACAAATGTGCATCACCGCAACCACACTACCTTATCCTCTCAGCTGTTTGGACCTTGCTGAGGATGAGCGGCCACTTCATCCTCTATATTCAACTCAACAGCAAGTTGACCTTTCTCTGTTCGTTTGGAAGACTCTAGCAAGACTATAGAGCTTTTTCTACGACATCAGCTACTCCCCTTCCCCGTCACAGACTCAAAGCTATGGCAGGGACCGCTTTCATGTGGTCAAATACCTCGAAAGGGTCGCAAGGGTGTCTATTCGTGGCTACCATCTCAATGAGGTGGTGAACGATGAACGATATGCTCGATGGACATCGCTTCCTCGATAGGCATCACTTCAAGCACTGGCTAGAAGCTTAGGTACAAACATCCCGCCCGATGAACGATATTCTCGATTGGCATCGCTTCAAGCATATAGCGAGAAGCTTCGGTACAAGATCAGAATCCCGCCCCGGCCCAATCACAACCGATTCTACAGCATCCGTATACTTTGCAGTACCTAGCCGCAGGCGGCGCTGACGAGGTAGCATGACTCTGACTGGGGTTGTGCCCAGCTTGCACCTTCAGAGGAACAGGGAAAACTTCCAGCTGTTAGAACTGGTAAAAAGACCTTGTGTAATGTTCCGATTGTGAAGCGCAAGGAACTCTACTGCTGTCTCTTTCTGCCCGTCGGACCATTACTCGGCCCCGGAAAACAGTGACCCGAAATTTCAAGCTGACTCAAAACAACGATTATGTCTATTGATAAGGCACAGCGTGAAGCAGGCACAACCAAATTTGATCTGTCACGAATCGGAAGTCGGGTTCTTTGGCCGAGCGGTTAAGGCGCCGCATGTTAGTCTTCCCGACTTGCACCCCACACCTTCGCTGACTTCGTCCTCAGTCAAGTCTTTGACTTACTCAGATCTCTGAGTCTCGCGGTTCTAACGAGCAGGGGTTCGAGTCCCCTAGGAACCAATTTTCATTTTTGTCTGGCACGTTTTTTTGCACGATGCGAGTCAAGAGAAGTGTTGAAAAGATACCTGTGTGGAAGCGTTGAAGATGACACGACACCTTCGCAGGTGAGGCAGAGCAGGGGTGATTGAGAGTTTTTATCTGTGTCGTAAAGAGAGCAGACAGATGACCACGATCAAGAGCATAAAGTAGCAAGCAAAGAGAGAAATTAAGAGCTTCAGGGAGGTATCTATGAGGCTGAAAACGGCAGTCGGATCTGCAATTCGGGTCTAATGCCTTTTTGAACGCATTTGCTAGTGCCGCCAGCTGATGGAGTGACATCAAGCCATGCCAGGCGAATGAGTGACTGGGACGGTGAGGATCCACAAGACTGCATCCATAGTGTGAGTTGGAGAGTAGCGAAAGGCATCCTTCCTTGTCGTTTGGTGTATCGAGCGCCTTGGTCTGCCTTCGTCTGCTTAACCGCTTGAGTGATCGACTCTTCGTCCTCCCTGATCTCCGCTCTGCTCAAGATCGCTGTCCAACAAGGAGTGACCGGGCAAAAGGAAACCAATGATGAACACCATCAAGTATCAATGAACGATTCGGCCAAGCCTGCATGCAAGCTGTTGGATCGTAGATGATTGAGGTTGACCTCAGTTGACCTCAATCATCTACGGCTGAACGGCTGTGCATTAGTCTGCCGAAACGCGCTCAGAAGTGAGGTAGTCAGCAGCATATCAGCGTACCTAGAAGTACACTTTCTGCATCTGTGCAGCGTAAATGCCCAGTCCACCAATGCTAAGCACGGCGCATCACGAATCGTGTCTGTCTGGCAGTACGATGATCAGCACAAGTCAAATGGCTGCTATTCACCCGCACCTCACGATTTTGTTGGCACATCACAACTTTGTCGACGCCCTGAACCTCCCCTCTGACGACTCGGGAGCCAAAGCCGCTTTTCTCTCCTTCTCTAGCATCATCTGCCATGTTTGCATCCGCGTTTGACTAAACAGATCAGCGATGACCATCATACCTGACAAAGACTTACTGCAATCCCGCCTTGACAGCTTGTAATTCCTCCTGCAATCGCATACTCTCGCTCATCGTTTGCATCTCCGTCTTGATCTCGAGGGTAGACACCGCTTGCAGGACCTCATTCATCGTCTGTTCCATCCTATCCGTCCTAGCACCAACCGATACTTCTAATTCCGCCTTTGCCTCTCGCGTCTTGTCCAATTCTAGCTGAATGGACTCAACTTTTGCGCGCAAGAAAGAGTTTTCCTCCTCCAAACAAACGAAGCGATCTTCCAAGCGGGAAAACAGACCTTGCAAGCCGTTGTAGGAACAAGTTTCAAGGTGAGACGCCAAATCGTCGCGCTTCAACCGGGCGGGACAGCCATGTGCAGCATGCAGGCATGGTGTAGAGACTTCTTTGCAGGACAAGAGGTGACAAGCGAGCGAAGTATCGAGTTCAGCTTGACAGTATTCGCAGGTTTCAGCGGGCAATTCGGTCTCATCCTGTGGATCAGGCGAACAGTGATGCTTGTTGTAGTCTTCTCTTCTTCCATTCCATTCGCAGTCCGTACAATCAACTGGCAGGTCGTCCAATAGCGCATAGATGAGGCGAGGTGCCGGGCGAATGTTGCCAAGTTGAACAGGCCGACGATCAATAGGACAAGTCGCAGAATGAGATAGAGACCGAGCGAGGCAGGCAGAGCAGAAGACGTGCATGCATTCTGGAGGCAGAACGGGCTCTTGTAATGGCTGGCGACAGATAGGGCAGTCGAGCGAATCCGGTGTTGGGCTGGTGTACTCGTAGGGCATCTTTATAGCGAGGTATAGAGCTCTGTAACACAGATTGTATATAGACTCAGAGAGCGAGAATCTGCCTATGCTCGACGTTGCACAACAACCCCGCATTGACATGCCTAATTAGGTATTGGCAGCACGCAGTGGGAGCAATTGTACACAGAAGGCATCAATCACAGGACTGCAGATGAGCACCGCGCAAATACACTCCAGCATTGCCATCACAGTGACAGAACGAGCAAAGTAAGGCACTCATTGCAGCTCGACAAGGTTCTCTCCCTTCGACACAGCTGCTCGCGATCCATCAGACGCGACATCGTACTGTATAACAGTACGCTCACCTCCTTCGCTGACTTCACATTTTGCGGCGACATAGCACTTGTTCAGAACTGCGTTGCTTCCAATCCTTGCATTCGGTCCAACAATACAGCCCTCCAGCTTGGCTCTGTAGATCAAATTGCTTCTTCAGCTCACAAAAGAAGTAAAAGGCAGTCTCGACCTACCCTTCGCCAATGATGACCCCATCCATAAGGACACACCCGTTGGCCCTTGCGCCGGTTTGGATAGTCACATTTTTGCCCACGCTGCACTTCTTGACTATCACTTTATCGCCCAGACTCAGGCCTGAACCGACAATACAATCCACTCCCAACTGTCTTGGTCCACCGGAAGTAGCTTGCGGTCTATCTGCTGCTGCCTGTGCCGCCGCTAATGGTAGCACCTATTCACAAGAATCCCCTCAGAACAAAGCTATCACCAGAGGGGAATACGACGAACCACTCGATTGACTTCCGTATAAGCTTCGACGGTATTCGCTCTTGCACAAAAGCCATCGCTCTTCTTCCATATCGCTACAGCGCACCTGACGTCGCTCAACCATCTTCGGTCATCAAGAGGTCGTTTCAGGCTGACGCTGCTTTCCCAAAACGAAATAGAAAGGGATCGGAGTGGTGGCCGAGCCGAAGAGGATAGTTTAGCTGATGTCGCTGAGTTTGTGACTGGCGCCCTTGGTATGACTGTAGATGAGTGGGCGAGTGCTAGTGATTGAGGATTGGGTTTCGCATCAGTCTTGTTATCTATTACTGCGGTTCGACAGTGCACGCGCTCGATCGGGACATGGACCTACCATCAGAGTTGCTGGCCAGAAGATTGTCTTGCCATTGAGTCTTGCATAAGAAAGGCATCACATCATTCTTGAAGTTTCTCAGCGCAGGAATAGCATTCAATATTGTAATGATTCGTTTTGAACAGACATAGACATGAGCTGGTAGTAGGTTGATAGCAAGCATTGTTTTTGGATATCTACGTAGATGTCAGCTGTGGTCAGGCGCAAGAACGGATAGCTCACTTTAACAAGAGGCTGCTTCGCAAATCGACTTCATCATCAAAGTCGTCCATATCTTTGATATCCAACAGTAAAGACTCCACAGGATCAATGATCGAAAGCATAGCGGGCGGTCCTGTCAAATTCAAGAAGCTGAGTGAGTCCAGTGAAGGGACACATCTGCTGATGAACTGACCGTCCTTCGGCTTCTCCTCGTTTCCAGCAGTCCTTTCTACTAGCAAGCTGGTCATCAGGTTCTCGCCTAGCCTATGTCTATCCAGCAAATGCGACAAGTTCAAATCTGATGATTCCGCATTCTTGACTATGCACAAGTCGCAAGGTAACAGCACAAAGTCGGTCTATCCAAGTATGAGCTGTATATATTCTCGTACAGGGAAGCGTACACACCTTGATGTAATACTTGTTGGCAGCCCATTTAAGCACTTCAGCAGTTTCCCACCTTTCTTCATCATCAAAGCACTCTAGATCTATCCTGAGGTCCGAGTTGTGCTGTCTTCTACTGCGCAAGTACGAGGAAATATCGCCTTGCTGACTTTCAGGCGCCAATAACAAAATATCTTGACACAATTTCCGAGTCAACATTCACGCATCACCGTGTGACAAGATCTGCACCTGATAGCCCAGCTTGTTCTATCCACTTCAATACACCTTCTACTAAAGGCTTGTTTGCTATGGGCAACAGAGCTTTCGGTAATCCACTCGAGCCAGAAACTGCTGTCAGAGGGTATAAATCTTCACCATGGCCGCAAAGGATGACCGCTTGAAATTCAGGCAGACGAGAAGTAGAGGCGTGTGACATTTTGAGAGACAACGGTTGCTCGACAACAACCCGACATGCCATATCGCTTGACCCGCATCATCTGTCATGTTGAAGACCAGCTTCTCCTTCCCCTCTCTAGACACTCATAGCCATCTCGATCCTTGGATGAGGTTTATATCCCACCACTTCGAAATCATCAGTCTTGATAACATCAATGTCCATCTTGCCCTCTGCGCTTTCCTTCCACCTAAGTGTGGGGAATGGTCTTGGTTCTCTTGCCAATTGCACCTTGAGCGCGTCGACGTGGTCTTTGTAGACATGAGCATCGCCGAGTTGCATGATGAGTTCGTGCGCTTCACAATTGGTGACTTTGGCAATAATGTGCGTGAGCAAGGCGTAAGAAGCAATGTTGAAAGGTATGCCGAGACCGAGATCGGCAGAACGCTGATACATGAGGCAAGAGAGACCTGGCTTCTGTTCTGGCGATGACGGTAAAGTGACAAAGAATTGACAAAACATGTGACATGGTGGGAGCGCCATGATGCTCAAATCTGCTCTCTAATCAGTTCTGTTCCCAACGAGACATCACAGACTGACCAGCAGGGTTCCAAGCGGACAATATGATTCTTCGATCAGTCGGGTTCTCTTTGATAGTCTTGATGACCTGCTGAAGCTGATCCACACCCTTGCCTTTATAATCGGCATGACAGTCCTTGTACTCTGCTCCGAAATGCCTCCATTGAAAACCATACACCGGTCCCAAATCACCTTCCTCGCGATGACCAAGCCCGCGCTTCTCCAAGAATTCCTTTGAGCCATTCCCATCCCAGATATGCACGTCTTTATCCCTCAACAGGTTGCCATTCGTGCTGCCTGCAATGAACCAGAGCAGTTCTTCCACTACACCTCGCCAAAACACGCGTTTTGTCGTCAATAATGGTAAAGCGTTGTCGCGCAGAGTGAAGCGCATAGCAGGAGGCGCGAAGAGTGCCAGAGTTCCAGTCCCAGTCCGATCGGGCTACACACAGCAGAGTCAACGCGCTTGCCGTGAAAATGTTATACAACAAATTACGCGTGATTGGCCTGTGCTCATGACGGATTCTATCAAATTCAGGTATTGTAGCTCCTCGTGAGGTGTTGCGCGTCCATTAGTAGCTTCAGCCATGTTGACAGTGGTCGCTTTGAGTAAAGTCATGCGCGTATGTGAATGCAATTTTGTACTCTAGATCTGTCTCCGGTGTATACTTATTCGGTGTGTCCAAATCCCTTATAGCCATTTATTGAGTATTGGATATGAAGGGCGAAGTTGAGAAGGTATCACGTAAGGTAAGCAAGGTTCATCATCATAACAAGCATGAAAGCAAATCTGGGCTGGCCAAAGTATTGACAAGGACTCGGAGAATGTACTACATCAGACCGATCAGCGTAGTTACCCTGTAGCCCAATAAAGCCTCTATCCAACTGCTCAGTAAGAATGAAGGGTATACCGAAGTCTGAAGGGGATCGCGGAAGCTGAGTATCATCCAAGAGAAGCATTAGTGATGTTCGTCGGGCGTAGAAAGTACTGAGAAGAGTCGGTAATGCCGGTAATGCGCCGCAAGAGAAGGACGATGGCCAGAAGAATAAGGGACGAGAGCAAGAAGAATAATGTTGGCCGAAGAAAGTGTTGAGGGAGGCGAAGGAAGGAAAGGACGCAGATGATGGTAGCTTAGGTGGATTCAATGCTGTTCGGCTGAACGGGAGCTGTTAAATGGGAATGCAATGTAATCGAATAGGTCAGAGACTTACGGGCGATTTAGCTACCGAACCAAGCAGTACAATGCAATCTTTCATCCAACTGCTCAAAGCCTTCGAAGTAGCGATGATCGCCGATCTGAAGCGCGGTTGAACACCTGAAGAGTACGCAGCTGAGCAAAATGCTTACCATAGCATCTTCTATCGTGCACAAGGCATCGTTCACCAGTCGCTTATAGTCTTTCACCTCCTTCTTCACAACAGAGAGTGGCTGGCCAATGAGAGAAAGTCTTGTTGCGATTGGTAAGGTTCTAAGGGCGTGGTCATGAGCGTAGCTTCGCATTGTATCCCCTATCGCTACAGATCAGGATTAAGAGGAGCGATCGCGTAGATAAGAAGAGTTTACCTTTTACCAGAAGAATGATGCTGTCTGAAACAGTACAACCACCGGAATTGCTGATTGTTGCAGCCCATGGCGAGCGGCTACCGTAAAAAGTTATGCGTTCCACTGGAGGCGTAGTGGCATGCAAGGCCATAATGGGTATGTGTTAAAAGAGCGCCTCTTCATCACTGCTGTTCGCCCCTCGATAGCTCGGTAGATAGTCGTCCTCTTCAGCATACATTACTGCCGCCTTCACAGAATTGTAGGAGATGATGGGCAAGCTTTGGACCATAGGAGACCAGACAGGGCGATTTTTTTTCTCAAGCTTTAGCGCTTTGGAGAGTGTGATGAGTGTCTGCGAGAGCTTCAGTCAGGCCAGCTTCTGCATTATTTTTGAGCACCTCACCTGCACATCATGGCACGCCATGAGACCACAATAACGCAAGTGTTGGTTAGCGCATAAAATTCGGTGGTTCGGAAAACATGGGTGGTCTGACGCCCCTGGCCATTTCATAACTTCATAACTTCAGGACACTCTGCGCAGAGGAATAGCGATGCCTCGGGAGAAACAAGCCTTCTTGAGGTCTTCTTCAACCCAGAAGATTTGCCGTAAAGCAACGCTGCACTGCGCGAGATGTGTCCACGAAGCAATACACAGATGAGGACGCAAAAGGAGCAGCACTTCTGGAGGGCAGACGAGCAAGGAGTCTCTGGGTATAGTTGACATAGTAGAAAAGGGCGTGCGCAAAGTGTCACGTAAAGGTTCGCACTTCGCAGCAACCTCTAAATGTCGCCGAGGACGTATAGCAGCAACATCGAGCGTCACATGCTAATAGGCGCATCGGAGCTTCTTTGCGTGTTACACAAGATCTAGAGCTCTGGCAAAGTCCAAGTAAGCATTGCCGACAACAATGACAGACTGCCCAATGCCACCCATATAAGCCAGCCTCCATGAAGGGTAGAGAATGCGAAGAGCGAAGTTGTAGACCAAGGAGCGACGGCCTTTGCAAATGCCGAACACATTTGAGCCAAACCTATGAGTATATCAGCCGTAGCATCTGCACCATTGAAACAGGCGTACCATTGAGCGCTCCCAGAGTGTTTGGATTTGAAGAAATATTGTTGACCGTGAGCATTGCGGTTATAAAGCTTGTCTGGCCAATCCTGAACGAGCCGAAGTGAGCTTTCGTTTCTGGCGATGTCGAAAAGCTTACGTGACACAGCATACAGCGGAGACAAAGAATGCCCATACCAGCTTGCTCTCGCTTGCAGCGGATGCCAAAGCAAAGAAGATTGTTCCAGCGGGAAAGAACAGGGCGAGACGCTTGTAGAGTGCTGTAAATGTATAAGATAGAATCACCAGCAGCAAAAGAGACGTACAAACAGTGCCATAAAGTCTTTGCAATGGAGGAAAAGCCGTCACTTGCCAGACAATACCAATGACCGCTTGCAAGGACAGGATGTTGCCAATAGCTGACGGACTTAGACCAAGACCGCGATCTTTGACCGGAGTGTACGCAAAGAGAGGGATCAAGGCGAAAGAAGCCGTGATGAGAATGACCATGCCGGTGTAGGATCCGAGCACGCGAAGCACGCCGCCATCTTTGAGTACCGATGTCTTGGGTGCAGGCTTTGGAAGCAGAGGAGCAGTTTCGGAGTCGTTGGGGCTGGTATGTATCGCCTGACCTCTCTTTAAAGGCAGCGTCTGGGAGTAATGCTTAGGCACCGAAACGCGAAACAGCGGTCAAGCTACCTCTTCGAGGTACAGCAGCCCAATAATGCTGCCAGACAATGGAACTAATGCCCCTACAAAGCAGGGCAGAAAGTAGGGGTATTGCACAAGGAAATTGATATGCTGAAGAGAAGGGAAGCGAGCTGCTGGGTTTTGTAGTTGACCGCCCAATAGCGTTCCGATAGCGCTCCCTATCGTAGACATTGTGGCGCTATATAAAGGTTGTTAGAAATAGTGCAGACTGATTTCTGTAGAAAGACTCACAGCCAAGCAAACACCTGCCCCTCATTGCTTTTCGAGGATATCTCCCCCAGAGCAGCTTTTATGACAGCAGGATTACCGTCTATAGTTTTATCAGTCGAGTCAAAGAAGAACAGCAGGAAGCGTACTCAGCATACCAGCGCAACATCTGGCCGCGATCATACCCAATAGCGAGGTGGACAGGCCGAAAAGAGCTACCGACAAGGACACACCGAGCAGCCCACAGATCAAGATTGGCCGGCGGCCCAGTCTATCTGACAGTCGTGACCAGTGATAGATGAACAGTAGTTGAGCGACAGCGAATGACGACTCGACTGAGACCAGCGCAGTCATACACATGAGCTGAATGACGATTGATATCGAGGAAAGCGTCTCCTCACTCAAGCCTGAATAGTATCCCACTGCAGCTGGATCTGATGCAATGCCAAGGTCTTCCACCATTTGGTTGATGAAGGGGAATGGTATTTGAAAAGCAATTGGCTCTGCTAGACGCATGTACATCAGAACGAATAGCTGAGTTCTGCCCAGTGCTGCAGTTTCCTCTTTCGGTAGCAGGGCATTTTGCTCATCTGGCCGGTCTGCAGACATCTTGGTCGCGGTGTCAGACAAAGCACAGCTGGACATATCAAGGTAGCAGTCTGATTAGCGGAACAGAGACAATTGAGGCTACGATGGAGCAGACGTCACTGCAGAGCAAGGCAAGAGATTGCAGACAAGGTACAGCAGACTTGCTTGCTTGCGTCCAGAGCATAGAATCGAGGCGTCTAGAAGGTCTCTTCCAGCAAGATATCGCAGCATCGCTCCGAGTCGACGTCGACTAATGAATGACTGTTCGACGCTGGTACGGATCTCAGCTGTATAGAAGGACGTTAGACGTGCAGATTGAGCCCAGAGCAGCCGTCTGTAAACAGTTCGACAAGAATCTTGGATGGACAGGTTCAACCGAAGCCATCATTACAATTGCAAATGCGATTCCGTAGACGACTTAGGACTATCCGGGAGCGGTGCAGCCACAGCAGCTGAAAACATCGACTTGAGCGTTGCCTCGTTCTTGAGCGTTCGAACACGTTCCGTCTCTTCAGCTCCGCCTAAGGAACGATCAGCTCAGGTCAAGCAGGCTACGAGATCACATACCAGTCTTCTTGAGCTTCTTTTGCTCGACGAATCCACCCAGCTCAGCCGCAAACTCATTATTGGCTTTCCGATCCGTGACCTGCTTGTCTCGAGCCTTTTCTGCCTGCGCTATCGCCTTCATTCGTTTCTGAGGATCCACAGCCAGACTCTTGACCTCCGTCATGACCGTGCTGAGACCTCCGTGACTTGAATCAGGATCCGGTGGGACGTATTCACGAAGGCCATGTCGTTTTGGTCCACCTCCGGCAAGCGTGATAGATTGCTTCTTGACCAGTTCGTCAATATTGTCAAACATGTTGGCCATCTCTCTATGATCTTCGACCAGCTCCTCAAGCAATCCTTCCTGATGTTTGAGGAATTGCTGTTCTTCCACAATCTGCCGAAGCTCTTCTGACCATGACTTCTTCCAAGCTGGTTTAACGGTATTGACATAATTCCGAACATTATCGAGCCCTTCTCGGGTGCTTTCAATGTTTTTTTTGATCTCGGCCAATTTGCTAGGTGTGGGTCGGACTCGTCGTACAGTCACATCATCTCGCATGCCTTCGACTGCATCCATAAGACCTTCGATCGAAGCGAGCAGGTCTTGTGATTGTCCATCGAGCTTTGACTTGCCCGCGTCAATGAAGGCTCTAGAGCCAGACACTTTCGTGTTTGCTAAATCCCGCACCCGCTCGCATTGCGTTCGAAGAGTTGAGATGACAGTCTTGTGCTCGGTAGTATAATCGGAATAGACTTGTCGCAGAACAGCCAGATCCCGTCGAAGCGTCTGGACTTCTTCGTAATAACTCTTGAAGCTGGTCTTGGACGGCGTGACAGCAGAAGGGGAGAAAGGTTGACTCGGTGACTGTTGCACTTGCGTGACGGGTGTCTGAGGTTGCGAGGGAGCGGATTGAGCTTGATTCGAGCCTAGAGGTGGGGAGGTCATGTTCATATTCGGCGAAGCGGCAAATTGCGATGGAGCTGGTACAGACGCTCGCCTTATCGAATGCACAAGGGAGCTCTTGAGGTCTTTGATCTCGTGTGACAGGTTCAGTAAGCCGGTATCGATATGCTGTTTGACTTGATCAAGGGCTATAGCACAATCAGGCAACATCCTCCCCTGTATAGACACAGTACTCACATTCCACATTCAGACTCAGCACTACGCCATCTCGAATCTCATCCATCTCTTCCAACTCATACTCGACGCCCGTGATAAGATCCCGAATATAGATCGCAGGGAAATCCTCCAACCCAGGGTGATAACCAAACTTGTCCGTAAACAATACTTTCAAAGTCGCTTCATCAGGATCCGGATCCAATTTGACCTTCTTCGTCTGTTTGCCCAATTGCACAAACACGGAAATGGGTTTCTTGATTTCTTCCTCCTTCTTCTCCGCTACGGATTGGCGTTGTATCAAATCATCCACTACATCTTTCGCTGCATTCTCCTCTTCTTGATCTAGCACTGGCAACTTTTGCGTGTCCAAATCTTGTAAATGCCGCTTGTAACTCTCGCTCAGCGCTTTCGCCTTTTCTGGTATCTGCCTCGTTTCATTCATCGGAGGTTCTTCAACAGTAGATAATCTTCTAGAATCATAAGACAACATCCTAGGTAAAGGAGGTGGTGGAACAGGCGGTCTTCTTTCTTTACTTCGAGGAGAAGTTTCCGGTCTAGCAGGAGAAGCTTGAGGTGTCGCAGCGCCCATTTTATCAAATGTATACTTGCTGAACCTCTTGCTTGCCCTTCTCATCAGGTTATCGGAATTCTTCAATGTATCAAACGCTTTTTCAGGCGGTGGAGCAGGTAGTGGTTCAGCATCGAATCTGAGCGTAGGTAAAGCGGGCGGTGGTTGAGGCGTTGTAGGACGAGAATTGGGTAAAGAAGGACGACGACCTGGATAAGCGCCGGGCGGCAGAGGAGGAGGTTTTTCTTTCGGATATGGAGCTGCAAAGACTGCGTCTGGGGTTGGTGGACGGCCTGAAGAAGGACCTTGGGCGCGACGAAGGTCTTGTGAGGATGTTGGCGAAGGTAGAGAGCGAGTTGATGAGACGGAAGGTTGGCGTCCGTGTATTGTGCCGTTCGAGTTGTTCTGGGATTGTTGTGATTGAGTGGAAGAGCGCTGTGAAGATGGAAGAGGACGGCTGGCAGGTGTTACAGAAGAAGTAGGCGAAGGTGTTCCAGCCCGTATCTGGCTCAGAGCGGGAGGTGGTGCATTCTGTCTTCGCTCAAGGACTTCTTTGTACAATGCTTGTTTCGACTTGAGACCTTGCAAGAGATGGACAATAATGTTCTTGATTTGAGGCAGGAAGCGTTCCAGGGTAGCTTCTGATGCTTTCTCTGCTGAGAGGCAACTCTCGAGACAACCTCGTAGCTCGTCCGGCACCGACATGAGATCGCTATCAACGCATATAAGCATTCCTTCATTCTGGCGAGGTGACGATATAGCTCACTCCATGGAAATGTTCTCCCTTGCAAAAGTCGCACAAGCAGCATTAAAGTCGTTGCCTAGCTTGACGTAAATGTCTGATATCTGATCATCGCTCGTTCTGCCTTGACTCCAAGATGTGAGGTTCTCTAGCAGATTCTTTGTGCTGACGAGCAAACGAGTGACAACCTGTGTAGAAACGCGTCAGACTGCGGCTCGTATACTGTGGATACAGACTCGCTGTGTCTATACCAGTAGAGAAATGTCGAGCACCTGTTGGCTGTCTGCCATTCGGTTGCGTTGACGGTCTCCGAGGTCTAGCAGGTAGTCCATTCTGATCAGAGTCTCTTCTCAGGGAGCCAGCGTTTGACGACGAAGCGGAAGGAGGTCGTTGCATGCGTATGCTGTTCGTTATGGTATCTGGTTCGGCGCTGCGGTATATGCCTTGGGTGTCGGAAAATTGGGTATCGCTGTGTGGAATTACTAAAGTATGCTGTCTATGGCTTGCCTGCTCGACAAGCGAGAAGACCTGAGGCTCAGAGCGGCAGAGCTTAAGTCTTAGGCTTAAGGTCAAGTTAAGTCGTCCCTGACATTTCATGCTTTTCAAGACACTCTGCCAAACACCACAAAGTCGCTGTCAAGAGCTCTATACCCACCCGAACAGGCATAACAGACGTCTGTGCGAATTGATCGAAGCCAGAGAATACACGGCCGCGTCAATTTCTCGCTGTTTTCAGACCAGTCAAACACCTCGACACAAGTCCGCATACCCAGCCAGATGGATCAATACGATGAGTGTGAGCACGCACAGTACAGGACAGAAAGAGACTGGCGTTGATAATGTGTCCAAGTTGGAAATTACATTGGAGGAGATCTTTCAGACGAAGAAGATGACCTAGACTTGCAAGACACCAATGGCGCACCCTCTGCTGCCCCGACTGCACCTCTAGCAGGCTACGACGACGACGATGCCGATACTACCATGGCTGAACCTCAGCATGATGGACCAATAGCCAATGCTGTAGTCTTGCATGAAGACAAACGATACTATCCTCATGCTTCTGAAGTGTATGGCGAAGACGTGGAAGCTATAGTACAAGAAGAGGATTTACAACCATTGACGGAACCCATTATTGCGCCTGTAAAGAAGTTGCAGTTCAGAGTGGTTGAAAAGGGTGGTGAAAAGGAAGTCAAGCAGAGGTTTGATAACCAGTTCTTGTTGGATTTATCGGCGCATCCCGAAAGTGTGAGAAACGTTGCTGTTGTTGGCCATTTGCATCATGGCAAAACGGCGTTGATGGATATGTTGGTTTATGAAACGCATGCCATGGATTGGATGCCTGAAAAACAGGTGAGCAAGTTCTGCTGCGGCGAGATTTGACTCTAATCATCCAGGACGGTCACAGCTACGGTATACCGACTCGCACGTCCTCGCTCAGCAAAGAGGCATCTCGCTCAAATCATCACCTATGAGCTTTGTCTTGCAATCGAGCAAAGGCAAATCCTTCCTTCTCAACATGATTGATACTCCAGGTCATGTCAACTTCCAGGTCAGTCCTTTTTTGACTATATGGATAATGCTCATCTGTCGCTATAGGATGAAGTAGCGAGTGCACTTCGACTAGCAGACGGTGCTGTTCTCGTTGTCGATGCAGTAGAAGGCGTTCGTTGTGAATGCTTGTGCGCCTGATGGTTGCTCAAGTGATTGTATTCTCGGACAGGTTCTATCCAACACCGAATACATCATTCGCCACTGTCTAAGCCAACACCTACCCATCACATTGGTGCTGAACAAAGTGGATAGGTTAATTCTCGAACTCCGACTACCACCAGCAGACGCCTACTACAAGCTAAAACAAACGATAGAAGAAGTCAACACTGTCATTTCTGGCATTGATCCCGATCCGAAATTGCGAGTCAGTCCGGAATTGGGCAATGTCTGTTTCGCTAGTACTGGTATGGGCTGGGCTTTTACTTTGAAGAGCTTTGCTAGGATGTATCAGGATACTTTTGGTCAGTGAGAACGCACAAATTTGGGTTCATCACTCATCAAAGGTGTCGTCCATGACAGGTCCTATTGATTTGGATCAATTTGCGCAAAGGTTATGGGGCAACATTTACTACAACCCAAACACACGCAAATTCAGCAAAAAGGAAGCCCTCGATGGAGAGTCGAAGCGTGCTTTCCAGCATTTCATTCTTGAGCCTTTGTACAAGCTGTATTCTCAGGCAAGTCAGATTGCTCTGCTACGGACTGGCTCTGATGTACGGGAATTCCGATTTGCAGGTTCTTGGCGAAGACACCGCAACGCTGAAAAAGACGCTTCATTCATTAGGCATCTTCCTCAAACCCGCAATGTACAAAATGGACGTCCGACCTCTTCTCAAACTCGTCCTCACACAATTCTTTGGTCCACCCGGAGGTCTAGTCGACATGATCACTCAACACATTCCAAACCCTGTCGAATCCGCTCCTCGCAAGATCGCTACTACCTACTCCGGTCCTTTGTCAAGCGATGTAGCTCGAGCGATGATTACTTGTGATAGAGAAGGACCTTTGATGATTCAAGTAACAAAGCTGTATCCTTCTGAAGATGCGCAGGAGTTCCATGCGTTTGGAAGAGTTATGAGTGGGACGGTGAGAAGTGGCCAGAAGGTCAAAGTGCTCGGTGAAGGGTATAGTATGGAGGATGAGGAGGATATGGTTGTTGCTACCGTCGAAAAAGTCTGGGTCAACGAATCGAGGTCCGTCTGAGGATGGGATTTCGGCCTTGTGCTGATACCAGCTTTTCTCGAATTGGACAGATACCTGATCGAGACAGATGGCATCACAGCAGGCAACTTCGTTACCCTTCGAGGCGTAGACAACTCCATCACGAAAACAGCAACGATCTGCGACATTTCAATCGAAGAAGACCTCTTTATCTTCAATCCCATCAAGCACATCACTCAATCCGTACTCAAAATCGCGGTAGAGCCAGTCAATCCCTCAGAACTACCTAAAATGCTCGATGGTCTGCGAAAAATCAACAAGACTTATCCGCTTGTCGAGACTCGCGTCGAAGAGAGCGGCGAACACGTTGTCATTGGCACAGGAGAACTTTACCTCGACTGCGTCATGCATGACCTTCGAAAGATGTTTGCTGAGGTGGAGATCAAGGTGTCGGATCCAGTTGTGCGGTTCTGTGAGACAGTTGTGGAGACAAGTGCGCTCAAGTGCTATGCTGAGACGCCAAACAAAAAGTCAGTGGTCAACACAGTCTGCTTGTCCTAGCTGAATTTGGACGGATCGCTAATAGAAACAAGATCACCATGATCGCCGAGCCGCTTGAGAAGGGCATAGCAGACGATATCGAGAAAGGTCGTGTATCGATGAAGATGTCAACGAAACAGATCGGCAAGCACTTTGAAGAGCGCTTCCAATGGGATCTGCTCGCCAGTCGGTCGATATGGGCATTCGGACCAGAAGAGCAAGGCACAAATATCCTCATGGACGATACTCTACCTTCTGAAGTTGACAAGAAGCTGCTTGGCTCGGTCAAGGACTTTGTCAAGCAAGGCTTCCAGTGGGCATCTAGAGAAGGACCGCTTTGCGATGAGCGTAAGTGCCGATGAAAGGGCAGTGTGACTTACGCTGATTCAGCCTACAGCAATACGTAACGTCAAGTTCCGCATTCTCGATTCTGTTTTAGCGCCCGAAGCCATTTTCCGCGGAGGAGGTCAAATCATTCCCACAGCTCGTCGTGTCTGCTACTCGTCAATGCTCATGGCTACACCTCGCCTAATGGAGCCAGTCTACTATGTCGAAGTTCAAGCTCCAGCAGACTGTGTTGCAGCTGTCTATGAAGTCCTGGCGAGGAGAAGAGGGCATGTCACTAAAGACATTCCCAAACCCGGTTCGCCGCTCTACACTGTGCAAGCCTACATTCCTGTCATCGATGCAAATGGCTTCGAGACCGACTTGCGGACGCATACTCAAGGCCAGGCGTTCTGCATGCAGATCTTCGAGTGAGTAGCTTCTAGGGCAATGAGTGTCCAGCACCTAATACAGTCAATAGCCACTGGTCTATCGTCCCGGGCGATCCCGCAGACAAGTCAATACAGCTTCGACCGCTAGAACCGGCATCAGCCACTGCCCTAGCGCGTGATCTGTGTCTAAAGACTCGACGGAGGAAGGGACTGCCTGGTTAGTCCATGTCTTATCTGGCTATTTACTTGCTAATACAACGATAGATGACATTGGTATCGGCAAGTACATTGAACCTGAAGCTTTGATCGCGCTGGCTAGCTCTGATCTGGAAAACCTGTTGTAAAACAAGCTGCAATGCATTGTACATTTCGAATCCGGGAGCACTCGCGCGCAAGTGTGCTACTTTAGCATGCTGGAGATTAACAGGATCTTTTTCATACTAGCCGATCCATCGCGAGAGCCACTAGAACTTATGCTGGCGCTTCGTAATTTTGTACTCCGTCGAATGGCAAGGATCTAGAAGCCCAGTGAGCAAGTGATAGCGTTCGCTATCGAGAGAAGCACAAAGCGGTGCCCCGCAATTTTGCGAGCCTGCTGTGTCAGCGGAGTATATAGCTTGCTTGCCGCGCGACAACGACATTGGTTACTTCAGAAGCCGCCTATCTCGTTAGCGAAGCAGTGAGATGCCGAGAAAGCCGATAGCTGTTCGTGTCGAAGCCGATAGCAAGAATGAAGCGCTGACCTATTTTGCTAGATCGTAGCTGGAGTGGGCAATGTGCAGACGGTCTTCCAGTACGCCAGTACACTATCGCTAATGAATCTCTAGGGCGGAGGTACTGGAGCTGCTGTCGCGTGAGTGGCCAAGCGGTGAAGGTGGTGCGCATCGGCTCAGGTTATATCTTGAACAGTCGCGAGTTCGCCTTGAATGAAGGCTACTCTGTCGCACTCATCGCGCGCAAAGCCGAATTCCTCGATCCGCTGGTCAAGGAGATCAGAGCGGCTGGCGGTGATGCCCTCGCTTTACCTATCGAAGCATACGACTACAAGACGATAGCGAGAGTCTTCCGCGATGTCAAGACTCATTGGCCAGAGGGAAGACTCAGATTTGCCTGCTGGAATACGAGTCAATGGTCTAATATACCTTTCCTCGACTCTACAGAGAGTAAGCCGGCTTTCACTATTCTATCGGCTTGGCTGATCAGGTCGCCCTGCAAGAGGACATACAGACCTCAGTCAACATCAATATGTGAGCTTAGCGCTCGCAGCGTCATCACATAGGCTGATGCTATACAAAGTGTCGCTGCATTTGCATTCGCCCAGGAAAGTACTCGTCAATTCATCGCACCATCTCAGAAAGGTGAAGAGACTGGGGGTACATTAATCGTTACTGGAGCTACCAGCGCACTGCGAGGTGGTGCAAAGTTTGGCGCTTTCGCAGCTGGCAAGCATGGTCTCAGGGCATTGACGCATGTATGCTATTTACTGCTCATTTTTTAGTCACATTCTGATAGCCTTTACAGAGCTTGGTGAAGTCAAAACCACGTCTGTATGCTCGTACTGATAATGAAATCTAGGCGCGTGAATACGGCAAGCAAGGCGTTCATGTCAGTGTTGTCTCGTTCGTCCGGAAGACATCGTTCTGAATGTATCACCAGGCGGCTTTTGTGATCGTTGATGGCACCATTCGGACCCCCAAGACCAAGCTCATGTTTGGCTCAAGAGAAGGTAAAGGGTCGGACTGGCTAGAAGATACCTCTCAAGCTCTGCGACCAGAATCCATTGCCAAAGTGAGTATCCAGCTGCACTGTGCGCTGATACTAACAGCATGCAGGCCTACGTATGGCTTCATAAACAAGATCGCTCGGCGTGGACTTTGGAACTCGACTTGAGACCATCGGCGGAGCATTTCTAAAGCGTCTTGCACGACGATAGAGCTGCAAAGGTGACGGCAAGTACATTGAACCCGAAGCTCTGATCGCGCTGGCCAGCTCTGATCTGGAAAACCTGTTGTCATGCGTTGCAATGCATTGTACATCTCGAATAGCGCAGCACTCGCGCGCAGGTATGCAGTTTCAGCTTTAGCGTACTGTAAGCGCTTCGGAGACATACCAAGGCAAAAAATAGGACGCGTCGTTCAACCAGCATGAACTTTTTCGGTTTTGCTATCCAACTGCGAATATAGTCATTCAGGTTGCACCTGGCTCCTCTCGATATCTACTATAGAGTATATCTCAAAGTCCTTATCGTGGGTCGGCGCTGGCGCTGTCTCTCCCCGATCATGCAAGACATCTGTCGGCCATTGGGAAAGTGCTTGATCCGCGTTCTTTTATGCGTGGACTCGGGCTCGCGAAGCCAATGGGCTGATTCTACTGTCCTATCGCGCCTTTTGTCTCTCTTCTTTTCTCTCAAACCGCTCTGCTCTGCTTCATCCGGCACCCTGTACTTCGCGCCATGATACGCTCTCTTCTCCTTACGACTCTCACGCTCGCTTCTGTTCTCTCTTATGTCTGTGCTTTCATGCCTCTGCAATACGATACCCGATACAAAAAGAATCAAGTCGATACTGCTACTCTGCGACAGCGTATGCGTGTAGGTCGCGGTACTGCTCGAGTGAGTTCAAACCTCTTGCAATTCTACTTGGACTAATGAGTTTGTACTACAGCTGACAGCCCGTGATACTGTCCCTAGTCCGCTTTTGTGCCCCGGCGACAATGTCCTCCTTGATACAAACACCATGTCCTGCGTTTGTGCTCCAGGCTCTCGCAAGACTCGGGAATCTCCATTGGTCTGTACTCAATGTCCATCCGACAGTGAAGCAACCGAATACGACTGCAGCTGCATCGACCCAAATAAATACTTTGATAGCCAGAGCCAGCAGTGCGAATGTAGCAGTCCCAGCGATCGAGTGGACGAAGAGACGGGCGAATGCAGCTTCTATTGTAGAACCGAACAAGACTGGTCAGTGCCCCTGATTTCCTGTTCGATCTAGTCTGATGCATGCTATTTTAGCAATCTGGTACAGCCTGTCGAAGATGGACAACGAGAATGCAAGTCCGGCAAATGCACCGGATACTGTACCTACGACTACCTCTCATACATGCCCGGTGACCCCTCGAATCCTATGGATAGTGGTACTTGCAGAGTTCAAAGTGGAACTATTTGGCAAGTCGATGAACAAAAACTTCGTGTTACCTGCTCATACTTTTCGGTAGCGCGAATGCAGGACGAAGAAACCCTCATCACCTATGTCCTGGGAATACGGACTGCGTAAGAGAAGGCGATGGCTCAACCGATAACGACGGCTATTGCCAATTTACTTGCACATCAGACACTCGCACACAGTGGTATGTACACTGAGCTACACACAGTCCATCGCTGATCAACATAATTAGTAACTTTGTCCTGCCAGTGGATGATGGACTCTCGCGCACCTGCGATGCCTCGACTGGTCGCTGTGCAGGGAAGTGTAGATCAGGATTCGACTACGTACCTGGTACTGGTGGTCCTCTCGATAGTGGCACTTGCCGTACCCAAGCGGGAAAACAGTGGTGAGTGCCTGCTCCAGTTGTTGTGTGTTTCCATGGCTGAAGATGGTTGCAGTGCTTCGTCTGGCTCTGAACCAGACCACCTGTGTCCTGTGGGCACCTCGTGCATCAGGGAAGGGTGAGCGTATACTACTGTTGGAGCATGTCTTGATGCTCATAGCTTGTCAGTGATGGCACAATTAACAATCGAGGCTACGTATGTCAGCCCATCTGCTGCTGTAAGTGTCGACTGACCTTTGACGGCGACAGTGTGAAGCTTTCTGCGACGGGTCCGAGGCCGCGCGAAGTCGCTGTGACTTTGTTCAGCCATACAATGGTAAGCTTCAAAATAATGCGTTTGGCTTTGTATTGAAACGTGCTACAGACGGTGGAAGAAGGATGTGTCGCTCTGATGGTCGATGTGGTGGTCAATGCGATACCAATCAGCCAAATGCTGGCTTGATCTACGTCCCTGGAACGAATGGCCCGCTTGACTCTGGCACATGCTATGTTGGCCAAGATGCTGTCTGGTGAGTCTTTTCCTCACGAGTTGATGCCTCTCTAATGTAACATACAGCGCTGACGCTAAGCAAGACCAAAAACATCTGTGTTTGCCGCCTTTCACCTGCCAGAGACAGAATCGAAACAAGATTGGCTATGTATGTACATCAGCAGTGGTACGATTATCACTGACATCGGAACTACAGTGTAAATATGTTTGATAGGGCAGCAAGAGGGTTCATATTTATGTTTGTGACTTTCGGGTTTTTGGTGGATTTGGATCTGTACAGGCTTATGCATTTCGATATTACGATGTGCTCTGCAAGTACACATCATGCTCTAATTAGCTAGCAGTCGCTCGTACAAAGCCAGAGTCGCTACAACGACATCAAGGATTTCGATGCCTAGACAACGTACTCAGGTCATGAACAGCTGTCATAAGACAGCACGTACCTTCATCAGTAACATATAGCGGGAACTCGTCAATGTCTTTTCTTCGCCCATCTCGACCATCTTGGTCAAGCTTTTCGGTTCTATTGCCCATGCTGTAAGCTGCATATACTCGATGGACAAAAGGCTCACGTCGCAATAATGTTCTTCCCTCTTCGCAGAAGCTTGAAGGAGCCAATTTCTGGTGTGAGGATATCATACATCGCCTGGGACAGGATGAGACAAGCAGACTTTGTATTGAGGGGAGACTTACGGTAGTCCACTTGTACTCGTTACCATTAGGTAGTTTGAATGTTCGAGCGCTAGAAAGACGGTCAGGCGGCATCAATGCGAAAAGTACTTGTCCTACGTGGAAGCGAAAGATTTCCCAAAAATGTCTTTTACTCTGCCTGATTGCTTGTGTTTGGTCCCGTTGAGCGATAGAGTCATTGGTGCTTTACTGAGAGAGAATCAGCTAATTCCTAGTGCCATAAGTCCGACCTCACTCCTTGTCCTTGCCTGCGAAGGTCGCCTTGCAGATGGTCAGAAGCGGCTTGTCTGCTGTTCCAACAACGACTTTGAAGTTTGTGCCACTATCAACAGCGATTCAGCAAGGCAATACAGGGTGAATCGAAATTCCGCTTACTCGTCGACTGTAGTGAACCTTTTACAAGCATCAATGCCTGCAACGTAAGAGACATCAGAAGGCTCACGCTGTAGTATTGCTAAGAGGATGAAACCATGAGATCTGAGCACCCATCAGTCCCATGCTCAGCTTATCTGCACAACGGCACGTACCGTCTCTTCACTCGAACTGCTTCCAGGTCGAAAATTAGGAGCTCCACTCTTGACCCAGTAGCGCTCTTTCAAATAGGAACATCCACTTGGTACTGCTGATGCTCGATCAAATTCCAACGCACAAGGATCACAAGTTTGGCTCACGATTCAGATCGTTGCCTATAATGCGAGAACCATTGTCTTTGGAGGTGGTGAGGGTGACTCTGGATATTCAATGAGTATGGACCTCGTCACAAGAAAGATGACCTGACCGAATCTCATCTGAATTGGTCGGAGTGAATCTGTGGATACACGTCAAATCGATTCCGTCGGTTCATGCTGCGGACTCACACCATTATGTTGAAGACTTGGTGGGTTTGGAAAGAAAAGGAAAAAGTAGTCGCAGAGGCCAAGCTCAGCTGACACGATGCCGCTGACAGATACTTAGCGTGTGACTGAAACACGAGGCTTCGATAGAAGTTTGACCCGGAGCACCTGGCAGTGCTCTTGCTGCAGACAGTCGTCCCGTGTGTCAATAGATGTAGCTGAGCTTGACTGGACTGCTGGAAATGGCACCAGCAACGCTAATATGCATCGACCTTGGGGGCATGAGCACTGTTAGGCCGGCCAGGCCGGTCAGGCCAGAGGGTACAGATACAGAGAGAGACGAAAGCTTGCTAGATAGACTCGAATGTACATAAGCAGAATAGACTAAGCAGGACTTTTGGGCATCTATGCGAGCCTTTGGAACGCAAAAGTGTAGCTTTAGATCGGCTTGCAATCATCACAGAGCCCGTTTAGACAGGCACAGAGAGCTCTAGAAAGCACAACAAAGGGAGAAGCTGCCTTCGGAAGAATGACCCGCGACTCGACTTGAGCTGAAGTTTGCATCATTCGACGACCAAGAAACACAGAGAATGACAGACAAAGTGGAAAACGGAACCAAGCCAGCTGCACCAGCAGTTGAAGAAGCCCTACCTGCCAGCGTCGTTGACAAGTACAAAGTCGGTTCAAGCGCGAGAATTTCGAATCCAAGCATGAACTGACGTCTGTCTCTTTGCGGCACACAGGCAGCTGCTTTAGTAGTCAACTCGACGCTCAAGGCTCTCGTCCCTGAACTCAAGGAGGGTGCTAATGTGCTGGAACTGGTGAGGCTGCGTTCGCAAATAATACATCTGGCAAAGTTCTGATGCGTGGACTGCTAGTGCAAGCAAGGCGATGCAAAAGTAGGTCCTGGTGTTGTTGTGCTGTACTCAGCTAAGTACATCATCCACACTTACAGCTAACAGAAGAAGCTGGCAAAGTATACAACCTCAAAGGTGCTAAAGCGGTACAGAAAGGTCAGCCATGAATACAAGATTGACATATTCGATATTGATGCACTGTAATCATCAGGTATCGCCTACCCTACCGCGCTATCCGTCAACGCGACTCTCTGCCATTTCTCACCTCTTCCATCCGATTCTGAAGCTGCCGGCCTGACACTCAAGAAGGGCGATGTGGTCAAGATTGTGCTCGGTGCACACATTGATGGTTACGCTTCACTAAGCGGCGAGACGTTGGTCAATTCTCGTAGTGTCTGGTCAAAGCTCATGGTGATGAATAGTGTCGTTGTTGGCTCAGACTCTTCTTCACCCGTCACTGGCGTGCAAGCTGATCTTCTAGCGGCTGCCTACAACGCAGCAGAAGCTGGTCTTCGTGGTGCTAGGGTCAGAGTTGTCGACACCTATCGCGTTCAACGCTGACGGCGTGTCACCGGAATTTGACAGGTTGGAGGCAAGAACTGGGAAATAACAGAGAACGTCTCGAAAGTCCTCAAGGAGTACGAAGGTGCCGTCAAGGGTGTTGAAGGTCTATTCTCAAACCAGGTCAGTATCAGTCTATGTGTTTCGGATGAGATGTTCAATCATTCCCTGATGACAGCACATGCAAAATGACATTCAAGCCAAAAAGACTATCAGCTCTTTCCCTACTTCCGAGCAACGCAAGGACGGTAGCAACTCGTATGTCATTGAAGAAGGCGATGTATACCACCTCGACGTGATTGTTACAAGCGGAAGCAATGTCAACGTACGTCGGCAGAGGATCGCTTTAGCTTTGCTAATGCGCTTCTTCGGCACGTCCAGCCTAAGCAAAGCCCACACTCTACTACCATCTTCTCTAAAGCAGGAACAGGCAAATACTCTTTGGTGCGTGGCAGCGTCGACGTATGAGCCCTGTGCTGATGCACGACTTTTCTTCGCACAGAAAATGAAGGCATCCAGGAATACCTATGCCGAAATTACAGCCAAAGCTGGACAATTTCCTTTCACCCTTCGTATGCTCGAGCAGGAGACCAAGGCGAGACTTGGTGTGCAGGAGTGTGTTCAGCATGGTCAGTCGAGCATTGGGGTAATTTGAGTGATCTCATGCTTCTGCGGATTTCGACTACAGGATTGCTAAAAGCCTACGAGCCTCAGTAAGCTATTCCGTTCACATTTGCAGCTTTGTCTGACACTGCTACAGGACGCTCGGCGGTGACTCGATCTCAGCTCAAGTGCTCGTCACGTTCGCCGTCACCAAATCGGGCATTACGAAATTCTCTCACCCACCCGTCTTTTACTCGACCGAGACTGTCAAGCCCGACCATGAGATTAAAGACGAAGAGACGAAAGCCTTGTTGGCAAAGAACTTGAAGCCGTCAAAGAAGAAGGCCAAGAAGCCTGCAGAGGGAGAGACTAAGGCTTGAAGCATGCTTGAATGTACTTTTAGCAAAGGCAATAGTCTCCAATTGGCATAGCTATCTAAACACCTCATGCGTAGTCTCCTACCAGGCTGTCCTTGCTGTCCTCTTAGATGCTGCAGACCGGACCCTTCCGACCAACACTGAGTAAGCGATTGGTGCTTGCAACCTACCTCTGCAACCAGACAGCAGCAGCTGGGTAAGGTAGAATCATGCGTTGGTAAACGCAGGGTAGTCACATGCACAGACGAGGCGCTCTTATTGCCGTGAGCAGATACAGGGAAAGACAAACAGCAAGCAGATTGCGATCGGATCCAAGTGACGAGCGAAAGGAACGTGAAAACACAAACAGATGGTGAGATTACAGACAGTAAAAATTGCAGACAAATGAAGCCCCAAAGCGCGAGGGAAAGGCACAAGAGAAGCCGTGTACCTGCCTCCATGTTACGATGGAGGCGAGCAAGATGCACTTAAACGAGATGAGATGAAATTTAAAACTCGAAAAAGAGCAACTTGTGTGGGAAAAGACTTCTGGTTACGTTGTAAAGCATGCGAAAAATACAAGAAGGCCATGAAGGTGTCTACGCAACCCTGTAGCTGATTGCTGAGCACTTTTTGGCTGAAGAAGAGCGGAACCTGTCCAGAAACAAGCGGGTTAGTGCTGTTTTGGCTTTCAGAGTTTCAAAATCAGTAGAAGACAAGGAGAGGTGCTTCGTAATCTTCAGTGCTTAAGGAGTCAGCATCATGCCGAAGCATTTAGTAAGACTAATCGGATTTTAAGTGTTGTAATCATGAGCAAAGAGGGATTGGCGAAAGGATTGGAAATGACTGGAGCAAATGACTGACCATCAGAGAATTTCCGCGCATATTTCCGCGCATAGAGTCCAGGATGTGTGCTTCATCCGTAGCCTGTGCTTGGAGCGGAACCTGCGATTGATATCTGTTAGCATTGCAACCTCTTCAAGCAAACATTGAACTCACCCAATATGGCTCAGAATGACCGCGGAGCTCGTGTACGGCCACCAAATCATCTCTGAAGCACATATGAATGCAACCGAGCTTGCTTAGAGGCATGGGCTTATGTAGATAGAAAATCAACGCAAACTTTTGATGGCCCGAAGAAATCGACAAGACGACAATAAGGTAGACGAAGGAAGCGACCGCAAGCAGAATGGAGAACAGAGGCAACAGTGGACCTGGGCGACAGGTGATCAGAATGAAGAAGCTCAAATTTGCTTCAACTGGAGTGTATCGCGGAATCTACCGAGCCGGAGGTTTCGCTTGAGCTGTCTCTTCCTTCGGCGACGAGCGACGACACAAAGCCATGCTCCGCCAATCCTCCCTCAAGCCAGTACGGCAACTAGCTGCACGCCGATTCGCCAGCACAGAAGGCGCGAAAGCTACCATCGAAACTGGCGCATCCAAGACGAAATCCGCGACCGACCAGACAGCCAACAAGCTCAAACAGGCTGTAGACTCTGAGACCGTTCAATCTTCTGCATCGGCGGTCGCAAAGAATGAGACTGTCCAATCTGCAGCTGATCAAGCCAAGGTGTATGCGGAACAGGCGCAGCAATACGCAACAAAGGCATTCGATGCTGTTGGTGGACGAGCAAGCAACGCTCTAGGCGGTCAGCTCAGATCGCTGTGATGCTGTGTCATTCAGCTCATCATCTTTGACTGACGACAGCCTACAAAGAACCCATCTTTTACAACTTTGCAGTCGCTCGTGAAGTCGCGAAACAAGTCTACATTGCAGAACGATTAGCGCCTCCTTCAAGCTTTGCCGAAGTACGATCAGGCTGGGAAACATTGTACAACCGAGCGAGGGACATGGGATTCTGGAGGAAAGCGATCGAGAGCGGTGAATGGAAAAGATATGCTGTTTACGCAATTGAGGCGTATGGTATCTTCAAGATTGGTGAGATGCTCGGAAGACGTAGCTTGGTCAGTTCATGCTCATGTGCTTATTCACCGGGTAACTCATGTGCATTGTGACAGGTCGGATACAAGCTATCACCATCAAACAAGGGCGACCCGCATCTCATGCACCACGACTAGATCATGCGACTAGTAAGAACGAGGCAAAAGTATCAGGCCGAGAATAGATCTGGCAACATCATTGTGCAAAGAAGCGATAATCTGTTTGCTTCATCTGTTTTGCTGCCGTCTATCGGTCAAGCCGCCGGACGACTACGTTCTTCTGTCTGCGTGCCTCTCATCCGTGTCATGTCCTTGCACATTATGCCGATACTCTTCCTTGTTTCTTCTGTTCTTTCCGACCTGTTTGATCTTTTTCTTGCACGATTGAATGAAGCCCATCGTATCGTCCAGACGTCAACACTCTGAAGTCGCTTATCAAGTGCTTCTACTGCGTATCCAATAACAAAAGCTATGCCAACTACCCCAGTCTTCGATGCAGCCAATGTGCTCGAATCTCATCCAATCAATCACGCCAATATTCCACTTCGGTCGCACCACAACTGTGCAGCGGCTCGTCAGAAATCGGCTCAACAATCAAACGGATCGCACACGTTACATCCCAGCATAAGCCGAAAGTTGCAGCTTGGATGGGCCAATCCTTGCACACTCCCTGACTATCTTTTGCCTTGAACCAAAGACCGGTATCTAAACCTCAAAGGTCAGATCTGTATGCGACGAAAGCAAAACCTTACTATCATCGGCTATGAATTGAATGGAAGAGGCTCGAATGTTGTTGTGGAACTTGATGGTCCGCTTTTCTCCTCGACCTAGACTGTTATTCTATTACTTCAGCGCAAATCTCTACTCAATCAAGTTGACGTACGGGCCGTGGGTGACTTGTTCAAGCTCAGTTTCTGCACATCCCCTGTCTCGGTAGCCGATGAGGGTAATGTCTGCTTGAGCGGCCGAGAGCAAGAAAGCAACGCAGGCAAAGGAAGAGAGTAAGAAGGACTTCATCTTGATTTCCGGTCAAGAAATGGGAAGAGATGTGCAAAAGATAATCAAGCAAAGACAGACGCTGGACAGAAGCTGTACTTGTCCAAAGACGACTAGAAGGCGTAAGTGCACGCTACGTTTAACAATCCCCCTTTGTTGGCGACAGAAGGCACAAGACGTGAACCGGTCAGAAGACATACACCAAATCTTCAGATGTCACGAGATAAAGACTCTCCTTGCAACGCTCCAGGGACAGTCGCCTCACCGGTGATAGACAAGCTGACAAGCAATGCGAAGTGGCCGAATTTTCTGTTGTTACTTCAGAACGCGAATGTGCGGAGCGGGACTCGATGAATGTATGTGCAGTGCAATTGTTACTCAAATGTCCCTCGAAAGTATTTTACAAGAATCGATGCTGCAATCTCAATGCCAAAGGTATACCACATACAACGCAAACCACCCATCACCTGCTCAGACGAGACCATGTACAGAAACGAGAAGAGATCAGTCAAGTTCGACTAGAACATGTCAGTATTCATCTTGAAAGGACGGGGCAGCTCACTTGGCTTAGATTTGCTGCCGATAGCCTTTTTGTCACCAGCAGACGTTGACTTCTCTTTGCCTTTGCCTTTATCGTCCGTCTTGCTACTGACGTGGCTCAGCAGGATCCGAGAGAACAGGACAGCGCTTACATGCCACTTCCGGAAGCTACAGATTGATTAAAGTAAGCCCGAATCTGATTGTTCTCGGCAGCTCGTTTCCTTTTCCTAGCTTCAGCAGCATCCTCTTCAGCTTCACGCTTCTGACACTTGGCAGGAGACAAAGGCTTGGATGTAGAGGCGGAAGTGGAAGCTTTCTTGGCTGGTGAGACTGATCTGGAGGTCGATCCTGCTTTACTCTTGTCCGGGCTACGCTCACGCGGAGCAGCGTCAATTTTGGTTTTGGACGAGCTAGCTTCAGGCGGTTTGTTGGCAAAGGAGCTTTGACGAAATTCGCTCATCATTGAGATGAAGTGAGCTTTCTCGTCGTCCAGGACTTCCTTCTCCTCTGGCTCTTCAATCTCGTCTCCGCTGCTGTCCAATTCATCGACCTCCTCATCTTCATTCGCAGAACCATCGACCGCATTCAAATCCTCCTGATCGTTCCGAGCATAAGCATAACAGACGGGCAACAGAACAAAAGCATAGCTACATCTGCCCAAATCTACCAGAGCTGATTCAAGCTCGTGTAGATAAGGGGTACAGATGAAGTCGGAAAGCTTACCTCCAAATCATCAGCCATGTCGTTCATCTCTTCCAATTTGCGCTGTTGTGAGTTCGTCACATCATCGTCGTCGTCGTCATCGGATTGCGAATCCGCTTGTTGTTCAACAGCACGAGCAGCAGCTCTCATTCGCTCTTCAGCAGCCAATGCGCGCTTCTCTTTCGCACTCTTTGAATTGGCTTGTTTACGAAAAGTCGAATCATCAGGGTGAGAAGAAAGGCTTTGACCATCCGAGCATCCGGCAAACGCAGCAGCTGATCTGACTCGACTACCAGCTTTTGGACCTTTGCGATTGCTTTTCTGTTCTCCACCTGCTGAGCCTGGTTTGACGACTTTGAACAAGCGTTGTCGACGGTGAGTTGAGCGTTTGTAGCCTCCTTTACGCTTCTTGTTTCCAGTCGCGCCGCACCTATCGCAACGTCAGCCGAGTACACAAACTGTGAGAGTAGCCTACATCTGCTCAGGTAGATCTCTGCGTCGGTGTCCGTCAATCACGCCGAGGCCTAAGGGGTCTCGACTCACTGCATCTGACGATCATTCAGACCATCAGCAACCAGACCATTACGAATAACACGGCCAGCTGAGTAGAAGCCATCACCGTAGTAGTTGCGAGCTTGTAAGGCGCGCAATTCATGACGAAGCTCGTTGTTGAACTTTTGAAAGCCAGCGAGATCTGAAAGCCATTCATTCTAGTTGGTGGATAGCGAGCGGAAAGAGTGACTTACGGTTCATGCTGCAAGCAGGCGTCCTCCGTAAGCGTCGTGCGCGCAGAAGAGATCTCTGACTTACTGCATAATGCTGCGGAAACAGTCAAAGTCAGCTCGATTTTACCTGCTAGAGGCTTCAAATGTACTGTGCCAGTTCGTGAGCCACTGTAACTCTTCAGTATCTAGCCAGCTGTGCGAGTGGAAAGCGCTCACTGACGAAGCAGATGAAGGCAACGGGTAGACTGCCGGAACCTTAGCTATGCACGAAGGATGGTTTGAAGCAGGACCCACAATTGCCCATGCCTGTTGCGCAGTACGAGCTCGATGACTTCGCCAGCACTACCTCAACTTCAGTACGCAAGTAGCCCAGTCTCTGACTGCTTACTTCCAATTTCGGCCTGCATGATTCACAGTCAGCGTATCACTCGTGTACCTGTGATGACGGATGTACCAGCGAATTGTGGATTCCATGCAGCCTCTTCCAAGCTATTGACGTAAAGATGATGCTTCTCGCAGATAGGTCTGAATTGAGCAGCGATACTCTTGCTGCAATCATGCACCAGCCATCAGCTCAGGAAGCTTGTGGCCTCAAGAAGCTTGTGGCATGAGTTGTTCCACTGACATTATTTGAAGCGCTTCGTCAGAGTCCTGCTCTTCTTTGAGGACAGAGATGAAAGAGATGTTGGGATTCGGATCAACCTCTTTGGCATTGATCTTCTTGTGCAGAGGCATAACAGGCAGAATATTGACTAGCGAGTGCGAGTCTGCCAAATTACGCGCTTTGTTTTCTTTTCTGGCTCAAACAGCGACAGATGGACGATGACGGCGATATAGGCTGGACGGCTAAAGAGACAGAGCCAAATCAGGAAAGCATCGTTCAGAAGCAAGAAACGATAAAGTGAGTCCGTCGCGCTCGGACCCGAATGATTAGAGTGCTGACTTGGGCATTTTAAGGGAAATTTTAACGCTGCAAGATGGTCTTAAAGGTGCGTCTGAGCTATGTGGACTTTGTACGTAAGCTGATATCCCTTTACAGCGTTATTGTCAAAGATAGACGCTACGGATGCTGAATGCACCAAACTCAATTGTGAGCTATCCCTTCGCTGCTACGCTCATGCTGATCGTATGTTTCAGCGCATAACGAGACTATGTCGCTCTATATCGACAACCTGACGCGAAACAAGTGAGTTCTCTTTCCGTCAGCTTGTGACCAATCTGACATCAGGCAAGGCTTCTCTTCGCCGGAAGTCCACGATGAGTATGTTGTGTGCTAGAGGAAGCACTGTAATATAACTTTGTACAAGTCTACGCGACCACCGTTTTGCATTGCGCCCTGAAATTCTGAAATGATTCACATATACCCATGCACACATGAATGCGATGATGTTCTAAAGACCGTTCTGATATCCCCTCTTCCGCTTTGATGATTCCCTTTCTGATGCAGATACAACATTTGATGATAAATAGGGATGATGATGGATGGTTTGATACCGAGATGTAGACTTCTCCGAAGCGTGCATAAAGTACAATGGTGGTTTGACGGGATGATGTGAGGCTGAAGAGAATGAAATGCTGTAAGGTTGCCTTAGCCTGGAGCTATTTGGTGAGGATACCGATCCGGCGGCGCATGCATGTACATTTGCTGATGAGGCTGCGGTTGCCCATGATGATATACTTGCTGGGGTGTAGACGCTTCAGACCGTAAATAGTCGCGCGCTCGGTGCTGAATCGAAGAAAGCAGATCCAGCTCGCTCGAGTTGCAAAATTTGGGTCGTTCTGATAGATAGTGCTGAATGGTGCTCAAAGCCGAAATCATATCGTTCGTCGACACGCTTGGTTGCCCAGACGGTGCACTTGACTGGTGTTGAGCTGTATAAATGCCATCCAAATGCTGCGGGGTGAATGCTAGTCCGTCGGTTTGGCTTGGCCGCTGCAAATCTTCAGGTGACGCTCGAGGTAGTTGAGCGTACGAGCTGACAGACTGCGAGCTTTCTGGCCTAAAGCATAGATTAGGACCAAGAGGTGCTTCGGCGTATGCGTCGACAGCTGGACTGGCCATTGAAAGTGCAGAAAAATACATGCTGCCTGGTGTGTTGGGAGCCGAGCCATACTGTGAGCTCGGATAATTGTGCTGTTCCACCTCCCGACTAGGTGTCGCTGTGATGGCAAACGATCGACTGACGTCCACCGATGCAGAAGATGGTGCTGGAGTTGTATAGCCAGAATAGCCATAAGGTGACCAGTCCGAAGCAACGGAACTACCGTCCTCCAAGCCGTAGACTGACATGCTTGGTTCCCTCGAAAAGTCATGCGCTGTAGATTGGCCTGCTGCCATGCCCAAGCTTGAGTGCTGATACTGTTCTCCGCCTGAAAAGGATGAGGATGCCGATCTGCCGCCTGTCTCTTGCTCGAGCTGTGGGCATCGACCATCGATAATGCCTGCTCGGATCTTGTACTTTGACATCCAACCATCACTAGCCTTGAACTGTTCGTGACTCATGCCCAGAGAGTCCCGCACTCTAACAGCTTCATTCCTGATAATTTGATCGTTCAGAATGTTGCCAGCTAGCGTTTCTGCTTGAGCCCACTTCGTAAGTTGGGTTTCGATTTGAGGAAATCGAGCACTTGTTCTTTCCGCTCGCGGTATTGCTAACGATAGATGCTGCCCAGATTGACTTTGCGATAGAGCAGAACGATGAACGTTGGACTCAGGCAAATTTGTTGCGTTTGTGCCGGCCGGAGGCGACGTGCTGTGCGGTTCTTCTATGGCAAGCCATTGAGCCTTTTGCGATAGGATCTTCGAGATGGTTGTGCGATCCACTTTGCTATACACAGAGTTCAACGGACTAGCAGCGAGGAACGCAGCTGAACATACAAGATGGAACCGATAATGTCTTGCGTCATCTTTGGGCTGTCGCGCGCATATTGACATATCCTCTTCCTATCTAATTGGCTCAATTTGGCGCCTCGCTTGACCTTTGTCGCTTGTGATTGAACCGGAAGATGCGCCATCAGGTTCGAAGTGCTTTGCGAACGACTTGAGCTACCCAGCAGAGAGCCGACTGATGATCGAGTGTTATGTCGAGATGGTGGTGGTCCTGCTGCTGAACTACTTGTATTGCAAGCCGGTATTGAGTGCAGACCAGAGGCGAACAGAGGGACAGTAGGAGAAGAAGCGCTACTGCTCGTTTGCATTCCATTGGGCGAATCCAACCATGACGAAGAAGCTGACGATGGAGTTGTGGTGCTGGACAGAGTGTTCAGACTTTGCGAAGAGGCAGACCTAGCAACTCGACGCTGGGAAGCAGCATACATGGAATGCATCTGAGCTGGTGACGGTCGCGAGGTTTCGATAGACTCCATAGCATGCGAAGTGACTGCCGACTGGCCATGTTGAGGAAAGGTAAAGCTGGATGATCTTGAGTATGCAGACGCTCTTTGCAAATCTGTTGCCCGCTGAGTAACATTCTCTTGACTATTCTCCCGTGATGCGGCGCGTAGATTAGCGGAACTTTGCGTAAATGAGGCGGAAGATATAGAATTGGAAGCCGAAGAAAGCGAATCCGTGTCGCCGTCGTGAGAATTGGATCGATAAAGCTCAGAAGAAGCATGCTGAGCAGCATGGGCCATATTGAGATTTTCCGTAGCCTTTTGGGCCGGCCGGGCTGGGTAGCTCTGGACTTTAGGCACGGTCATGTATAGCGAACTGGCTTGTATAGGGTATGGACTTGGTCGTTGCTATGATCACGAGCAATGAGCTCGAGCTCAGCAGCAGAAGTCAACTCTTTCACCAACCTGGTCACGCTTTGACTTGCCTCTGCCTTGAGCACGAGCGCGACTCTGCTCAACTTTTTGTGGTATGTTGTACTGTGCGAGCGCATCTTCGAGATTCTCTATCCGTCTGGGTCCAGCACTGCTCTGTGAGCTAGTCGTGCTTTGAGCATCAAGGTCGGGCAGGGAGCTGGTCGACGGTGTCGGTACTGAGTAGCCTGTTGAGATATCCGCCGAACCGAAATGACCTGGCACAGAGGAAGCGGGCCCATACGCTTGATAATATTGACTGCCTTCGTTCCCTGGCCAGCCGTAACTTGGATCGTAAAGCGCGTCGGGTTGCAGTGGAAGTTGATCATGCGTTTGACTGGACATACTATCGAGAGCGAGGACGCTGCAGATCAGGAAGGGACCCAGCGTGATAGCGCAAATCTAGCTCACGCCGAGCGGACGCATCGAATTTAAGCAGATCCCACCCACGCACGGCTGTTAGCCTCCCTTGTCGTTTTTCTGGCTTCGCTCGGCGAGATTATACCTCGTCTTTGCTTCGTGTATGCAGCAAGAACAGAAGTCTCTTGAGCCAATTGACGTCTTGACAAGGGCAGTGCTCGGCTTTCTGATGCGGCTGCGGCTTGAGAACTTTCTCCTTCGACTCGACTTCAATCCGCGTGGTACTTCGCTGCGCTGTCTTTGCTGTTGCAGCACTGCCTACATGCACTTGCACGCTCGCTCACGAAATGCGGAACGTCGTATTGCCGTGCCCTGCGTGGACGGAAAGAGACCCAATTGTCTCTACCGCTACGATCGGCACGAGATCAGCATGCTTGATTATCTGAGACTGGCGGCTTGGAAAGGCACAAGAGTCTAGCGTATCACTAGTATCTATTTTACACGCGTTTTATCTATCTTACATGTACACCTTGGCTCCAACGAGCCTTATAAAGACGATTGGCAACCTGCTTACTTGATACTTCTTCGCGAACCGCTGTTCCTTGATCATGTGAGACTGTGAGGGGCGCTTGAGCATTGCCAAGCTGCCACCGCAAAGATCTGATTGATGCTAATCGAACGCACGGCGCTGTGCTCCCTCAATTACTTGTAATGGCATTTTCGGGAGTTGACTGACTTTTCAATCTTTTGTCGGAAAGAAGGAATCCAAAGCCTCGTTCTTGGCTGCCTTTGCCAAAGAAGGGTCGCCCGTCTTGTCAACTTTCCTCCTTTTGCTCGGACTGGCAGGCATTGGAACGTCTTCTTCTGACTCTGTGACTGATTCTTCCGGAACAGGCACGGGCGCATTTGTCTCTTCGTTGCCAATTGATTTCGGGTCTACCATCGGTACAGGAGACGCACTGCGCTTCTGGGGTTGAGCAGGAGATGGACTGCGTTTCCTCTTTGATGGTGATGCTTCAACTTTCACAGATGGTTTTGTTTCCTTGGCAGATGACTTTGCGGGAGATTTGGCGGCTGGAGATTTAGCTGGAGATTTGCCAAAGAAGCTTGCAATGCTGCCTTTACGCTCTGATATTGGCCTGACGAATTCCTCATTGTTGTTCTTCACATTGCCAACGTCGCCAGGAACTTGGTAGCATTCGAGCTTGCCTTCATAGGACTTCATCAAGCCTGATACCGAAGGAGGGAAGCCGTCAAGAGAGACATCCATCCATGTAGCTATATCTTTTGGCGTTTCCAGGATGACTGGCATGCGCTGTACAGAGTATGAGCATGACCGAGGATGCGACGATTCTGTCGCTCACATCGTGCAGGAAAGAGAGCTGCTTATTGACATCGCATGTCACGATAGTAAATGTATGCAAGGGCAGCTCATCATCTTCGAAACTGAACAAGATTAAGATCCACAATGATGTAGCTACGGAGGGACTCACTGAACGCTGTCCCAAAGACCTGCGAGCGCCAACATTTCGCCATCTTTTCGCTTTGTAAAATGCGGCAGCTTGGTGTTGCCCTTCTTCAACCATTCATAAAAGCCATCGACAAAGATAACACAACGCTTCTTGCCCTTGATGCTGGACCACATGCCGCTTCCCTAAACTTACATATCCAGGCTGTCGATATGTATATGTGCAAGCAAACGTACTGCGTTGATGCTGTCTTCTCTCGCGTTGATCGTCCTACCATTACGTATGAGTATAAGCGAGTAGGCTCGCAGCAAAGGCCGCTACTGACTTTAGCTGGTTGGCGAACTCTGGCTTTGTTTTCATATAATGCGGTACCAGTCCCCATCTGGCATCCACATCAGAGCAGGCAGTAACAGGACTGTCGCACTCACACCATACTCTCGAGCTGCGGCTTGGCCAAAGAACCTTCATACTGCTCAATCTGCCTGAGCACTGGCACTCTCGTCCTGCATCATTGTCAGCAGGTAGAATGTAGACTATCTGACAGCACTCACCTGGGTGCTACATTGTAGTTCTTGATGCGGTAGCCATGTTGGTATTCATATCGCTGTCGATTCGAAGTGCTAGCTGAAGGTGATGCGCTCGTATCCTGCTCATGGCTCCTCTCAGGCGGGATGTTGGTGTCATCCCAGCCTTGAGTCTCGGGTGCATAATGATTGCGGACTTCTTCGAGCAGCTCGTCCGCACTACATCGATGCCAGAGATCAGTTTGGGTGCGATGGAAAGGTCTGACAGCGTACTTGCGGCTAAGTGCGAATCTCCCACACATTGCTAGAGCTACAGGCGAGGATGGGTATCAACTTCGAGGTATGTGGATGGCCCTACGAGGGAAAAAACAATGCACGTCATTTGAGTCATGGAAAGCGAGAGATCCACAGTGACTACTGCATTATTATAGCAAGCTCTAGTACTACTTGGGCTATTAGGAAGAAACCCTTCTAGGAGCCGGGAACTGCTGCCCGTGCATCGCTCCGGAGTGTGCTGCCTTGTTTCTTCTGCCAGCTGGGTGTTTGCTGCTAGTAGATCGGCGAGAAAGAGACGTTTGGCAGGAGAGACCACCCTTCGATTGCTCGTAGCCAGGCATACAGCTGAAGATGATGCATTGTCCTTGAAGACACTGTCCTTAATGATAAGCGATATCATCGGACAGCATATGAAAGGACTCACGCCAACACCAAGGGTATTAGACAGCTGGGTACAATCTTTGCCGCAGCCTCCGCAACTCTCAAGCGAAGTCTTAGTGTCGAGACATTCATATCCATCCGATCCCTTGGCGAGATCTGCCATGCGCTGGCTAGTGATATTGTTATTCGACGGGAAGGCGAAAGAAGCAGCACTAGCAATAGGACAGGCGCTGGCGATACCAGGATCAGATATATACAACAAAAGCAAGCAGGCGACTCACGTCTCGCCAATTGGACATAAGCTCTGCTCCTTTGCCAGCTTACGCTTCTTGGGCGCTTGCGATGCTTTTAAGATGCATTGTCCTGCACTGAGAACATAGCCAAGTTTGCAGGTCATGAGGCAGATGGAATTAGTGCAAATGTTGGAAAGTGCATTTGTAACAACTTGACTGAGACGGCGGCATGAGCGGATCATCCTTGCTACACAGGAGAGTGTGGACCTACCAAACGTTGCCAACACGACCGCAGTTCAAAGAGTCGGTCTTCTGGTCTCTGCACGCCATCTACTGCAGTAAAGCCAGTGTTACAAACCGCTCTGCAGATGCTGTCCTTGCATAGAGGCGAAGCGTTGGCGACAGAAGTAATGCAGCGTGTATTGACTCTACCACAATTATTGACGTCGCTGGACGTGCTTACGCATGATGATCCGGTGGAAGAAAAGCCAGAGTCGCAGCTGTATCCAATGACAAGCTTAATGCTAATAAGAAGCCATATACCACTCACGTGAAGCTACATCTGGCATTGGCACATGCTGGACTACCGTTTGTTGGATCAGGACAACGAAAATTGACGCCTCCGCAGCTGTATATATGTGATTAGCATATTTCGACACAAATGGAGCATAAGCCTACTTGTTTGGGTCGGTATAGATATCCACACAGGTCCCCGTGCCGTAGTTCCATGTGTAGCCGTATGCTCGACAAAGCTCGGGCGTGTAGTGCCTCTTAATGAGGCCTCGCGTGTGAGAAACTGAATCTGCTTTGATGTAGTCGTTGGCTGAAAGAAGCGAGAATGCTGAGATCAAGACCAGTATGATGAAGCGAGAAGACATGATTGCAAGTAGTCGACGGATGGACTTGATGATTTAGAACGAAAGAAAGAGAAGCCAGGAAGCGGGAATAAATACCGCCAAGGCACTGGGAGCATGTAAAGTCATGCCATGATTTAGATTACAAGCCTTTCAAAAGAGACGATAAGCTGATCCAGGGACGAAGTGAATCAGCTCAGATTTCGCCAGGGCTTACGAGATAGGTACTATTGGTAGATTTGGTCGCGACCATGGCGCGAGAAGTCTGACTGAGAGCTACTACCGGCGGTTTAAACCTTGCTGGAACATATGCATGAATTGACTGCGCATTGACAAGAACGATGCATCAAGCCTATAGTCATTCGCAGGCACTGAGGGAGAGTGTAATCTTGTTACATGTGGCATGCAGGCACGCTGCTGAAATGGACAAAGCTTCTTATGCGATAAAATGTCTATCGAGATAGTCTGGCTTGAGATTCTTGTCTTGCGAACAAAGCACCCGTTCCATACAGTAGTTGCTTCCCAGTCGTACTATCCATACAGTGGAATATCAGGAAAGAGTGCCAGTAAGACGTCGTTGATTCGTCTCAAGCGTATGTTTGCTTGCAATGCAACATGCGATAGGGTTGGATAGTGGTACAAGTATATATAAACAGCGCAGATCACTGAGCAGCCTTCTTTGCCAGGTCGCGCTTCTTGAAGATGCCATGGCGTTTCTTCGAAGTGTCTTTTGCAAGTTGTTTGTTTGCCGAACGATTCTGCACAAGTACTGTCAGCTTTGGGTCCAAGCAGAATAGCAGTACGATTACCGTCTCGACATAAGACATCGAAGTAGCTCTGCGCAACACTTCAGCTGAATACTGAGAAGACTGCAACAAGACTGACCCGCTGAGAGCATTGAGACTGCCTTGAACGCGCTTAGCAGCCGCAGCAGTGTTCTTCTTGCCAGTAGGATTCGGACCACCGAAGTGCTTGGTCGTGACTGATCCAGGCAAATCGTCTGCTCCTCCCTTGACATCCGTACCTAAATCGGCATCGGTTTCGTTGGCTAGCAGCACAGCCGAGAGTAGTTCGACTTGTTCAGCACGCGAAGGGAAGACCAGGTCTGGTAGATCTTCGAGACCGTCCAGATGTGTGATGACCTATTCAGTCGTTAGCTTGGAAGAGATTACCACCAAGAAACTTCACCTTGAACGCATAACCTCTGAGAATGGCATCAGTCCAATCTATCACATACGCACATGGGTACTTACTGATCAATCAAGAACTGCTGCCTCTTTGTCGAATAGTACATCTCTTCGCAATCCCTGGAGACCAAAGAATAGAAGAAGGCGTTGAAGCCCTCGTCATTCCGCCTCTTCGCTCTCAAGATACGACCAAGTCGCTGAGCTTCTTGTCGACGAGATCCAAAGTGAGACGAGATTTGGATGAGGCAGGTTGCTTCCGGCAGATCGATCGAGGTGTCTCCGACCTGAGGAGGGCGTTAGCGCTCTAGGTGTATGAAAGGCTAAATGACTCACTTTGGACAGGAAGATACAATTGACTGTCGAACAAGAGTTCAGCAAAGCCTGATGTGAGAATTTCTGAACTCACCAAGCGGATTGTGCTGGAAATTCTGCAAAATGCGCACTCGTTCTTGTTGGGGCGTACCACCTGTTCTTGCGGTCATCAGATGAAGCCAGCAGTTAACAACATCGTGTTAAACGAACCGTGAATGTAGAGCTTCTTCAGCTTTTTCGCATAGGCTTCAAGCGCATACACATTGTCACTGAAGACGATGATCTTGTCTCCTCTGTCTTCGTGATAGCGAATCAAGAATTGGCATGCTTGAAACTTGCGAGGGTTCATAGCATAAAGCAGCATGCGCTTTCTCGTCTTCTCCCTCAAGTATTCTCGGTAGAATTCTGGCGTCATTGGGCACCATACTTCCGCGCACTGTACAACATCCCTCTTGGTCACGTCGTTCATGATGAGAGACGATGAAAGCGTACCTGTACATTCGCAATGTGACCATCTTTGGCGAGATCCATCCAATTCGCCTCGTACAGCTTCGGCCCAATCAAGAAATTCAAATCATCGATTTTGTCGTCTTCTCGCACAAGTGTGGCTATCCGACGATATAAGCTTCGAAAACAGACGCTCAAAGCAGACATACCGGTCAAGCCCAACTTGGCGTGCGCTTTGATGGTAGTGATGACTTTTCGGAACATAGCAGCAGGGACGACATGCACTTCATCGAGCAGGATGAAGCCCCATTCTCGTGAGGTTAAAAACTCCATCATCTTTGCTGCGTCGTGAGATCGTTTCTGTCGATTGGCTACCATAGAATAGGTCGATACGACGATACCCGCTGGCCCGACAAACTGTCACAAGCAATCAGTCAGCTATGTGCTTACGCACATCAGGCCAACACTTCTGACCTTTTCTTTGTCACCACTCGTAAAGATGGCAATCTGTCGATCTTGGATCGTGCTCCAACGCATGAACTCTGACTTCCACTGAAGGACAGACACGCTACTCGTGCACAGGATGAGAACTGATTTCTTGATGGTGCAGGCTGCGGTAATGCCGACAAGGGTCTTGCCTGCGCCACAAGGTAGGACAATGATCCCTGAGCGAGCGCGACTGTGCGCCATTGCGTTGACCTTAAGAAAGGCTACCTTCAAAAAGCAAGTTGACTCACCCGTTACCGAACATCTTACTTAGACTCTTCTCCTGATACGGTCTGATCATGGTAGTCGGCTTGAGATCAATCTCCAGGTTCGGGTTGATGGTATCGTTTCTGAAGTCATACTCTTCCAACATAGGGTATTCGATTGCCACCGCTTGCCTCTTGACATTCTCGATTTCGCTCTCCTTGATCTCGAACGAATGGACTTCATCATCGTCGTCCAGCTCATCATCCTTATCCAGCCCGACGATCGCACCAAAGAGTTCATAGTCATCTCCACCAGGTTGTTCGGGCTGGCCTTCAATCTCCTCATTCTGACCATCCGTCTGACCTGTTCCCTTGGTTCCAGGAATGACCAATCCAGCTTTCTTTGGCGCCTTCTCCTTGCCTAGGACAGTCACCTCTCCTTCACCCGCATTTTCTTCCACTTCTACCCTCGCACCAGAAACGACGGGATCTTTCAACAGCATGCGCAAAGTATCGGGATGACCAGATTCGACAAAGTATCGGTTGTGCTTCAAGACCAGCTTGACTTTACCATAACTTGTCGTTCTTTCTCGAATGAAATCGGCAATATCTTTCGGAACAGGTACTTTCGATAAGCGGTTCAAGACTTCGATAATGTCGTTTGTTTCTAGCCCGACGGAAATAGCAGCGTAGAGCGAGTGACCGGTGAGTTTGTATTCGTGAATGTGCGCTGGACGGGAAACAGGTTCTGCGATAGCAACGAGGAAATCTTGTGCTTGTTTGGCTAGAGGATGAAATGCTTCTAGGATGATTGTTCTGTTTGTAGGTGAGATGTACAAGGGGCGAAAAGCATGATCTGGTTTAAGAGGGAGGGAAGTATAGTCTGCAGTTTCAAAGGTCATAGGTACGTCTTCAGTCAGAGCGAGCGCATTGGACGGTGTAGACGAGTAGGAAGCTTTAGATTTCTTGCTGGGCTGTCTGTTGCGCGTGGAAGCTTTGCGTTTGGCAGGCACAGCCGTACCAGCATCTGGGCTATCTGGATCTTCATAGACATCTTGCAGAGAATCGTCTGACGCTTCAGAGCGATATCTGTCTTCTAGGTTGGCATCGTCGCCTGGATCACTGTCATCATCTGTAATGACTTGAGGTGTCGTAGACCCTGAAGCCACAGCGGCGGCTCGAGAAGGTCGACGAGTTGAAGAAGGACCAGCTTCGGCTGGAGACATGTCAGCATTACATTCTCAAGACGCTAGACGATGTCTTACGTGGTGGCTTGCTCGACAACTTGACCTTGAGACCCATGTTGGCAGGCCAGATGACGGTGCGAGGACAAGCAAAGAGCGGGTTGGAATCAAACAGTCATCTGATTTGTGTTGCCTCAATTCGTGCTGTGCCGCTGTGTCTATAGCATTTCTTCTGCTTTCCAACTTGTCCTATCCAGGTCTCTGCCTCTCTTCCGTGCTCTCATGTCGAAAGTCAAAGCATCCGTCATTCAATGCGCTTCTCAATTTGGAGACATGGAAACGACACTGCACAATCTGGAAGACTTTACTAAGCAAGCCGCAAGCGAGGGCTCGAAGCTGGCCGTATTTCCAGAAGCCTAGTGTGCTTTCTCTGTTCAAAACCTTGTCCTGTCTCATCGAGATACAAGTCTCGGCGGCTATCCCAAGTTCTCCTCGTTCGGCTGCAGCGTGGGCGCACGAGACTCAAAGGGAAGAGACGAATATCTGGCCTATCACCGAGGAGCCATCTCGCTAGCTTCGGATCAACCAACGCCTGAACTGGATCGACTGATCGGTATCAGTGCAACAAACGATATCTTCCTTGTCGTTGGCGTGATTGAGAAAGAGGGAGGATCGCTATTCTGTACCGCCGTTTTCGTTCATCCGACCAAGGGTTTGGTGAACAAACATCGGAAGCTCATGCCAAGTGAGCTGCTTCTATGCGATCTGTTGCTGATCTGACTGGAGTACAGCTGCTTCTGAGCGATTGATTTGGAGCTTTGGTGATGAAACGACCATTGACGCGGTCGAGACGGATTTAGTCAAGGGCAGCAGCACGAAAGCTACCGCGGCCATCTGCTGGTAAGCAGTTCTCCGCTATGCTGAAATATACTGAGACTCGCGAAGGGAGAACTACTCCCCGTTGCTTCGCCAGCATTACTATAATCAAGGTACCGCGTTGTATTGCGTCCCAACAGTAGACGCAAGACCGACTTTTGTACGTACTCTCTTTGTCTAATTTTGTGTCATCCTGATGTATCGCTACAGGAGACAACCATGCGGCACATAGCAACAGAGGGCCGCTGCTTTGTCCTCTGCGCATGCCAATATGCGACAAAGAGAGATTATCCGCAAGATCACGCTGCGCAACAATATGAGACAGATGAAGTGATCGGTGGAGGGAGTATCATTGTTTCAGTGAGTCACTTTCCTAGCAAGTTGAAGTGATTTGACGGAGAACTAGCCGATGGGCGAGGTTTTAGCTGGCCCTTTGCGAGGGAAAGAAGGTACTTCTATACCCTCATGCGTAATCCTGTACTGATCAGGATCAGGTGTTCTGACTGCTGAGATCGACCTGGATGATGTTCTTCGAGGTCCGTCTGGCATGCACCTGTTGTGGGTAGCGCTGAATCCGAGCAATAGGAAAATTGGACTTAGATGTTGCTGCGCCCGGTCATTACTCGCTATCGCATATCTTTCAGACTGGTTTGAAGGGTCAATAGGAGCATTTTGTCCCGCTCGAATGTAATTTCAAGTCTTGTCCTCGAACAACGAAACGCGTATCATCTATCCCCTATACGATATCAGCTCTTCGTTAGAAATGGCCTGGCTTTGCTTGCGTCCAGGTCGAGATAGCTCGAGGCAGGCACTTCAGGCCAAATTTGCATGAACAACAAGAGCCCCTTCCCAGCGCTAGTCGCTTTCGTTATATTCATTTCTCTATGTATCTCTTCTTGCTTTGTTACCTCGTCTGTGACCTTGCCCGTATCTCTCTCTGCGCGCCTAAGAGATGACGTCTTACTCGATGAAACCTGCGTCTGTCTCGCACGAGGGATATTTCTATTCGCCCAAGAAGCAAGCTTTCAAAACACCCTCTCCGCCTATAGGCACCTGGTCCTCTCCGACCTCGCCTGCGTTGACCACAGCTACCTCATCACCTTCGTTATGCGGTAGTCCAGCAATGACGCGAAATGATTCTGTTCATAGCATTCTGGTCATGTGGGATAATGGCCAAGCAAAAGATTGCGCGCAGGAGACGCTCGAGAATGCTTCAGAGGCTGTTGGCCTGGGCTTTGATGAGGATGTCATTCATACGGAAATGCCTGACGATGTCAGTATATCAGGACTCAACTCAAACAAGGGTCAGTAAACTTTGTAATGCATACTTATCAAGCTGATCATTTCGAATTAGGATCACCTGAAGTGGAACGCGTAGATCGACTGACAAACCTACCAAATTACTCTCCTTTCATGCAGCAACATCGCTTCTCATCCTCAGCAGCATCAGAGTTTACCGCTCGCTCACTCTCAGACAGCTCAAGTGCGACTCTAGTCAGTCCAACAGACAGTATAGAATGGCATACCGACCCAGTGAAGACCATCTTGCCGGCTCAAGATCCCTTTATCGTCAAATCAGAAAGGCTATCGCTGGACGATGGAGCTTCCATCTTTACTGTCTCGGCCTACTGCGACCCTGATGTGGCCTCTCCTGCTTCCACAGACTTTCCTACCAACCGAACCTCGAGTGCAAGCACCGATAGCACGAAACTGTTGCTCGGCTTGGAGAGAGCAAGACAGATGCAACGCAGTCGAGCTTCCACTCTCGAAAGCGTCTATCGACCAAGATCACCTGCTGTGCATCCTGCGCCTGCACAACCTTTCTCTGACCGACAGAATCAACTCTTAGGCTCAGACTATACCCTCGGCCAACCAGCTACTATCGTCCCTCATGCCAAGATTGCTAGACCATGCAAGTCTTTCGAGGTGTCTACGAAAACAAGTCAGCGAGCTTGCAAAGGCACACCACCACCTCTTCCAACGAAAGAAGACGATCATTTCTCCATTTCACCAGCTCGACAAGCAGCCTACCAGCTAGCTCACGACGGCTATGAATACGAAGACGCGTATAGCGAATCAGACGCACCACCAGCTATTTCGCTCGTAATTGATCAAGAAGGTTTCCGAGAAGTCGAAGCAAGTTTGGTTTTCGCTCGCTTCATTCCAGATACGCATTCCTTCGAATATCTCGTTGCGCATAAAGCACCTCTGCCTTACAACTGCTCAAAGATGCAAAATGATCCAGTCTTGCGCAAGTTGATGGTGCCTGTGTATGGGGAAAAGGATTTTCTGACTCGACAAGCGTGTCTGAGCATTACCAACAATGGGGTATGGGAGGTGTGTGGAAAGGAAGGCAGGAATGGGCTTTGGCGATTCACGTATGAGGTTGAGGATCGATTGAGTTTGACAGGCAAGGCCAAGCCGGGAGAGAAGAACATTGTTCCTTTGCGCTTCACCTGCTCGCCTGAGGTGCTGGATTCTAGTCGAAGAGTGAGTGTCCGATCAATGACTCAGGAAAAAGAGCTGATCATGTATGTTAGGTCAATCTATTCAAAAAGTTAGGCAAGAGCCTTACCCCCAAACTCAGCGCTTCTCGCCTCGCGTCAAAGTATCGCGAAGCAGCCGAAATCCCTCCTCCGCTACCGACTGGCTCGAACGCACAAACGTCACGAGGCTCTGGCAGTCTCCGATCTCGTCTATCAACTCCTGGCACACCAGCTACTACTTCATCAGACCACTCTGGCGAACTTTCTCGTCAGCAAAAGTACTTTTACAACCACATGCTTCAAGTTTCTCCAGACAATAGAAAGACAGGGTCTGCTCGACCTTCCACTGCTCGTCTAGCTACTTCATCCCGCCCGCAGCTATCAGCCAACTCATATCTGGCCAGACCATCTACGGCCATGCAAAATCTACCTAGCCCAAGATCGCCAGTCGGCAGACCCTCGACAGCCGATCCAATCTTGTATCTGCAGGCACCGCTCACCCCACTCACTCGACCACCTTCTCGTCGAAGAGCGCTCTCCCGACCTACCACGCCCGCTACACCTCGAAGCGCTTCTACTTCCACTTCGACACCGGGGAAAGAGAGCAGCCAAATTTCGACACCGCCAAGAAAGTCTAGCTTGACAGGCTCGTCTCACGACACGCCTAAAGCGCGCTCTTCCCGACCTAGTACATCAGACAGCACGAGGTCCAGAAGAGGTTCTGATGGGCGTTTGAGGCATCGAAGCATTTCGAGATTGTTGCCTTTTGATGCTATGGGATATTCTAAGTAGCTTGGTTCGTAATTGTGCGAAGGATGTCGAGTATGTACAGAATTTCAAAATCAAGTCGACGCTTCTCATAAACCGCCAGAGTGATACCTCGCTTTAGACGCCTGCTTGATACCATATAGCTTTCAAGAGCTCAGGATCTCCGCTGTATACCCCTAGGATCGCGGATTGCAAGAGGAACCAAGGTCGCTTCTCGGAATGTGAGTTTGCTGAAGGCGGCTCTTGTAGAATGCTCTAGACGAGCGGCCGCTTGGCACACATCCTGTTGGCATCTATCGCTATTTGTCATACGCAAGTACCAGAGGCAGAAAGCGCCATGTTGCGATTCTACTCCGAAATCCCCTTTGAGCCAAATATCGCAGAAAAGGCCGGACAGCTGCTGATACACGTTTCGCTGTACAGTACTAGTAGTATACTATGGCCGTCACCAAGCCAGTGGGCAAGAAGGACGCAACAACCAAACTCAAGGCGTTGCAAGCGTCGGGCAAATTGAGCAAGAATGCAAAGAAAAAGGCTTCAAAGCTGAGAAGGAAGGCTTTAACCGCTAGTTACTGCTGGTACTGTGCGTCTACATGTGTCTCGCGCTGTTGGATCATGCTCAATTCCTGGTTAGGCGAGAGAGAATTTGAAGACGATAAAGGTGCGCACCCAGTTCGTATCACACGGAGAGTGTGTTTATAGATCTGGCTGTGTGTGCACAGTTCTACTTTCGCATCAGAAAGCTAAACACTTTAAATGCCCGCATTGCCCTAGAAGACTCAACACTGCCGGTGGACTAGCAGTCCACATTGATCAAGTGCACAAGCTAGGCACTGATCGCATCGAGAATGCTATCCCGGGCAGAGATACATTCGATGTCGAGATCTACGGAAGTCAGTCAGCGGATTTTGTTGTGTTGGCCGATGCTGATTTGTTTTGCAGTGGAGGGTATTCCACCTCAGGACCTCAAGGAATGGAAGAAGAGGAAAGCTATCGAAGCTGGTGTGTCAGAAGGAGCAGCAGAAGCCGCTGCGCAAATCAAGAAGGCCAGGGTGGACTTGGGTGTCATCCCGCAAGACGAGCTGAAGAAGAAGCTCGCTGCCCACAAGGATCTGATGGAAGGCAAGATCGCTCCTTCTGCTATCCTTAGCGGTGCACCTGCTGGTATGCCACCTGCACCTTTCTCCATGCCTCCACCTCCGATGATGTCTGGGTAAGTAATTCCTTGCTTATGAGGGCCAACCTCTGAGAGCAAGCAAATCTTTTACAGTGCGCCTGCGTTTGGTGGTCTACCTGCATTACCTGGTATGGGTCCACCTCCAGCTGGCTTACCAATGCCGTACGCAGTATATCACGCTGAGAAGGAACTATACTGATGCTGCCTTCTCAGACCACCTGGCTTCCCGATGTCCTTACCTCCTGGTATGCCTTTACCACCGCCGGGCATGTTGCCCAATATGCCTGGCATGCCACCTTTCAGCGGTCCGCCATCAATTTCGATGGCTCCACCAGCACCAGGCGCTTTTCCTCCTCCTCCGCCACCAGGCGCGATCCCTGGTCTACCACCTGCCAACAATGGCGAAATGCCTGTGCCGGACTCGTCTGCTATGCTCAAGTCGGATCAGAAATTGCTTTATGCTGATAATGAAGTTTCACCGGTTCGTTAGATTGCTATTGCTATCAGTATGACGCTGATGTTTCATGCACAGGAGGAGAAACGCGCGAAACAACCACGTTATACAGTCAAGAGCGGTATGGCAGAACCAGTCATGTCAAAAGATGGTCCAGTAGGAGAAGCAAAAGCCGGAACTCGACCAACAGCAGCGGATCTCATCTAAGTACCTTTGTTTGTACATGCAAATGCAAATTATACATCTCTAGTCCAGTCACCAGATTTCCCACCCGATTTACTGACAACTTTTACATCCGTTATACACATGTCTTTCCCGCTTACAGCTTTCAGCATATCCCACACTGTCAGACAAGCGACTTGTACAGCCGTCAAAGCCTCCATTTCAACTCCGGTGTTGCCTTCTGTTTCCGTCGTAGCTTTCACATTCACGCAGCCATCACCGACGTCCAGCTCTACATAGACGTGCGAGAGGTAGAGAGCATGACATAGAGGAATAAGGTTGGATGTCTGTTTCGCGCCCATGATGCCTGCTAGTTGTGCAACAGTCAAGACATCTCCCTTCTTATTCTGGCCGGATTGCAGTAGCTGTTGTGCTGTAGAGTTGATCTGGACTGTACCGACTGCTATAGCACTTCGATGTGTAGAAGCTTTATTAGTGACGGAGACCATCTTTGGTCGACCGGTCTCGCTGTCAAAGTGGGTGAGCTTGGGCGCAGCTTTCGATGCAGTCGCGCTGGTCGAGAAGACTCTCTGTCTTGATCTCATAGCGAGCTGAGGCAGGTGTAGGTGTTTTGATTTACGCGACCACTGCTGATAAGCATTTTCTTTAACGAGGCCGCAATAATCAGACTGAGTACTCACCTTGAGCTGGATCACCCACCAATATGTACCATAGGCGCATTCTTGGCAGCAGCGAGCATCTCCAGATCTGTCGAACTACATGAGTGTCGTTGGCGGGGCAAATAACTTCGAACGAACTGGATTTGCCATCATGCGCAAACTTCTTGCCCTTGATCGCGACCGAAATCTGATTGAGTATTTCTTCATCTGAAGCTCCATCCCGCAACAAAGGTCGAAGAGAAAGTTTAGGCGGGCCAAACAAGCAGACCTGCATCAATCGCCTGAAGTTCAATACGAGAATTCGTATGAAAGCTAGCGGAACCTGCCTTGAAGCGGCCGTCAGCAGCCAAGCGCAGTCTCGAACATCCCGCACAAAAGTGTTCGGTCATGCTCGAGATGAATCTGTGAGAGCCCAACATTGCATAAGCTATATAAGCGTCCGCGCGAAGGCCACTCACCCGACATTGCCTTGCCAATTTTGCCCTTGGTAGGCTTTAGCCGTATCAGAAATTTGATGAGGCAAAGGAGCTAGATCCGGTTGGATGGCTTGTACTCTCGCTAGTAGTTCCGAAGTCGGGACGAGCTTAGCGGTAGCCCATGAGTTGTCTGTCAACATTAATCAGCGATGAGCTACTAAAAGTAGATCGGAAAAGGGCTTACCATCGAAAGGCATGTACTCGATGAACCTGATTCCGACACGTTCTCTTCTCGCTAGATCAATAAAAGCAGGCAGTTCTTCATCATTGACACCTTTGATCATGACCACGTTCAATTTGACGGATGAAAGATGTTTGCCCCTTTCCGCGACTTCACCGGCCGGTGGAAGAAGTGAGATAGCTTTGTGTAGCGAATTGAGCACTGCTGAATGACCTGTGCGAAGAACATGTAAACAGAATCAGACAAGTATGAAGGTGCACGCATCTCTCGCACCTCTTCGACGAGTCATCAGCTCGAATTTGAATTCGTCCATAGTATCTAGACTGAGATTGATATTGGTCAAACCGGCTTTGACCAGGCTTGGTAGCTTTCGATGTAGCGCTAGACCATTTGTCGTCATACCGAGAGAAGTAATGGATGGCATGGCTGTTAATTGAGCTGTTCTATCGCCGTTTCATAAAGCATTCAAGAATGCAATAGAACAGTCGACGAACCTATGATGGACTGCAGATCTGTTCTTATCGTTGGTTCTCCACCAGTGAGACGTATCTTGCTGATGCCATTCAAGGAGAATAGCTTAGCGACTGTATACCTCGTCAGACGACTTTCCGACAGCTGAACCTCCGCTCACCTCTGATGATTTCCTCTGTCGACAACATATTCTCCTTTGGGCTGAGAGGTACACCTTCAGCAGGCATACAGTATGTACCTGCCAACCAATCAGCGTCTACCCATTCGCTTATCGATAACCCTACACCGTAAGTTGCATTTCTCCGTCAGCGATATCCGCAGATAATCATGTCCTCGCCCAAACGAGTCCATCAGGAATGGAGACACCGAAGTACCATTGCGCGCGTCAATCAGAGATATTTGCGACTGGGCATAAATGTAAACTGATAACACCTTTTACGCCGACAAAGACCTACTCTTGCGAATGTTTGCCTGTCTTCAGCTGCTATGGCTTGTTGCGCTGGTGTACATGTATGCAATGAACGAGATAAAGCAGGTCGGAAGCGCTGTAACACCGTGGCAAGGGCCATGCTGCCAATGAACACAAGGCAATTTGGTATATTCCACAGTACTTCAACGCTTCATTGGTATCAAGGCAGCTGGCTTTTCTTTCTTGCTCGACGTCGCTGCCCAAGATAAGCAATTGAGAGAAAATATAGCCATGCTTGACATTTGTTGATCAACGCGTCAGGCAAGAGGTGTTCAGAGGGAGCAAGAAGGCAGAGAAAAGAGCCTCTGTGCAGAAGCTGGAAGGCCCATCGAGCGAATTGCCCTATCGCTGCGACAATCGTTCCTCCTTTGCCGTCTCGATACCCTTCAAGTGACGATGACACCTGGCGATGCACTCGTATGGCCTTCTTATGCAGCACAGAATGCCTCTGATGGACTTTAGGAATCGATAGAGTTCGTATGGAAGAGGAGGTCACCTCACTCCAGAGCAGCAGAAGGCTCTAGACAGTTTGATGGAACAGCTCAAAGGCTTGCCGGAGTTCGATCCTATGCCTACCAATGTCGACACTAGCTTTGTCCTTCGTTACCTGCGAGCGAGAAATTTTGATGTTGGTAAAGCGAGAAGCATGATGGTCAAAGCGCAGCAATGGAGGAAGGAGTTTGGTGCAGAAGACATCTATCGTGACTTCAAGCTTACTCCAGAGCAGGAGAGAATCAATACAGGCGAGTGCCATCTCTCGCTTGAAAGATTCGCGAGCTGATGATGCTGTAGAGATGTACCCTCAATTCTTCCACAAGACAGACAAGCTAGGCAGACCTCTATACATTATGCAACCAGGTGTCAAGGACGTACCTGTTTTACTAAATGTGGTCAATGAAGAGCTGCTCACCAAGAACTTTGTCGCTACTGTGGAACGAGTCATCAGGGTATGGCCGCCTTCCTCATATACTGAGGTATACCTCTAAGAGACAGCAGGACAAGTATCCAGCTTGCGCGAAAGCAAAAGGAGATCCGCTCGTCGACGCTACGTTCATCATTATGGACATGTCTGGCGCGGGCATGTCGCAATTTTGGTCGCTCAAAGGACCGCTGAAGAAGTGAGTAGCTCGCTCGCGCACCGAATTGGTCTGATTTTAGATGTAGTGTCGTCGACTTTTCGCAGAACTATTATCCTGAGACGACAGGTGCGGAGACTTTTTACTTTCCAGTCACAGCAGTCGAGCTGATTTGATCTGACAGGGCGCATCATGTAAGGCTACTGTCCCATCTATCTTGATTGAAGTCAGATATCAACAGGATTATCAACGTCCCCTACGTTTTCTCGACAATCTGGTCGATCGCTAAAGGTTGGCTAGCAGAAGTGAGCATTTTCCTTCTTGCTAGCTCCTTCGCAATGCTGAGTCACGGAGAAGGAAACGATCGCTAAAGTCTCCATACATGGAGCGGACTATATGCCTACTTTGTTGAGCTTGGTAGACAAGGAAAACATCCCAAGAGAAATCGGCGGGAAATGCAAGGACTGCGAAGAATGTAAAAGAAGTGATATTGGGCCCTGGAAGGTAGAGGATAAGGAGGGAGCGGCAGCAACAGCATGAAACAGAGAAGATGCGAAGCTGATACAGATACCTCCATGTAAGAAATCTGCAAGCATTGATATACTACTCGCGAGCTCATTGATACAGCCTCAACAATGCGAATGGCCGGCATGATAGTTTCCAAAACGATAGTGTTACAGTGAGAAATAGAATAGGAACAGCACTGAGACCAGCTCAATATGCCCTATAGCCAACAATCGAGCACCTTTGATGGCGCGGTACATTCTTAAGAAAAGCTTCGGCTTCACCTTTGGTTCTTGCAGGTTGAAAGCCAAAAGGTGCTGGAGACGGATGGCCGGTCCCACCGAATGGTTAACCCTGGTGTGTAGTGTAGAGGACGTTGAAAGCCTTGACCGGCTGACAGTCCGTCTCTGGCGCTCCGTTGTGCTGATGAGCCTGATCAGCCTTCTTGAGTTCGATCAGTGTTTCCGATGAAGACAATTTATGGTAAGGTAAGAACGTGGCCAAGTCTGCTTCGCAGACTGGGAACCATTGGAAGGACGCTTCTGAAAAGAGGAGCGAAAGCAGTTGGTCAAGGAAGTAAGCTTATCGAGCAGAGGATTAGACGACAAGTACAAGGATGCAAGAGAATGGAGAAGAGAAGGAGGGCAAGAGGCAATCGAGCCGCTTTTTGAGCTCAGGTCGGCTGTACAAGGTATCGCCTCGCGCATAGCCAGCACGAATCCGCCAATGGCTGAGCAGAAGAATTGAGAGATGACAAGCATACAGCGTGACAGGGACACAGCTTTAGACACAAATGGGAGTGCCTGTCGCATGCTCCCGGACTCGTCAGAAGTAGAAGTAATAGTGGTAAATAGCATGGTATTATATCATATACTGGAGAAGACAGATAGTCTAAAGATCGCGCCGGAGGTGTGTAATTGGTTCTAATACCGAGTGCTGGACAGACCACTCATTTCATTGATTTGATTGTGGCTGTGGTAGGCTTGAGAATGAGTGGCATCAAGAGGTCTGCTCGGTAATAACCCGTTACCAGCTGGAGGATGGTTAGGCGTGTAGGTGGACGGATTTGGAATTGAAACCTGAAGATAGGTCGGTTGAGCTTGCGTATTTAGGAAATTGGCTGCTCCGATCTGCTGCAATGGAGGTCGAGGTTGATGCTGATACCGGTCAACAGAATTCTAGACGGAAACAGCCAAAGTAACTCACCATTGGTAGGCTCTCGCGAACAAAGGATGTGAATTGAGGCAAGGGCAGTTGGCTTTGTTCAGACTGGTCATGCCTTGGAAGAAAACTGGTTGTGCCATTCTGCTGAAACTGGGGTCCAGGATGATGCTAGAGCATATTGGCGTATGTCCGGCCGATGAACAAATGAAGTGACTCACGCGGTTAGTATTGACCTGAGAGCTCATATGAGCAGTGCGTGGACCTTGTGGCAAAGGTTTGCGGTAATGTCCGTCAAGGGGAGGCTTAGAAGGTCCTTCTTGCACTGTTTATTACTCAGACAGCAGTCTGACAGTAGATGGATCGACGTACCATAGCCTGTTCTCCGCCCAGGTAGATTACCATTTGCCTGAGCTTCTTCGGACTTGTGAGCCGCGACGTTCGGCATTGGCCCAGAGACGTGCGAGCCTAAGTTTTACCAGTCAGCATCGTTCAATCGCAAGCAGATAAGCGTACCGTTTAATCTGACATTGGCATCAGCTAGCCTCTTCTGGGCTGCTATCTCCATGTAACGAGTTGGCAGAGGCTTCTCTTGCTCACGTTGCAAAGCTAGACGCTTTCGATTGCTGTCCTCCTCAATCTGCTCTTTCCTCTGATCGGTCATAGGCAAGCGCTTGGCCTCTCTGTTCCTTTGCTCGAAAGTTTGTCTGTTCTGCTCTACTTCGAGCTCAGACGGGAAATATCGCCAAGGATTAGGATCAACGTATTTCTTCTCCTTAGCAGGTGGCGGTCTAGCCGATATGCTGGGCGTCTGCCCATGACGGATAGCTCCTTGCAGTTGGTACATACCGATATGGGGCTGCGTAGTAAAAGTTCGGGCTGTTCGAGCAGCCTTTGGCTGAACAGCTTGCAAGGCTTTTGGCTTGAAGAAATCTTTCCAAGCCATAATGGATCAGCAGACGGATTGAGTCGGGATGATGGAAAAGAGAAGAGAAGGAAGAGAGCCGGCGCAAGAAGGCCGCTTCTCAGCTGACCGAACCCGGCAGGCGATACAACAGCGATGTTAAAAACGGCTGTGAGATGGCTAGAGCGCTTGAAGACGGCCAGCTAGAGCTGTTGCGTGGTTGAAAGGCTTCATCGAACTTGTGAACTCGAGTAATTCGATGCCTACGAGTTGACTTGGAAAACGACGTGCCAACAGAAATCTAAACAATGAGAACGATAGTAGCGACAGGTACAGCCTGCTTTTGTAACGCTACATGCTTGCTGAAGATCATTTCGCAGGCGCGCATTTCGGTCTCGTACTTTCTCGAATAGAATCTTGCTGTTCCGTCTTTGATGTCTGCCAATCCACTGCAGGGCTACGAAGCTCTCAAGCATTTCTTCTCTCTTCAGAGCTCTTCAGCAACAAGACTGTACATCGGTTGCAGACAACCCGAAATCGCTTCAAAGCAAATCGAGTCGGAAGCTTCGTCACAGCATCAATTTCAGACATTACCTCTTGATCTTCGCTCTCATGCTTCTGTCACACGCTTCGCCGATAGCGTATCGTCTTCGCTTAAGGCATCCAAAATCGATGTCTTGCTGCTCTGCGCAGGATCTTTGAAAGCGTCGCGCAATTTTTCTGCAAAGGGTCAATACGGCGAAGACTTTGTTGTGAATCATCTTTGCAAGTCTCCTGCCTCATGCGTGGGTGAAGCTCATCGCATCTCAGCCCAGTATTACCTCTATCAGCTCCTTCAGCCGTATCTTGCTCCTCAAGCTAGATTGGTCTTTGTTGCTTCGGGCTTACATGCGCGACTTAAGGGTAACAGTATGCTTATGCTTGTACCATCCATACCCGATATCTTGCTGATCTGGTAAAGGCAAACTCGATGCCATTCTGAAAGGCGAAACTGAGCCCTACGATGGCATGCAGAGCTATAGCGCCAGTAAATTCGCCCAGATGCTAGCAGCGCAGAAACTACATCGGATATCGCAAGCAAGCGAGACGCAAGTAATAGCAGTATCCCCAGGTATGCTTGATATTCTTTTCGGAGACTTTTCTAATCTCTTTTCAGGATTCGTCCCTTCGACCGGTCTCAGCAGAGAGCTATCGGCGTTCAAGAGATTCGGTATGAGCTATGTTATGCCGTGGCTGCCTTTTGCTACTTCTCCAGTTGATGGTACGAGCCCTTCAAGCCCGTTTCCCTTGGCTGAAAAGTGTTGCAAGGCGGTAAAGCCATATATCGCGCTATGGTCGAAGAACTACCACAGCCAGCGGACGATGGCGATGTGCTTTACATGAACCCAAAAGGCAAAATCATAAAACCGCATCCCGAGACCCGAAGTGAGGAGCTACAAGATCGGTATTGTCCTGGTAAGCTACATAGATGTCTACGGCCCACAGCCTCGATTAATTGCCTGGTCGTAGACGACAGAGCAGCAGTACTCAAGCTGTGGAAGGAATCAACATGTGCAGAGTAGTGATAGAGCAATAGCGAGTACATGTGCCAGGGTAGATGCATATACTACGACTCTGGGCTCTAGCGAATAAATGAGGCAACAGAGAGTACAATGTGTCAAGACTCATGCATTGCAGAAGTCTGTTACAAGCTGTTGAAACTCTTTCGGCTTTTGCGAGTGCACTGTACAATACTTCAGCAACGTCTCGCGGCATTGGTTTTTAGCTTACCCCAGTGACCAGCACCTTCGACCTCTTCTAATTGCATCTTGGGAAAGTATCGCTTGGTCAGATCAAGATTCTTTCTGTTGATATATTTGCTTTGCTGGCCTTTGATGAACAGCGTAGGCTTGTCGAAAGTTCGCTCTTCTGGATCATAAGGGAACTTGCCAATCTCTTCGAGACCGGCTTCAAGATTGGGTATCGACACTCGCCAGTGCATTTCAGGTCGGTCTTCCGTTTTTACTAGATTCGTTAGAAGCCATTGCCGGATGTACATGTCCTGTATTGTCTTTAGTCCAATCTCAGATGCAATAAAGACAGACGAACAGGCTCAATCTCTTTTAGAATAGCGTCAGCATCCTTCCTTGTTGTAACACTGCCGTCCTCTATCGCGCCTCGGACCCTTTTCATTCCCTCAATGTACTTTAGGAATTCAGGACCAATGTTGCCTCGACTAGGCGCAATGTCTACTACGATAAGCTTTGACAATAGTTGGCCATGTTGTGGATGGAGCGCCAATGACACTGATTTGTGTTAGACGGGATAGAAGATGGGCGGATAGAACTGACTGCTTGTCTTCCCGCCTCTGCAGTCCTTCATTAGACGTCATAGCGAAGTCATGAGACCAGACATACAGAGAATGACCAAGCAGCACAACGTCCTTCAGGCCCTTCTGGCTAATGAACCGCGCAACGTCATCCGCCATTGCAGTATACGTAGCAGGCATAGCATGCGGCGAGACACCATGATTGCGTAGATCCTATCCATCCGTGCTTCTAGCTCTCTATCGAGGTAAAGCAGCGAGAAGCAACTGACGAGTGTATAGATATCCCTATTGATGCGCGGACCGAGGCTTTTAGCTATCGACCTGAAATTCTGTTTGCTTCCTCTGCGCCGACATTTAGAATAAGTTTCGCATCTTGCAGAGTGAAGGACAGACTTGCAGAAGCCCGTGAAGGAAGATCAGCGGTCCTCGGCCATTGGTAGCGGTAGCTGGAAAGGCTTCGTGCGCTAGTTGAACAGGTTCTGTTGCTGTACTAAAGGTCCGCAAGACGCCTTGTAGGCGCGAGACTGCGCGGGACATGATTGTTTGTTGTCAAATTGTCAATATGCTTCGTGATGAGTATTAGGCAGTACAGGTTTATTACAGTGTCCACATGAGATTAGAAGATTCCCCAATGCATCCTTGCGAAATCAGAAGCGGCAGCATACTCTTCGCGCTTGCTCGCAAGCTCCTCCTTCGAGAGCCACCTATCCGGCATCTGTTGACTATCAGTTTCGAACTTACCGCTTGTGTATAAACGTACTTGTGTATAGCCGTGCTTGTAAGGTACAAGCCTACGTATCATCAGCCATTATCTGGAACAGCAACAGAATGAGCGTACCGAACGACCACATCTTCCGCTCGACTGCTCTCATGAATATGTTGTACCCCTGCATACACACATCAGCACCTCATAGCATCCGATACAGGTTGACTGACAAGCTTGCGACTGTTCCGCGAGCGTATCCAGCTCCGTCAAGATTAACAGCGTTTTCGCATTCTTATGCAAGTACTGAGAAGCGTCCGCCAACCCTGGACTAGCTCTCAACTGCGCAGAATGTTCTCGAGGTAGATAAGAAGGAGTAAGAGTATCATTCAGCTTGACCCAGAAATTCTTTGGTTGTGCCATTTTGCTAGGTCGGTTGCGTTCACTTGGTAATTGACGAGCGTCAAAGGAAGGGTAGAAGAGTAGGAGCGGTATAGGATGTGGGTGATCTTCTGGTATTATGCTGGGCCAATCGGGTAGGGAAATGGCGCCGTTCAGTGCTAGATTGCCGCCTGAGGAAAAGCCAGAAAGGCCGAGTTTGGCTTGATCGACTGTAAGACGCTTCTTTGTCTTGTTGTAGACATATTCAAGAAGAGTCTTGTGAGACTCTGACGCAGGGTTGAGCATTGTTTTCAAGACGTCTTCTAGGCTGTTGATTGGATCAGCATTCGCTCCAACGGCAGCAATGAATCTTACTCTTCTATTGCAGCTGGAAATGTATGCGTTGGTCCCAATCGATAATCCACATTGAGAACCAGGGCGCCCGTCGTCTTTGCCATCATGCTACAGAATGGACTGTCTTCTAAAGGCGACCCCAACACAAAACCACCACCATGGAAGGAGATCACTGCATCATATTCTCAGCCGAGAAAGTAGCAACTCTAATCTGTCAGACCAACATAGCGGTAAAGGCTTGTCCTCCTTCGCTTCATCTGGAACAGTCACAAGCATAGAGACGGTCCTCCCTTGAGCTCTAGACTGCATCTTGTATCTGAAGGGGTGCGGCTCATCGCAGGTAAACTTGAGTGCGATGTCTGGTACCATGCGAGGAGCTTGAACAATCGACGATTTCCACAAGACATCACTGAGGACAGCTCAGCCAAAGCAGAGATGTGAAGTGTCGTTGATGATGACTGACAAAGGCAGCTTATACCACGAAGTTCTCTTCGAGATAGGGCGCGCTTCCCCTTCTCGCACATGTTCATTCTTGACTTCAGGCCCGACAGGATTCTCCTCTGCCATCTTGGACGAAGGTATACACCAAATGGCTGCAAATGGTATGATAAAAGCCTCGAAGGGGATTGGGTATCTGTAAAATGGTCGTCGAGAGCAACAATAAAGCCGTGACGATGTTTTTCGGTCAAGTCTCGGTCAGCTCAGCATGAGATACAATGCGCAGATGCGATGCATAATCACAAGTACATGAGTGTTTGCCGAGGATATACCAGCGATCAAATCTTGCCCAGCAAGATTCGACGCGCATCAGACAGGTCCTGTTTCGAGACGAGGATGTTTGCTGTTGCGAAGGTGGAAGAGTAGAGCAGATTGATGCCTGCTACCAGTCAGACAGTGTGTAGAGAGGTGAACAACAACATACCGTTGGTAGTAAGGATATCGGTGAGTGCATTGACGATACCATGCTTGTCTGTCCACAATCATCGTCAGTACACCCAAAGAGGTGAAATGACAGGTTGATCAGACCTAGTCCAAAGCTTGCCAGATTGAGCTGCAAACATTTCAACAACCTCCTACTCTCATCCATCTTTTCCCCGTCAACACTTTCCCTCCGCCTCCTTCTGCCTCGTTCATCACTATCGCCCGAGTCGCCCTCTTCACCTATCCAAGCCGAATCTAACCCACCTTCGCCAGCAGTAAAAACCATCTTGCTCTCATCGTTCGGAAACAATTTCCTCAATAGTCGAATATCACCCGTCAAAGAGCAACCTTCCAACGTAGCAGTGAACGAGACAAACGGCGTAGGATGATCGGCATCAGATGTAGAAGGTGACCTTTCCATTGATGATTCTTCTCCTTTGCTGTCTGCGAAAGTGCGCGGTTTTCGACGTTGGGAAGAGGAAGGATGGGCAGAAGAGTTTCGGCCTAGGTAGTCTGTCGAGCTCGCCATTTCGGAGCCATCGACAGAAGGTGAATATGTGCCCATGAGGTTACTGTCATCTTCGTTGACGGCGGGAGGGAGCACGTCGTCCGAATAGAAGAACGCTTGCACTAATTTCTCTCGCCAAGATGATTCGTATTCTGGGTTTAGACCAACGCATACTAATTCATCCGGAAGAACGCAAAGTTTCGGTCCGAGGTCGAGATGCGATAAAGCGGACGTGGTTGCTCTAGCAGGGTATGGATCTTCGAAAGAACGAGGTACATTGTCGAGCTCTGCCTCTTGGTCTTGTGCTTCTAGTTCGGAGGGTCCGTTATCGAGATTGGGCAGACTCTCGTTGATAGGTGTAGGAGAAGTGAGAGTAAGTGATGCGAGAAGGTTGGTAGATCTCGATAAAGATGGTTGTCTTGAGACACGACCACTTTGCGAGCCAGCAGGACTAGACTGTCGAGTATTGCCATCTACCAAAGAAGTATCATGGAGGTATAGAGAACCGGCTCTTGAACGGGCTCCTACTGAAGTAGCTGGACTTGAGATAGCTGTCGTCGACTCGTGATGCGAGCTGTTGTTTGCCCATGCTCTCACTTTCTCTTCAGATGAAATGGAAGAAGCATCAGATAGGTTGTCCAGCTCGGCTGATTGCTGGAAAGTGAAGCCAGATTGCCGTTGTAGTATTCGAATGACTTGCTCCAGCCGGTGCTCCTTTAGAAGGATGAAGTCGCTGATGCTGCAGAATCAAAACTGGGAGTCAGCGGTATCCCCACAGAGCCAATTTCGACCTACTAAGTGGAAACGTAAAGGATGGAAATGCCTTCAGCAGCCAGAGGTTGCGCTAATTCCCGCACTCTGTTCCCGCTGTTCTCATAATCGCTATCGCCATGCGTCTCGACTTGCAATGCCACCCAGAGTTCGTCTGACGCTTCAGCCAAAGCTGGGTGTTCTTGCAATAGCGGCCCAAAGACTCGATCTACAAAATCGCCCTCGGCAAAGATGGATAATTCGATATCGTTGAGCGTGAAGGAGAAGAAGGGGTCGGCACTTTTGGTGCATTGCACATTCATTCAGCTTGTTTACAATCGCACGGGAACATGCTAGCTCACTGTGACCTGAACAACAGCATCCTATTGCTCAGGTATCAGTACTTCGTAGTATACCTACAGCACACAGCGGCTCACCTCAAAATAGCGTGCATGCATTGCGTCGTGCTTGATCTCGGTATTCTCAGCAGCCGTAAAGTGCCCAAGATCGTTATCGACACAGCAGGCGACACATTAGAGGACATAATATCTTCACGTAACGCAGCGGTGGAAGGACAGCGAGCAGAAAATTTGATGTCGGGGTATAGGCTTATCAGTTCTGTCTCTAGGGAGCCGGCAATGTCGATAGTCCAGAGCTACAATGACCGTGGGAAGATGATATTGCTAGAGGGCACTTTACGAGCTTCATTAGGTATTTGCTTGGTGGTCTTTGGAAGACTCTCAGATCGCGTGAGCAGAAACTTTGTTTGATTAAAGAGGCAAGCAGGTGACATAATTAGGCGGCTGCTGCGACAGATACCACACATCACAGATTACATTAACATTTGCACTAGACACCAGAGGTCCTTACGAATGCCTATACATGGTCCTCAGAAGGCATTGAAAGTCTCGCATCGATCAAGCTCACCTCTGCATCGGTCCAAGCTCACTTCACAGTCTCGGTAACAATCCATCGCTTCATTGCTGAGCCATATTCACCCGTGTCGTCTGCCAGGTCGGATACAACTTTCTGCAATATTGCGCGGTAGTTGGGCTGAAGCAATCCGTCTGTTGTCGAGACTGCCATGGTACCTTTGGTCCTTCGACAGACATTGAGCTACAGAAGATATGAGCAGGTACATACATCAGGTAAAGACCAAATGTCCCACTTTGTATGAAGAACCCTTTTCTGCGACCATCAGAACGCGGAGCAAGAAGACTGAATGATCATTCAGATCTGAAAGTCACATCATTCAAGAACCAATCACCTGCGTATGTGAACCACTGTCGAGGCAATGGTCAATAGAAAACGAGGTTGGTGAAGCAGAAGACATACAAAGTGACCGCGAATAGCTATACACAGAAGCCCTTGCTCGTCTGTGCGAGTGTCTCTCTGACTCTTGAACATCTGGTCGAGGGCATACTGCCTGGCTTTGCGCACTTCTACGCCTGTGATGGCACGCGATAGGTCCGGAATGAAAAACCAGTCCTTCTCCACAGAATAGGATACCACTGGCTTGCATTCCGTTTTGCTGAATAGCGTGCTGAGGAAACCGGCCATTGCTGGATGTGGAGAAGGGACAGGCAAGAAAGAGACAGACGCAAATTAGGGTCGTATTTGTTATGCTGATGGCATTCAAACTTTGCTCGCGGTATGGACTGGGCCGGATGAGCTGCTATGAGAATGCAGGAAGATCCAGAACAACACAGGTCTTGCTAGAGGGATAGCCAGGTTGTGCGTTGGAAGAGATACAAAGCAAGACTTGTCATGGCGCTACTGCAGGCAACCAAGGGAGAAGAGCTGGTAGAGATGTCGAGCATCTTCACGCTCGGGCGGCCTGTATAGCAGATATTCTGCTACTTGGTGCTGACAGATTTTACTCTTTCGACTCTTCCGCAGGGGTCTTCTCTTGCGCTACTAGGCCATCAATCGCTTCTTTGTTCTCCGCTTTTCCATTAACGGTCACCAAGGGTATGAAAGCACGATTGAGTATTGCAAGATGGTCGGCCTCAGTCAAAAGATCCGGAGATGCCAATTGATGCCTCGATTCCTGAGACTGTTTTCTTTGCCTCTGCTCAAGCCACGCAGAACACTGGTCCCTGCCGCCTACTGTTTCTCAACCGTCTTTCTCCCTTGATCTCCAGAGCATCGCAGCTTGTGACCCACCTTCCAATCGGTCATCTGACATTCGCGAGAGACGTCAATTTCTCTGTCCCGCTGACAGAGGCGTGTCAAAGCCTCGAGCATGTCAAGCTGCAGAATCTTCAGGATCCTGACTATAGTTGGCCAATCTGCTTCCTTCAAGGCTTTCTCGCGCCGCGTGATTTGAGAGGGAAGCCGCTTTTTAAAGACCTCGGGAAGCTCTTCTATCTCTTTAGTGTGGTAGAAATTGCCTTCAGCTGCAGTACACGCTGATATCAGCCCAAAGACCCCCGGCTACGTCAAAGAAAGCCTGACCGTCTCGTACGCTTGTGAGATCATCGTCAGGATCGCGAGACAAGAAGGCCCTGATATTGGGAGGCATTTGCTTGAGCAAATCAGGATGAAGGTTCCTCATGTGATCAGGATCCAGAAAGTACGCGCAATGAGAGATTGTGGCTCTTTGCAATGAATTTTGAGCGCCTCGCAGGTGTAAGCAATTTGACAAGCGAAGACAGGCTGCGAGCGACGCAGCAGGGAGCTTATTATGAGCTGGATCAAGCTGCCTGAGAACACTTCGATGTCGCTGTCTGAGCGTGATAACAGTGATGACATGCGTGCTGGTGTCATGCAACTGTCCGTACTGCATGTGGCACGACCCAGGCCTAGGCAATGATCTGCATGCCAACAAAAACAAGTAATGATATTGCAACAAGCGACCTGTATAGCCTAATCTCTCTTGACGCGATATTACAAGTAATCAAGAATCTTTGCGGCCGGCAGCAGATTGAGTGGTAGAAGGTTTGACCGTATCTCTTGGGCAAGTGCAGCGGTCTTCAACGGGTACCTGCTAACGATCAGAACAAGATGACCAAAATTGAAGGGAAAAGCTTACATTGGCCAAAGCTTGCTCAATGTGGTTTCCGCAACCTCTCCAAGTCGGTTTGTTGCATGTTGCGCAGGTCGCTGTGTATACGCTTGTCAGTCATTGCAGTATGTATACTCGAATATTGGCGTACTTTGGAAACACATGGCTGTTTTGGTGAGAGAACGGAACTTGATGCTCCGTCTTTATAATGGAGGGCGGAACCTGGCGGGACGGAGTTGTCGACTTTAGCGGGCGAGTGGATAGCCGTTGTATCCACGTCGTGAGCCTGTCCGGCCATGCTCAGCTCTAGAATGCAAATCAGGCACCTTCACTTCAAGCAAAACCGTTGCACCACTTATGCTGCAACAATTTCTGATTCAATCCTTGTCCAGGAAGACGCTAGACAGACCGCTCTCGAAAGGAGCTGCAGACTGAGAGCCTTTGAATCGACAGCATGAGTCGACCGATCAGGATGCTCCAGGAGAAAATCGCGTGCATAATTATGAAGGGGAACTGTGGCACAGGTAGAGACACACAGCAAAGAACTCTAGTAAGCGTGAAGAAGGGCTAGGCGAGAGCTACTCCGGGAGGAGATGGTTCCGATGGACACGACTCGCACAGAATTGGCAGCCAGCTCCTTTAGACCGAGCATGGCGGAACGTGATGAACAGACTTGACAGAACACATAGCAACAAGGATAGAGTTTCAACAAGCCAATATCCCAAAGAATATCAAAGAGCAAGAGTCAAGGTGAGGAAAACGAGTTTGAGTCAAACTGTTCGATATAGAGAAGGAAGAAGACAGCGAGAGCGCCTGAACACTGTTGCGTAGACTTGCTTCGTCTGTCGCTGCGCAGCGCTGCTGCATGCAAACGACTTGAGATATCGCTTTGGCCGTCTCTTGGATAGAAGCATCATGTTGTCTCAAGGGCACGACTGCCAACCCACAGACCCTCTTCTGCTATTCAATGCAATGCAGCACGATTTGTACGAAACGCGTCTACCAGCTATAGACGCGCGCTGTTGTTGAGCCGAAGTGGGTTCTGATTCGGACCTGACTGAGGCATGCACTCTTTTGTCGCCGACCTGACTGACCAGAATTCTATGCCAAGGCAATCATAGACCTCCTTGCGCTGTGTTGCGTGTTTCTCTGTCTCCTCTTCATTCTTGAACCTCCCCTCCCCTGTATTGATCAACACTTACAATCATAAGAAGCCGTCTTCTGATTTCCGTAAGAGGGCCCGACTATAAAACGACGCTTCTCTTTTCTAACGCGCAGTCCACCATCTCTTTTTGCGCGCAGGTCGTTCTTTCTTTACCCAACTTTGCAAACATCTCGTGCTAGGTACGGCCATCTTACAACTGCAACACTCGCAAACAAACTCTTTATCAATAGTTTACAAGCTACCTCTTGTGATTCCACTCTTTTTTCAACTTCCAAGACCAACACAGCAAATCATGAAGGTCGCTCTTTTATTCGCTCTACTGGCTGGACCAATCTACGTCCTGGCCGCTTCAAGCAAAATGAAGTACTCAGCAGTCGTAAGTCAATGTCTTGTTGATTTCTATTCGAGTCGCTCATTTCTTGGATTGCAGGCTAAATCATACATCAAAGCATCTAAAGCACCTGCACCAGGAAACAACGTATGTCTTTTGCTAGTCTGTTCGCGTACGATAGCTCACATTCTTTTCTAGTACGTCTTTGTGAGCTCGGACCGTCTCTTGCACTTCTGTGCTCTTACTAACCCGAGATTCACAGCAAAACTACGCGAGCAAGAGCTATGTAGCCTATGATCGCAAATCCTAGTTTGTCTCCCTTCGTTCCTCTGACGAAAAGATCGTCACGTGTTGACATTTCTTCTGACCACCAGCCAATCCATCTATCTTGACAAGAAAAAGTATTCCAAGATGACTGTCGCTCGACATGGCACTTTCATGAAGGTTCGTTTTTGTCTACATCCGCCGACTTCAAGCTGATCGTATGATTTAGGTCACGCCTACTGAAAGTAACGACAAGTGCATCTCTGCGCAATGGGGCTTCCCTGAACTGGTGGGCAAAGTCGCAGGAGGGAAAAGTTCGTCGGAAGTCTCTTTTAAGCTGATCAAGCATGCTTATCCAAGGGCCGCGTCGAACAGACTGGGCTATGGTTCTCTACGCATGCTCAAAGAAGGACAAGCACACGATCGCTAAGCGGGACTTGGACATTACGCCTGCTGCTGAAGTTAACGCGCTGTCAAAGAGATTCAAGTACCCTCCCATGGGCGCTCTTCGACCCGACAAGCAGTAAGCCTTTCATCTATACTGCTCTTACGATACTGAGATTGGCACAGGTTGATCATTGTCAAGAAAGGCTCAAAGAAAGGCACTTTTTACTTTATTCCCTCAGACCACATTTATGACCAGAAGACTATGGGTGAGCAAGCTTTGTCTGGCTATCCTATGCAATTCTGATGAACCCTGCCAGCCATGTCCAACTGTGTCATTCGTCAAACTCAGCAACGCAAGTCTCGTGGTATCTGCCTGAAATTCTTCAACAAGGTGCGTCGACAAACCGAGATCTTCAGCTGTCGCTTATGAAATGGTTGTGTCGGCACAGTCTGACAAGAACCAACTCTGGACCATTAAGCGCGCCAACAAGTCCAAGAAGCGCGGTCTAGAGCACACTGAAGAACTCGTCGACGTCTCGCACGAAGAAATCTTTGGTTCTTCCGACATTGACGAAATCACCATGAACCCTCGCGATCTCTTTGAAGACCTTGATCTCGACACTAGGGAATTTGAAGCGTACCGTGATTGAGTCTAGTTTCGGGGGTTTGGGGGTGCAGGTTCACGTCCTAGGAGTTGGTTGATTGTTATCGTTTTCTGTGTACTTTACAAGTCGTTCTATATCCCTCTCATGCATTAGCACGTCTACCCCTGTAGATGCTTACTTGGAAACCATGTCACTGACCATGTCTTGCGCCTTTTGATGATAATCCCGCTTGTTTATCGACGCCCATTGACTTGGCCGCTCTCGTTTGCTAAATCTGCTCACTCCATCGTCTGTGTTGTGCTCTGCTGTGCCTTATTAGCTTGAATTGCGCGCCGTTCGCCTTTGTTTGTTTTCCGCATCCCTGCATGAGTTCTCGTAAACCAGCTGCAGTCCGTCTCTCTCCTTTCTCTGCACATGGGCCATGTCTCTGATATTGCTTGTGATCAGAAACGGAAGCGCACAAAAGGCAAGGATGCTTCACCAGAAGGTGAGACTCGCTGTGCCATGTTCCCGCTTCTAGCTAATAACTCAAACAGGCTCCGGATCCGAAGATGGAGATACCACAATGACTATTGAGGCTGCACTGGTAGAGATCAGTCGAGTGCGTTGGTCCGTGATGCATGCAATCTAAGCTAATGCATCACAGTTGCGAGAATCTATGCAGGATTACAAGAAGTCCTACGAGAAGCTACACGCATTGCGGTATACGGAACCAGAGAAACGCCTTGAGTCTGCTCTGTCAACAGGGGACAAGCGCAAGACTGCAGCTGATGGGCGGTATAAAGAAGCTCTGAGCGAGATAGAGAGATTGAGGAAACATACTGCGCTGTGGAGTGCTGGTATGGATGTGATGAAGGAGATTGATAGACGGGAATTGGAATGCGAGAGGTTGAAAGAGGAAATCAAAGGCTTGAAGAAGGAGGTCGTGCTGCGTGACGAAATGGTCAGAACGGCACAAGAGAAGCGGCAGTCTGCTGAGCGTGAAGGTGAGCTAAACAGTTCTATCTCCTGAGCTGGTCTAATGTCGCATAGTATCGCAACTGGATAAAGCGCTGGCATACGAGACTGAACAATCAAAGCAAGCCGCAGTGCAGTTGAAGGAACTACAAACAAACCCACCTTCTCGAATACCAACAGCATCCAAGAAAGATCAGCAAAGCACTGCTACCGACTCGCGCTACGATCTTTTATCGGATCTGACTGGCATAACAATACAGCGAGTCGACCATACAGCGGATGGAGAGCAGTATGATTGCCTCCTTGTCGACGCTAGTCGCAAGAGAGGTCTAGGTCAGTGTCTGCTCAGGCTCTACGACATGTCCGCTAAAGCAGTAGACAGCGATGGCGTTCCAGCTCATACTTCATCCAGAAGATCAAGTCTCGTATATACCCAAGCTGGATGCAGATCGCGATAAGGATCTGATGGAAGTGCTGATGGAGCCGTATGACGATCGAATGCGCTTCGCCTATGCACAGGTCAGCATCTCTTAGTCTGTTTAGACGTCTGGCTGATTGCCCTTTTAGCTGGGCAAATTCCATCGCAAGCTTTGGCAGATGCTGTTAACATGAAATATGACTGTGCTTCTAGTAATATGCAATTACAGGTGTCTAAAACATGCTAAATGTAAATCTGTACAACTATTTTGACATTCGCGAATCTATCTCTACAGCCCTCACTCATCCACGGACACATTATCGAAAAGGTCATCTACAAGTTCTTTTAGTTTGACATTGCCTTTCACCTGCTCAGGTGTTAGTTGAGTAGACAAGAGAAGTAAGGCTCGACTGACCAGCCATCGGTTCACGTGTCCATTGTGCAGCGCCGTCTCCTTCGTTAGCGAGTCTGAGGAGCCCAGGCCAGTTATTGCGACGACTAAGCTCTATATCAACAAGTTGACGGTGGTACAAAAGTGATCGGCTTACTGCGTGATGCTTGCCAACCTCGAGCCTTTTCCACTTCTCTGGCTGCTGATGCAAATTCGCACCCATTCATTCTAGGCATTCTGTCAAGCATGTGATCAACATATTGCGCAAAGCGCAAAAGAGATTGTCATACGATACATCTGTCCAAGCTGCGACATTTTTAGCTGATGCTTGAAAAGTTCCGATGGGCTAGACTCACTAGCATCAGGTTGAAATTCCTTGAACCGCTCGAGCGCATCCACGCCATCAACAGCCTCGACGTATTCTATTGGTAGCTTCTTGATCATGCTTGTGAGGATGCGGCGACCAATCGGATCTGATAAGTATCAGACCGCTTTCGCAAGTTTTGAGGAGGACAACGCACTATCGTCCACTATAAGTACACGTAGCTTGCGACTATGATCTGGCTGCTCTCTGTAGGACGACTTTCGCTGCACAAGCCTTGGTGTACGAGGTGTCACCAGCCCTTTCGTGTCTATGCGATACTGTCAGTGCTGTATTGGGTAGACATGAGTCTGGCATACCTTTGATGGTCGTTTTGATCATTTGCGGTTTCTGGTTCATGTTTTTACGTTCGTCTGCCATTTTCATCGGCAGGACAATGCTGAATGTGCTACCTTGCCCGATTGTAGACTGGACATCGATCTTATCCCCGCGCATTCGGTGCACGATTGACTGAGCGATGAAAGCGCCAAGACCAGCGCCAGACGAAAAGTTCGATTTCTGCACAAAAGGTTCAAACATCTGGTCGATGAACTCCGGTTCGATACCGCAGCCTGTATCTGTTACGGACTTCATGTCTTATCAGTCTCTGACTTTAGCCTTGTCGTTTAAATGCGCTCACGATTGCGACGTCTGTCAATTCCTCGGATCTTGGCCTCTGCTCTGCCCGTACATGTATGCTGCCTTCTCTAGTATACTTGAGCGCACTGATGATTGGCATCAGCTAGGTGCAGGCTGAATTCTCAAGAGCCTACTTGGTTATCAGGTTGACGAGCACTCTGTCGCAAGCTGTCAGTGTCTCGCTCTTCTCCAATACGACCGACTGACCTCCGTAGCGAAGCGCCGTGTGTCCATGCATTCCATTGCCCCTCAGGCCTGTCTTCTATTTCGACGTACACCATTACGCCGTTTGTCTTCTGATCACCGCCATTCTCATAGTCTACGCTAAATGCCAGATCGTCGCGCATGCAGCACATGCGAGTGGTCTACAGTCTGTATCAGTGCTTGTTCAAACCAGATATGTAAGCACTCGCCTGGAGTATCAATTCTTGTAGATCTACTTCAACGAGCTCTCCAAGCGACTCTAGCTGATCTGCAGGTTTCGCGTTCATCATTTTCGAAGACTCCAGTACGTTCTAGCGATACGATATGAGCACCTGTCGATAAACGATGCAACAAAAAGAACCTCTAGAATATCGCGCAAAGCGTGCCCACAGTGTTCGGCGGTATTGAGCAGACCTTCAGCTGAATCGAGATCGTTGTGCTTGACTACGTCCCGCAGCAGCTCCACATGTGACAGGAGGCCATGTAATGGTGTTCTTAATTCGTGCGACACTTGCGACACGAAAGCTGTCTTTGCGGCATCTGCCTTTTCGAGCTTGACGCGGACAAAACATGCAAGGAGGATACACCCAATGTTGGAGAGAAAGATGGCGTCAGTGGGAGTGTAGGTAAATGAGACTGAGGTCGTGGCGGCAATCATTAGGAGATGAGGGCGGCCAGATGTGAAGAAAGGATAGGCGAGATGAGCAGTCGTTTCTGCTTACTCGTCAGCTGCCGTGCGAACGTACATCAAAAGGTGACTTGCGAGGTGAAAAAATGTCTTCAAAACCGCTTCGAATGTTTTGCGCGAGATTATACCGAGTGTTCTGATTCTGTAGCAAGCACTGAGCCTCAAAGCGCGAGACGGGCCATTTGACTAACAGCTGCATAAGTTTGTAAAAAATTCTGGATGCGCGGAATGCCAGAGTTGACAATTTCGTCGACCTCTATTCGCATGCGCTCGGAAGTCAGGTGGCTGACAATGCTGATTCTGCTGGTTTTTGCTGATGTACTGGAGGAACTAGTAGCATTGACGGAAGGTGTGTCCTGTGTGCTGCCGTCAGAGAGCTATACGAATAGCAGGACCGCAACCCACCCAGAGTACGACTTCTGAAATATCTAATATCACGGCCGACTCTGCGTCTAGAAGTTTGCTGATCAAGTCGAGGGCTTGATTCGCAAAGTCCTTTTCCGTCCGCGCTGCAGAGTGGCTTGCTCTTTTCATTGTACTTAGAGCTGGAGTGCTAGCATGCTCTGCCGGTACTCTGGTAATTGATGGCAAAACGAGCGTGTCGTTCAAGAAGCTGGACACAGACTCCCTCATTGCAGCCTCGCGGTCTCTCCGAATTTGATCAAAGTTGCCTTGCACTTCCCGACTGACCATGGCCGCGACATCTTGGAGTAATTTAACTTGGTACTTTGTCAGGGTCATCGGTTTCTCGTCGACTACAGCAAGTACGCCGATGACGACAGCTTCTCTTGTCTTTGAAGCAGCTGAGCTTTCGGCTGCTGCTGCTGGATCGGATGCCAGGAAAATGGGCTGCCCAACGTCTATACAACACTTCTGAGACCTTCTACAACTTGGACCAAGAGGAAGACTCACAGCTCTTGATCCAATGCTGCTGGAACCAAGGATTGCCTCGAAAGCGCCAATCTTTTGATACATCCTGCACTTCCATTCGGCGAGAATCTTGCCGCAGCACAGTATGACTGCAGATAGCGCATTCATTGCCCATGTCTAAATCTAATATGTCTTGAGCTTTCCGGCCATTTGCGCTGGGTATAATTTGCCGTCCTTCCTTGAAAATGCTGACGAAAGCGCATCTGCCTTCGAATATTGACGATAAGAGCGAGGTGCAATGATCGAAAGCTTTTCGCTGTATTTCACCATCGAGCCGATACCTTGTCACAACCGAAATAAGCATCTCTCAATCGCTAGAGTGTGATATGCAAGACACACTGGGAAAGCAAGCGACGCTGCTCGTAGGCTAGCTTACTCGGAGGCGGAGGTAGGAAATTGTGCTTCTCATAAAACTTGCGCAGCTTCTTTGCGGTAGCGGTAGAATCTTTGAGAAAATCATCTTCCTTGAACGGACTCTCGTTGCCAAACTCGAATACGCAGTCCTCGTCTGATGAACCGTGACTTGATTGTAGCGAATCCAGCTGTTCTCTTGGCTCAGGCGGTTCTGGTTCGTCCACGGGAAACTCTCCACTTAAGTAGGTCTCGAGGAAAGCTTGCCAGGCGTCAACGGAGTCGCTCAAGGTCTCAACGGAAGCCGCAGATTGCTTGCTCTCCGTCGGTGAGCCAGCTTGATCTTTGTCTGAGGACGGCATGCTATGATTGCAGCAGCAGGTGATTTGTCGTATTTCGCAATATCTTCAGCTCGATGCCACGATGCACGGTCTTCGCAACAGAAGGCCCTCAAGTCCAAGTCGAACGATCTTGGGTGCTAGCCGCACAGATAGCAGTCAAAGAGGTATCAAAGTCGCTGTTCCTGTCAGAGAGCGAGAACGAGACATGCATCAAACTTAAAAAGAGTCCCGACCTCTGCCCCGACCTGGAATGCCGCTAGAGTAGGTTAAGGCTTGTCTTGATCGTCCACTGCTGCTATTGCTCGAATGCCCAAGCCCTATTCTGCCCAAACCTTGCAAGTATAATCAAACGGCTTTCCACGCTTCAATTTGTTCGCGTCATCGCACAGAATAGTGCAGGCTGAGCGCAGTCAAGATCATCATTCTGCGTACAGAGGAGCGATACACGGTCTGCTCTTTGCGGTCGAGCGTCTCACTGCCAAAAGTCGCCTCTACACCATGACTTTGCTTCAATGCGTTCCTTTCCATATCTCAAGACCTGCAAGCTTGCGGCCGCCTCTCTGAACTGCTCAGCTTGTGTGGTGGCGATGTCTCGCTCTCTTTGTTTTCCCGCTCCCGCAATTCATGCAGATTCGATATGCTGCGAAATCTATTCTACACTGCATAGCTCCCCGTCGATAGTCACCGCGTCTCTAATGCAAGCTTGCGCGTTTCATCTCCAGATCACTGTGCTTGTCTATCTAGTTGTAATTAAACAATCGCCGGAGAATAAAAAGGATCCCCTCTGCGGCATCAAGACATAGCCCGGCTATACTGAAAGAAAGGGGCTACTGCAAGCAGAAAGAGCGAAACGCGTCTTGACTCTTGACGGAAGCTGCTAAACACTTTTGCCTATCTTGCATTTTCCTTATCAGCCTTCAGCCGGTTCCGTCGGGTAGACCTACACGATTAAGTCGAGGAGAGATAAGGCATTATCGAGCCCAAACCTGCTCTAATCCTGACACTACGATCATCATGCAAAAGCTCAAACAAACTTTCAGCTCGTGGTCCGCGTTCGATAGGGCCATTCAAGTAAAACAGTCTGACTATACATCGGAGGAAGATAAGGCTCACGCACACCTTGGCTTTCAATGGAGCAATCAGCACTTGGATCCAGTGAGTGCAGCGCTGCGCCTTTTGGCTTTGTGTACTACCTGCATTCGGCTTGTACAGAGTTACATTATGTCCTTCGATTAGCTCGAGAGCTCGTGTCGTGGCACGACACGAGCGCAAGTCGTGTGTATCTGGCCTAGTATCCTATGTCTACAGTGTCCCTTGTTATGTTGCAATCCTTCAATGTTGAAGCTTGTTTGACGAAATTGCCGACGCGTCTCTTCCAGCCTTGACCTCTTACGTCCACATTTTTCGATTCAAGACTTCAAGATGGCTGCTCTACAGACGTGAGCCTGCTACCATCCACTCTGAATCTCTCTGATCCTTGCCTAGATACACAAACGTCGAATTGGTGGAAGTCGTCTCTGCCCGAGTCCAGGCTGGCAGCATGCTTCCCTCTGAAGTATTGCAAATGGTATCAGACGCCCATGAGAGTCGCAGGTCTGGCGAACGCGCCGCAATGACGCCAAAAGACCAAGCCCTATTCTCTTATTCTTTCAATCCTCGCACCCGAATAGGCATTCTCAAACCTCCCGGCCAGGTGTTGAACCTGCTCAAACGCAAGAGCATGTATGTTGAGACGTACGCGAAGACTATGAGCTCTTCCGTAAGCAGTCCACTTGCATGACTTGGGTCAGATCTGACCCAATAACAACGGCAGTTGGTTCAGGCGACAGAGAAGCCAAGCGCTGCTGCAGGAGACGATGAGATGACGGTGAGTACCTCATCCACTTCACCAGGCTTACTTCCCGTCGCGACCAGAACTTCTTTCGGCATGGTCGGATCCATCTTTCCTGTCCTGCTACGATGTGCCGTTGGTATTGTTTGGGCAGGTCTATTCTTCACTGAGACTCTAATAAAGACTTATGCGCTGATGCAGGTAGGCGTGCAATTGACGCAAGGCGGCTACTTTCTGTCCGTCGCTTTACGTTGCAGTAAGTTCCCTTCCGCTTGTGTTTGGCTAGCTGTCTGACAATGTACTAGTATTCGGTCACAAGTGGTGGGATATTGAAAACACAATCCCTGAATCGAGCGGCATTTCCACAAAGAACCTTATCGCGTGTCTGTTGTTTTGTCTCATCACCCTGCCTGGTCTCTTGTAAGCTTAATCATTATTGTCAAGTTCTTCTCTGATGATTGACGCAGCCTCAAAGTCCACAACATTCGTTTCTTCTATCTCGTCAAAGCAGCTATCATGCCTTTCGCTGCATTCGGACTGCTCATCTTCTGCCTCATACACGGAAGAGAAGGTGTAGCTCAATTTCCTGCAAATCAAAACCTATCAGGCGCGGCTTTAGGCTGGACTATGGTCAGGTATGGCGAAGAGCATCCGCCGTTTCTAAGTACTGAAAATCTTGCGAAGGCTTGTGAACACCGCCATGGGCAAAACTACTCCGTCGATGGTAGCGGCACAAGATATTTCAAGATACGCTCGCAGTCGAGAAGCTCCTTTCTGGTCTCAGCTAGTCAGTCGAGAGCCGTTGTTCTTATGCACGAACTCATCGATGCTACCAGCTAATGCTACCATTTGCCAACACCGCAGTCGCCCTTATCGGTATGCTAGCCACTTCTAGTGCAAGCTACGCCTGGGGTGAAAGTACCTGGAACCCTTGGGATCTGAGCAACCTCATCCTTGATCGCTATTGGAGTGCTGGCAGTCGTTTTGCCATTCTGCTGGTGGCTCTCAGCTTTTGTCTGTCCATCTTTGCCAGCAACCAGGCTGCCAATACTGTACCTTTTGGCGCGGACATAGCTTGTGGTATGCCTATCTGAGTCTTCTCGTTTGTCTGGCTGATCGAACCTTTTCGTAGTCATCCCTCGTTATTTGGACATCAATGTAAGCCCTTCTTTGATCCTATGACATCGATGCTGACTGTAATTGCAGCGCGGTCAACTCTTGGCCTATTGCTTGGGCCTCCTTATTCAACCGTGGTACATTCTGGCTTCGGCTTCAACCTTCCTCACCTTCCTCTCGGGATATAGCATTTTCATCGGACCAGTAACTGCTATCGCTAGTAAGCAAGATTGCTATTTGTCAAGGCGTTCTTCTCTGAGTGTTTTACGTAGTCGTCGACTACTTCTTGATCCGCAAAGGCAATATCGACGTCAAATCGCTCTACAACCCGCAAGCCGAATACAGCTACTTCAAGGGATGGCACTGGAGAGCATACGTAACGTTCGCTATCGGTATTGCTCTGCCTCTACCAGGTTTCATCGGTACATCTTTTGTCCAACTATCACTTCCTAGATCTGATGCAATAAACAGGCGCGTTCCCTTCTATGGCTTCAAAGATCCCGGTCGAAGCAGACAGACTCTACTACATGGGCTGGCTTTTGGGCGTCGTTACTTCAGGCATGGTCTACTACGCTCTTTGTCGCATCAACACACCAGAAAGCATCAAGCGAGCTGCCAGTGCGCCCTTTGAATCTTGGGCTGATGAGCAGCGGGATCTGCTTGATCGAACGGAATACTTGCCTCAAGTGCCTGTATTGAAGCGAAGTGGATCTACTGGTGAAGAGGTGGAGGAAAGCAAGAAGGCTATGAAGTCGGAAGTGAGACCTGCATGAGGTTGACCGAATGGATTCAATGCAAGAGTTGTTGATCGGATGTGTAGGCTTTGATGTGTTGTATAGAGACTCTCGGATGTGCAAGTAGAAGTATCGTCTTATCGATGAGCCGCCTGGACGCGACAACTTGACCGACTCACTTCCACGTTTGTTGTTTTTGACCACAAGGGCATCTTCCAAAGTGATACCCCGACTTGAGCTACATTGCATCTGCATGTAAAGCGGCCTGCACTGCCAATACCCTGTTCATCTGGAGTATACCTTGTCCGCTTCGGGTCAAGCGCAATGGTTTCGTTCGCAAGTCTGCCTCATTCAGAGTTTGCGCGGCTTTCAGCGCCTCCGACGACCTTCAATGGGACCACATCTAAGCTTGTTGAAGCGCCATCGCGCCAAATGAGCGTTGATCCGGCATTGCTCGAAATGCAGAATCCTGTTGATCGACCGCGCAGCCTGAAAATCAAGTTCAAGAACCCTACATGGAACAGGGAGGACAAGGAGCAGCTACCTGTCAGGCAACCATCAATGGAGATAGACAGCCCGTGTGTCCATTCCGCGAGCTTAGTAAACATCGCTCATACCAGCCATAGGAAACGCCGAAGACTGTCTCCTAGCCCGCCTGTGATGGCATCACACAGTATAATATCGGCACAGACGACCAGTCTAGTCGAACAGGAAGAAACACCCATGATTAAGCCTGAACCAGCATGCGAACACTCTAGCCAGAAACTGCTCATACCCGATGATGGACTGGACGAGACTTCTCCCTTCGCTTCTTTATATCCTCCTTTAGCAGAAGTACCGAATAGAAGAGCAGAGTCATGTCCTCCTTCGCTATCGAACCCGACATTCTTAGAACCGATCAGCGCGACCCCTTCCGAATCCCAAGAATCGATCTTCTCCTCCGCAGAAAGCGCGTCCAGCCAATCTTCAACGCGCTCCAATATGCTTTCAGTCCTCTGCGTTCTGGCCAGCATGAAGCAGAAACATCAACCCGTTGAGCAAGATTCGACGATGAAGCTCAAACCGGTCAACTTTCAGTGGAAAGGCGCTTTCCCTTACTCACCCTTTACCTCAGCACAAGATCTCACAAAACAAGCGTTGGACCGAAAAGCGTTGCAAAACAAGCGGAGGGCAGCTTTCCGGGCGCAAGTGAATGAAGACACGGATAGCGAGAGCAATTCTTCTCTCAGCGAATTGTCAGAGTCGGATAAGGAGTCGGAGCTTTCTTCTCTTGATGACTTGGAGATCATCTCCCCGCCCAAAATTTCGGTCCGAATCCCACCAGAAGAGCCAAAGAGAGAAATTTCGGTAGAACTCCTACCGCCTACTGAAGTAAATGATACTCTACGACAACCCACAATGCCAGTGAATGATCTTCTCACACCTCCACCACTTTCACCAGCCAAACCAATTTCTACCTCCAGACGGTCATCAGCACCACTAGAAGTCAAGTCCAAAATGCCTAATCTGGGTCTTACCGTCCTCCGACCTACAGCGAAACATTATCGTCGCACTCAGCCAGATCAGATACCTTCTAGCAAAAAGAAGAAGTCGAATAAAGATTGGGTCACGGATAGTAAGAAGCGGAAGAGGAAGTCTGAGCCCAAACGAGCTGCCAAGAGGGGTAAAGCGAATGTATGGGGTAAGAAGGAGGAAGCTTGGCCGGGTGGTGAATTTGATGTGCGTCTCATCCTTACTGATATCGACGATTGCTGACTGATGGAGCAGTTCTACATTGATGTACCGGCTCTACCTAAAGAACTCAGACCGAAGAGAAGGAAGGGCCCGAGATGGTACTACCAAGAGGTTGATGATCAACTACCGCCTAGTCGCAGATCAGCTTCTATCTTGGGTTTATCACCTCGAAGATCTCGTAGTCGGTCAAGTAGACCAGTGGCTGCGGCACAGCAAGATCTGTCTGCTGCTCTTGATTCAGCTATAGACAATATTCCGCAAAAGCACCACATGGACATCTCTCTCAATCACGATATAGATACATCAGCGCAAGAACCAGACATCTCTATAAATCAACAAAGCATGGATACCGACATCCCTATCCCAGCACGAGCAGCCTCTCAAATCCCGACCGAATCATCTATCGCTTCACTTAGTTTCCGCTCCATTTCTACAACAGCCTACGCAACACCACCTACATCAGACGACATTGTCGTACAGGATCATGTACCAACACCCCAATTTTCGCATTTTTGGTACGGGACGGAATTATACCCAGAACAAAATGATTGATACCAATAGTACAAATGTAATACAAGACAATGCGTTCAGTAATACTCTGCTAGATTCTTCCTACCCTGCGCAGCGCCTCGCTTCCTCTTACGAATCGCGCTCAAATCTTCACCTACTTCGTCCCCACCCATGCCTTTGAGCGCAGTGAGAGATTTACCCATAAAGTCGTATTTACCAGGCATGACTGTTAGATGTAATGATTCGGAAGGGTGACCATGTGTTGTTGGTTGAGGGTTTGTAGGTATTGTAGGTACGCCCGTCTGACGTTTCGCTCGAACTGTTCGTGGTAAAGAAGCAAGCGTTGATAGGAGAGCGTTTGAATTGAGTAGAGAGGTAGAAGGGTTCGTTCCTGTTGATAAGAGTGGTGAAGAGGGTAAAATTGAAGAAGCGAATGGTTGTGGATCTGCGGCCGATTCTTGTGATGGTAAAGGAACACCATTTCGTGGCTCGACACCGTTGTGTATATCTGCGTATGAAGGGCCGCGGGTGCCTCGACCGTTTCTGTGTCGAGTTGCGTGTGGTCGAGTAGATGCGTCAAACATTGTGTCTATGCCTAATGAGTCAAAATGGAAGAGCGAGTCAAAGGAAAGACATACCCAGATTGATCTCTACGCCATCCTTCTCCTCTCGTAGCTTTCGTGCTCGCTCCTCGCATGCATCCAATAATCGTTCTTTTACCCCACGTTTCGCCAGTTCATACTCTGTCTCGACAGCCTCTACTTCCATCTCATACAACTTCCTAGCGACTTCCCTGTGATACTCACTCTGCTGTCTCACACTGCTCAAAGCCAAATCCCTTTGTATCGATATCTCGTGCAATCGGAAAAGGTAGTTTGTATGCACAGGCGTTGGCGCAGTGAGTAGAGCGACGTGAGAAGAGTGGAGAGATGTGAGTAGATTGTGGAAAAGAGGTTCACGTCGGTCCAAAGAGCTCATACGCATTTGTTCGACTCTGTCGACTATTTCTCGTCGTCTTCGGTCGCGCTTGCTTTCTGTTGGTGGATAAGCTGTGGGTATTGGATAGCCTGTCATAACAAGATCAGCGTCAGAAAGAGCGGATTGCTAGAAGCCAAGAGATAGTTTACCATGCACGTCAAAAGCGGGAGTTGGTGCGGCCATACTGTGATCGTCGTAATCTTCAGGTCTACGCGCCATTGAGATGCTGTTGCTGTGTAGTGGATCTCAGGCTTGGGCGGTTTGAGAGCAAGAAAGGGTGAAAGATCAGAATCTTGTCAAGGTTGTTCCGAAACAAGCACACAGCATGAATGGATTCTCTGTGACTTTACACGTTATCGAATGCAAAAGTGGTATCCCAATATATATACAGCATGGCACTGCTCAGCTGTCCATTCTCTACTCCGAGTCCGACAGCAGAATGACCTGTAGGCCGGTCAGAGCTGTCCTTGTTTGAATGTCTGAACGACTGACCTCCTTGCTCTTTGAAACGGACTGGCTCGACGGCTTTTCTTTCTTGACTTCTCCCTCTGCTTTGGCTTCCACTTTAGGACGTTTATTCCGCAAACGGTCCAATTCGTCTTCTAGCTCTCCGATACGTCTGACCCGCCGGATCTCTTCTTCTAGCTCTCGTATACGTTTCTAAAGCGAGATCTTAGCTGATACCAATTCAGAAATGAGGACATACTTGGCTGTCAGTTGGAGGAGGAGCAGGAGAATCTTGCTTGATAATGCGAGAGGGACCAGCCTGAGGTGGTGAGTTGCTAGGTGGTGTCGAGCGCGAGAAAGGAGGTTGCGACGCTGAAGGAGGCCGTTCGTTGATCTGAGATGGACCAGCTTCAGGTTCGATAGGCGCTTCTTCCCGTGGAGGTGTACTGGGCGCCTTGTGACCGTGCAGCTCAAGGAAGTCTACGACGGTATCATGAGCTACTGAGGCCTGTAATGCGAAAGCCTTACTCTTGTCACGGTAATGAAACGTGTACGTGCTGTTTCACACGTCAGAAATGTTGCTGCTGAAGAACAGAAGCTCGTCTTACCACCAGGGAGATTGGCCACGTTTATCTGTGTAATCCAGCTTGTATGACCTGCTGGCTTTTGTCTGCTCAATCTCTCCGAAACCGGCGCTGGTTTGCTGCTGTTAGCGTTGCCAGGCAGTAATACTGGCTTTAAGCTTACGTTTGCAGCAATTGTGCTTTCTTCAGTTGTTCGTGATAGGTCCGCTGAGGCGGGTCTGCATAGATACGCGCGGCTGGTTTGGTTACGCCCTGCAAAGACCGAGTCACAGAATGCCTGACATGACGATCAAGCCACTTGCAATTGCGACCGCTCGACGAAATTCCAGTGTGACTGCAAGAACAGTATCAATCTCAGCCCTTGGAAGGCATAGAGGCCGTACTGGTTCCGAGGCCCTTGATCACAGCTTCTGTACTGCACGCGAGGTTCTCATCGTCGGTTAATGCAATTCTATATCACTGTCAAGCTGTGTCTCTGTATTACCAATGAAGACTGACTTGGTGAAGAGAAATGGCCTGAGGCGATCGCTTGCGGTGTTCCGACCCCGACAGTGTCTATTGGTACCTAGACTTCCGTTGTGCAACCTATTCTGCACAGCAAGGCTCAGCTCAGCGATGACTTTGATTTTGTACACCTACCTGCTCTTCTCCGTCAATGAAAAGGGTCATATGCATCTCTTGTTCATCTGTACGGAGGCCAATGGCGAATTTGAGGCCCACCACTGATTCAATAAAGCACTTCGCATTCTTGCTATCAGGCGTTTGTACGGCGTACTCTTCAGCTCGGAGCCCGCCAACTTCCACCCAAGCAGAAGTACCAGTTCCAGGTAGCGAAGGCATTGCTATGGACCGCGGATTGATGGATAGATAGATGAATACAGGAGAGGTCACGAGGAATCGAGGTCGCTTCGCAGAGTCAGAGTAGCAGACCGCTTTTTGAAGTCTCGCATCAACGTCGTTGTCGAACGTCGAAGGGTAAACAAGCATCACCTCATTATTTGACAGGGACCAGCAAGCAGCCTCTGCTGCTCTATATCTCCCTCTGCTCTCTTTCAGACCTTCTCCAGTGAATTCTCATCTGTTGGTGTTTACGTCATGCTCGAGAATTCCGTCGGCTTCTTTTGCTCGGAGCGGTATCAGTTCTATAAAAGCGCTGGGCTGTTCCCTCTTCCCCTTGCACCTACTCTCTTCTCTCCTATAAGATGTGCTGCAGCCAAAGACGTCGTCAAGCCCAAATGTTTCAAGCTATCTCTTCACAGGCTGCTAAGCCTCTCGTGCGAGCTATCTCAGCTGCTACGGATGTGACACCTCCTCCATACATAGAGGAAGATCCAGCAGCTACTGTTCCGCCTGCTGCTTTGAGGAAGGTCGGACCCGCTTTCGAGGTCGCAAATGTCTCCGAGTGAGCATTACCCTCAGCTTCTGGCTTAGTCTTATCTCCCTTCTTTCTCCAGTCATAAGCCAATCAATGCTCTACAGAAGTCATCAGAACTGATACCAGCTCGAGCTGGGCTCAGGTAAGCCACTTTACTTGCCTTGTTTGACCTGACTTACACCTCTCAGGGTCAGATCATGGAATCAACCCATCGATGCTTCCTACAAAGTCGACATGTCTTCTCAATCTTGCCGCTCAGACGTCCTTCTTCGCTCTCGCAACCACGCAATCAATAGCACGCTTTACCTCGAAGGTCATTCAGGCGAGGCGGATATCCGAGTCAGGACTAAAGACGCACCCATTAATCTTGCTGTCGTATGTCTGCCCCTCTGCTTGCTTAATCTGAGACTGAAGTTTCATGCAGGTCGCTGGCAACCTGTCTCCCCACATTGAATGCCGCACCAAAAATGCACCTATTTCTCTTCAGCTAGACCACAGCTTTCATGGTGCAAGTCCTTGTTATCTCTATCTGCCACTTGACTGATCTTCAGATAGATACTCGAGCTGCGAACGAAACAAGCCGAAATTTCTCTTTCGCCTTTACTGGCTCAACGTGCTGTCCAAGTGCGCAATCGCAATTGCTGCAAGGAGAAGAAGTGGACTACTTATCAAGTCGGCGGTCCAGGTGGCCGAGACTCGGCGTGGATCAAGACGAAGCATGGGACGATCGGTGTTGGTCTGCTGGCTGAATGAACTGTCCAATATGATGTAAAGAGAATATTGACTTGTGCATTGATGAGTATAGGCTGTATCTCGAACGGCCGTATGTCGCTGACTCTTCACTCTTTGTCTCGCTCGCGAATAAAGGTCTCGCTCAAACCAGCACTGGAACGTTTCTGCGCTCAATTCTGTCAAGATGCCTAACATCCCACAGCCCACGCCTACTGCTCCCTTGCCCAAACGAAGCATCATCGATTTCGCTTCACCTTTAGCCAAACTGCTGCCTGAAGCGGATTCTGGTCCAAGCATTTTCAAACGCCTAATTCCCGAGCCCGAAGAGCTACTCGCGCAATACGTAGATACAATAGATGCCTTACTATACCCAGAGTCGTGCTTCCCACGGCGCTTTGAACAGCGAAAAATCCTCTGTTTGCTTGACGAATTCGATGTCCGTCTCTACGCTGCTCGTGAAGCGGTGCCTTATGCTCGAATAGGGCCTTGCGTATACCACAAACAAGGCCAATCATGCTGTCATTCGATTGGACCATGAATACGTCAAACATGTGCACGATAGCAAGAATGGAAATGCTCAAGCTGTTCGAGATGAAATTTGCGGTGTACTGCTACATGAGCATGTGCACGCCCTACAGCACGATGCGCCAAAGTCGAACGATGATACCAAAGGCGGTTTGATTGAGGGCATAGCGGATTATTGCAGATTACAGGCTGGTCTAGGTAAGCTAGCTTTCGTTCTCATAGCTGTTTCTGATGGCCTTTATAGGCGCCGTGCATTGGAATGAGCAAGAAGCTGGTGATCATTGGCATTCCGGATACGAGTGAGTTCGTTTTTCGTCCAATTGATTGTGTCTGATCGGTATTCGGAGCAGAAAGACGGCTTTCTTCCTACGTTGGATAGCACAAACACACGATGAGCTCTTTGTTCCGCGTCTGAACAGGGCAATGCAGCATCAATACACCGAAGTTATCTTTGAAGAGCTCACTGGCAAGAAGGTCGATCAACTATGGAAAGAGTACAGAGCTCAGCTAGATGGGAAACGGGATACTGCGCCGCCTGCTGTACCTACACATGGTCCTTCGAAGAGGGATAGGCTGAGGGAGAAGTTGGGCGGTAGCAAAGGATTCGCAGAGGAAGCCGCAAGGATCTGAGGAGCAGGCGAACTGCAGATACAGATGGAGAGGCGCTGTCTGCCATAGAGCTCTGACAGTCGTTTGAATGTTTTCGTCAATTTCTGCTCTCCCTGACTGTCCTGTACCATGACCTCAAGCAGGCAAAGAGATGATACCATGCACGTAACAGAGCAGGCGTGATACCTGAGCTTCAGTATACCACTGTGCAAAGCTTGAATCGAGCTGTGATACCATTTTCAAAGAAATCCAATGGCCTCCTGCGAAGACGCTCTTCAGCGCATTCAAGACATTCATGCTTTCCTTTCTCAAGATCTCTGCGCTACTCTAGTGTGTTGCACAACGAACAGCTTCTTCTCCAGCCAAAATGAAGCATGTTTGACTATCACGCAAGAGTCTGGCTCGTTCTGGTCTTCTGTGCCTTTAGAATGGCAGGACTGGATACTGGATCAAAATGCTCTTGATGAGAACGGAAGAGACGGGCTATTGAAGCGTCTAGCTAGGGGTGCTCATGATGTGCGCTATTCGTCAAAGGCAATGTGCCCAGTCTGATCAATACAGTCCTCCATGCCAGAGAGTTTGCAGACTTATCTATCTACATGCGCTGCTCTCACTTTACCAAGAGACCAATCGCATATGGCCATGTATACCTCAAAGCCTACGCAAGGACAAGTTTACGTACCAATTTCACAGCGATTGAAGCAATTGCCAAGAGGACAGAATCCGAAAAAAGCTGGAGAAGTACAAGATCTAGTCAATCATATCCCTCTGCTCTTTGCGTCTGCTCCTACGTATGCGCTGGACATCGGTTCTGGTCGAGTGAGCTTCAAACATTCCCTATCTCCTCTGTCTAATATCTATGCCCAGGCTCATCTTTCGCATACTCTCGCTTCTCCACCTCTTTCCATGAAAGTAACAGCTATCGACTCTTCTGAAGTATCGCTAGCCGGTGCCAACAAGTTACGAGCGGGGTTTCAAGCTGAAGATATAGAGCATCGCTGCGTGAACTTAGATGAAGCTTCTATCGCTTCTTTACTCGCACAATGGCCAGACGCCTCGACCTTCCATAGCTCTTCTCTGGTATTGACCCTACATGGTTGCGGCGATCTCACCACCAATCTATTGAAGGCTTGGGTCTCTACACAACAGAATCAACATGCACTATTAGCTGTTGGATGCTGCTACAACATGATGGATACCAAGAACAACGGTCTGACATTCGACTCTCGCAAATCAACGCTTTTCGAATTTACCGCTCGACACCTGAATTTAGCAACACAAGTACCATCAGCATGGAATCGATCTGACGACACGTGGAGCGAAACAAGTCTATCTATGCTCAAGCTGTTCTATCGTGCTCGGTTCGAAGCGGAATTGGCTATTTCTCATCCGGATCAAAAGACTCTGCGGATCAAGAGACTGAAAGATAAGGCATACTCGTCGTACGGAGTCTACAGGGAGATGGCAGCGGCAAGGCTGGGGTTGAAGTTGCCTCCTTCTTTGCCTTTGCGTGTGCATGGTTTTCAAGGCAGTCAGAAAGAAGTTGAGCGATTGATGCTCTTTCGCCTGTATGTGTTCGTACCTAGTTCCTGGAATCCAAGCTAAAAGCTGGTCCAGATCAATCATCTGGGCTATCCGCGCCCTGCTTGGACCATTGATAGAAGCTCAAATCGTTTTGGAACGCTTCGTCTACCTCAGCGAGAATGTTAAACCAGGATGGACAGTCAAGCTTATTCCTGTGCTGCAATCCCTTCGATGCTTTGCTTTGACGGTCAGCCAAGACTGATGCCTCGCCTTTGGAACGATAGAAGCGCTTTGACCTGCTCTCGTTGTTTGTTTCGAAAATACGCTTTTTGCTTTCTATCTCTCTCGACCGACTGCTTCTCTGTCTCTATTTACGAAGGTCAAAGATGTCAGTGACATGGTCGTCTGCTCGATAAGAGCTGATCGCCTTTAGACTGGCAGATGACAGCCAAGAAATCAGACAAGAAGAAACGCATGCGCTGGCCCTTTCACCGCAAACCAATCTTTCATTTCTCCGAAGAAGAGCGAACGGAACTCACCTATAAATCAGATCACCCAATAAAACTCGGCCATCTAACTTTCGTCAAGTCAGTCGCCTATCACTTTGGCCCAGGAGGCTTCAGATGATAGTTATTTGACAGTGTCGAATGCGCCTTCAACGCAGCTCAATTCCTCGATCCTTTACATAGAGAAGTGATCCGGCGTTCAGGGTTGAAATCAACAGAAACAGCTCGGACGCTCAAGAACCACCGAAGAGCCGATTGGATAGATGGGAACGTGTCGGTATATGTCATGAGGGCTCTGAATGAGATCAAGGTGCTTCAACATTCTGACGTATCTGCTCGACTGCAAACGACGGGGAAAGGAAAGCTGGTCTATGATGGTGCAGGTCAGGCTGCCTGCAGAATGCGCTTTTCGCGCTCATTTCTCACGTTGTCTGACAGATCTATTCTGGGCTGCGAGGGATGAGCAAGTGCCGGGCAAAAATGAGCTAGGGCATGTTTGGGTGAGCTGAGATGTCTGCTGTGTGGCCAGTCCATTTAGATACATCTCCGGTTCACAGGAGCGAATACGCGATCGGACAAATACTGACGAGAGCACAAGAGGCATGCTCATTCTCATGGTACGCTTTCTCTACGAGTCGTACTATACTGCTCACTCAAGCCACAGGAGACGCTGTTCTCGGATCGAATGTAGTGTTGAAGTCGTCAGGGTCACGGGAAGTAGAGGATGGAAGTTGCCGCATGCTATGGCATTCAATCACGCCCACCAAAGTATTGCAATATCACGATAAATCCCATGCACTGCTCTTACGCCTATTCCGTATCTACTGCCTCCTCTTGCTCCTTTGTCATGTTGCCTGTGCTCTTGGGCAAATCCTGACTTGTCGCACTACCCATCCCACCAGTAAAGCTCGGTCTGCCATTACCCTGATCTACAGATTCCCTTCTACCTGCTGTAGGTGCTGGACCATTCTTGAAGCTCGTACCACCGCCTACACTAGTCCTTCGCATATGACCAGATTGACCTGCCGAGCTTGAAAGACGACGGTTGTGACCGTTTTGGGAATTGGATAAAGGTTGTTGAGAGATTGAACGTGAGCGTGGTCGGTTAGCGATTGATGCAAGAATCGAATCGGATTCTGGACCTGTGTAGGGAAGGAGTTTGGCTGCTGGTTGAGCTGGGTTGTCTAATGAGCCTGCGAGGGAGGTAGGCATGTTTGATAGAGTAGCTAGGAAAGCTTTCTTGGCTGTTTTACGATACGTCAGTACTAGTCCACAGAGATAGACGAGGGAAGCATACCGACTAGAGCATCTTGAAAGACAATGTATGCAGACCTATCATCAATCCATTTGACTCTAAATCCTCCAGCCATGTCCTCCCATTCAGAAAAGACTTGTAGAATATCGCGCGTCTTTAATTCGGGCGCGAAACCGCTCAATAGCAGGATCCTGGTCGAACAAATGGGTCGTGAGAAGATAGGCTGCGGTTGCTGTTGAATTGGAATGCCATTGAAGCCGCCTCCAAAAGAGCCAAAGCCGTTCAAAGAAGGTTGTTGCGAGTGCATAGAAGTAGCAGTGCCGTAAATGTTGCCCGCTGGTGCGCTGACGGGGTGCTGAGATTGTGACGAAGGGATTGAAAAGGACATTTCTGTATTGTAATGAAAGCCGTAGAGGCGTGTGTTTAGGTGCAGAGTAGTGCTGTCTTAAGGGGTAGGGCGAGAGAGAAAGAGAGCGTAAGTGTCGTTTGGTCGTCGCTTGGCGGGTCACTTATTACGTGTCGATAGTCTCGTCTCTCTTTCTACTGATCTACTGAGGCAACCATACACTGGCAGCCAGTCGGAGATCGAGCCACAATGGCGAGAACAAAAGAAAGTGAGACAAGCATGCGCACACTGCATTGCATGCAAGCTCCATCTCGATAATAATGATAGCGCATAGATTGTCCGTGATCATAGCGCGACTACCGGAGTCGTTGTTTCCGTCTGTGATAATGCTGTCCATCTACGTGCGGTCTTCCAACATATGGATCTTTAGCGCTCTCCCTGTTTTCGAACAATGAGCACACTATACGAGTTGATCAATGGGACGTACGGGAAAGTCAAAGGCGGCACTGTCTTTCCTTCTTCCCTCCAAATCCTTTCCAACGTAGAATCTTGTAAGATCCCACGCCATTTCGATCCTACACCAGGTTGAATCGAACTTGGCGAGTCTTTAGATTGGATAATCAGAGGTGGATCAAGTGAATAAGGACTGAGAGCTCCAGTCTTGATGAAAGTGGGTATAGCGGTATCGACTGGTGCTTGATATGCTGAATAGGGTTCTGTCATGAGTTCTAGAATGCGGGTATAGCCTATTCGAGAGAGTGCATAGGCGTGTAGACAGCGTGGGCCGAAAGAGTGGAAAAGTGAGGGATGTAGGCCGGTTGGGTCTGTGAGACCAAAGCAAGACACAATATCAGCACAAGGCCGACATCTCCGCGAAGGACTCACGGGTAGATTCTTTGCCCCAGCAGTGCCCTAGAAAAGCCATCTCCCCTTGATGCAAATTTCAGGCAACTATAGCAGATGCAGAGCGCAAAACTCACAAGCCTCGGGCATTTTCCTGTAAATGGCACTCCACAGCCTCTCGACATCCCACTCAATGTCAACATCATCCTCCAGCACCAGACCACTCTCATCTCCATTCGCGCGCATCGTCCGGATCGCTTTCATGTGCGAAAACCAAGTAGACAAAACAGCCGTGTTCATCTGCCTGCTCGGAAGCTTTTCTAATGGATCCCAAAGCTTCTTCGTTACATTGAAAGTAGGATTATTGGGTAGCAATCGACCTCCACCACTTTCGCTACCAGATTCTTCATGTCCGGCATCTTTGACAGCAGCCAACATGTATTCGACCCAATCCAATCCACCGAACTGGTCCTCTTTCGCTGAAGGTAGATAAAGCATCGTCTTGCCCCTTTGACCAGGTCGAGCTAACCAAATTGAATCTATACTCATCCCTCCAACATCCTTCTCGTTCAAACCCAAAGCAGCAGCGAGAAAAGGACGCTTCTTTTCCCTCATTCGATAAACTTGTTCGCCTATCCACAAGATCATGGGAGAGTCTTTATTGAGTGCATCGACAAAAGTGATTTGTAGGCCGAGTGCAGAAGCGATGCTTTTCATTCTTTGGCGTCTGTCTGTTCTGTTTGGTAATGAGACGACGTAAATGTGGTTGAAAGTGAGCGTAGGCGAGTGCGCAGTGGAATAGAGCTCAAGGCGCTGGCGATAATTTTGTGCATGGCCTGCATGCGTGTGATTCGTTACCAAGGGGGAATGAGATGCTGCGAAAACAGATCCTGGAGTTGCTTGTGACAGGTGAGGTCTTGCAGGTGTTGCATACAGCGAATGCCCGATGAGCACAATGATCGTCAGGACCAAACAGAGGAGAATGTAATGATTTCGAGTTGTCGAGGGTATCTGAGGCGACATGGCAGGGGTATCTTTGGGCAATGTTAGGGAGAAAAGAGAGACTTGAGCATTGTTACAAAGGAAGCTAAAGGGGTCCGAGCGGAAAGATGAACGCATTGGCCTCTCCATAAATAGACAGTGTACAAAATAAATAGAACAAGGTGATGTTACACTGTACAGTTGTCCATTCACAGCTTTCCTGATAAACCCTTGCAGACCATAGACCAAGAGCGACAGGAGACGATCTATCCTTGATGGTGGAAGCGAATCACAAGACTCGAACAGCAGGCATAAACTCTCTCTCAATCTTGCGCTGCACTTCAATAGCAATATGTTCATGACCAGCATTCGTCGGTTGATTCTATCAAGTCGCGTCAGATCAGTCCACCACATGCAAAGAAGAAAACGCACCTCCGAATAATATAACCTCAAATGAGCCATCTCACATGTCCCACTGCTCTGCAACACCAAGCCCTCGTTATTACATGGCACACTCAACAACCTTCCACTAGGAAAACCATAGTAAGAAGGGTTAGCCATAATGTTGCTATAGAGCGTATAAAGGTCGATAAAGACTGCTGATACTTGTTGGGAGCGAAGTGATCTGTTTATTCTGTTGGTGATGAGGCGCAGGTTTCTTCGAAGGTAGTAGGCGAAATAATCAGCTGCTGTTTCTGAACTTAGGTCGGTCGATCCTTCCTCTTCTGGGTCAGCTGGTGCTAAAAAGCGACACATTAGATGAGAAGCAATGTGTAGGGAAGGACATACGAGGAGGAGCTACGACTAGAAAAGACTTTCCACCTATCTCGCCTAATTTCCTGATGCCCTGTTCGACTTGCGTCGCAACTTCACCAGCCGTGATTGTGTCGTCTGAATAAAACTCGTTCAGACCGGTAGAAATGACAAAGAGTGAAGAAGAAGGAAGATCGCCATGTCTGTTTAAACTGATGTATTCGTCGATTTGGTCTAGGGTCGATAAGCTGGTCGCCAGGATGCTTTCGTCATCCATATCGTCTAGTTGGCTGTCTGTTGTAGCTGTAAATCGACATTCATGTTGGCGACTGTACAAGCGAAACTAGAACCGACTCACGACCGAATTGAGAGTAATCTATCAAGTCTAGTTGTAGCTGATCGCTGACTAGCTTAGGCCATGCTTGAGACCCTCGGACGTCTTCCATTTCTGCTGATACTGCCAACACAGTCAGCATAGTCTTCTGCAATGAGGAAATGTATAGCTTACGCCGGTCTCCAAAGATGACTATCTGCCTGAATGGTAGGCTTGATCTTGGGAAAGGAGCTGCGGATGTTGCATAAAGGAAGAGGGATAGAACAGCTAGCGAAATCATCGTGCTGAATAGGTGAAAGTAGCTTCAAGGTATAATAATTCGCGTCGCTGTAGAGATGAAAGCTAAGGGAACAGCGGGGCAAGAGTGAGAGTGTTGATATTGATCTGCCAACACCAAGAAGGGATCGGCGCTCATGCGCCTCGGCGTGCCAATTAGGCTCGCCTGTGGAGAACAACATTGGCCAAGACGCGGTCCTCTCGGGTGATCGAATCGCGTCTTTAAGTTATAATTTATAGAGCGGACAAGCAAAACAATGGTGGAAAGCCGTGGACTGCAAGCTCTGGCCCTTGCTCATGAAAATGTACAGGGGTCGGGAGATAGGAAAGAAATAGCATGGAGTGAAAGCCGACGCGAGGCTTCGACAGCTTTATGACAATAATGTGAAGCGCTGCAATTCGGATGAGACCCGCAGAATGTGACGAGAAGCATACATGGCAATAGACAGACAGACAGGCGCACATACAGGCGACTCGCGGTCTGGGGACAAGGGCGTTTTGAGATTTCCGCTTTTTGGTCAATACGGTGACGCGGCAAGTCAAAGATGAGCGAGTGAGTGGATTCAAAGCAGCTGTCAGAGTCTATCTGATGGGTCTTTGTATTCATTCACAGCGATGTAAGCACCTGTTGTGGCACGATACACCCTTTCAAGGCTTATGCATGACGATTCCCGTGGTCAGGAGTTTATGTTGGATGCAGGGGACGACGAGGATTACAATTTCGATTACGAGGACGACGACGATGAGAATGGAGGAGAAGCAGATGTCGAGAACGAGTATTACGTTGCCAAAGGTTCGACTTGGCCTTTGAAACGGTTCAGCTCTGGCTGACAGCTATGCAGGTCTGAAGGGCGATGACCCAGATGCTGCTATCAAAGCGTTTGAGGCCATCATCACAAAGGAAGACGGGCAGGGCGAATGGTAGGATCAACTTGCGTGCATTGGAGTTGAGCTCATCGCGTTCAACTCTTGGAACCTACAGGGGCTTCAAGTCTCTCAAGCAGCTCACGAAGCTCACCTTTAGGCTGAAACGCTTCGAGCAATCTTTGGGCTACTACAGTCGGCTTCTACCTTACACCAAGAAAGCGGTAACACGAAAGTAGGTCGTGCAAGTGTGATGCTGTATAACAGCTGACGTGCTTTGACGACTACAGTGTAGCAGAAAAGGCCATCAACGGTATCTTGGACTATGTATCTGCTTCAGCCGATCTCGACACTTCCCTCATGCAGCGCTTTTACGAAGAGACCTTACAGAGTCTGAAAGAGACAAAGAATGATGTGAGTAGATAGATGCTCTGTGTTTCTTTGATGGTCAAGGCACTTCCGTTTCACAGCGCCTGAGCATGAAGACCAATCTCAAATTAGCGAAACTCTGGCTGGACCGAAAAGAGTATACTCGCTTGACAAAGGTTCGTCCAGAAGTATATGCATCAGTTTTGGGCTGATGCGGATGTTTCCGGGCGTACAGAACATCAAAGACCTTCATGCCGAAATCACTGCATCGGATGCAACAGCTACAAATTCAGCAGAAGTCGGTAGCGCAGACAACACCAAAGGTACCATCTTGCTCGAAATCTATGCGCTCGAAATTCAAATGTACGGCGAAATGAAAAACAACAAGAAACAGCGAGAAATCTACGACAAGACGCTCAATGTTAAATCTGCTTTGTCCCACCCAAAGATCAACGGCGTCATTAGAGAATGCGGTGGAAAGATGCACATGAATGAAAAAGAGTGGGCGAAAGCGCAGATTGACTTTTTTGAGGCTTTCAAGAATTATGATGAAGTGGGAAGTGGGCAGAGGATTCAGGTTTTGAAGTATTTGGTGCTGGCACACATGCTTATGGGCAGCAAGATCAATCCTTTTGATTCCCAAGAGACCAAGCCGTTCGTTCGAAGAATTCTCTTGTGGTGCATTTCAGCTCAGCGCGCTTGCGACAAACAGGTACAAGAATGATCCTCAGATTTTGGCAATGACCAATCTAGTGGATGCGTATCAAGGCAACAATGTCCACGAAGCAGAAAAGATCATCAGAGGTGCGTTCTCGCGCTGTACTTCCGAGGTCGACGCTAATAGTATCGCTAGACAACCGATCAACCATCATGAACGATCCTTTCATCCAGTCACACATTGCAGAAGTATTGCGCTCTTTACGGACTCAGTGGGTCATGGACATCATTCGGCCTTACACACGGATAGAAATCTCTTATTTGGCCAAGGTGTGTTGCCTCTATGTCCAAGCAGAGTACAGCTGATCTTTCGATGCAGCAATTGAGTATCCCCGACTCGGACGTAGAAGACATCCTAGTGTCTTTGATCCTCGATGGGAAAGTGCAAGGCAAGATTGATCAAGTCACGCAGAAGCTCGAATTGGACAGACAGTCAGTCCTTTCCTTCTGAACTGACTTACGCTCAAGCTCTGTGTAGCCAACAACTGGATCTGAAACGCTACTCTGCTCTATCGAATTGGACCAACCAAATTTCGCGGCTGAACAACACGTTGGCGAACAAGGCGGCGAGCACAAATCCGGAAAGACAGGCTCAGACTGGGATGAGTGAGTCCCAGTCTCGTCTTGGGAGTTTGTGCTGATCCCATGCGATAGTGCCGACGCAGCAGCAGTGGGGAAGGAGTGATGATTGGAGCTACTGAAACTTGAACAATGCATTTGCCGGCTCGAGTCGCGCTCACTACTTATCATGGAGGCTCATACATCAATGCATGGGCTACGTCTAGTCTACCCAAGTGGCCTGCGCGGTCCAGGCTGCCTGTAAAAGCCCATCTCGCCGTTCTCCTTCCTGTACTTCCCTGAGCCGCCGGTAAGATTGAGACCCTGTTGTGTCGTAAGCAGCTGGTCAGAACATCCGGGTGAGAGCTCACGCCTTCCACCGGTGCTCTCAACAAAGCAGGACCTGTCTCTCGGTGATTATAGAGTACCAGTCTGTCGTCATCTGAGGAGTCCTCGTCATCAGCCGCACTGTCCTCTTCAGATCCAGAAGAGTCGCCGCTCTCTTGGACAGGCCTCAGTATCTGTGGTCTCGTCAGCTGATTGCTGCACAAGCCTGCACGTAGCTTACCAGCTCTTTGTTATGGTTATAGGGGACGACATCACGGCTGTAGCCTTGTGGATAGCCTCGCTGACTATTGGTAACAGAAGCCGATACATTCGTCATGCTGGGAGCCTGACCAGCCAGATGGCTAAAGCCCTGTTGGACAGGCATAGGATCGGCAGAAGGGTGAAAAGAAGCCACCGATCCCGGTTGCATTTGCGCCGGTATGTGAGGCCCGTTGGAGCTAAAATGCATTGCTCCCGTATAGAAACTGCTTGCAGGAGGAGCATGTGTAGGTTGGCCCTGCTGTAACGCAAGCCTAGACATGGCATTCGGCAAGCGTGTCACAGCTGGACTTTGTGGTGACATAGGCGGCAAATTGTGCTGTCCTGGTAGTGTAGAGTGCCCAGCCTGCTGGCGCATGTTCGCTGTCGGGAAGAAACCAGGTGGAGCTTCAGGATGGTGCAGACCATGACCGTAAAGTCCGGGTAGCGGCGCAGGTGTGACAGGAGCTGCAGGACCTCGAGCATTGCGGGGATCCGGATTGTATGGAGCAGTGGATCCGCCTGGCAGAGCAGGTTGTCTACGAGGAGGAGGCGGAGCAGCAAAGGATGAGGTGGGTCTGCTGGGAAGAGGTCCAGCACGCCGCGACTGGAAATTAGGTGGAGGTGCTCTGTTGCTTCTGACGCTACTGACTTGTGATATACTGTCGCCGGGGCGGACCTGTAGCATTCGCCTCAATCCAACATCCGCTCAATCGTGTTCGATCTCACGGTATTGGTATCGCTTTCATTGCCATCATTAGTGTCAGCGTAATATTCAGACTGTCCGTTCCGTTGATCGTAATAGATGGAAGGGTGACCACCAATGTGCGAGCCGGTGACAGAACTGCGCGAAGTCTGCGGGGAGCCATAGCCTGGATATCCCCTGTCGAATCGCGGATCGAAATTCGTCCGGGAGTCTGCGTCAGGATGCGGACCAGGATTCGTACGCGGAGCATAGGCATTGGGACCAGACGGGTAGTAGTCTTGATCCCTGTACTATCGACATCAGCTTGATTGTCATAAAGGGAGAAAAAACGTTACCGCGGTGGACCCGTTTGTCTAGCGTTTCTCTGAGGATCGAACATTAGTTCTTAGTGAGATACTAGGACAAGAAGCATACGACCGGATGAGTCGACGATGGTGGAGCGCTTGGGCTCTGAATGCCAGAGGGCTTGAGCATAGGTCCTCTATATGAGGCAACAAAGGAGTAATGGAATTCTGACATATTCAAACGAAAGGTTGAGCAGATTGAGAGAGATAAGGCAGAGGAGAGGTAGCAGAGAGGAGAAGAAGCATCTCATCGAGTTTGTACCACGACTGAGGCGATGAAAGCGGTGCAAGGATATCTATTGGGGTTTCAGACATCACTTTCTGATGACTTGACTTCGACCACCGTGGGTAAGGCGTATATCGGCAAAGGCTGAACAAATAATGCACCCAAAAGCTATAATCGAGTTTGATCCAAGCAAAGGCGAGAAGATGGCTTCCAAGGACAAGGAGGATTACAGCGAGCATAGATAGTGGAGATCATAGCTATCGGCGGTCTGTGAGGAAGGCAGGCCAGAACGAATCCTGTACATTGTGTACATTGGCAGATCATTCAACTCTGAGAATAGGCTTTGCATTTTTGGTCAAAGTCGAGCGCTGATTGTGCAGAAGAGGCACAATGGAGCTCTGCATTTCAGACAGACTTTGACGAGTTTGCTCGGGGCGAAAGGTCAATCAATATCGGCTTGGTCTTGCTGATAGATTCGAAGCGCCAAGGAATTTAGACAGTCTGTCATCCGGTCGTAAGGTGTTTAGTGGTGGGAGTGTGACTGTACGCTTGTCGAAACATTGAGCCGGTGCATGAAGTCGGACAGCGACATGTCAGTCGCAAGAAGGTCTTCACCGGGGCCAGCATGCGGTGCGGCTTGCTAAGCAGAACGAAGATTGTGTTCGGTATTGACTGATCCGGTCACAAGTTCTGCCTTCTCCGCCAATGCGCGCGGCGACATGTTGAACCTCGAACCTTCTGAAGCTGCCATTTCTTGCTAAGTTTCTTCTTTCCTGGCGCTCCTCTCGAAACGAAAGACTGCATGCATGAACCGCTTGACGTTACTACTGCAGACAAGCGATATTCGTTGGTGTATACGTTTTTCGGTTGGTAAACACTTGTCGAAGGCAATGGCTCATTGCTGCACCCCATGTCTGGTCATGTTCTCTTCTTGTCCTATTGATAGATCTCAGTCCCAAAGGAAGCTGCGCATCGATCATCGAGGTCTTTGGACAAGCACTGTTGTTGCTCGAAGGGAGTGTACTCAGGCTGAACAGAGCTGCGGTGTCCTCTGTTCTCCTACTCTCTTCACTCTCTGCCAGACAGGTCTAGTCACATTGATCACTTATTTATATATACAAACGACTGTTCCCGCTTCCTTCTGTAAAACTTGTTGCGCTGCATTGCTTTTGCTTGCTTCGAGCAGATCACGCTAGACGCTCGCACGCTCACAATTTTTTGAGCTCTTCCAGGCTAAGCGGATACTTTGCGCTAGCACATTGATTGGCAACTTTGCAAAAGCCGACCAATTTCGACTTCTCCTCGCTGGATCCTTTGAACTGGTTGAGATGTTTCGCCCATTGATCAGGATGGTATTTCATCATCATTTCTTTGAAAGCCCTCTTGCGATCAGGAGCATTCAGTCTGATAAAGTGGACAATGTGGAATTCGAGGCTCTTGACATCTTCCGCGTCGTGAGTATTGAGCCTTTCGTAAACCGACCGCTTCAGCAATGGCATAGGAATCTCGGACCCTAGAAACGTCGCGTGTTCGCCAAACTTCTTCTGCAAGTCGGTCCAAGCCTTATTGTATTGTGCCCAAGTCTGCTCCTTCTCCTGGGAGAAGTACTGTGCCTGCTGTGGTGCCGATACAGTTGCTGCATGAGCTTTCCTGGGATCATGCCGAAATTGCGAGGGCTGCGGGTTCGACTGTGACGTGGGGTGTGATGAGCGAATGGCACCCACACCAGAGCTGCACACCAGAGCTGAGCACTCACTGGCCGAGTGCCCTCTGGAGACGTGACCTTGGTTCTATACTGCGAGCTCTGTATTTGTATTAGAGAAATCTCTCCGTATACCGCTCAAGCGGATGCTCACTCTTTCATAAGCCGCGGCTTCTGGGGCTCTGCTTGATGCGAAAGGCTGTTCCATATTCGGTGGCTCATTGCTGCGAGTAGTGTTTCCTTCTCTAGGCCAACCTCGCGAAGAGAAGGAAGGGGTTTGAGCTGTCGGTGTAGCCTGAGATCGACGACGCCCCGCTGACGCTGGAGACTGAAGCTAGAAGGTCAGTCATGCCCTGTATCTTGTGTGTACCACTTACCTCTGCAGTCTTGTAAGCTGGACGGGCAGCTGGTTCTGCATAGCCAGGAAAGTCGTTATTGCACTTAGTCTCAACGCCAAATGTGCGCCGATCATCCGGACGATGCTCAGTCAACTTGAAAGGGTAGACTTCCCTGTCTGATTCATATGCAGGTTGCATTCTCGGCTAAGATCAGAAGCTCAGCTAGTCAATGCGATAGAGCAATCCGACGCACTCTTTGCTGTTGGACCCGAATCCGATCTGCGGCATCTCGCATCGCTTCCAGTTCAGCTTGCTTATCAGCAATCGCAGCTTCCAGCCGCCTATCTTGTTCCTTGATACGATCAGGCCTGCGAGAGGTAGGTCGATATGCTGATGTAGTAATACGCCTTGAAGCAGCAACGGCAGCTTCGATATAATCGTCTTGCCTTCGCTCTTCCGGCCGTCGAAGATTGGTAGGTGCACCGGAGAGATTCTGTCCCATGATCAGTCTGCGAGAGTCCGTTCATCGCCAAGACAGCCCTTACCCGAAGCGACAGCGGGACACCTCTGGAGTCACGCGGCTCTGGCCTTCGCTGATCAAGGGGCGGACGGTGGTCATTGCGGCTCGACGGGGGAAGAACCGTTTCCTCATAGTACGGGTACCCATTCCTGTCTGTTCTGAGCTTGTAAGAGACTGGGGAATCATTGTATGCCATGTAGCTAGATGATCAGTGAGATAGCCAGATGGGAAGAAGAGTAGTCGACGGGAAGAAGAAAGCGTCTGAGCTACTAGACCAGCCGGTAGGGCGATGAAGCTGTGTAGGCAAGCGGTGCAAACCCGGTAATCCGCCAATATATATGTTCTCCAAATCAACATGCGAGTGATAGTGCTGGTTACTGAGGCAATTCAGTCTGAGAATGTGAGAAATAGACTTGAAGTTCTGTTTCATCGGAGAGCACTTATCGGAAGACAGCTTCTCAGTCGGGCTCACAGCGACGACGATGGCGAAGATGGCATGAGTAGGTAGCTGAGAAGGTTGGCACGTAGGAGAGAAAGACAGTAAGCCGAGAAACAGTAATGCTGGCTGGCGATGGTATGATCCGACGACTAGAGTTGATGGCATTTAGTCAAGCGGCAAGAGAGGCAGCAAGAAGCATAGCTGAGCCGAGAAGTAGACCCAGCTTCAAGCTCTCAGGGTCCGATCTGCCTGAGTTCGACGTGGCCATGCCAATTTGCCAGCAAAAGCAACTCTGAAGGACAGCGCTAGGCTTGACGATGTGTTGAATGTGTAGACTCGTAGCAGAGCGACTCACAAAAATTTTGTGTATGCCTTTGGGATAGATCAAGGCAAACATGCAAAGAAGGTTAATGGAGCCAGGCTTTGCAGAAACGGGCATCCTCTTCATTCGTCTTCTTGCGCGCTATTGAATCGCGTCCAAATACCTCTCTTGCACACGTAGATATGTCGGCAGGATGCATACGCCATGTTTTTATCAGATTCTCCTAGCTCCGAGGAAGGCGCTGGCGAATCCACTTCTAGATCTCTATTGCTTCTGCTCTGCCACTCTGCCTAGCTCGTTTCTGTCTTCGTGCGCTCTGAATCGATGCCTATTCTGCTGTCTTGGTTGGGTGGAAGGGACTTGGAAGACATGCAAATATGGAGCACCTGTCGAACGCAATGCTCAATCTTTTGCTCTAATATCTCTTAAAGTCCTATGTTATTTACATCTCGCTTTTGATCGAGCGTTGCTGGCTTCTCGGTCCCAATAAATTACTTTCATTCCCGCATTCATGCTGCCAGAACCCTATTGCTTCTTTTCACTGTCCGTATGCTCAGCCTCTTGAATGCCATCAATCCCATCACACTCTCGGCTCTGATCTGGCTGCTCTGATCCTGAACCGGCCTCCTTTGCAGCAGCCCGCATCTGGTATCTCAGCGCTTCGTTCTCATCCTGCAATTGATCCATGACGTCCATCAGTTGCAACGCATGAGCTTCCGGTAACGCCTCGTACGCTGGAGCTAGCTCTTCTCTCGCCGTTGCTAATTGTTCAGAAGCGCCTTGTAAGGTATCCTCTGGATGTACTCCCGATAAGGGGCAAAAAGGTTCATGATGAGCTGGCCTAAAGCTTACGCGTCGGTGAATGATTCTCTGGTAGCCCGTCTGTCTGGGCTTGTGTGTTTGCATCGTCGGATGCTGATGCTTGACCCGTGTCTGGCATCCTAATAGCGGATTCTGGTGGTGCCGTATATAGCAGACCGCGGCTTCTATGCAAAAGATGCAAGTTCCGCACCGCTACAGCGTAATCTCGTAAAGCCTAGGCCTTCGATTGCCACGTGCCAGACCACGAAAGTCGGGCCAATTAGCGAACGGCGTCATCTAAGGTCAGAAGCAGTACCCATTTCGACTACTGATGAGTCGGACATGATCTCTCAGGTGTAGGTAGGTATTAACGCTATTTGATACATTTGCAAGCTCAATATCCCTTGCCAATCTCTTCACCGACCAGGGTCTGACCATTACTGACACCGCTCTCTCTACTATCCATCCTCCTCATCCTAGCTCTAATCAAAGCCTCTGCTTTCTTAGTCTTGACCTCCTCTTCCTCTTCCAACAATTCCCAACTTCTTTTCCTCGCATGACTTCGAATCGTGCCCATGGACAATTTTCGACGGAAGTTGCTCACTCGACCAGATTGGAAGGAAGATAGACTGGATAAAGATGCACGACGAGCTACTGTTCCTGTTGAAGGGTTGAAAGAAGCGAGGGAGGAATTGTAATCTGTCGTATGTGTTTGGCCTGTTGAGGTCGACCAAATGGATGCAGCGGATGGTTGGCGATTCAGTCCGTTGGTTCGATGTGATCGTGCACGTGTTGGAGCAGGGATCTGTAGCGTTGCGGCCGCGGGGCTGAAAGTATTATAACTCGAGACAGGTGGAGGTAGAGCAGTGTAGCGATCTTCTTCTACTGGAGGAGGTCGCATAGTAGTCCACCAAGAGGGTTCTACTAACAATCAGCACTAGATCATCCTGATAAAAAGCAAGCACTCACCCTCATGAACAGAAGCAGGTACGCTCAACCTTCTATCAAACCTCTCCTTGACCGCCGGGCTCATGGTTCCCTTCTCATCCAACAACACAGGCGGATAATCAGCCTCCCAATCATGCTTTTCCTCATCTTTCCAATCTTTAAACGTATCAGCCAGAGCTCTGTCCCTTCTCAATCTATTGCTTCGTCTTCTCACGCAGAATGAAATGACTGCAACGAGTAGGATGAGAACAGCGACGCCGACCAAGACAGTGATGGTGATGTAGATTGGTGATCTGCCTATTTTCTGGAAAAAAGCGATGAATGACGATGGATCAGAGTCTTCGGTCGGTAAGGCGATCTTGTTTGAGATTCCGCTTGAGAAGACTGATTGTGTTGAGGAGGCTGATGAGAATGATGGAATAGAGCTTGTCGAGACGGCTATTGAGGTAGTTGCTACAACTGCACTGGTAGTGATTGAACTCGATGAAGTAGCACTTGATGCAATCGAGCTTGATGAAGGTGTTTCAGTCGAGAGAGCCTGAGTCGATACAGTTTGAGAAGGAGCAGGTAGACGACTCGAGCTTGCGACGGGTACACTTGTTTGCGAAGGGACAGCTTCAGCAGTTGTTTGTTCTTGAGGTTGTAACCAGACAACATTCGACGTTGGGACCGCATCAGCTACCTCCAGGGTAGCAGTCGCCGGCTGAGCTTGTGCAATGTATTCAGAGTAAGCCGCATCACCAGGAGCGGGTGTCCAGTACTCGAATTGACCAGACATTGGTTAATAGTTTGAGAGAGAGAGGGATTCACAGAATCGACCTGAGAGGGGGTATAGGCACAGTCACAGACTTGTCTAGAGAGAGAGAGAGGAACGAAAAGAAAGCCACATCATGAAAAACATTAGAGATGGCTGGACAATTCGGCTCGGAAGGCTGGGAAAGCATAATGACGCTCCTCGTTCTCGCGCGCTGTCTCGTATAGCTGTGCGTATCTCCTGGACGGATCGAGAGACTGACAGCAAAGTGGCCGCCCTCAGCCAAAGCAGATTTCGCGTCCAAATCTTCTCTCTCAACCCAAAACATTCATGTCAGCCGCAACAGACAAAGTTGAGCCTACAGACACAGCCGTGGAGGAGATCAATGCCCCCGTCCCAGCAGACCTCAAAGCTGAAGTAGCTGGTACGTTCTCGCGTTTCGCCTGTATAAAGACGCGTTTGCTAATAATTCATGCAGAAGTCGAAGAAGAAGTAAGTCACGCGTTTTATTGCGCGTCTGGCTGTCGCTGAGTAGTGTACAGGACTCGGAAGGCGAAGAAGAAGAGGAAGGGCCAGGTTTGGCAGCTTTGGTCGGCGATGTACGTACTACCTTCTTTGCATCTGTCTCTGAAGCAGACGGCTGACGCTTGTTCTGTTATCAGGACTTGGCCGAGGAAGATGAAGAGGATGTTGATTTTGATGCAAACAAGACTGAGGAAGTGGACGAAAACGATGTCACGCTTGATGATGATGAAGAAATCGATGACCTCAAGCGCGACTTGCAAGAGGGCGAGGCTGAAGTCTCTGGTCCGAGAACCAAACGTGCACGGGTTGAATAGGTTGCTTTTGTATTGCTTGGATCAAATATGCATCCTCTTGGTGACTTTAAAGACTGAAATGTTTGTCTTGACCAGTATGTCAGACCGCATCTCTTTCCTCCTTCTTCGCATTTCCTATCCTTTTCTTCAATGGCTCAGATGGGACACATCTGAACTGTTTGCTGATAGCTGTTCACTCGGAGCATTTCTCCTTCCTCCTTTCACTTCTCGTCCCTTCGCTTCTCTCTTGCCTTTGCTTCCCTCTGTACTTGGATCCGAGTGTCTGGATGCTTTCAACAGCATTCTCATCGAGCTTATTTCTGATATGGCAAGTCGTCACAAACTCTCCGACACCAACTATGTCCCGCTACTGATAAAGAAGCCTTGCTTCAACGATGCTTACTGCTGAGCCCTAAGTCTCATACAGGTTTAAAGCGATATCTAATTGGCACTAACTGGGGCAAAATTGATGCATACAGGTTGTTCAGATATTGCGTGAAGTCGCTCGTCTGTCACGATCCTCTTCGGACCGTTCAAAGTTGTCAGTGGTACGGCCCTTGTGGAATATAAGCGAAGACAACCGGGAACACATTTCAAACATTGGTATGATTTGCATTTCGTCAGAATATATACATTCGCTCTTGACACACAGCTACAACAGACATGCAGCGATACAAAGAGACTTTGCACGGCATTCCCGCTCCTGCCTTAGCTCAAGGAGCAACCTCGACCTCCTTCCAACCGTCCGCGCTCTTATAAATGCGTCTTTCGTTCGGTAGGTCCGCAAGATCGGCTCTTTATGATTCACTTAGCCATCAATACCTAAACGAGAAGAGAGAAGACCACAAAACGCACAAATCAACTTCGAAAGGCTCGATAGCAATCAGAGCGAAATTCTCGAGCGCCTTGTTTTGTTCATCCTTTTGCTCGTCCGAGAGTTCTTGTGGTAGTTTACGATAATCCACGTCTGTTTGACTAGTAGGTGTTCCCTGTGAAGTTGATCGTTCAATTAGGCAAAGAAAGTCAGCACGAAGGAACGTACGGGAGTAGGTCTCAAGAATGAGGCTTTCAAAGGAGGAGACATTTTCTGGAAAATGCGTTGACGTTCTTGTTCCCAGTCAAAGTTGGATTTTGGGCCAGAGGAAGTCAAAGGTGGTGCGAGACGAGTGGAAGGGAAACCTTTGTTGTCGCTGTTTGGTGGTTGGAGTAGGAAAGCGCGGCCTTTGATTCGGAATTGGACCGCTGCACGTAGGTGAGCGTCAGCGAGTGCTCCTTGTTATCGAATCCTTCTCGGCAAGCAGAACATTGCCGAGACGATAAGACGGGGGAGACATACAAACAGGAGCCATCCACCAACTAATCTCACAAGGACAACCTTTGTCGCCGAAAGCTTTAATCTGATTTGCTTTGGGTCCACGAGCATCGGTTGTAGTGAGCAGAACGTTTGAAGTGAAGTCTTCAGATGAGTCGTTTGACGATGGATCATCTTCCTTTCTGCGTTCATTGACGAATCCTATACCAGCGAGCTCAGTACTAGAGCGGGTCACCTGAAAGGGTAGAGCTGTACCTCTGTGAACGACAAATCGATTTTGTGGAAAGCCGGACGAATCGACCGTTGCTAGAGGATAGCTAAGTGCACAAATGCATAAGATCGACGGCCTGACAGCAGTATGGACGAAGACTTATTGGAATCTGAGAACAGGACAGCCGCGATCAGCTCTCGAGATATTTCTGAGGCAGGTCTGTTCGCACCTTTGTTCTCTTTCATGCTCTTCTGCAGGCATTCGTTCAATCGACTTCTCCAAATTGGCATGCCGCTCATTCTGACTATCTTGCTCGTGGTTGAGAGTTGACCTGGATGCTGCGTCATTTCTTGAGGTGTTGACTATTTACGACGGCCATGACGGACGCTGCCCCTATAGCGCTCAAGTTGCTCTTGATAGGCTCATCCAGTGTCGGTACGTGTTGCTTTGGGATACAAGGTCCTACATGTAATGATACAAATTGACAACAGGCAAATCTAGTCTGCTCCTTCGATATACCGACCATTTGTACCTCCCTAGCGAAGAAACGCAGGCTACTATAGGCGTAGATGTGCGCCTTTCCTTTAACAATCACTTTCATTCCCTTATTCCGTCTCTCGCGACAGTACAAGGTCAAAGTACGCCTGAACCTCCTTACCTTAAGCGAGCATTGACACTGTGAACAGATGATCACGCGAGGGGACAAGAAGTACAAGATCTCTGTATGGGTGCGTCTGATCTTCTACTGTCTGTGAACCCAGCGAACCCCAGAAACGCACAGGATACGGCAGGTCAAGAACGCTTTCGAACTGTACGCTCCGCTCAGTCTGCTCACTCAATCACTTATGTTAATCTTATCTGAAGCTCACGTCAAGCTATTATCGAGGCTGCCATGGAGTTCTGATCGTCTATGGGATAGAGTCAGTCTGACCAGGCACTTTCAGCTGTATGCTGATGTAACTGTGGCTCGGTTTGACAGTCAACGAGATTCATTTGACGCGCTGCAAACTTGGTTCTCAGAGTTGGAGACTTATGCTTCGCCAGTGAGTCTTTTCCCTTCACTCATATACTGTTGTTCGCCCTTCTCTCCCTCAACCTCTATGATCGCTTCAGAAAGATACCTAAGTACCTTGTTAGGACGTGATCAAATTCATCATTGGCAACAAGACCGATCGAGACTTCTCTCGCCAGGTTTCTACAGCCGAAGGGAAACAAGTAGCCCAAGATCGACATTGCGAGTTTTACGAAACGTCTGCGCGGAATGAAGGAAGTGTGGAGCAAGTGTTTGATGCTTTGGTTGATAAGGTTTGTTAGCATCTGTTCTGGCTGCTTTCTTTCTGAGCTCAAGAGATTGTTGGTCATGAATAGATTATCGCTTCACCTGGGTTGTACGAACAGAAGAGCAAGACGAGTTTGCCTGGTAGCTTTAATGTTGCACTGGAGCAAGAACAGCAGGGTAGTACTTGTGCTTGCTAGCGGATGGTTCGAGTGGGTATGATGAACAAGGTAATGATGTAACTAGTAGTGTACTAATTCTAGCATGGGTCCAGTGGTTTCTTTTCTCTTGCTCTTTTGCTTCCCTTCTTTCCTTCTTTCCAGCTTGTTATGATTTCTCCCTCTCTGTCTGCCTATCGTCAAGCGATACGGAATGGAGGTGAGCCAGAATCTCGTTTGTCGACATGGTACTGATTGCCAGGCTCTCGTGCTTACAGCGCTCTTCTTACGATCATTTCAAACAGACAGGCAGTTGACAAGGTACCAGTTCATATCGCTCCTCGCCGGACCGAGTCAGCGTGCTCGCACAAGGACATCTGCTTGGGCGACATGATCTGCTTCTTCCTTCCATCGAGTCAAAGTTCATCAGCGGCTTTCCGAAGCAGAAGCAATTCGTCGTGCACCAGTCTGATCAACTGGACGATAATAAATCACTACTGCGATAAAGGCATCCATGCTATTATGATGATATCTCGTCGACATCCAAGAACTCACTCCTCTATAACTCTTGCCCGGTGAGTCGGACCATACCCTCGGATCTGCTGCAAGATCACACCGTACGCACGGGACTTGACCATGTCAATGAAGGAAAATCAAATGCAAGGATTACTTTACAAAGACACTACAGCACTAATAATCTTCCAATTCCCCAGTGAAAGCACTCCGCAAATACGCATGTTTCATTAATTGAGTCGCAGTTGGTCTTTGGACCGGATCAAGAGTGATGCAATAGCGAATGAAATCCGAGGCTTCTCTTGCCTGTCTTTCCGAAATCGTCTCGTAAGCTCCGAAAGCTTGTTCTAGTGAGACCGGAAGAAGTTCGTCAACGTTCAGAAGTGTTCCTGTATACACAAGTTGAGCATACCTGCGTTCAGCAACGTGCGAGCAGAAACATACCATCGTCTTTCAGGTAGTCGGCTTTCCACCGAGCCTTTTCTAGAAGCGCAGGTGGAAACGCTGTATTGCCAGTGTTCTCAAGCATGTTTGCAAGGTGTTCATCTTGTACACTCCACGTTTCGCCCTCAGTAGGCTTGAAGAGCCAAGCTCCAGTCAATAGCTCAAAAACCTGCGTATCGATGACGGTTAGGACCACTCTTCGACTGTTTGAGGGGAGACAGACCAGACAACCTATAGCCCATATGTCGACCTTTTCGTCCCAAGGAGCACCAAGAATCACTTCTGGCGCGCGTAGGGCGTAAGAACTGATGATTGGTGCAGGTGAAGGTTCGCCCTTGAATTGCACTGCTTCTGCTATCAGAGAAGGAGACCGACGTTCGACAGCAAGTTGGCTGACCGTTCGAAAAATCCGTCAATACGAAGGTGTACAGCTCTTTGTTGAGAGCAGTATCGTTCTCGGGGTAGTGATGTGGTATCGGGGAGGGAGAAAGAGGTGTACTTGTGTCGGTCAGGTCAAGTCGGTCAAGTCTTTCTTTGATGTCTTCCTCGCACGCAGCGTCAATCAGAATGTTGTCTGCTTTGATGTCTATAGATAGACCTTAGCTTCTCCAAGCAGTACATACCAGTAGGAAGTATCAAACCGGTGTGGATAAGGCCTCGCTTATGCATCTGGGCCAAAGCTTCCACCACTAGAACCGTTATCTCTTTCACTACTTGAGGATCAATTACTCCCTTGACTCTCGACTTCCTCCAAGCGTCGATAGAGTCACAGAGAACCGGCATGAGAAGACAGAGATGCTTTCCTTGAGGTGAAGTATGATAGAAGTGATCTTTGAGGCAGGGCAGGTCGAAGATGTCAGAATCATCTGCCAGAAAGCACTGAAAGGCGTCCAATTCGCGGATGAATCCCTTGTCGAATAGCCGCTGTAGCATGAGCTGAATAGACCTTCGCGGCTAGAGCTGTCGTCGCGGATGCGCTTCATACACCAGCTTAGACATCGCGTGTATATCAGAAGGCAGGGCTAACTTGATATCCTGCACTAGATACGTCTGCGACCATCTTCCGGACCCAAGCAAGGCAGCAACCCGGTATCGACAATTGAGAAGATCATTTCGAGCCAGGAAGGGTAGCAGCACTACTGGTGGGTCTGGATTTGATATTGGCATGTAGCAATTGGTGACGGAAAGGCGTCGAGACTCGACCGGACCTCTATTTGTTCTGGCGTTGACCAGATATGCCAACTTCGAAAGTCTGTTCACAGCGTGATGCGAGTTTCCGAGTGCTAGGTTTGGTCTTTAGAAGACCTTCCGCACATCCCTTCTTGCTGAACAACGTCAGGTGCTACGTCAAGGGGTAAGGACTGCATAAGTAATCACAATTGCAAATGAATGAACAATGAAGGAAGTCCCTGAATGTGTGAATCTCTTTAAAACCGGGTATCCATCTTCTCCTTCTCCTCTCCCTCTACGTATCGCTTTGCATGCCACTCGCTCAAGCCAACATCGTCTTTGCCACATTGACGGCATACAAGCTGGCCTTCAAGAACTTCTTTGTGCTGTACTTCTTGTAGAGGAAGCGTTCTTCAAAGTGAGGTGCTGTTAGACCTTCCAGTAAGAATTGTAGAGCCGTGTTGAGTTGAACTTCAGTGTAGCCGGAATAGTAGAGGAAAGCTTCGTTCTATCACACGGTTGAGTCTAGGGAAAAGTGCAGGAGAAGCAAAGAGACGCACCCAATCACCACCTAGCATACGTCTAGCAGCATACATGCCAGTTGCAGCAATCATGCTAGGTTTAGCGCGAATGAAGCGATAGTCGAGCAAACAAATTTCCATGAGGAATTTCGACAAGGTTCGAGTTTGAATGTCATAATCGTCTGCTTTGCTGATTCTTCGTACCCAAGAGTAGGGAGTGCAGTAAGGCGAGACGTTGAATTCGAGAGATTGCAAGATGATGCGTTCGCCCTTGAGGATTTCGTCTTTGGTGTAGCCGTTCTCAGACATGAAGACAAACTCTTCCACACTGAAGGAACAGTCAGCAACTTCAACACTTGTTGAGTGCGCAGACATACCTCGGCGCCATAATCTCTTCGTACTTTGCAGCGATAAAGATGGCAGTGAGACCGACAAGCTGAAGCTTGACGAGAGACACAGTGCGGTTGGAAAGGAAGCGGTCAATGATGTTGATAGAGATCCAGAGCGTTTCAGGCAACATGTGGTAGCGCATGTGTACTTGCATGAGCCATTCGATGAGGGTAGCGCGGGTGGTCCTATATCAGAGGATCAGCGAGCGAGCGAATAGGCAGAAGAAAAGGAGCGGACCAGTCAATTTCAGTCTGCGAGTTCATGTAGTTTGGATCAGGCATAGTCTTTTCCTGTATTGGGATCAGACAAGCAGCACATCAAACAACAAGGAGAACACACCTCTAGCTCAGCCATGTAGGTAAAGATTTCCTCGCTGTACTCAGCAACCATGGAAGTATCCCAAAAGTCCAGCTCTTCCTTGAACTCGCGCTTGATTTCGTCCAACTCTCTCTGCGCTTCCGACTCTTCATTCGGGTCTAACATCATCCAATTCTCCGGATCATCTTCTTGCACCTCCTCAACCATTTCTTCATCCTCTACAGTAATGCCCAAACCTTCTTGCGAGCTCGTCAAGACTTCTTCAACTTCTTCCTCTGGTTCACCCCAAGGTGCTTGAACGATTTTAGGCGCACCAGGAGCAGTCTCTGAAGCTGATCGAACGTGTTGGGCTACTGCTCGACCTGAAGCTGCGGAAAGTGATTTCGACTTTGTCGTCACGGAAGAGATGGAAGATTGTGAAGCGGGTCTTGATCGAGTTGGTTTAAGTGAAGCTGTGGAATCTTTTGAAGTGCGGTCTGTCTGCTTCTGGCCAAAACAGAATCAGCACAAGATTATGTCTTGAAATAGGAAGCAAAGGTTACCTTGTTGGCATTGCTCAAATCGCCCAGAACCCTCCTTGGACCAGCCAGTGTGGTAGCGGCAGCTGAGGGAACAGATTTCCCTGGTAGTGCAGTCACTTTCTTTGCTGCAGCTGGACGAGTGACTGGCTTTGTAGCTGCGGCGGCAATGGTGGTAGAGGACCGAGTGTTTTCTGAACTCACCACTTTGCGAGTACGGGTCGTCTGCTTTCCATTCCAATCTATTAGTATACTGTGTTGATCTCTGCAGGATGTGGGCCTCACCTTTGCAGGTTGAGCTGCCATTGTTCAGTATGCAAAATAGTAAATAAACGTTGACGTCGTGTTTTTGCTTTGAAGTGTGAATATGCAAATAGCCGTGCTGCTAGAAGTCAAAGCCCAGACGTATAAACGAGTGAGTGTCAGGCTTTGAGACACTAGAGGGGCGAGCGGGGAGTCTTGTTTTGAATTATTCAAATGGGCAGACAGCAGCGACAGCGAGTAATTTCAAGGCGACTCTGGTATGCAGGGGTCGAGGATTGAAGGGGCCTGGTCGTGTGAGGAAGGGAAGGAATGTAAGATGGTTCAAGACCAAAGCATGCTTAGACCGGCTCAAGTTGAAAAAGTGATAAACAAAATAAGAGTAGATCAAAACAAACTCGTCGCGTCATGGGTCACTAGACTTTGCTCATTGCAGAGGACACACTGCACTCGCAGGGACTTGTAGAAGCGCACAACGAGATAGATAGTGCACGGTAGAATCACCCAATCGCCCAATCGCAAGACCAAATTCCGTTGACCGTGTCAGTCTGTGTCAGCCAGACGATCACAATGTTGCCCATATGCGAGCAGTTGCCTAAAGAATATGTGAGCAGATGTAATGCCTGATCGCGGTAGCAGGAAAGACGCCACAGTACCTTCGACTGAATAAAGCAATAGCAGTTCAGCAACAGATTTAGAGCAATAGCAGTACAGCAGGACTAAGCAGCGAAGATTTACGGGCTTGATACCAAGTAAAGAACATCTTCTGGATGCGTGGATTGGACTCCAAAATAGATAATGAAGGGAAGAGAGCATGCCTGTCTGCTGGACTCTGACGGTGGGAATAAGTCCCAAGTCGCTCAAGTGAGGGACTAGAAAAGAGCGCTCTTTGTCAACTCAAAGGTTCGCTGAACAAAACGTCTGTGGCTTGTTTAGAAGAGTGCAGCACTTGAGCGTACAGCGGCCAACAATTTCCATGTCAATAACGCAGACATCAAGAGGCATCACAATGCACTCACTCTGCGCCATGAGAAGGACGGAGGGTGTATAGCCAGACACGATACTGTTGCGAGGTCCAGCAGCTTGCGAGCGAGAAGCTATCGCTTGTTTGTTCCGTGAAGGTCGCAGATGATACGCAGAGGTAGTTGAGGGAGGTTGAGAAGAAAATGAAACTGATACAGCAAGCGAGAACACTAGGCAAATGCGACGCTTTCGAGTCGGAGGCAATCATGCAATAGAGCATGACGGAGCTCGCAGGCAATCATGAAGAGGCGAAGTAAGCTGAACAGACTAGCACAAATATGGGCTTCGCGGACAAAGGCATGGAAAGCGAAAGTCGACGTCCTTCTCCAATAGTGAAGAGTCGAAGCTATACAGGTCAACTCTTGTCCGCGACCTTGTCTAAAAGAGACCTACTATTTACTCTGCCTGCTTGAGAATACCCAGTTCTACTAGTATAACCATTTCTTGCTCTGAAAACTGCTTTGCATTGGCCATAAATCGATAATTATTTGCCAAGATGGACGATATATGTGCGTATCAGAGCTGACAGCCTTCTTATAAGGCTAAGCCCTTCTAATTCGTACAGACGCTGGCTTTGATCTACCAGGAGAGCATGCAAAGCGAGAACAGCCAACCGAATCAAAGGAAGGCGAATCCAAGGCAGAGAACAAAGCCGCTGCTTCCCTTGATGTTGAAATAGCTCGTATGTACTGTCATACAATCGTGAAGGGGTTGAACTGATATTCTAAGCAGAAGCCATGCAATCCCTTGGCACTGTAGGCACGCAACTGACTTCCTTTTGGGGAACCTTTCGCAAACAAGTGAGTATTAGGCTTATACATATAACAGCTCTAATAGTCTTCGTAGAGCACAACAGCATACAACGCATCAGTCAAAGAGCTGGAAACGCGAACAGAAGCAGCCAAGAAGGATTTCGCGCCCTACGTCTCCAAAGCGCGCGAAGAACTCACCAAATTTGGTGAACAAGCACGAAACAGCGCAGCAGCAGGTCAAGCAGTCGCTGTATCTTCACCTCCTTCCTCTGACGCGACGACGTCGCAAGAACCCTCTGTTTCATTCTATGGCGAAGTCTTGCCTCCTTCCAACAACACTGCATCGGAAAATTCAATCAACGCAGCTGCATTCTTCAAATCCCTCTCTTCTACCATCCAGCATAACCCAAACATTGCCAAACTTCAACAAAACCTAAGCACCAACCCTAATTTAAAAACTTTCCAAAAAGGCTTTACTTCGTTTCAACAATCTTCCACGGAAGCTTTCAAGCATCCAGAAGAGTTCATGTCGAAAGCAGGGAAATACCTTAATTCGGCTGTTAGCATTGTGCCACCTTCTGCTTCGACTGAAGAAAAGGGTAAAATGAGGCAGGAGAAAATGCAAGAAGTCTTGGGGAGGAAACAAGGGCTCAAACATCAGTTGCAGACGAATGTGGCTATCTTGCTAGTAGATCCTAAAGAAGGACAAGAAGGAAGTGCAGAGTGGGATGACTTTGTTAAAGGTGTTGAAGCGCAGGGAGGCGTTCAGGGCGAAATGTGGCAGAAGAAGATTGAGGAGGAGATGAAGGATAGTGCTGCGATTGGCAAGACGTTACAGACTTTGGGCGAGCTCTGCATTTCGTCAGCATGGAATCCGAGACTGACGTCCGTGACAGTACCGGAGAAGTTGACAGCAGACGTCTTTTGGTCAAGGTACTTCTTTAGACTACAGCAGATAGAGCAAGATGAAGCTCGAAGGAAACAAGTCTTGGAAAGTGAGTGCCATGCCAACATATGCCCTAAATAGCTAAATGCATCGAGCAGCCGCGGCAGCACAAAGCGAAGACGACTTTAGCTGGGACATGGAAGACGAAGATGCGCCTGTTTCTCCGCCCGCAGTAGATCGATCAACACCGACGCTTAAACCAGCCGCAGAAGCAGAACCTGATTCACCTACCATTGAAAAATCTTCAGCTCGTAACTCGTCCGAAGAAGGTACAGAAAGCTCGTATGCTCTAGTCAGCGGCCCGCCTTCTGTCGCAGCGAGCGAAAAGGGCGAGCCCAAAGCTGTTGAGAAAGTGGAGGTCAAGAAGGAGGAGAAGGCCGCAAAGAAGCAGGAAGAATCGGACGAGGATAGTGATTGGGAGTGATTCGGACTTTGTGCGTGTAAAATAGCTCTACCTGTTTGGTCTATGTATTTATCCGCCTGGCGTTTCTCTCTGTCTAGTCGTCCTGCTCCCTGCTGATCTCCATCGGTGATATGGGCTGCTTGGTCAAGATATCACACTCTACATCACTACGAAAGACCCTCCTTCATCGAAGACTTCCCAGAGTCAGGTGCCTCGAAGCAGGAAGAAAGAAGTCGCCGGTGAGATTCGCGTTGTCGGTGCGAGGCTCAAGTCAGGTGAGCATTGTCGTTCAATCTATGCGACTCTGTTGATGCCCTTGTCAGGATTCGCAAAGGCTGGCGTCAAGTGCGGCGTCATGACAGGAGAAGTCGACGTCATTGCTCTTTCACTCTTCCAAACAACCGCGGGCTTTCCCAATTGTGGAGAAACTGTGACTTCGATTCTGTGCTGCTCTTCCCCATGGCGCGAAACCTCGTGGACTCTGCGAAGTTGAGGAGCAGCTTTGGTGGCTATACGGTCGCGGAAGTTGGTCAGTCCCTCATCTGCTTTTCGGTTCCTTCTCTGAGCCCTCATCAGCTGTCGCCTTTCATACGAATGCTGTATGCGCTTTCTTCGACAATGCTTTAAAGAATCCATCAAAATGCGACACCGCCAAGCCACTCTTCTTGGTATGCTATCTGTTCTGCGCGTGTAGCATCTGAACTCGTTCAGCATAGGTGTCGTATCACTTTGGTCTTCCCATCTGGCCAGAGCGATATCATGCCCATTTTCCGTGTCAAGGTTCAGGCTCTCGGATCGACCGTAAAAAGTCACACCTCTACGGCTGGACTTCTCTGCGACGTGATGACTTAACTTCAATTCAAAACGGAGATGTCGTACTCTAGTAGACTGCTTGGCACTCAGAAGGAATTCGATTGTTTCCAAAAATTGGGATGAATTGAGCAAGCAAGCCCAGGCTCGTACGAGACCGAAGCAAAAATAGCTGTTATCTGTCTCGATCAGATGCTGAAATCGAACGTCAGAGTTGAAATTGTCGGTGATTTTGAGTAACATACACCTCGAGGTTATGAGCCTCGCGCGCTTCCACTCTGAAAATGAACATTTCAGTTGAGTTGATTTTTGAGGTAACAATGCAGTAGACTCACGCGCCAAACAGCTTATTGATTGATAGGGTGGAAATTTCCTAAGCCATATAAGACTCTTGCACATTATTTTCTGTCAGATTTTGAAAATATTGACCTGCGACGGTGCTGCCGCGGGACTGTACAGAACGTACCGTAATGTACCAGCTTCGAAATGCGATTAAGTAGCATACATCGACATTGCATCTGAGCATGATTGCATTTGTTCATGGCTCTAAAGCGACTATTTCAAGCAAAGCGCCCGCAATTTTCATATTTCAAACGAAATTTAGGTCATACTGACTGCTGCATACCTACGGAATCCCTCCTGTTTGCTTTGCTCGATCTCATATTACACGCTGAATGCCACACTTGCACTTGTATTGAGACCACTATCCTTTCCAGCAGAGCTGTCTGTGGTAGAGGCGTGCGGATTCCTTCTCTGCTCCTCTTGCATCTGCTGCGAGAGCCAACTAGGCAGTTGTGTAGCAACCCGTGGCAGAGTCGACAGAGCATCGCCAGTGCCGTGAGAAGACTGGATAAATTGACGAGAATCGCCATGTTCGGCTTCCGCCAATAGCGGCTGGCGCTCACCTTGCATAGCCTCAGAGTCAATATACTGCTCGCTGTAGGCTTCCAGCGACCCTTGCCACGTCGTTGTTCGGAACGGTCTCGAGACGGCAGACCAATTGATTTGGGTTACTGCGGTCAGACATAGCAGTAGCAAGAGAGAGGCAGTAGATCCAAGAGCAGAATAGGGCGATTGCAAAGTCTCTTGCCAATGATGCGCGACTTCAAAGCTCCCCAGCTTGCCCGACCGATTCACCTGCACTTCTCCTTTGGCAGTAACGTAGCTCGCATGACCCTCCAGGTCGCACACCAATACCGCAGTCCTATACTCCAGAGCCAGAATGCGCAAATCAGATAGCCGACGGTGAGAAATGGAAGGCGACTTGACATGAGCTGGCACGAGGAGCAGATCCATAGGAGACGCTGAAGAGAGAGGAAATGCAGTATCGTGACAAATAGCAGGCGTGCAGCGAGTGTTGAGTGTGTGTTTCGGGCTGGCGTGGATCGGCAAAGTAGCGACCGGAAGACATATGTTGTTATCCGGCTGGAAAGTTGTAGACTCGCCGACAGGTACCAGATGCTGCTTTTCGTAGCTCAGTAATGGTTGATTATCTCGAGGACCGATCAGGACCAGCTCATTGGATTCATATCGACCTCGATTTTGCGTAAGAGTACCGGCAATGTATGCACCATGAGCGTCTGATATGCTGGATAGCTGATTGAGAAAGGAATCGCGTTCTGTTGAAGAAGGTATTGGTATAGCAGACTCTGGGAAGAGTAGCAGGCGTGATCCTCGAGCAGCGTAGATTCGAGCTTCATGCAGGTAATTTTCCGGCGTAGGTACTGCTGGTAGAATACAGGCTATCGGAAAGTGTTGTGTCGATGCTGTGGGAGTACCGCTGAAGAGACCGATGCCAAGGTATAGTGACAGAAGACAAGCGATCTTGACAAACTTGGTAGTAGAAAAGGCTGTACCGTAGTAGAGTTGGCCATATAGATCATGTACCAAAGAGTAGAAGCTGACGACCATACTCATGAGCGCAAAGTCCAATCCAGGTTTGCCGAAAAGCGGTATTATTGAGCTAAAATGGGTGATAAAGGCGTCAGAGTGGCCGAAGAGAGCTGTTCTGCCCAATGGTGAGATCCGTGCTGTAATTTCGAGAGAGGCAGCCCAGATGATGGGGACGTAAGCGAAACTGAGTAGAGGTAGAATGCGAGCGAGCCGAAAGACCAAGACGGGCAGGCATGCCACCAGGAAGCTGACCAATAGAGTGCCAGCGATAGCTTCTATTGGACCAGTAAGGCGAAGAGTAGACGGCAACCAAGCGCAGACGAGAGCGGCATGGACTGGTAAAAAGCGATGTAGCGAAACAGGCGATTCGGACAAAGTGCCAAGTAGTGTGAAGAGGAGAAAGCTGGCCACTTCGTTTGCTTGTGGATGGCACCCAGACAGAGCAAGACCAAAGATCGCCGATGGAAGCCAGTATTGAAAGTACTTGACGCGCAGGCACATTAGTCTAAGCAGGCTTTGGATGTGGACTACATACATTGTTTAGAGTCTCCATATCGCTGTATTGCACCAAGAGTCTAGCCAGATCGGGATAATAAGCCTTGGAAGAAAGAAACGTTCTGTGTCACGTAGATAAATTCAGATCATCTGATGGAAAGTCATTTGAGCTATGTAACAAGCCCGCAAGAAGGAAAGCGCGCATCAGTCGAAGCTCAGGAAAGAAGAGACGCCCCTGAAAGCGAGCTGACATGAGCGAAAGATGAAAGACTTGACAAGAACTCGCCCGAAGTAAAGACCGCAAGAACGAATCAAGAGTTATCGAAAACGCAACATGTAAGACACATCAAGCCGGCTACCCTTCGGTGCAAGAAAACAGCAGAAGGGCTGCAGTAAAGTACCAACAGATACACGCATTGATCTCGCATCCCGCCTGCATCGAGACAAAACCTGATCTGGAAAACGTGGCAGAGGAATAAAAGCCTAGGAATCGTCGCTGTATATGTCTGGACAGGCAGTAAGAAGGACACCGGCCTGCCAGCGTCATCGGCGAGCAAGTTTCGAAGGGAGTACAGACTCAGCGATCCGATTAGCGGTCTGGTCAGCAGACGAGAGCAGCTGCTATGAGCTCAGAGCAAGTAGTGATTGCGGTCGTTCCGGCCAGAAACGCGTAATTTGCAACGGAATTCTGTTTGCTTGGACATGATCAGCGACACGCCTTTGCTGTTATGGTAGTGTTCCGTCATGATTGTTTTGTCAAGTGGTTGCCTGTGCTCTGCCCTGCGCTTCCAGTTCCAGTCTGGTCTTGTCTGCATTGCTCGGTCTTCTTGCCTCTTTGCAGTTCCGGGGTTTGTGATGTGATCTCGAGAGCAAGGCGAAGGGAAAGTTCTGGACGATAATAGCGAGTTGAGCGATGTTGAGACTGAGCATAGTCCATCTCTGTGCATGCTGTTTGCGTGGCCCTGCTTCAGGTGATGAGAGCTGTGCAGGCGCCTCCGCGACAGGATTTCGAGGGCAAACGACACGTGTTTCTACAAATATACTTCTGAAAGATTTGGAAAAGCCAAGCTTTTTTTCCCTTCTGCCACTTTCCTTCGATACCACTCTCGTTTGCTATAAGTCTTCTCGAGACAAGACAAGCTGCTTGCGTGTACAACCTACGAACCCTCTTGACCCGCCGTTCCTCACAACACCGTCCTGTACACGACACGATTGCGCAGAATTCCCTCTTTGAGCCATACGAGACCCTTGCTCGCTGGCTACGCCTTCCAATCGACTTTTCAAAGACGCTGCGGCAGTGCGCCCCAAGGAATACTGTCTGCTGAAACATTGCTCGCTAAACTCGACTTTCTGTTCGCCATGAAATCGCTTCCAGACCTGGGCAGCTGAACTCTATCTCTTACACTGTTGCTTTGAGATAAGTCTACTCGCCTTTGATCTTTACAGCGCTTTTTCTATCGTGTCGGATTGTCCGTCTTCGCATGCTTGACAGGGCAGCGCACTTTATGATATCTCCCCTTCTCTTATTGCGACGTGAGCCCTTGCGGGAGCGATGTCAAGCAAATAGGATGTGAAGTGCAAGCAAACAGGATGTGATATGCAGTAGCGATAGGGCTGTTTGCGGACTACGAAAAAGCTCATTCTGATGGTTTGTACAATGCCATGAGAATGAAAAAGATGCACATACTGAAGAATCGTAGAACGAATCGCGGAAGGTTGGCTATCTCATCATAGATACAAAGATGAACTTGATTGTTATACTCAGGCGAGAACAGATGATGTGCGGTATTCGAGGCTACATCCTCAGGCTTGGCGAATGCGACCTCTTCGTCATCCGGTCGTTGAAGGCGCCTATTACTTTTGGGCGAAAGGCAAAGCGAAGGTATCTGTTTGTCTTGCTGCCCGGACCCCTGCTGAAATTGACGTCCAGGTTACCATCATCGGAATCTGAATCAGCCGCGCCTGTCACCGAAGCAGACGCATAGATGTTTCATCGTTCGGCTCGGAGATGTTTGTTTCAAGCTGTGGCGAGGAAGACTACATGATGGCGCAAGAAGCTGAAATTGGCAGACAGCGTATCAAAGGGAGAAGGAGAGGTTGTACAGGTGCGCAGGTATAGCCTTTGACGTTGCTAAGCTGACGCCTGTCCAGGGTTATCCAAAAACCGCACGGCAAAGGTTCGCACATCGCCATCATCCCGCTATATCGTTTCAATACTTCTTCTAGGTGTCCAAGGCTAAGAGACGCAAGGTCGAAGAAGTTCTCGACACTTTCGAACACAACACTAATACAAAGACAAGGTTGATTTGAAGGTGCGTCGGTATCTGATCAAATTGCTGTACCGGCTGATGTATTTGTTAGGCGAAGGGCGAACCGAAGATACGAAGAAAGCGAAAATGGTCACATCTCGGCGCATCAAGCGCGTAAGAGGGCAGCTAAAAGAAGCAGCGCATTCGTCAAAATAGGTGCATTGGCTTTGTCACTAGGCGCAAGGGTATGGCGAGCGTGAGACCTACCATGGGACGGGCTGGACGGGGGCTACTACTGTGTTAGCTGTGCCACTGTTTGTTTTGTTCATTTCCGATGTTCACCTCCAACCATTCTTGGCCCAATATAGCAAAGTGACCAAAAGCAGTATGAAGCTCAACGTCGCCTTTCAGCGAGAGCAGCAAGGCTTCTCGCTTTTGTCATTCAAAGGCATTGAGCTGGATGCCAATATCGTCGAAATCAAGGAGATTGTCATGAACCGCTTGAAGGGACTCCATTATCTGCCTAGCAATTTCTTACCTTTCAATGATTTACTGCTGTTGCCTTGCATGCCTCAAGCGAAATTGGAGGATATCAACGAATGGTCCGAAGCGCAAGTTGCTGCTGCGAGGAAGAAAGCTGCAAAGGTTGATGAGGGCGCTGAATTGAGCGGTGGGCTCTCCTACATTGGCATGATGTGCTCAGGTTGATGGTATATGCAGATCTATTCCCAGAGGGGGCTGTCAAAGGTCATGTACAGCTGTTGTGCTTCAAGCCGGACCATGTAGACGAACAGGCAGAGCCTTCTAAAGGTCAGTGCGGCTCTTGCTTGATGATCTGGCTAATCGTTGCCTTTCTCAAGATCATTTGACCACGCAAGAACTGCAACAGATCCTGTCTGCGCATCAAGAAAAGCTAATGGCCCAACAAGAAAAGCTAATGGCCCAACAAGAAAAGCTCATATCGTCACAGCAAGAACAGCTCACGCCCTTCTTCAGAATCTTCGATTACTTGCTCATGGACCGATTCAAATTCTCCTCGGGTAAAATGGAACGCGTAGACGACCACGTTTTCAAGGCCAAGCTCTACAACTTCTATGAACAACCCAAAACAGAAGCTGACACCTACCCAGAACATCTTCGATGCGCTTTGGCTGGCATAGATTTACCCGCAACTTCCGTCATTGCGGCCCATCTCTGGAAGTATGAATGGAAGGACTCTATCAAAGTGCTCTTCAACTTTTCCGACATCAATGACCCACGAAACGGACTGCTTCTCTACAAAATTTTCGAAGAAGCGTACGTTCGAGCACAAATCTGTTTCGTCTTCCATGCGGATGAAGCGGTTGCGACGTGGCGATGTCATGTACTTGACAAGAACATTTTACCTATGACCTGGAAGCAATACATGAGAGCACATAAAAAGGCCTCATCAGAAGGGAAGATTGGAGAAGGAGTGTCGAGAGTAATGGATGCGCTAAAAGAGGAAGGGTTGTCGTGCTTCCATGACATCGACGGAAAAGCCCTCTGTCTACCACCTCTTCAACAACCTTACAAGCGAGTCCTCAACATTCACGCTCGCCTTGGTCTTACTCGAGCCGGACAAGAAGAAATGCTTCCCCAACCTGACTGGGACTTCGAAGACTTTGCCACAGATGGGATGTATACATCCAAGAAGTGTCTAGAGCATTGGGCTTCCGGTGTTGAGTCGGGTCTACCATCAGGGGAAACGTGATTAAGATGTTCCCGTCTTGGTCGGTCCAATGGTACGTATCTTTCAGACGGTCTCGCATGTATCTGTCTAATGCTGGTTCAGATTTGGCACATTGCACATTACGAGCGCAGAGAAAATCAGAAAAAGACAGAAAAGTGTTGGTATGCTGGACTGCTGGACTGGACAGCATTGTATAGACGACCTTCGAGCGCTGGAACAGCGTTGCACGTCAGAGCTTAGGAGCACAAAAAGCATTGAGCGAGGTTTTATACATTTGAGAGTGAAGGTGGGAGAAATTGGCCTGCCTGGCAGTCGCTCGCTTACAGAACCGAGTATTGAGAGACTTACTTAACAAAGAAATTATAATTAGTTTTTCGTTTACCTTTTTTGCGTTGATTTCCGTTACTCTGGTACCGCGTCAAAACCAACAAACATGCCTACCAGACGCACACAAATACTACTTGGAGGAAGTGCTATCGTTGTAGCCCTTGCTTTGGCACTCGGTATGCTGCTCTCGCATGCGACTAGTAACTAGCTCAATGTTTTATCCAGGCATTGGCTTGGGTGTTGGTCTCAATGATGATGGCAACGACAGCAAGTCGGCCAACTCTGCAGCAAGAGATTCTCAAAACAATGCACAAACCAATGCCAAAGATTCAACCAAGAATGCTGCAAACAACGCTGCTACGGCAACAGTCACGCCTTTCGAAAAGTGGAACTGGCAGTCTGACAAGATGATTGGTATGGCAACTGGTAATCATCTAGTATTGGAGAGGTGTGTCGGATCCGTCTTTGCTGTATCTTTCGATGGTTGATGATCCGAAATCCAAAGGTGGATGTACGAGGACTGGTTCACTGGTTTAGCTGGTCCGAATGCCTGGGACGAGTGGACTTTCACTGAAGCGCTCGGCGATAATGCGACCAATGCTTTAGAAGATCACTGGTCGTCCTGGCTCACGAACGATGACATCGCCTCTATTGCTTCAGCTGGTTTCAATCATCTGCGCATCCCAACCGGCTTTTGGCAATGGATTCCGACCGAAGGCGACGAGCCTTATGTGACGACCGGCCAGAAAGCTCAGCTTGACCGATTGGTAGAAGCAGCTTACAACAATAAGCTCTATGTGCTTTTAGATCTTCATGGCATGCGTAAGCTCGCTCTCCTATCGCGCTTCGTATTCTTTCTAAACATCATACCTCCAGCCGGCAACCAAAGTCAGTCGAACCTGTTGAATGCTTTCGAAGACTAACCCAAGCGCTGCGTAGATGGAGAGCAACAGAGCGGACACAACACTAGCGACATTCAATTCTACTCTGATGGCAACCAAGCTCGGTCAGACGCGACCGTGCAAGCTGCCTTGAACTACATGACCAGCTCGGAATACTCTAGCATCTTTAGCGGTCTCGGCATTGTCAACGAGCCTCATCCTTGGACGCAAGCGCAGCTCGACACGCTTGAACAATTCTACGAGCGGTCTTACAAAACTTTGTCCGCTGCTGGTGTCACTACTGTTTTCCACCATGCTTTCCAAGGCATCGATTGTGAGCTCCATGTTCTGCCTGCCTTAGAGAGCCAGATTGATTCAATTCCGACAGACTGGAGACCTTTCCTAGCTGGCAAAGACCCATCCCTTATTGTTGCCGAAGACCATCCTGTAAGCTTGCCTGTCGGCTTGTCGACTGCTCGAATCTGAAAGCTATGCAGTACCCTGGGAACTTTCCTCTACAAAATAATGCGGACGATATCATGTCAGTTCGGCCTTCTCGATCGCAAGCACTTGCTCACATCATCATTCTCTCAGCAATCAAGTCTGCAACAAAGCTTCAGGATACGCTGACTACCCTGTGCCAGTAGCTGTGACAGAGTACTCTTTGACGACTGGCATCACCACGCCGGACTTTGAAAAGAGATTCTTTAAGGCTCAGGTAGAGGCATGGAATTGGAGCGCGGGCTCGACGTTTGCAAGTCGTCCTAGTCTTGCTGTCTGAGCAGTCTGACCGTATATCTAGTGGTCATACAAGACAATCAAATCAGACAACCCGGTCCTGGCTGATCCAGAAACGATTGCGCAATACAGCTACGAGGATCTGATCTCTACGGGATCTTTGGAACAGTAAGTGTCTGCTTGAGTGCATCAGCCTAAGCTTAACGATTCTGTAGACCCTCTACTTGGTCTGACAGCACTGACAGCACGGCTTGCGGACAAGCTCCAAGCATGTCTTGGGCATCTCGTAAGCACGAGAACAGATGATCAAGCTGAATGCTAATCTTATTTGTAGCTGTTCCTGCTGCATCGTCTACGCCAACCTCCAGCTTCGCCAGACGTAGGAGAACCAAGCGCAAGCAGAACATCCATTAGAAGCAACTGCTTCGCTCTGGCAACATCTTTCAGCCCCTTCAATCAATGTAGAGTAATTTGAACCGGACAGCGCAGGCGCTTGTTGTATTTTGAATCAGCGGACAATGATATTTACGCTTGAATACTGCTTTTCGATGTGCTCTCCGTATCGAATCTCCTGTGTCTGGTCTCTCGCCTAGCTCTCTTCCCTGCGCTCAGCGGCTCAAGTTGACTGATCAAAACCCAGTCGGTGCCGAAAAGCAGAAGTATGACCCTTTCGGACCAGATCAGGGGAGGATACAGCACTCTGAAGCATGTATCAAGCGTCTCTTTGCCGGAAGGATAGAGACCTAGCATTGGATGCTAATCAAAGGCTGCTTTAGAAAAGCTTGCGATTGCAGAGATAAGTACTATGGTGTACAACAGAGGAAAAGATGGCCCTGCCAATCTTGGGCATACTGCAAAAGACAGACCAATCAAGGGTAGCACTGAGGGAAAAAACGAGTGAGTATTGTATGTGACTCTCCGTCGCAAGCTTGCCTACTTTATATTTTGGGTCTGACGGTCCCCTCCAGCCAATGCACTTCCAGCAATTGAGCAGTTTCTATGTAGTGTTTCCTAGGTCAGTTTCGCAGACTTGCGCTTCGAAGCTCGACTTACAGAGGGAGCGTACTGGAACGTTTGTGATTAGCCAATGAACTCGATTGCATATTGTAGAGACTGACCTTGGCCTTGATCTTGACAAGTCTGTCATATGTATTTCGGTCCCAAAAGGTGCCTACTCAATGTCAGCTTTAGTTGCGAGTGGGCAAAGGGGGAATGACTCACTCTCCCACTTTGGCTCGTCATAGTAGGCCTCGTTGAAGTAGGCTTGACCATCTGGCTTCAAGCGACGCAAGATCTCGACAGCTTGATCCAAAGCATCCAGACGAGATCTTTTGTACTTGAGCGTGGACAGCGTAGACCAGGCAACACCTCCCTGACGCAGCGTCAGCATATACTTTTATTTCGATGATCTGACACTGACGAAAGCATGAATGACAGTCTTGCGCCAAGCTTTCGGCTCAGCGGTAAGACCGTCTGATGGTAGCTTATAAGGGCTGGTCAGACAAAGGAGGACTAGTGCGCCATAAGCTTCTTCAGTCGGTAAAGGGTTCAAGGCCATCATGTAGTCTTGCAAAGATCTGTACCCAAAAGATCAGGCCTCGATCAATTTGGATCGAGACAGATACTGACTGTACAGTCTTGTTGAGTGCCGCAGGCTCCCATAGCTCGTCGGTTAGCAAGCGAGATCCAGCAGTTGATGCCATTCCAACAGGCACCGTTTCCTACAAGCAGTTGAGCTGGATCGATGTGCCGGCACAGATCACGTACACCGGTCTCGCGAATGAAGTATTTGGAGACTGAGTGATGGTCAGCAATTCCTTGATTCCCCTCGTCGAGCGGACTAACAAGCTTCGTAGAAGGACTTGACTGGGAAGACACCGTTGATGAGGACATTCTCCTTGGGTAGAGAAGCTACAAAGTCGATGATCGGTTGCATATCTTTGGTAGCCTCAGCAGTGTCGAGCTTCCAGTTCACCATCAGGACCTGTCAGTTTCTCAGGTAATGTTGATACATTGCTTTTAATTCAACTCACAGCGCTGACTTCGCCAACACCTATCCGGTCTGTATGATTAGTAGCTCAGCCAATCGAGCACGGGTACATACGCGGTGTAAGAGCTAGGTAGCCTCCCCAGCCACGATTGGTGAATTCGAGCGCTCGACTAGCTGACAACTCCATCAATTTCTGTGCAGCCTCGGGATTGGGTGTCAAGATGGCAATCGAGGCGACCTGCAATGGCATTACAGGGTGGGTCTTGTCTGCCAATGCAATGAGCATGGGGCTACGCTAGATCAGAAGTGCTCACGAGTAGATTCCAGCACGACTCCGCCGGTATTGTGTCCGCCTCCGGCCAAAGCAAAGAAGACGTCCTGGTTCTGACAGCGGGATGCAACGATGACTTCCGAGCTTTTGGGCGTGACGACCTTGAATTCCTGACTAAAGTACGAGTCAGCTACGGTCGAGGTTGTATAGGCGTGGACTGACACATTGTCTGTACCTAGACCAATGGCTCCAGAGACCGCTGAATGACCTCCACCAGCAATCCAGCCGCCGCTACTTTAGGTTCAGCTGCTATTGTGTATAAAGAGAGATCGCGAACCTCATCCCAACAGTAGATGAAGTTCCACCTGCGACCGTGAAGCCGTTATCCTGCTCAGTGCTGATCAGTGACAGCTGATGCTTGGCTTGGTGTCGCATACCTCTGCATACTTGTAGATCTCGGCGACTGCGGAAAGAGTCAGCGATGCATGCTCGCCTGGCAATGAACGTACATTGTTGGCCAGCACCAATTGTAATAGCAGGAAACTGCTGCTTGCAGCCTGCAGGCTTGAAGGCTGCCTTGTGTGATATGGCTCGCAGATTGTGTGTCCATAACCCCAAAGAATCCGGAGCACTACTTCTGCCCTGTAATCCAAATAAGGATTGTTCACCAAACCCAAACAAGAGCTTACCGAGTACTCGTGTCCGGTGTTCTTGATGTTCAGCGGAACTCCTGTCTTCTTTGAAAATCCATAGGCCGCGGTCACATCGCTAGCTTTGGCAACATTGATCTAGCGACGTCGTGAGCATCGGAAATGACGAGCGAGCGAACCAAGTCACGTAATAGGTCGATACTGATCCTTGACTGCAAGTTGTCTCCAGCACTGTCTCATCGGTCGGGTCTCGGCGGTCAAGCACACATGCTCTCCGGTCTTGATGCAGCCTGCCCATTGAACGTTTTCGTATCCGCCGTACTGGCTTGAGTGTAAGCCTTGAGTGTGGTCAGCAACAAGCAATTTGGTTTTTATGGAGCACATACTGCTGACAGACCATTGCGACTGTATGGCAGCACATTGCTCAGCATTCGGCATTGGCTTGAACGATTGTCCAGAGAAGTCATCGAAACAAGGCAACGCCAGAGGTTGACCTAGGGCAAGGCTGATACCGGGCAGATTGTCAGCTCAATCACTTGGGATGCTCGTGACTCACCGCCCTTCGACGGTGGCATTCAAAGCCTTCCATTGAGCTTGTGTGACCTTAGAAATGGCACTTCCGCTTGCGACCGCACGTTTAGAAAGAGTGGACGCGGCACAGCCAGTGACCGCTATGATAGCGAAAAGATAGTGAGGCAGCATTGGGAAAGACAACGCAAAAGGAGAGCGATGGAAGCAAGAAGAAAGAGTTGAGACACGTTTAGACGGCAACGCTTCATACCTAGCACATGTGCTGACACACCAAAACAACGCAACAATCTTAAGCCGTCAAAAGAAGCATCCAGAAGTACGAAATTGCAACAGCGCCAAAAGTCAATTCGGCCAGAAATCTCGAGGACGCAGCTTCCAGACGTTGTGTTGAGAGCAGCAGCTGACCGATCATGCGGTCTTGTTTCATCCAGCATTTGTCCTACTGAAAGCATGGAGGCTTCTAGTAGACAGATAGAGATAGGCCGTTGTCCCGAAAGCCTCGTTTGAGCAAGAGTCGACGGCTGAGAGGCTCTACAGAGGAAGAGTGTACCCTTCGCAAGCATTGTACTGCCAGACAATGTGTTTACTTGCTGGGCGGTCGTTATCACGGTGTCACTTCAACATGCCTAAAATCCGAATGACGGGTGATTTGACATCTACAGACCCTACTATACACCTTAAGCATTCACTCTACACCCGATAGATGAGCACAGCGTCCTTTACCATCCAATTATCCATATCATCGTGTTTCGCTTCGCTTCGCTTGATCCACTGTCGATTCAAGATCATGGCCCTGCTTCCTCAACAACTGGCGCCTGCACATACATAGCATGACCTCCAATCCCCATACTCGCATCAGCCAAAGGAAAGAAGATCTTGGGATAAATAGGCTTCGTAAATGCGTCGCCCAAATCCAGACCAGGTATTTCAAGTTTGCCTTCTGTAGTTCTTGGTCCAAGATCATGGTGTGAGCCATAATAGTCTGTTGAGCCAAAGTCGTTAAAGAGCGTAAAGTAGCGTAAAGTTTTGCTAGGTTCGAAGCAGGCTCGAAGGGTTGGGCTGATGCTTTGATGACCTGTGCGTACGAGGCCGTGATCTGTGCTATTCGTCAGAAGAGTCATAGGAGGAGAGATGAGACACACAGCCAGGCAGACCGTTCCAGCCAAATGAAACCAAATTCGGGAAAGAAGCGATAGCTTGGCCGTACGCAGCCTAACAGATAATCAGCGAGACAGACTTGCTACTGGACTTGGACTTACACTTGTGCCTTCCCATAAGCAAAAGACGGATTGGATAGCAACGATGTTGAGTTCAGTCAAAGAGGGTAGCGTGGACGCTATGAACGCGAGCAGCTCAGGTGAGCCTTTTGGCAACACCATCAGTGATAGCTTTCTGAGATTAGGCGCGGACTTGAGGAAGTGTATAATGTATTGAAACTCTTGCTTGCCTGCAGTGACGATGTCAGCAGCATCTTTAGAGACCTGCGACAGACTTACGAGGTTGCCTGGATTCTATAACGACTTCTTCAAGAGGACAATGGTGACCTCGACAGTATTCCTGACTTTCTAGTCAGCTCCGCATTCTCGATTGAAGCTGGCAACTCACATCAAATTGCTGAAACAAGCTAGTAAAGCCAGAATTCGATACTCCGCCCGCGTCAAGGGCCAACAACCTCAAAGACGACCATAAATCCACAGGCATCCAACCAGCAGCGAACGTCTCATGATACCCCCTCACTACCAAACTCTCCATCCTTTTCGTCCCTCTGACCAAAGCGAGCGGTACAGCAGAAGCTTCTCGCACGATATCAATCGAAGCATAAAAATTCTTTATCTCTTCCAACTTGAGTTCACCGCTGTCCAACATGCGCGCTAGCTCTTTTGTGCCGTGGAAGCCGTCTTCCATTATGAGAACTTGTAGGTTCGAAGCTGAGCAGATAGCCCGCAATGAGACAGGCGTTAGAGCCAAAGTGGTCAAGGTGAGCATGAGTAATTGAGGAGCGATGGTGAGCAGTAGCATTTCCAATTTGCGCGGCAGGTCGAATACACCTGGCATTTCTTCCACATCAATCCATAATGCTCGAAGATGCGGTTTGGCTAGAGCGCTCTCGTATAGAAATTTGATGTGGTCACGGCATTTCGCTTGAGCTGCTGGGATCCGATGTCGAGACTGCGCTCCTGCTTTGAAGCGGATTGCGACTGAGCGAAAACAGAATGGGAGTGCCATACAACGCAGCCGTCGACATGTCATGGACAGGCTGATGATATCATCTAGGTCACCTCTGGAAGGCTCGACAAAGAGAGGCGGAACGAGGTGAGACATGACAGAGAGAAGCAATTCGTCAGGCGAGTCGAATAAAGGCGAAGTGCCGTTGGCCTGGGTCCGATATGAGTCATGAGACTTTTACAATAGCTGCAGCATTGTAGCCTCACCAAAGGCTGAAACCAGGGATACAGGTCTGACGTCTTCGACACTTCTCGCTTCTTGCCGGTGTCTGCACTCTCGTCCTCTGTTGCAGAGTCGACATCGTTCAGGTCAGGTATTGCGTCTCCATCTTCAGAGTCTGTCTCCCAGGAATCATCCGAGTCTGGTATAATAGATAACCGTCGGAGAGTCGAGCGAAACATGGTCGTGCTTGTTATAGAAAGGGATATCAATAAATGATGCAAAGGGCTAAACATGTCTATACAGAACTCTACCCGTGGTACGAACAAACTACAGAACAATCCTTGGCGTGTGTAATAACATATGATTAGCGGCGGTCCTGCGACACCCAATGAGCCAAAGAACGACCAATTGAGTTTTGAGACTTACAGCGCTATCCTCTTGATCCGCAATGACAGCGACCAAGACAGAGATATCGTCTCTGTAATCAAAGAATGAGCTTGGTTCAAAAAGTACAAGTCGAAATGATTACCTCTTGCCACCAGTGTAGTAGATGCCCTCTTCCATTGCCTAGACAACGTTGTCAGCAACACAACCACAAAGCAGAAGTTTCCTTGGTACTGACCCTCTGCTGGAAAGGCGAAGAAGTAGCCATCTGATCCTCACAAACTGATTTCGCCCTCGTGCACAACGCCTCTGAAACAGCTTGAGGCGAGAAAGGCGCTCTTCTCGTAGACTTGTTGGGTTCAGAAGGTGAATAAGAAGGGTAGGCGAACCGAAGGACTTCTTCGAGTATATCCTCTTCAAAAAGGTTATCGCCTAGACCGTCTGAAGAAAGAATGACAATGTCGTCCTTTTGAACTTGGACGTCAAAGCGCTGGCCATCTTTCTTTGGTGTGTCTTTTGATTTGGGTCCTACTTGCATAGGGTAGTTGAAGGAATGTTGTTGTTCTTCACTTCGAAAGAGATATTCCGTGCCACGAATAACGCTGCAATCGCTCTAAGAGATGATTCACTGAAAGATCAAGAAAAGACTTACGAGCAATTGCAATCGCCTAGGTTCGCGACTCGCAACACATCTCGCCTCAGTACAGCAAGTAAAGCCGTGGACGACCCAATCAATCCTCTGCTCGCCGATTCAGTCAAACACTTGTCTGTCGCCGCTTGCAATATATCCAAAGGATCCACATTGAAATACTCCAAGAAGAGCGCATCATCCACATCTTCATAACGCTCCAACTCTTCAGCACAATCTATTTTATTGATCAGCTGAAGACTTTCCAAGATGTAATATGCAACCCACACTGCATCAACAACCTCGAAAACAAAGCTGGATCCGCATTCTTATGACCGGCCCATCCACCAACACCATCCGCAACACCCAAAGAATCCGGTCGCAAGAAATACGCATCCTGCCCTACAGAAACACTCTTGCCCGTGTCGCCTGACAATGATAGACTGAGATTCTGACTTGTCGAAAACACGCGTTGTTTCATTGAAATGTTGGCTGCTGCTACATGTTCTGGATTGGCAGATGGTTTGAGAGAATGTGAGGATTTGGGTATGCCGCATGCGCCATTTTGGAGTGAGAGTGTTGGTGCTCGTGTTTCTTTAGGCACGATATTGCCTGCTCTAGCGATCGGGTTCGAAGCTGATGCGGCTGGTTGTGACGATGGAGAATGGTAGAAAGGTAGGAATGGGTTGGACGATGATGAAGGCTGAGAGCCGGATTGGCCAGAAGACAGGCTAGGAGAGTCATAGATAGACCCGTCGAAGGAGGAAATAATGTCGTTTGGGTGTGTCAAGGCATTCTGGGCGTTGTACGAAGACGAGGAGGATTTCGGGCTGTTGCTTGGTGTGTTTGAAGAAGGACCCGGTTTGAAGAAGGATCCGTCTAGATTGTTGCTGTGGTTGGGTTGATGAGAAGGCAGCTGGTGAAAGGTCCTCCTTGCGGGTCTCTGCGGCCAGTGTTGGACTATCGGCGGATTGGAATGATTCGAAGTCGAAGGCACAGCCGAAGAGAAGACAGCTCTCTGCCTAGCTAGCTTGACCTTCCATGAGAGGAGCGACTTGGATTTTGACATGTTGCCCTGGCAGGGCTGACTTCAAGCAAGTTTTCAACAAGGCGACACAATCAATCGACACGAAGCTTTCTGTTGCGGTTTAGATTTGGGGTATACACGATATAGCGAAGACGTCTGGCTGGATTACTTTGCTGTAATCAATCTAGCAGCACAGCATAGACGAGCTGTCGAAGGCCAAGCAAGGCAAGGTGCTTTCAGAGTCTCGTCTCTTCAATTTCGTGATGAGAGTCCACTCCAAATGCTGCACAGCAGTCTCTGCTTGCGAGCTTCAAGCTTCCCAAAGGTTTTTCTTCAAGTCGTTGTGTTGGTGCAGAATTGCGAAAATGCTTTTTCACTGCAACATCCGACCGAATTGTCGCAAAGTGGCTTACACTCTGCTAGCAGTGCTGTGCTATAGCATCTCGATAAGACTATCCCAAGTGAAAAGCCCCGTGTCTCAACCAGTCCAGCTACTGCCTTTTATTCAAAGCTACAATTCTCCGCCCATTTCGTCCTATATACTGTGGAACATTTGGCATGAGTCGTTCTGTGACTGTGCTCTTGCTTATCGTGCTTTGTTCGCGAAGCGATCTGCGCGCGCCTCTCCTTTTTGTCGCGACCTGCCAATCTTGCCAAATTCGGATTCAAGTCAAGTGTGCCTGATTCCAGCAGATCTCTTTTCTTCTTCCTCCCTCTCTACTTTCTGCATTGATCCAACACATGCGGCATCCTGTTTTCCTCGCTTTGATCTCGGCTGCCTGCGTTGCTGCTTCATGCTCAGACAAACCCCATTATCTGGATAGAATTCACAACGCTTGCGAGACTGTGTCTATCGCGTCTTCGTCTACGACCAGTCAGCATGTACCCAAAGCGACAGCGAGAGGTTAGCTCTATTGTACGGCTGAACCGCTTGCGCTGATAGCCCGCAGGCATGTTTGCCAGTATATGGGAAAAGCTAGGGCTGTCAGAAGAGCAGAAGGAATCAGTACTGAGTAAGCTATGATCGTACTGATGCATCGCTCAAGCTCACTCCTCGTAGTTACTAAGCCGGTCAAAAGGCGCATTGTAGCTCGTCAGCTGCTCGAACACGACTATCAACAACCAGTCAAGAAGATTAACCGTCGGGGAATGGCGATAGATACAGACAAACAACCAGCGTTGGATGTTGGTGCATTGGCACAAGCACTAGGACAGAATTTACAAAAGGGCATGTTGCTGGATTTGGTGTCGCTACCGGAGAAGAGACAGATTAAAGCTCAAGCTCCTATAATGGCTTTCTCTGAGCCTGGCAAACCGTCACTTGTGCAGATCGATCGTAAGTCGGGCTTCAGCTTCTCGAATTTTGGCTGAAGGTGGACGATAGTGCGGGTAGAGTCTACTTCAGAACCAAAGACGTCGCTCAAGAAGAGCAAGCGAGGACACAGTCATCGATCAAGGGGAAAGAGAGGGCACACAGGAGGTTACTATCGTTGGGATTGAGTGCTGGCACCTCAAAAACTGTACTCATATTGCATTGGCATATCTTATCTAGTAGTCCGAGTCTGCCGCAGCCTCATCTGCAGCCTCTGATTCGCTTTCTTCTCCTTCTTCAAAAGTACCAGAAGGCACACCGTAAAGGCGAATGACGGGCTTCAAAGTCGATATCAGACTTTTGTTAGACACATATAGAAGCAACGCACCTTGTTTGGGTCTTTGAGCAAGACGTATTTACCCTCTTTTTGCTTCATGCACAGATCTACGATCGTCCGCACAATACCCCAACCGTTAGCCAGGTTGACATTCATCTGACTAGCTAAATCCCTAGGCTTGAACCACTGTGTGCCAAGAATAGTGTGGCGGTTCTCGTCCCTCGGGTTAGCTCTTGAGACATAACCAATCTTCATTCCACCTGCACCGGCCAAAACACCCATTGAAGCCCAACGAGCGAGTTTTAGCGAATTGTTCTTCATCTCTGTTGCAACGACTGCACCACGTTGCGAGTCCAGCTTTGTCCTCCAATCAGGAGCTCCGCCACTGCCTTGCGCGCGGGAATCAAATTCGAACAAAGTCTTGAGCAGAATGTAGGTTTGTTCGTCGTCTGCTCCTGATGTTGGTTGAGCCGAAGTAGCGGATCCAGATAGAGAACCACGAAGGAGGGCATCGACTTCCGTTCGCACAATCAGGTCGACTTCTTCGTCTTCGGTGACGGAAAGATCGAATTTCCTGTATCTGTAACCGCAAGAAGCGAGAGGCTCCGATTCTTCTGGGTCGTAGAAAGGATTGGGCGACTCAAAGTCGGTGCGAGATTCTTGGTTCTCCTTCACTACTTGCCAAGCAAAGTTTTCGTTCAAGAAAGTAGCTTGTTGCGAAAGGGCTGAAGGAGTGTTGATGAATGCTGAGGTATTGGACGCATCGACCATTGGGTTCTCCAAAGGTGGATCGGATGCGTTCTCATTGACGGAAAGGTAGTCGAGTGGTCCTTGGTCGCGCTTGTCCATGTAGAGCTTGTCGCCTTCACGAATGAGGACAATATCCCATGGGTAGACGGACCGAGGTGCACACATGAGCTGAGCAAGAACAGCGTCGGTTGCAAACACTTTGGCGCGGTCTTTGCTCGCCAAATCTTGCAGAATGGGATCATCAGAAGAAGTTGGGTTGTAGTGAAGACGTTCCATATGTTGTAGAGGCTTTTCGTTCTTGGTGTTGACACGGTCATATGCTCTGTCGTATTCGTATAAGAAGCCGTGTTGCGAGCTGGATAATGATGAGCGATTTCGACATGGCAATAAATGCAGACTTACACAGTCTCGATATCATCAGTGTCGACTTCCAATCTGAGCTTGCTGAGGCGAGTAAATTCAATCTCTTCAAGCAAAGCCCACTTGTCGCCCACTTGGACACTTGCCTCTCTCGTTCGCTGATCACGGTTCCAATCTCTTCCGCCCCAGCCTCCTCTGCCGCCATAGCCTCTGCCTCCTCTACCACCTTGCTGCACACCACGCTGAGCACCATAGCCATTCTTCTGATTCGCTGTGCCATTCATGTGACCTTGCCTGCCAGTCGGTCCAGTTTTTGTGCCAGCTGCACCACCTCTTCCACCTCTGCCATATGCCTGATTGCGGTTCAGATTACCCAAGCTACCTCCTTGCCCGCCCTGACCGCCGGCTGTTCTGCCTCTAGACGACGCTTTTCCTCCATCGACTAGCGAAAAAGAAGCTTCCTCGTCGCCGTAGCCATCCAGACCTAAACCATCTGCAGCATTGTTGCGCCTCTTGAAAGCACTAGCTCTGGACACGCCGCCCTCAGCTGCGTAGGAGATTGAAGAGGACCAGTCGACAATTTGGCCAAGTCGCTCAGATTTGCTGAAAGGTTGGAACGGAAGGTCAGACCCGGTTGAAGGCAAGTGATCGCTTGAAGGCCCGAATAGAGCATCTGCAGAGTCTGGCTGCAATGGTGGGAGCTTGAAAGACATGCTGGAATAAGGTTCGCTGTTCAATAGTGAGCTCGATATTTTTGCATGAGCAAGTGAACGAGCGTGTGTTGCGAATTCTATGCTTTGCTGCACATCTGATTGACTCATTACAAATGCCCTGTACATCGGCACTTCATAAAACTGGCTCGTCCGGACTTTTAGCCAGTTCCGCTGCTGCTACTAGCACTCCATTGAAAGGACTGTACTTCACTGGCTGAGAGGGCCTTTGTTGCCTGGGACTGCATGCTTGATTCTATCTTCGAGTTGCTGTCCTGTCAATCCATGCGTCATGAGGTGATTTTTCAACTACTAAACTGTCAGTTCCGCCAAAAAAACCTCGCAAACGGGAATATACGTGCTTTGTTGGCTTGCGCAAAAGCTCTATCACAGTCACGTTCGTGACAGAAGATGGCATAATCCTCGTGCTTGGTTCGCTGGTGCGAAGCCACTTGCTCTGGGTAAACTGCGCTGTAATCACAGCCGTCGTAAGGGCAGCGGTGAGGCATGTCGCCAGGCTGCACTATAGAGTGCGACTTCAGCGAGCCCATATATGATGAGCGCGAAACTGACCGATATGGCCAGCAGTCATAATACAGCGTCTTGTGGTGTTATCATGTAGAAGAATAGACGCATGAGCACATCAGTACATTTGAATTGAGTCTTCGAAGGACACGAACGATTCTGCCATAATTCACGCGTATACCTCTGGGCGCACAACCGTGCTGCGGTGTCTACAAGAATCGGTCAAAGGTGCAGCGAATCATGGAATCATTACAAACATACAGATGGGTGGAAGTGAGCATCGTATCTCAGCGTTGTTTTCTCGCTGGGAGAAGGGTCGACACCAGTGATGTAAACAGCATGCTGCTCGACCCCAGAAAGGTGGCAGTAGTTCTAGAATGCTTTCAATGCTCCCACTCTACCATGATTCCAGATCGCTCACCTTGTCGACGCGGCATTCGGATTGTGCTGATGCTGAATGCTGTTCGTTGGAATACGTTGAGACATGGTGTATTGAAAGAGCGGGGAAGCAAAGCAGGATGCGGGGATGATGGCCGCGAGCAAGAAGAAAAGAGAGCAGGACTACCATATCTCGGATTTAGCTTTGAGAAACATTGCTTTGATAGACAAAGGACCGGCAAGGCTGGAAAGCAGATGACAACAGCAGAGCTTGGATCAGTCGGAAAGACGCCAGTAAAGATCAGACAGGAAGCCAAAGAAAGCGGAAAGAGAGGACGGTCTCCATTTCGCGGGATACAGCTCAAAGCTTTCTCTGACCAGTCACAACCTCCTGCCACATCTTGAAGTCGCCTGTGAGACTCCATAGCGGGTGTTTGAAAGTAGCCGGCTTGAGGGAAAGTCAGCTTGAACGAGTTGATCTGTTGGCTGCTTACTCGATTCTTTTCGATAAAGAAATGCCCAAGCCTACTCATCCATCAGTACAATAAACTGTACTGCAATAAACAGACGTACCACGCAAAGAAGTAGCCTTGCAACATCCCAAAGCCTAGCAGTTTGGATATAGCTCTCCATCCTTCGCCATAACGAAATCGCCAAAACGCAACAGTAGTTGGTGAGAGTAGATGCAGACTAGCCAGGAAAGCACGAATGAGGACGAGAACGTAGATTGAAGTGCCAGTCAACTGCAGTCAACTTCAGCTCTAGCGCGACTTGAACGTGAAATCATACAAACATGGAGTCTCCGCTTGAAGGAAGGGAAGTCAGCTCGAGGAAGCAGGGAAACCATGCAGCATACAGTAGCGGGCTGTCTGTGCTCTCCCAGGTAGTAAGGACTGGACCATGCATAAGACAGGTCCCGCGATAGTCTTTTGTTACGCGTACTAGAATTGCTCAAACGAATTGATGCCGCTTTGTGGGTATGGAATCACTTCATATTGCGGATTGGCGATGCCCTTCATCTTGCTGAATCACGCGGTCGCTCGGCAAGAGGGGGATTGCATTTTCAGATGCATCTGGACAACAAGGCCGGACCTTTGACATCATAGCTTTTTGACTTGCTGAGAGGTATGACTATTGGTATGCGGCTCGAAAGATCCCGCTAGGTGTTGGCATAGGCTTAGCCTTTGAATCAGGATATTTTGCTGTGCGGCCAAAGACGAGGTCATGCTCGTCGCTTCAATGGAACGGCTGTAATCATGGCTCCAGGCGGCTCAAAGGGCTCTGTGACGCTTGCAATCTCGCTGAAGTTCTTCTGCATAATGGTTTGACCACAACCGCCATCCCGCTGTACTTGAAGCGCTCAAGTCTAGTAGCTGCACGAGCGAAACAAAAAGGAGCTCAATACGCTCTGAAGAGCTTGCTTGTGCGAAGCTATCATTACTTCTTGCTGGAAGACCTTGGATGCAAGCAATTCGCTGGCATTAAGCGGATTGATTCGGTGTAGCGACAGCTCGCGTGGCTTTACAGGCTTCCTCGCTGCACAATAGAGGAGCCGGATCTCTTCCTCTTGTTCAATCGATTCGGCCAACCTTCGTTCGCGCGTCTCGCTCGTCATCCCCACAAAATTTGCCGCGTCTTCCTTTCCCTCCGACCACGATGACACAAGTAAAGCTACAAACTGCAGATGTGCCACACTTGGACTCGACAGTCGGCTATCGTTGCCTGCCAGAGAAGATAGACCACTCTAAACCTACTGTTGTCTTGATAAATTCTTTCTGTACTTCCTGCCTCTTGTTTGAGCCGCAATTCAATAGCGAGGCTTTGAAAGGTAATTTAGTGTTACTCTCTTCATGAGGCATGCTCATACTTAGACAGACAAGGTTAATCTGGTATGCTCATTGCTGCGTCACGGGTAATCTAGAGCTAATGCCAAACAGCTCGGTATGCTATAAAATCTGGCCAGAAGACTTTCAGACAGACTAGTGAATAGCTATCGAACCTCTCGGACATGGGGCGACACGCACAGCTTTCCCTCACTTTACATTTTGGGACTCGGTATGCATTTCAGCTATTCTGTGTGCCTTTTATCATCGCAATGACAGGCACTAGTCGCGCTACAACTGATGGAAAAGCTCGAGATCAAGTCAGCTATTGCGCAAGGTACTTCTCAAGGTAAGCTGTCTATCAACAACATGTTGAATCCAAGCTGATCTACACATAGGCGGTTGGATCGTCACCCGGATGGCCTTGCTCTCACCTTCTCGCGTACATTCATCCCATCGCCGCTTTCACTAACATCTGACCGGGGACTTGTTGCAGATCTCCGCGCTCATTCCATGTGGAACAGCAATGGACGCCGAAACGCAGCGTATGATTGATCTCGGCTGTTGGGATGGGCATGCTGCAGGCGAAGGTGTCTTGGCAGACCTGACTAGCGAAGGATCCCGTCAAGGCAACTTTCAGGTCAAGGATGAATTCATTCAGTTCTTGTTCAGTCAGCAGCTTTTTTCTCTCCTTGTTTTCATGCGCTGACTTGAAAGATAGAGTCTGGATGGGGTAAATCTATGACTGATGATCTGCGAGGAACCTGGGAGACGGTTTTGAGAGTGAGCGAGCATCCTTCCGAATTTGCAAGGCGTATACTGAGCGCTTGGTAGGAAAATTACGGCGGTCAAGCAGGCAGGAATCGTCTTAGGATCAATGCTATCAACCTGAAAGAGCGAGATTCGATTCGTTCCAGAGTCGCGGATATCACTTGTCCTGTTCGCTGGTTGCATGTGAGCTCTAGTCATATCCGTATCTGACGTGGAGCAGCTGACAATCGTTCCAGGGCACTGAAGACAAAGTCTACTCGTAAGTCTGCAGCCCGCTTCAGCTTGCTCGCAATCTGGCTCTTGCTCACGCCATTGGTTGCTTCAGCGTCGCGAATGCTCAAGAGGAGATCAAGCTGTTTATCAATTCTCCTGATGCTCAGGTCGTAGTCGTTCAAGGAGGTCAGTGTCTCGTTTCGTTCGTCCGCTTTCGTCGAGACTGATGTTTTGAAACAGGAGAGCATTTCCTGAGCGCCTCTAATCCAGAAGCCGTCGAGAAGGCTATTCTGGAATTGCTGGGATCTGCTTCTGGCAAGACTGTTTCTGGAAAGATGTAGTAAAGGCAAGAAGTTGTTATGATGCAGAAATTGGGGGATTGCCAGCGTCATTGCATTGAGACCTTCGCTGAGAGAGCGCGACCCGTTGCAATATCAAGCTCAGCGATGTGCGCAACGAGGCGAATAGACTTTAATTCACTTCAACATCAACACGTTGATGCTCGAACTGGTTTGAGACGATCCGACGACTCTCTCGAAATCCTCACTTCGCTCCTCGAATTCTCCCATACAGCAGACTTAAGCATGGTCTCTTTGCACAGCAAGGTGAGGCAGCTGGCCAAAGCGGAGAGAATTCGATGCAGATATGCGCGTTTTCTGTAGGGAGCAAGCGCGGCATCCCAACCTGGCTCAGGCCTCAATACTACAGGCCGCCCTGGTCATCTCACTTCTGAGCAAGAGCAAACTCTGGCTAGCTTCAAGCAGGTCAGCACCTTTGTTGCCAAATACTGTTGAGGGCAAACGACTTAAATCTGCTTCGGAAACTTATAGGACCTAGCTAAAAGCGGCTTGTACACTGTTGGACCACCTCCATCGCACTCTGATGCTACTCTCCTGTATGTCGGCCGACGGTGAGAATTTGGATTCAGGCTTACGCGAGTTTGGCTAGGCGATTCCTTCGCGCCCGAAAGTTTGACCTACCTAAAGCAATCCTCATGTTTACCGACTGCGAGAAATGGCGAAGGGAGTTCAAAGTGGACGAGTTGTACCAGTCTTTCGAATACAAGGAGAAGGAGGAAGTGTCCAAGATTTACCCTCAGTTCTACCACAAGACGGACAAGGTCAGTCCCCGCAGCTCTTTCAGAGTATAGCTGATAGGAAGAGTTGGTTGAATATGACAGGACGGACGACCGCTATACATTGAGCAATTGGGCAAACTTGACTTGAACAAGCTATACACCGTCACGACGCCCGAACGTCAACTTCAGCGTCTAGTCGTCGAATATGAAAAGTTCTTGCGCGACCGGTTGCCCATCTGCACGGCTATGCGCTCAGATGGCGAAATTGTCGACACTTCATGCACCATTATGGATCTTGCTGGTGTTGGTGTATCGCAATTCTGGAAAGTCAAGAGCTTTGTGCAAGAGGCTGCCAAGATCAGTCAGGACTATTACCCTGGTAGGTTCCATTTCGTCGGGCCAATCGTCTGTTTTAAAGCGGCCGTATACAGAAACTATGGGCAAATTCTACATTATCAACGCACCCTATCTCTTCTCTAGCGCATGGTCATGGGTTAAGCCTTGGTTAGACCCTGTGAGCTGACCTGCTTCATTTGCAATACACTTTCTAATGTTTTCATTAGGTCACTGTCGCCAGTAAGCCTATTCCTGTCGACATAGTATCTCAAACTAATCGCCTACAGAAATCAACATTGTCTCTTCTAGCTCCACTCAAAGCGAGTTGTTAGCTCAAATACCGGCAGAGAACCTGCCTGCTATTTTCCCAGGCGGTACTTGCAAGTGTCCCCAAGGCTGTACTCTGAGCGATGCTGGGTATGTCTACTCTCTCATGGACTATGTACGTATCTGACACAGGTGTCAGACCTTGGCAAGATGAGAAGCTCAAGGCTCTAGCCAAAGAGCAGCAGGGTGCAAAGATCTAGTTTTTGTGCAAGGTGTTTGAGGCAGTATAAAGTTTGCACAGTCTCGCGCTGCATAATGGCATGATGTTGTTAGACCTTTACTTCGTACAAGCCCCGAATGAAGCAACTTTGACTGCTTCTACGTTAACAGTACTGTGCGCCCTGTACTACTTGACCCTCTATGCGCCCAGCAGTCAATCTATCAAGACGCTGCCTATCCAGTACAGCCCTCAGAATGGCGCCCAAGCCAACCTACATCGCAGCGACCGCTCCTGAAATTGAGCATTACGTGACTCAAGGATGGACGCAAGAGAATGGTTACCTGGGCAAGAAATTCACCTTTAAAGGCTTTAAATCAGCCTGGGGTTTCATGCAGAGCGTAGCGGAGGACGCTATGCGGCTACAGCGTCAGTTAGATGGCAAAGCGATTTTTGCTATAAGAGTTTAAAAGTGAGATTGTAGATCATCCTGAATGGTCGGTGAGCTCTTCTTTGAGCCGTGTAAGAAGTGTACTGATCAACTTGAGCAGAATGTGAGTTAGCTTTGGAGTTTGGTACGCAAAATGTCTAATGAGTCCATGGATTCACAGGTATACAACAAGTATGGCGCTGTGGATATCTTGAGAGCAGCTCTGACAGGCCCACAGAGTCGATATACGGCTCACGACGCACGCTGCAGGCAATACTTTGACGGGACATGACATTCAACTAGCTGAAGCGATACAAAAGGCAGCGAGCGCCTCTAAGGGCTTAGTAGAGGGCGAGAAGGATTGTGGATGCGGACACTAGCGCGTAAGTGACCTGCTCACGGCGTGAATGTGCTGATTCGCGTGATAGATCCTGGCGTTATTGGCGTATGGCCGTGATTCAAGCAGCAACAACAGGCAGCCCTGGCAGTCGTCATGCGCAGGATATAGCATCTGAACGAGAGATTGGGATACATTGGGTCAGGCACGTTATATGAGCAGATGAGATGAGCGATCGCATGATTGTCGCCGAACCGCCAAACCTTGTCTAGACTATGCCGACTATGATATATCTATGAGATCTGTGCAATACAGTAGCTCGAGGCCATGACCATTTCGCTGAATGACTTGGGCAACACGAAACCAGCATATAGTCGCCTGTCGCAAAGCTCTGCCAAGTCTACAAGTCTCTTCAAGACGGGCTTTCTTGCTGCTGGTGCTCTTTTTGTGATCCTTGCTTTGTATCATCTTTCTGTTGGACTGCCCCACACCTTATCAAGCAACGCGGTCAGAGCGAGCTCAGGACAAGATGGCAGTCTAGCGACCTTCTTGAGTCAAGCTGGCTTATTCACAAGAACGCTATGGGTCACCATCGCGGACGGAAGCTACAGTCGCAATGCCGTACCTCACCTGAGCCTCTTTCTCAAAGGTCTGCATGATCATCAAGAGATGCTGCTACTATGCACGGACGACGAATGCATGGAAGAGTGCATGCTGCAGGGATGGTTGTGCTACGGTGGATATCGCTTTACTGTGGATCCCAGGCTGGAAGTGACGGAACCGAAAGCTACTACAGCAATCTGGGCAAAGATCTCGAGTATGCGTGAATTGGCGGAAGCAGGTTATGCAGTCATCTTAATGGATGGAGATGTCTTTTTGAAGTCGTAGGTGTTTCTTTCCGCTCCATAACATCGATTGACATATTCTGCAGGGATCCTCGACCTTTGATGAAACCCCTTAGCGATGCCTCATGGGATGTCCAGATACAAGAAGAGACAAGAGAGTTCAACGTCAATCTAGGCTTCTTATACCAGCGCGCCGATACGGTCGCCGTCCAATTTTGGCAATCTGTCCTCGACTACATGCTGTCTTCTCCTACGCCAACATTTGATCAAGCCGTAGTCAATCAGTTGCTGGAAACCTCGACTAGGAGACAGCCACCAGATGGTCAGCCACCTCTGTCAGATTTCATCAGTTCATCCGGATTGAAAGTGCATGTGTTGGATGCAAAGATTGCATGGGGGTTTCATTTGGGCTGGCTATATCCTAGCGAGTGAGTATTTCCACACTCACTCCAATTGAAGCTGATAGACTTCAGGACCGCTATTCTACACACATCCTGTGCTGACTCGCAATACCTCAAGTTCTACCTCGCCGGTTTCTATGGTCATTGGTCCGACATCAACTCATACTATACCAAGCCTCCTCGGATTCTATCAATACCTACCCTCTCTGGCACACAGCTAGAATTAGAGACGACCGTTCGACTGTTACTCTCTTTAGCCAAAGATAGCGATCGATCACTCCTTCTGCCAGCTCAAGCTACTCTCTTTTCTGAATCAGTGGAAGACGATGGTCGATCAGTAGACCTTCGACCCGAACTGGGCTCTCTAGTAGCACATAGACGAAACATCTACTCCATCTATCGTTTGGAACAGCTTGAGCAAGAATCAGCCGTCAAGATCCTTGAACCGAATTATATCGCTCATGCTACGCCTTTCTTGGTGCAAGAAAAGAAGTATGATGAGCTAGTGGATTTGGCGAGGTATCAAGAGATGGATTTACGGTTTCAGTGGAATTATGTGATCGCGAGTGAAGCGCTGCAAGAGGATCTCTATAGGGATAAGTTACACGTGCGTATTACGACTGACGAAGGGATGGATGGGCATTGGTCGCATTTCGGTGATTGGGACACGCCCAAATTGTACAACCAGACAGCACTATGTCGCTCGATAGAACGAGCGCCGACATGCGGTGCGCTATGTAGATTGCAATAGCACATATTTCACGCACCCCTCAGCCCTAGACCAACATTGAAATTACCCATCAAATCATCGACATTACCCAAATGATTCTCCAAGTACAACTTCTTTTCTTCCACCGTCCTCCTGCCCTCATTCTTCTCTACAACACCATGTTCATTGCTCGACTTTCTCCCAACAAAAGTCGAATCGCTCATCCCGCTCGTACTCCGCTCACTCCTACTAGCTCCCAATTTGGGAGGTTTCGCATGCACCGCGCTCTTCCTAGGACTAAACTGCTCCCTCGCCGCCCTAGATCTACTCAACGCGTTCGCTGATCTTTCCGATCGAGGTGTGCTGTTCTCCCTTCTCGGTGTTGAAGCGGCAGAAATAGATGATCGATCAGACCTAGGTGTAGAAGCGGCTGACATTGGCGGAGTAGCATAAGAGGTTGAACCTTGCAAGTTTGATTTAGGAAGAGGCGGAGTATTGAATGCGTGTAGATTCGTTGATGCGCCAAGTGGTAACGCTGGAGGTCTGCTTCTCTTGTTGATGTTAGTCGGTTCTGAAAGTGAAGATTTATGTCCTGGTACAAAAGGTGTTGAAAGGAAGGGCGAGTCCGTTGATCCTGGTAATCGTGGTGCCGAAGATAGAGCTGCCGTCTTTTTCGAGCTGGGAAGAGGTGTTTTCTGACTTGAGGATAGTAGAGGATCTTTCTTCGGTGTAGCTGACCTGGACTCGTTCGAGTTCGATCGCGAATTGATCCGCGAACCAGCTGAACGAGGAGTAGGAGGAATCTGTTCTTTCCCACTCAGACTAGTTTCGCTTCCAGATCGTATTACAGATGTGCCCTCATTCGACCGTTTTCGAGGTGTTGCACCTTCCTTGCCGTGCAGACTGTTCTCACTGCCGGAGCGCAATATAGCCGGTACAATGGGACTAGGTTCTGAAGGAATGTGTATCGCCGTTGCCTTTCTTGCTCCAGAGACAGAAACAGGTCGAGCTTTGCGCGGTGTTCGTGGGACATAAGATGTTTCTGTTCGTTCCAAGAGTGATTTAAGGCCGTCCATTGCTGTTCGGGTACTGGGCGTGCCTGGTGCGTTCGGTGAAGAAGACGGAATTGTGGACGTTGACGGGAAAGAAGTAGTCAATGGTGTGGTAGTAGGCGATGATTCAGGTAAGAGGTAGAAATAGAGCACTTCTAGGCATTTGATTCTGCATACCAATGAGCATGATCTCAACAGGTAAAGGAAAAGACTCACCGAACTGGCTTAGAAGCCGTTTTGGACCTTAGTAGTTTGACGACTTGTTCTACCCCATCGTATTCTTCGAAAGCGCGTATGTTTTTCGGTCGGTCCGCCAGGATGCATAGGAATGTATCGAGTACGAGGATTGGTACGTCTGCGTTGCCGGATAGAGAGAAATGATTGAGTAGATATAGGAGGATCTAAAAGACCTTTAGGTGTGCGTAGACACCTGAGCAGACAGCGTACCTCGATGTTTGACTTGCGTTCGAAGAGCTGGGCGCTTGGTCGATGCAGCAAAAGCAGACCTTGTAGTAGCTGGAGCGCTTGACACAGCAGCGTGACTTCGGCTTGTAGTTGCTCCTCTGCCTCTCTATCAGCGTTATAAGGCATCGTCATATAGTAAACATACGAGCTTGGGTCCTACACACCCATACGAGTCTTCCTAAGAGTTCAACGAGCACGCCGGCGTCTACACAGCTCTCAGACTTGTATCTTATAGAGAGGGAGGACCCAGATAGGACGCACAATTGCTGTTCCATGCATTTTGCTTTTCGCGCCATTGTTGTTGATGTGATTCCACTTTCAAGCGTGTAAGGACTTGTGTGAGGATATTTTGCTGCTGCTCTGTTGTACAACAGGGCGAGAGCAGGCTGTCCATACCACAGAGCAGACGGAGGGGCAGAGCTAACTGTTTGGAATTCAACTCTCAGGCTAGCTTATGTACGTACCCGCTTACTCAATTACTTACTACCCCGCACTTTACAATTTCACAAATAAAAAAACATACCTGTTTTCCAGGCCAAACAGGATCCTCGACACGTTCCAAAGTGCTAGAGCAACCGCAGCAGTATTACAACAGCCTTTCAGCTGTCGATACTGTTGTCATCACAAACCTTCGATGAACAATGGCGGGGAAATAATACGTACTTCGCAGCATGCACGCGTCCGCCTCACTGTCTGGAATCTCTTCGACGACTTCAACTCTCTTTCCCTTTCCGTTTCTTACCTCGTGGAGTTCTCTTCCTACTCAAATATGAGTGTATGCAACTGCTTGTTCCACGAGCGCGAACAGCAGACTTCTGGTCTTCGGACAGAAAGACTCCCGCATGGGCATTATCGGCAAATACGACGAAAGAACACCCTCGCTGCCGAAATCATCCTCAAGCGGAAGCGTAGTTGGCATGACTGCTGGTAATGAGTCTTTGGTACGTCCATGTATACTTTCAGACTAGATGAAATGGCTAACGTCCTAGTGGATACTCTCCATCGAAGCAGCCGCAAAGTGAATCTCCATATGGTGTCTTCCCTCATGCAGAGCTGACGGATCTTGAAGTGTCACATTTGGACCAACAGAAGCTCAAGAGTCTGCGGGAAGAGCTTCAAGAGATGATCCTCCGGCGTAAGATGCAGGAGGAAGAGCACGCGCAGAAGCTTAAGCAATCATACGCCATGTGGGTTACTGCTTCGCGCCTCGCTTCTTTACGCTCAAGCCACAAACAGCTCTGATCATGGGGTGGCGTTGATAGACTGGCAAGAAGCGAAGGCTCGGGACGACAACATCGAGGTTCTCAAGGCGGAAGAACAGGCGTTGTGTGTATAACTCTCAAGGTCTCTCCTGCCTGTGCTTACTTGATCACTAGAAAGGAAAAGATTAAGAATTTTGATGGTCAAGCGGTGTGAAGGCCTTCATGCGCATCGGTCAAGCCTCAATAGATTGCTCGTGTCTGCGCAATCAGTCTAGTAAATTGTAGCTCAGTACGGTGCCAGCAAGCGAACGCCTGGCGGGTGGACTCGGCGGATCAAAGGCGAACGAATGGCGATGGCATAATTTGGGTTGCATTCGCGAGTATTACACAGTCAGCGGACGATTGGTGCACTATTGCAAGCCTTCGATGCTACATAGCGAACTTTTGCACTTGTCCCCGAACGATTGCATGCCCGCAGTGGAACTAGTCAAACATCTACCATTTACAGAATTCGCCTCTTTCTCTCAAACCGTCAATTGTACCCGTGTCTGAATGTCTTGAGATTTCGCCTGTGGACTGCCAGATCATCCCGAGGGCCTCTTTGTTTCTTACCTGCCTGCAGATACGTTTAATCCGAACGACGAAGCATCGCGGCAAAATCCTGTTCATCTGCTCTGAAGCTCTTCGTTGTCGTTTCACGTTATGTCCGCTCTGATCATTGTCGATGTGCGCTCTCTCATATTCTAAGCAGCACAGCACTTCACGCTCCTGTGCAGGTTCAGAATGATTTCATCACCGGTTCACTAGCAGTGCCAGACGCTGAGGCTATTCTATCTCCTATCCAATCACTCTTATCCAAAAGCTGGGAGTCTATCATCGTAACGAAAGATTGGCATCCTAAAGGTATGCATCTTCCTCGCTGCGTAATACGAATATTGATGGGAGAACAGGGCATATCTCGTTCGCTTCATCGCATGAGGGCAAGAAACCTATGGATACGCATCTCTTGCAAGGAAAAGAAGAAGTCTTGTGGCCTGATCATTGCGTACGTGATGCTCTATCTTTTCAATTTTGAATAGACAGTAAGCGGGATGCACAGGTACAAGATAGTCATGGTGCCCAGCTACACTCGGAGCTAGCTACTGCGTTGGAGCATGAGAAGATCGAGCCATTGGTACACGTTGTCCTCAAGGTAGGGTTTCAGGATAAAGCTTCCGTCCTGTACGCAAAATGAACCTCGATCTACAGGGCACTCAAATGAACAAGGACGCCTACTCCGGTTTCGAAACCACTACAGCTCCAGTTCAACCTTGCTCACAATCCGGCTCATTCCTCACCGCTCATCTACACTCATTGAACATTCAACGCGTCTACATTGTAGGCCTAGCAGCTGACTATTGCGTCAAACACACTACATTACACGCTGTAAGGGATGGGTTTGAGACTGTTGTTATTCGTGAAGGCTGTCGAGGCGTTAGTGAAGATACTAGGAACAAGGCGTGGGATGAGATGTCAGCAGCAGGAGCACGTGTCGTAGACTCTCTGTAGCTGTAAAGCACCTTTCAAGAAGCTGGAGCTATGGTATGTCACCATCATGTCACACAAAAATAGTGCTGATCGTGCACCTGAAGGCTTTCAATCGACCAGAGCTGATGGCTTGCGAAAATAGGTCTTCCTCGGCGACTTCTTGCCGTCGGAGCAGATTCCTTGAGTTCTTTTTCTACTCTTGCTGTTGCTCGTAGCTTTGCCACGGTGACTGCCGGCTTCTTTCCATCTGTTCCTGCGTGTCCATCTCTTTGGAAGTTGATTGTCCTTGACGTGCTGTGAAGTGACGTTCCCGAGCATCGCTTGCTCTAAGTCGAACACAGCCGAGCATGAACAACGCCCCAATGCTCGGCTATGTTCCTTCCTCTTTTCTCTCTCGCTCTTCTTCGTCTTCAAATCACTGATGTACAATAGTGGTGCCCGAGGACGATCACCTCACCTCCGTGATCGAGTCAAAATAAGGGATGTCTGCGCAAACGACGCAGGGGTCATCAACTCCCTTCACAACGAGGTTATAGGCGAAGGCAAGCTGCCGTGGAGCAAAAGTCGGACAATGCAGCAGACGCAAGATTGGCTGTCTCTACTGGCTGTGCATCATTATCCCTGTCTTGTCGCATTCGAGGAAGATCAGCTGATTGGCGTTGCTGCGTTCCAACCTCTCGAACATGAAGTCGTCCTTGGCCATTGCGTCGAATATACCGTATCCCTCTTCTGTCTGATCAAGCAGACTTATCGAAATCAAGGCCTGGGTTCTCGCTTGTTTGAAAGGCTTGCCAATCACAAGCTATCGGAACAGGGGCAGTACTATTTGGTTATCTCAGAGTAGGCCGCCCAGGAATTATTCAGCTCAAGCTGAATCAAAGAGCTAAACAGGATTCTGTCGATCAATGCTGCGGCAGATGGTTGGTTTAAGAGTCTGGAGTTTTGGCATTGCGGGGAGTAGGTCAGAGAGTCTTAGCTGTGTGTATGTGACTGAAAGCTTTCCTAGCCTTCTAGGAGTAGCAAGCAAAGAAAGCCAAACAGTGAGCCAGCGCTTTTATTCCAAATTCCTAGGCGGAGCGGTAGGCACAAAACCAAAACATCAAGGCACAATTCTGACATTTTCTCGCAGCCTTCTGTCGTGGGTAAAGGCTTCCCTGACAACAGCATGTGTCCACCACTCTCGCCTCGCAAATTCACTCTTCCGGTCAGACCCGAAGACATCAGTGTTAGAGAAGCAGTGCTTGGTGATCTTTCCGATAGCCAGTCAATGTATTCAATCAGTCGATCGCAGCTAACAAGGTCTATTGTAGTTGTCGGCATTATGAACCATTCTATCCTATTCGAACTTGTGCGCTAATTTCTGTCTAACACCCCGAGCAAAAGGCTGACCTATCCCAGAGTCACAGCTTGACGATACCTTTCAAGGTATCTGAGCGGCTTGCCTGGTTTGAGCGTATACAAGAGCGAGGCTTGCCTGTTTGTTCATCTGCTCAAGCTTTGTGATCAGAGGCTGAACCCTCAGACAGTGCCTAGTTGCAACTATCAGAGATCAAGTCGTCGGCTTCATGGACCTCAGCGAGTACAATGATGCAGACGCTTTCAAGGCGTATGTGGCTTGTCAAGACCTGTTTGTCGGTGATGATGCTAATGAATCTGAGTTCAGAACTTGGTTCATCAGCGTATACCTACGTCCGGAAGTCACCAGGCTGCGAATCGGACAGTTGCTAGCCAAAGAATGCCTATCTCATCCTGCTCTGGATCGGAACAACATCAAAAATTTGGTATCTGATGTGATGCACGATGTATGTTCCTCGAGAATTACGCAAATAGAAGCTCAATCGTGCCCAGAATGCTTTGGGATCAGGAGCAGCCCTGAAGCTGGGTTTCAAGCCATGCGTTAGGTATGTAAGCTCGTCTACGTCATTCCAATGCCTGATTGTGTGCATTCAGCATTTCGCATGGTTGCTATAAGTTTGGTCAGCATCGGTCGTGGAGTTTATCGACGTGTTCAGTCGAGACTCTGCGCGAAAAGATGGGTGCAGTCATGTAATGATACCTCGCTCATAGTTCCTGTTATGTAATGTACATCCGCTCGACTATCCTGTCGCGGCCTATTGTTGCAGCCGGTCTAGCATTCAGCTTCCTCATAATCACGCCCTTTGACTCTTTCGATGAAACAATCACTATTATCACTTATGCCTTTCCTGATCTACTTTGTCTCTAAGTGGCCCTGTACCTCAGTATCGCATCTTTCGGGCTGTTCTCTCATCTTGGATGATGTCTGCGTCGTCCGTCTGCTCCTCTGTCTCATCTTGCAGACCTGCAGACCCTTCACTGCCTTCCTCTTACACTGACTGTACCTTCACAGAATAAGTGTACCTGCTATGCCCAAGCCGTGTGAAGCTGTACAAGGGCTCTGCTTTGTTGCTTCCTTCGGAGTCTGGCTACTATTCCTTCGCAACCACAAACTAGCTTTTACATGTCCATTCAAGACTTCGCAGCAGCCGGTGTCACATTCAGGGATGCTAATACAGCCGATGCCAAAGACCTCAATGAGCTGTACAACTCGATCATTGGTGAAGAGACCTGTTTGGAAGGGGACGACAAGCGTCCCTTAGCCGAACATGAATTTTATTTTGACTGGATGATCAAGAACGATTACCCTTGCATTCTTGTCTACGAGGGCGATGTCTTGATCGCCTATGGCTCACTTGAGCGGTGGATCGTTGGTGACGGTACGTCTTTCCCTGACGAGCATTTATACGCTGATGTTGTGATGCAGAGGGAGTCGACAGCTTCTTCACGGCAAGATTGTCCATCTGTATTCTTCAAGCCTATCGTCGAAATGGCATAGCAGCTTGTCTTTGGCGTGAACTCGTTGTCCATCGGTATGCGATGGTTTGTTTATGGCGCGCTGTAGCTGACTCTACAAGCAGACTCACCAAGAAAAGGCAGCTATATATCATTCTCTGTACGTATTGAGGCGCCAGGTAGACGTACCACTGAATTAGAGCTTCTAGGTCAATTGCTGACTTGCAACCCTGCTGCTATCCGTCTCGTGAAATCGCTTGGCTTCGACTATCAAGGGCAACTGACTGATATCGCAATCAAGAAAGGCAGGCGCTGCAGTCATGTCTTCTTCAGTCGCACCATCGGCACACCACCAAATCCAGATCAAATCGAACAGACCGGTTTTCCTGCTTTCGACTGCCCATCCGCAAACACCTTGACATCCAGATTATCCCTGATCAAGTCAACGTCCGCAATGCCACCGAACAGGACGTTGACTTTATCACCGCATTTACAACGAAGTTGTTCTCACGAGTCCAGCTGTGGCATACTATGAAGAGCGTGCGGCATCCGAGAAAGCGCAATGGCTGTCGAAGCTAAACACGGAAGGGTGGGCCTGTTTGATAGCTGAGCAGGACGGTATTCCGCTGGGATATCTTTCCTTCAGTACGTCCTAGATGCTCCCACAATCCTTCCGTACTAATTCAGAAGATAGCTGACTACGGTGAACATGGACAGGCAAGCGTTGCAGACTCTTACTGAAGCACAGTTGCTTATTACCTTGCAGTGCTTCCGAAACGCTGGCTATGTATCGGCTTTCATGCATCCTATGGCGAGGAAGTAAGCATATCAGCAGTACCTACGAATAACGCTTACACAAAGCATCAAAGGCAAGGCATTGGCGAGATACTGTTCAAACACCTTTTGCGTCAGCCTGTAATGACAAGACACGGCATCCGATACCTTATAGGCACGTCAGATCGCAATCTTGATGACCTATGCTGATATTTCAAGCAGCTGGTAGGTCTGCTTTAAAGGCTAGCTTAGAGCCTAGTTGAACAATTGTTCCAGCCGTACACGCAGCTAACAGTGCAGGTTTGACCGCTGTCCTTAAGGCAGGATTCCTGTATGTATCATCATTTTGATTAGACCCTTCACTTATGCGCCCCTCTTTAGCCATGCTGTCACCATAAATCAGACGAATGTCAAATTCGGTGTATGTTCATCTGATTTGGGTCAACTTGTGTTGACCAGTGAGATAGACCTTCATCGCTTCTACTTGGTGACAGAAGAGTCTCCCGCTTCAGAGAGTTGGGCAGGACGAGAAGTAGAAGTTCTCGTTCTGTAAGCACCGGAGTTTGCATATCCTTAACATGTCTGACCTGCTCACCACTAGAGCTGTCTTCTGCATCGGATCAAGGCTCTATCCTCTCGGTCATGGTCTATTGGTCACAGGACAATTCTGGCTTCAACTCCCACTTTGAATGATTACGGCTGTTTGCGAGCTGAGATCGCTCAGCTGGCTATATACACTCCCTGTTATCCTTCTGTCCAGCATACCGATTCGTTCGTGTCTGAACAAAGCTTATCCTGTCTGAATTTGTGCCATGCTATGCCTAACATCGGCTGCCCTGCTTCTTTTCTGTTTCCAATTTGCTTGCTGAGCGCCTGTTCTGGTGGGACGAGCCTCTCTCCCTTGTCGCATCTCTGCAATCACGTCTTGAAGCTCCATGCTGTACCTTCTGATGCAGAAGATTTCAACATGCTTTACATGTTTATCATCCGTCCGCCAGCAAACCGAGCCAGGACTGATATGGGATGGACTCTGGCTTCGGGTACACTACACTACACCTCCACTTCAAGTTTCTTCGCATTCGGCTCACCTTCCACTGCTCATCTGCATTCATTGAACATCAAACGCGTCTACATTGTAGGCTTAGCAGCTGGCTATTGCGTCAAATACAGTACCTCTTATAGCCTACCAGTATGGCATCGGGCACGCCGTGAGGTGTTGTCATCCGCAAAGGCTGTCGCGGCGTTAGTGAGGATACTACAAGCAAGGCTTGGAGCGAGGTACCCAAAGCAGAAGCACGTATCGTAGACTCTCCATAAGTGTGAAAGCACGAATAGTATTCCCATATCATATTACGCATGACGCCCTCACCAAAACAACGAACCTAATGGCAGCGTGGAAGAACTTCTCTGCCTCTTTGCAGGGCTCTCTAGCTCAAGCTACGCAAGGTCTCAAGCAAGTAGACCTCAGCGGAGTGTCGAGCAGCTTGACACAAGCGGGAGGCAACTTCCAAAACTCGTTCTCGACTGTCTCGCAGCAATTCAGGGAGAGCACGGGCAGAGCTGATAGGGCTGATATCACTGAATTGCCTGAAGGTGCGCTTTGTAGTTGCAGAGTCCCAGGCAAGCGCTGATGCAGGGTAGACTATATCGCGCTTGAACGAAGAGTGGATGCGCTCAGACAGGCTCATCTGGATTTGTGCGTGCTGCTGCTTGACTTGCAGTGTGTATGCTGATGTTTGAGCGTCGCTTGCACAGCTTGAAAATTGCCAAAGTCTACGACACCGAGACATACGACTACCCAACTCAGGTGCGCACAATCCTCGCCTATCAGCATTGTTTGATAGCGGGTATTCGTGTGTAAAGGTCAATGAATCACTGCAAGAGCTCTCACAGAACGTAGGCCACTCTATTTCCTTCTGGGCCTCAGCAGCAACAAAAGGAACAAACCTACCTCAGCCTTCCGTCCTCGAGAAAGCGCCAGAACAACACAAGACGCTCTCTCATGCCTTGTCAAGAGCAGCTGCGAATGGCGCTGTTGAAATAGGCGGTGAAGAACCGCTCGCTAGGGCTTTAAAGAGCTACTCCGTCGCCCAGGTCAGCTATTCTCTGTATTTTCGGGTGACGGTAGTCAGATATTGGGTGTGACAGGACTCGATCGGAAACGCGCGCTTGGACCAAGACGAGATTATCAGCAGGGAATTCTTAGCTCCTTGGTCGGCCAATACGCATTCACAAATCGCAGCTGCTATGAAAGCCCGAGCGAACGTGAAAAGCTCCAGGTGCGTCACGATCAGCGCTTCAGTCTCGTACTGATGGCTAAGGCGTGGACGTACAGACTCGCATTAGATGCTGCTCGCTCACGCAATAAAGCCATCATGACTGGACCGAAAGTCGAACAAGCTAGATTGGAAGTGGAACAAGCTGAGGAGAAGCTCGTCAATGCTACAGAAGAGTGCGTCACCTCTCCTTTTCGTCTGATTTTGACTAAAAGCGGAGGTTGATTCACAGAGCAATCAACCTCATGCGCGCCTGCCTCGAATCACCTACTCCACTCAGCGCACTAGCTAACCTGGTCAAAGCTCAACAAGCCTACCACGCGAGAAGCGCAGAAATCTTGGCTGGCATTGTTGGAGAGATGGAGGATGCGTCTGCTAAAGCTGAAGGAGAGTTTAGGAAGTCTAGGGCTTGATTGTGTGGGTCGGGAGAAACCAGCTTGATACTATTTGTACGGTTATGGCTATGAGGATATATGTTGTGGCTTTAAATCTCAAAGGTTCTTACGTGACTACGACCTTACAAGACTTTGCTAGCTCCAAAGACGCAGCATGTCGTTCTCTTTCAACTTTGTGTGTATGGGTCCCTTTGCGAGCAGCCAGGACAGTTCTTATGCAAGTCTCAGCAAGATTTGGCCGAAGAGCCTTCGATTCCAACTGCTAGCACCTCAGAAACAGCTCGAGCACCGGTCCAGACAGTCTCCCTAGCTACACTCGTTCGTTTCCCTGCTTGCCATGTTGTCTAGACCTTAGCGAGATGGAACAGATAGAATCCCTTCCTGCTCGACTTTCGTTCTCCTCTATAGCATTCAACGGCGGCTCAGTCCGACGAAGAGATTTATTCGATGTTCGCTTTCAAGCACTAGCAGAGGGCGAAGTGGAGTTACCTGATGCAGAGTCTGATTTGACCAGAGGGCAGTATGAAGGTTCGTCCTACCCAAAGCGGATTTAGGTAAAGAGTTGATGCGTGGACATTCATAGGGGGGTTCAAAACTTGGGAATGTAGTGTGGATCTATTGAATGTGCTGCATGAAAGGAAGGTTCAGGCGGATCAAGTGCTTGAGGTGAGCATTCTGGGATCTGTGCTTTGTCAAGGAGCTAAGTTCGTTCAATTGTTCACAGCTTGGATGCGGGACATCTATTCCTACATGCTATCTGTTCGAACAGCTAGTACGGTCTCGCCAGCTGACCAAAGAAGTCAAGCCTGCAAAATTTCATCTACAAGACTATAATCTACAAGGTAGGCTCCATGGAATTGTGTTGATTGGTTGTCCATTCTTAACGATTGCCATCGATCTACAGTCCTGCAATACGTCACCCTCCCCAACCTGTTACTAGCTTTCGTCTCTGCCTCAGAAGACCTACCAGAAACAGGCGACTTTGATATCGACCCTTCCCTCATCTCGGCATTCACTACCTTTCTCGAAAACTGTCAAGTGCAACTTTGCTTTTCATACGGTGACTGGGCTATGTGGCAAGGCGAAAAGTACGATTTGGTGCTGACGAGCGAAACGATTTATGAAGCTGCGAATCTACCGAGCCTCGTCAATGTATTGCGGAACGCGTCGAAGCAGGATACAAAGACGTTGGTAGCTTGTAAGAGGCTGTATTTTGGGTTGACTGGTAAGTCTTCTCGCTGGAATAAGTGTCGAAGCTGAAGCTGATTGCGTTCAGGTGGCGAGACCGTTTTTCGAGAGCTGCTGGACAAGGAAGGAGCGCGAGTGGAAGATTTAGGACTGGCTAATCAAGGCGTAGGCAGGACAGTGCTGCAGGTTGCATTTGACTAAACTCGCCGATGACGAATTGTTGACTTCGTTCAGAGCGACGACGCTCCAGTGGCAAGCTTGATACCTTGTTAGACTTTGATACTACAGCTAGAAAGATACCCTTTCAGACTAGTTACCCTGTCTCTTTGATAAGGATCTCGTTCTCGAACTTTCGCTATCAGCGCGTGTAAGACTCGCAGCCCAAGAGTCTAGCCTAAGGTCTGCTGCCTATCGTTGGCAAGCTCGCTACTATGGACGCTTCACCTACTCCTCAACCGCAGCCGCAGCAAGGGCAAACTCAGTATTATTGCCATGAATGCTCTACCCGAACTTCTCAGCCTATGCGCGAACCAGAACTTCATTGCCCGAATTGTGGCTCAGGAGCGATCGAAGAGCAAGAATCCATCGCTTCTGAAATGCAATCTTCCTTCTCTGGCTTGTTTGGCGGTCAGGGCATGCCTTTGGAAGGAGCTGGCATGTTTGGTGGAATGCCTACTGTTCTAATTCGTGGGCATCCACAACAGCAACAACAAGAGCAGCAGGGTGAAACGCAAGGAGAAGGTCAAGAAGGGAATTCGCAACAGCAACCAGGTCAAGGCAATTCCATCATGAATCTCTTTTCCTCCTTCTTTGGCACCGGACCAAGATCTCAGCAACCTAGAAGAGGTGCTGCTCCACCGGGTCAAACACGAGGGACGACATTCACCTTCACAGCAGGCCCTTCAGGTCCCTCTTTTACTCGTACTTCCTACTCTACCCAACCAGTTCATACCAATCCGAACGATGATCCACCAGACGCAGAACCACAAAGCCAATCCCAAGTACCAGTCAGATCACTTTCCGATTTCTTGCAACACGCTTTCAATGGTCCACCTCAACCGCCTTCGAACGAAACACGACCAGAACAACCAGAACAACCACGTCAACCAGATCTAGCACAAGCTTTGTTCAGTATGCTAGGTGGAATGGCTTCAGCTGAACGAGGTGGTCAAACACCGCAAGAACGGCCTTCTGGCAGGGTTTTCCAAGGTCCTGGTTTTAGTTTCTTTGTTGGGACTAATACGGGACAAGGAACTCGTGTTGGTTTTCCTGGTCAATTTGGGGATTTCGTCTTTAATGAGAATGCGTTGGATAATGTCATCAACATGTTGATGCAGCAGGTGGGTTGTTTGATTCTTTTGAAGGATCTTGCTGATTGATTTTGAAAGGCGGGTGGACATGAGGGACCTAGACCGGCGCCAGAAGAGATGATTAAAGATTTACCGAGGCAAAGTTGGACTGAGGAGCTGAAATGTGAGCATCAATTCGATGCGAGCAACGCTGCTAATTGTGTTGTTATAGCTACTGCACCCATCACGGACTGTGCGGTGTGCAAGGATGATTTCGAGAATGAAGATGTGACATTGGCGTTGCCGTGTCATCATGTTTTCCACGAGGTGCGTCGAGGGACTGCTGTAGGCTATTCATCTGCTTATCGTTTCCATGTTGTCGTACAGTCTTGTATAACACCTTGGCTGGAACGCAGCGGCACATGTCCTGTGTGCAGACATCAATTGGTGAGTCGGCATTGCGCGTGAGATCGGTCATGTCTGATCTTCTTTGAAGGTGGAACAACCTGAAGCGCATCCAATCGCACAAGGAGCTATGCCAGGCCAGACAGCGGCACCACCTGCAGCTGCTCGAACGCGTCAACCTCCCTCTTCAGCTGATGTTGAGATGGACGGATTGGACTGAGGGAACGCTGCAGCGCATGAAATGTAACACTATGCCCTATGCGCTACCCACTGCGCCCGCCCGAAAGTCGGTCGCCAAGTTTGTTTTGATGCACAACACGCGTCTCAATCAACTTTAGCGCCGTGACCTCTCTTGCGCATCGACCTCCATCTTTAATAGCTCCTTTGTTTCGTTCAATAGCTTCTCTCGCAAGTCCTACACCCTCACGCTCTTTTAACAAGCAATTCCCACACTCTTTTAGCAAGAATACCCTAATACTTCGTCGCCTTCTTCACCCCTTTAATACACGCTTGATTCCAAAGTAATGAAGCTTCAAATCTGCTCTGCCCTTGCTTTCATTGGCGCGGTCAATGCTGTTCTTATGCCTACAGCTCCTGTTGGTGAGTAGTACATGCTCATGTGTGAAATAAAGCTGATCTCTATACAGCCGTATGTTTGATAGATTGACCCCTGAGTATGACTGACAGTCCGATAGGCAACTGAATGGGATGCGAGCGAACCGAATATCGTCAAGTGGATGGACAATGGCGAAGAGCCCAAATTGAGCCAGACGTCCGACATCAGTATTCAGCTGTTCACTGGATCCGTGCGTAATCCTTGGGCGCTGTTGGCTTGACGCTGACTATTGCCCATCTAATATGCATAGACATACCAACAAGTAAGGCATCTCAAAGTGACGGAGACGACGAGACTCATGTGTATGCAGTCCTTCTTACAAGACCTGACTCGCGGCGAAGTACTCAACGGCCGTCGGACCGAGCTGTCAGTCCGTATCGACCCAGACGTTGGCCCGTCAGGACAGTGAGTTCTTCACATCTGGTCGCGAATCGGTTCTAATCTAGCATAGATACTACTTCCTCCGCTTCCGCTCAAACGATCTGTCCACCGACGTCTTCAGCGCTAAATTCACGCTCGAGAACATGACTGGCAAATTCAACAGTACTATTCAAGCGCAACTAGAAGCCTCCGGATCAATTGGCGCGGACGCTGCGCTACCTGCATCTTCTGGATCTGTGAGGACAGCGGATAGTGACGATGCGTTATTGGTTGCGTCTTCCACTTCGTGCGTTTTCTTGATTACGGGGCAGAATCTTAGCTGATTGTCGTGCAGAACCGGATCTAGACTACCTTCTGGAACACCAGTCACAAGAGAAGGGATTGTAGACTCTTCAGCTGCTTCTCTACGGGCGTCTGGTGTCATGCTTGGTCTCCTCACTGTTGTGTTTGCGTTGTGGGCATGATGTGAAGCAGGGAAATAGGAAAGTAGTAAGAGCCCTGGTGGCATCAGAAAGTAATTGTGATATCGTTTCAAGGGTGTAGTTTGTGTATCTTAGCTTCGTTCAATTTCGTTTGCGAGTTGGACATCGACGCCGACTCGGATTTCAGCCAAATGTACAACGCTATGGCAGCTGAGAGACCTCGGTGTATACCTACCAGGGACAATTGGATGATACCCTGCCACTTTGTGTGCTGCCTCCGAGTCTGACCTTCAGATCAAAAGATCGGACATTCAGTCGAAGACTATTAGCTACTCGTGCTCAAGAGAATGTTGGAATCGCCCGCTGCTACATTGGAAACTGCCAGATAGCTGAAGTTGAAGTGCTTTGCTACCGTTCTTGCGCAGCATCTGTTCATGCAAGTCAACTTGAACCTGAAGGATCCGAAAGTCTGCCCTTTGCTTCGCGATACGGCTTCATATCCTTACTGCTTCCCTGCTGCTGCTTTTCAAGCTCTACCTTTGGTCAGTATGGCCCAGTCCGATAGATTGTTGCCCTCCCTTTGTCCTGTCCGAGTCGATTGACTGTTATCGGTATAAACAGCTCTACGGCCCTGCTACAGCTACTCTCTGAGCCTTCAAGCCGATGCTCCTAGCTATATCACAGCTGAAGTCGTCTCGTACCGTTCTTCAATGAATGATGTGCCTTTGTCCTCCAGATTTCGGATTTCGGGATCTTGGGCTGGGCTGTAAGTTAGCTCGAATATCTTCTCTTTCCTTCAACAACAACTTCCTTCTTCATATAAGCCCTTCTCACAACGCGTTCACTCGAAACATCATGCCTTGCCCCAATCGTGAGCGAGTGATCTGGCTTGTCACGCAAACAGACTGATTACTCTCGATAGTCTGCCCTTCGAACAAGCCTACAGCTGGTAGCGATGCTGGCAATGCTAGAGTTGTCGGGATCCCCCTTACAAACTTACCCCCAGCGCGGTCGGCCAGGAATCTGGCTGATGGTCATCGCGATCCTGAATCAACGGCTGTCCCACGCCGTCTGGTCACCACCCCAAGCAGCGCTGTTCCTAACCATAACATGCTTGCTGCGCAAGCTCCCCATTTGGGTACAATGCCCGTCCAGGCGATAAATGCAGGAATGGATCATATGGACTTAACTAACAACGTTAGTATTCTTCTTTCACTATTGCATCGTCAGATGAAGCGTCTTGAATATAGCCGCAACTGCCTCATTCACTTCCTCAGTCACCGGCCTTTCCCATTTCAACTACAGTCGTTCAGCCTGCTTCGGCTCGCAATCCTTTTGGTACCGCTCCCCACAATGTATGGGGTTCTTCACTTGATTGAGAGTAAGCTAAAAGAATCGCGTTCATAGATCCAATTTTCTGCTGGCAATTCAGCGTCATCTCGTCATGCGCCTTTGCCACCTGCTGCCCATACAGACCATGCTGTACACGGGCAGTTTAAATTTATGAGCGAGCTCTCGTCTCGAATTACCGAAGGTACAATCACCGATGCTGCTTGCCAACATGCCGGCAAAGGCAAAGAACCGGTGAGAGGGAATCTACAGCAGAAGATTATGGAGCAGAACGAGAGAACGCTCAAAGAAGAGGTGAAGGTAGAGCAACAGACCCAAACATAATATCACTCGCCTGACCTTCTGGCTTCCAGGATATGCAAGCAGCTGTGATCCGGGCTTGCAGAGACGGCGTGACAGATCTGGTTGATGGGAACAGCAGCCAGCGTATTCACCAAATCGCCAATAAACACCACATCGAGATTTTATACAGCCCAAATGTGCCTCATCTACAGCCAAAGGACGAGCTATCGACAGATGCCAAAGAGTTCATCAAACGCGTGATCGTACGTCCGATATGCTGGAATTGGCATAAACTCATGACATGAATCTTCAGACGCCGGAACTGCAAACCTGGATGACACAAGCGAATGCAAGAGCGAGCCAGATAGCAGAAAAACCGAAGGCGAATTGGAGTCAAAGTGAGCATTAAACGGTCCAGTCTTGCCTAGACGCCCTGTACGGGAGAAGAAGACAGGTAGGAATCATCGTTGCGCAAGGGAGTGCTTGATTGATCGTACATCTAGTACGTGGAATATGCTGAAAGCTCCGAGCTGCTGTGCTGTGAAGCGAAGGTAGGTCGAGTGGGCATCAGACGTACCTAATTGATGCCTTGGGTAGCTCATGGCTCTCACCTTGATCCTTCTCCAGCATGCCAACGGTGCCAATGAACATTTCATGGCGCCATCGACTAAGGAAGCTTCTCAGCTGATCAGCAATATCCTCGCTGGTCTCCAGCTCGAGTCGCCCGGAGACGCGGGCATTCTGGGGCTGATTCTGCGAAGGCATGGTGTCGCCTATTCCTCGACGGCTGGACGGAAATTGGTCATTATCGAGCGCATTCCTGGGGCCGAGCAATACGATGCCAACAAGCTCAAGCGCTTACAAGTAAGGGAGCAGCTAGCAAGGCTCTTCATTGATCTTGTAGATGTAATTTTGCGAGGTTTCTTAGGATGGTTCATGGCTGACTTTCCCTTTATAGAGCTTCATGAGGGAGCATGAACGCATGTGAAAGAGTCTTGTATCATTCATCTCATTATCTGTCATTACCTATGCAAAGTCTTCTGCCCCTCTGCCAGTCAAACAGACCTTGACTGGGTTTACTCGTCCGAGATTTTGTGGTTAGCCCAGTAAGAACTGCTCGTGTTGAACGAGAGATGAAGCACAGTTCGAAAGGGAGAGGTCTCTTCGATCAAGCCGGACAAAGCTCGGACAGAGCTCAGTGGTTACGAAAGGATTATAAGTATGGGAGCCCGCGCAGCAGAGGAACTTCAGAAAAGGCCGAGAAAAGAGCGACTGGAGAAACGACGGCACTGCGCCAGCATGGATGCTTGACCAGAGATCAGGTGGAAAGGTCGTTGGCCAATCGCCTCTTGCATGACTTGACCGTACTTTGCGAGACGTGCAAAAGGCCCAAGAAGAAAGGATGCATTCGTCCGAATACTAAACACGCAGACACAAACAGAGGTCGAGAGCGCTAAGCACACAGACTTTTGTGACATCTGCGTCCGAGAATCGAGCTTGTTTCAGCCCAAAGCAACCATGTCGACAGAAATCAGCAAGGGAAATATTCCGAGCGGATATGAGAGTAATGCACCGGAGGTATGGCACAGACGATTGAAGCCGCGTCGCTGATCAGGAGCAAACAGATCGAAATGTCCTTCGCGGTGAAATGCGTCGGTAGGGCAATCCTCACTGAAGGTCTAAAGCCAAACTGAAGCAGCCGTATAGAATTCAGCAACGCACACTGGAAGCTCTGCGAATCCGTCAAGCCTTCCACGCTCAGACTCACCAAACACGACGCGGACATAGTAGCTTCCGTCAAAGAAGACTTTCCACAACTGTTCCAGGGTGACAGACTATCAAAGCTGGATGAGATTCGAGACCTAAAGAGCCCAGAGGCAAAGGAGCAATGGAGGAAATGGATTGCTAAATGGCAAGACAAAATAGGTCAGTCCTGCGCGCGTCTCCAGTAGTCAGATCAGCTCACACAGAGACAGACGAATACAACTTTGGTACTCTGCTCAGACTCAAGGCTTCTTCAGACTATTCAGAGGAGAATAGCATGTTTGGTCAGTTTGATTCACTCATGAAAGGTCGAAGCTGACTGTTGAGCAGTGACGCGCATACAATTCTTTGCTATCGAAGTAGCAAGGAACCACGCTGGTGCCAATGACTGGATCTTTGAGGTCAGTCTATAAAGCGTTCTGCCAATGCCCAAAGCTCAAATTGTCGGTTCTGCAGAATAAGGACGTCAAGAAGAAGGGCAAGGCTACGTGATTTGCGGATTTTGCATATGATATGTGAGAGCCGGGAGCAGATGGCTTAGTGGCTTGCATCACTGGTGTGATTGGCATTCAATACATCTAGCTCTTCACGACGATGCCAATACTTGACTATACCTGATCTGCTTAACATTCCCGTGAATAACTGCTGCTACGCCGTACTCTAGTCACATGCCATGCTCTTCACAGGCGCTCGAAGACCGCTGTCTGCTTTTGTCAACTGGCCCAAAGTTTTAGACACGCAAGCCTGATGAATGCCTGGAATTGGCAGAAGATGTACTACTGCAGGCCTCGAATAATCAAGAATCTGTTCTGCAGCGCTTGTCCCTTAGAGCTCATCTTGAATACCGACTGCAAACGTGTCTAATCAAATGTTTTCGCTCTGCCAATGATACTCACCAGCCTGTACAGACGCTACAGTCGCTTGGGAGATCCGCTGCAGAGAAGCCTCACCAGTAAACGAGGAAGGCGCTGCTAGCCATCATCAACGAGCTGATTGACCTGCCGCGTGTGACGTGCCTCAGCTCGAATGAGCTCTTCCTGCGCAACCTCCTACCATCGGTCTGACTCTTGAATCCTGGCCTGCGACAAGGGCTTTGTAAGAACAAGCCGCCAATCGGACTGGCAGCTTTCTCGCTCCTTCAAGAACTCTAGCTCACACTATACTCGGCGAATTGCTAGCCTATCTTGCCGTGTTACAATGACCCAATGGTCGTTCTCTAGCTAAAGGCCAGTCCGAAGATGTCTTCTCAACTGGTCAGACGCGTGAACGGAAGTGATCTTCTGCCCCCTTGTAATCAGTCAAATGGCTGTCCTTCCGGAGCGTGGGCGCTGGTAGCCGGTCTTCTTTAGGCCGGTCTATAAGAAGGCTCTTTCGTATTGCCTCTTCTCTCTCTTTCTACCACCATTCAGGTTTAGTTTTCAGCTTCATCTCTCGTCTTCCTTTAAGGGCAAGCTATACCACGACTCGACCAATCTCTGCTATTCTCCTCTGCTTTCTTTAGCCTTTGCTAGAATACCGCGGCCTCGCATTTCGGTGCGTCTTTTATTTTTGATCATCTTCTATCTGCTCATTTTACCTCTTCACCAGAAATGAGCAGATATCCGCAGCAACACAATGGGGAGGTCAACCACATCAAGCACCCCGACTTTCTGCCCGAGCAATGGGATCCGAATCAATCGGCTCATGTCCAGCAGCCTCATCGACAAGGGCAGCAGCCTTCTCATGCAGGTTCTTCTGCTTCTGCTCACCAGCCTCATCTTCCCACGGTAAAGAGCGAACCTTCCTCTGCCAACCAACATCATGCCAATCAATCTCAAGGTGGACATGGGCAAGTTGGTCCACAGCCAGGAGTCAAGATCGAAGACCCGCATGAAGGAACACCAATCAAACGAGAGCCTCAACATGGTCAAGGACTGCCAGCACGAGTTCCTCCAGCATTGGGGCCTAATCCGACTGCTCTCGAAGTCTTACGGGCGTCTCAGGCCGCGACTGCATACACTCCGTTTGCTTATCAGCCATGGACTCCGTCAAGCAGCTCGAGAGGTCGAGGTCAAGGACGAGGTCGAGGTGGTCGAGGTGGAGCGTAGATGCCGTCCATTTCGAACATGAGTGCACCATGGCGCATATGAAATTTCCAGCTATCTTGTAATCATTTGTTCTGTGACTCGTGCACGTTTATGAGTTTCACTTGTTGCGCAGTGGACCAATTTGCTCTCATCTGCATACAGCGAATCTATGCAAGCCGGATCCAGCAGAGCTCTCTCAAGAGACAACGCCGATGACCTCAGCCAGCAGCTGTCGTCTTTGCAGATAGCGCAAACAGCCAATCTTCATGTTTTGATTCAAGAAGATTGTCTCGAGCACAAGTTCGCGCGTCGAGCGGCAGATGGAACGCTTGAGAGCTCAGACGATATCGTGGAGCGTCCAGAACGGCTGGCTGCTGTCAAATTGGGCGTCGCAGCTGCGTACTGTCGATTAGGCGGATCAAATAGCCTCCCTTCACCTCTGGCGGATCATAGGCAGCTTCACCTGCGTGGTAACCCTTTCGACATCAGATTCACAAGAGCTTCACTTCCTATCAATCACGAAACAGTGAGGTTCATACACAACGAAAGCAATCTTCGCCCAAACCAGCAAGATGTGAATGACTTAGAACCGCGATACCCAGATCAGCTCACATCGTGGATAGCAGCTGCATCTCAAGCGCATACGGAAGGGAGATCAGAGATACCTTCGCATCTGGCTCAAGGCGATCTCTATCTCTCGGAAGGGTCCAAAGCAGCTATACAGGGTTCCATCGGCTGCATATGCGAGGCGGTAGAGGAAGTGTGCGACGAGGGAGGTGGAAGCAGGTTCTGTGTAGTACGACCGCCAGGGCATCAGTCAGTCATTCTGCTTTGAATTGTAACGCTGGTAAATGACATTCTTTCGACATAAAGTTGTGGACACTCTTCTCCTTGCGGCTTCTGCTTTGTGTTTGTTGCCTGATCGATGCCATGGACCTGGCTGACTTATCGTGCAGCAATCTAGCAGGCATTGCAGCTGCTCATGCGCATCTTACGTCAGATATTGATCGTGTTGTCGTCTTGTGAGCATCACTGAAGTACGCTTATGAAAGACTCACTCTATTTCGTAGGGACATCGATCTGCACCATGGACAAGGCACTCAAGAAATTGTTTGGCGAATAAATCAAGATGCGCAAGCTTCTGGGACCGCTTCACCCTTAAAGAGCACGACACCTCGCACATCTCCAGCCAAGACAAAGAATCCATCACCTACAAATAAGAAGGGACCAGCCAAAAAGCGGAAACGACCGCTCAAAATGCTGTACGCGTCAATACACGATGTCCTGTCATACCCGTGCGAAGACGGCGACGCAAGAATAGTAGCAGATGCATCAGTCAAGCTTTCTGGTGCACATGGACAATACATCGCAAATGTTCACCTTGAGCCGTATACGTCTGTTCAGCAGTTTCATTCCGAAGTGTACCCTACCTATCATTCTGGCTTGTTTGGCGCCGCAAAAGACTTTTTGGTCAAGACTGCTGCAGATCCGGAGCGGACGTTGTTCGTAGTTTCGGCTGGTAAGTCAAAAGTTGAAAGCTGAATATGATTGGATGTGACTGATGTGGCTATCAGGTATGGACGCAAGCGAGCACGAATACCCCTCTATGTCAAGGCACAATCGTCGCGTTCCAACATCCTTCTATTCCCGCTTCGCCCGCGATCTCAACTCTTTCGCCTCTGCTCAAGCCAGCTATTCCGCTCGTCCTACTACCTCGCAGGCCATATTACCCAAGATAGTATCAATACTCGAAGGCGGCTACTCAGATCGAGCATTAGCAAGCGCAACAGCGAGTTTTCTCGCTGGACTGGCGACTGACAAACCGATCGAATGGGATCTGACAAAAGACATTATACCCCTTGAAAGAGCGGTCGCTACTTCGCAATCATCGACGAACAACAAGAAGCCCCTGCCGGACTATCTCGTTCAGACTGGCATCCTGTATGATTTGTTGACTGGAGAGCAAATCCAGAGAAGTGACTGGCAGAAGGGGTTGATCAAAGAGAAAGAGGTTACGAATGGTCAAGCGATGCGATTGAGAGACAGGACGACGATGAAAGCGCCTGCTCAGTATGCCGAAGAAGATGATCAGCCGACTGCTGCCTCCAAAATAAAACAGAAGAAGGCAGTCAAACCGATACCTGGCATCAAAGATAAACTGCCTTCGCCTATACCGCTGCCGCAAGAGTCCTTGTCTACCACAGCAAGTCTGCCCGCTGCTGCAAATGGAATAGTTTTCGCCGCGCCCCAACCTTCATTACCCACATCAGTGTCTCACCCTGCAATTACCCGCGACTTACCTATCCAGAACGATCAATCTACATTAGCAGCAGGGAATGAGCCTGTCAAGCCTACTTTAATTCAAGCAGATGAATCAGCTGCCACAACGGTACCTAAGCTCAAGTTGGTTTGGCGATCGCAAGGGATTGAATAGAAGCCATGCAAGGATCATCTAGGCCGACTTGCTTGATGCAGATAGGCAGACTGTAGCTGGCTACAAGCACATTGTGTGTCTGATACACGTCCATCAACTTTGATGTTGTTTTTTCGACCCCGAACCATCGCTTCGTTCTGTTGTATACCTGTCTGATGATATAAGGCCCATGATTACCTATGAGCACCTTTCACGGCTTTCGTGAGCCAGCATTGCTGTGCCTATCAACTCTGGCTGAAAGTACATGCAGTCCGAGAGTTTGGCTCGACATTTCGCTGTGATCGCTTTACCAACGTCAAGGAAGGTGAAGAGAGCCCGCTGTACTATCTTTTGTCGCACATACATTCGGATCATCTTGTTGGGCTGCAGCGCAAGAGCTTTACGGGTCAAATCTTCTGCTCTGAAATTACGCGAGACTTGCTGTTGCGACTCGAGCCAGCGACACAACGCATCTTCTTCAATACTGGCTTTATCGACAAGAAATGCAGGCCGTACTATCCGCTAGGCTCAAAGAAGGGTGTCAAGTTACTTGTGCTCAAAGTCAACGAGCCGCACATCCTCAGGGTAAGCTCGTGCTGTGTTTGAGGGACTCTCGCTGATGCTTCAGTAGCCGCATGATCGCGATATCTACCGAGTGACTTTGCTCGACGCGAATCATTGTCCAGGCAGCAACATGTGACTTCCCAGAAGGCTTGATAGTGGTCTACAATGCTGACTAGAGGTTGGCAGGTTCCTCGTCGAATCTTTTGATAAGCACGACACGGATTTACAGAGTGTCTTGCAAGCCGTCATCTATACGGGCGATATACGAGCGGATCAAGATTGGATCAATTCGCTCGCGCTTAATCCAGCTGTTCGCCCGTACTTGCAGAGTCGACATGAAGCAGAGCTGGAAAGAGGCATAAAACTGTCAAACATCTATCTGGATACAGCTTTGGCGCTGTGCAATGTTGTCTCTTTACCACGAGTAAGAGCCACGTACGCCAAACCAAGAGGCGAGCTAATGCAAAGTACAGCGTACCGCTATTGATCGTACAATCAAGTTGATGAAGCGCTTTCCCAAGGATACCAAATTCTACATCAAGTCAGTTTCACTAATGTCTATTCAATCCACGACCTTTGCTGATGCATTGAGCAGTGCATGGACTTCAGGCTATGAGCCGTTCCTTGAGGCAGTAGCAGAGACTTTCAAGACTACTGTAAGTGCTCTCCCAGCGCTTATCTCCTGACGCTGAACGCTGTTCAGGTCCACGTTGATCGCTACAAATGGATGCAATTCGGCCACATCTATACAGCGGACAAGCGAGACAAATACTTTACACGCGATCCGAAAAAGTCAAGGTTCCATGCGTGCGAGAAGGAATGGAAGTGCGATGAAGTTTGGGTACAAGGTCGTGGATGTCATGAGTTCTCGCTGGAAGACCAAGCCCAAATTCGAGGGACTCGAGACTATCCAAAGCTAAAGAGAAATGTCGGATGTGGATGCTGTGTTGCAGAAGGTGAAGCATGCAAGGACAACAATTGCAGGCGAGCGGGCGACGAATCCCCTCTTGTCGTATACATCAACCCTGCCGAGCCAATCTCAGAAGCAAAGTATCAAGCGTATGAAGCTCAGACATTGGCCAAGCTGGACGCTGCTGCTGAAAGCAGACTCAAAAGCGGGAAGAAACGCAGTGAGCCCGCAGATTGGCCCACGTATCTTGTTCGTCCTAGGCAGTCCACTCCGTATAATCCTGACTGAGGATGCAGATGCTTCCGCTCAATCGACACTCTACCCTTCCAGAACTACAAGCTCTTGTCGGACTCTTTCATCCTGAAACAATCTACCCAAACACTATTTACGACCAAAAGCAATTTCTCGACTACTTTATGCTGTACCTATCCTTTGGTAACCTTATCACTCCCGAAGGCCGTAAAAGGATTGTGGAAGATGCTCACAAGGAAGTCGATCTCTTCAATGCCAAGAACGGCAACAAAACAAACATGCGTACTTCCGATCTGCATTTTCCAGACGGGCCTATCTCTGTGCCTGATCTGTCCAACCTTCAATTTGTTGTTGCCGAACCACTGCTACTTGGTTTGCAACAAACACCAGCGGAAGCTTCTACAGAAGATGGCCCGCTCGCTTTCGTCGACAATCTCAGTATCGTCCTGGGCAGTCAAACATTCGCGCCTATGCTAGAGTCGGACATTGCCGAAGCAGAAGAGGAGATGCAAGCGACGCAGGACTATACTCAGGTTGATATTACAGACGCCCGACCTCAATCGACGGCTGCTTCCCAAATTGGCCAAGGAAGTACTCATCTGAAGGTCGATTTTTTCCATTCGTTCGCTTTACCACCTCCGACTAAGAGAAGAAAAGTTCCTTGTGAACTGGAGCAGCCGCCATCAAGATCTCAGGCTTCTCTCAAGGTACCCACGAAATCAACACCGCGCCTCGCTCTTGGGTCACCAAGTCTACCGTCTGTCACGGCATCGTCTATATTACAGACGAGAGCGCAGTCAAGTCAGATTGTTCCTCTGTCCGATGCGCCAACACCTTTCTCCTCCGACGAATTCTGTAGACTGCCCAATCCGTCACATCATTCCCTCTGTCGATGCAATCGATCTTCTTGGTCTCAGAAAGGGAACCGCTCCCTCTATGATCTACGACAGATGGTTCGCAAGGAGAAAGCGCATCGTGAGCGGTTACTAGCAAACGCTTCAAGTACTTCGACATTGGCTCTTCTCCTGCAAGAACAGCAACAGAAGTACTTGGAGCTCAAGCGGGCCGATTTGGAGCGACTTGCGGTCTCTCCTGCACTGTCTTCTTTCCGCACTCAAAAGCAATCTTCCTCTCCGGCTGGATATCGTGCCACTGCCAACAATCCGGACCACACCAGATCTACCATTCTTGATACCCCTCCGTAAGGATAGCATTCACTTGTAATACTTGTACATCTACATTACACTCATCATATGTTGACTTTACGCGACCACTCGCGAGTCTTTGATGAGACGATACAAATACCACGGATACACGAAGATACCCAATAGTCTAAGCTAGAGACAGAATTTCGCGATACCCTGGCATGAATTTGGGATTACCGCCTTCGCAAGATGGAGCAGCCATCAAGCCTAGTGCCAGTCTACGTCGAGCGTCTGCCTACGGAGACCAAGTGCGGCCTCAAAGACCTGCACCAGCGAGCAATAGTGGACCTCTAGGCTTGCAAGATTATCGCATGGATGCTGGACCTTCGAATCCAATTCCTCGAGCTCGCCCTTTTAATGGTCCTCCTGCTCGTGAGACTCGTCAGAAGACTGGTCCTCCTCAAGCTAGATCTGCTGGCTCGAACATGGCTCAGTCTAAAGTCGGCGGCATGTTGCTGCAGAAACGCCAATCCGTGTCTTATGCTCAAGCTGAAGCCAGCGGAATGCTACCTCCTGCTATTGTGCCTAATCTACCTCTGATGAACTATCAAGATGCTGGACAGCGTCAACAAGTGGCGCCGAAGAGGTTAGGAGCTGGCGGCTTGGATTTGGATGAGCTGAACAGAGAAGGTTTTGATGCGGAAGCCTATCTTCGAAACCACTTTGCCCGCAATAAGGCATCTGCTTCAAACACAGATGTGCTCAAGACGCTCAAGGCCAATCTACAAGGGTCGTTAGATATTACGGAGCAAGATCTGCAGAAGAGTGTTCTTGCGTTCGTCTTACCTGTTACTCTCCCCGAGGTTGCCGTCTCATACTTGTGCAGAAATTATACTGGCTTCGTCAGCGTGTCTAAAGAGCTCAGCGCGTTGGAGAATGAGATGCTGGAATTGAAAGGAGTTGTGGAAGAGTGGAAGACTGTACCAGATAGCCTGGAGCTTTCGGCAGAATCGGACATGATGTCTAGCAGTACACTAGGTAAGATCCTTCCATTTCCTCCGGACGTACGATTGAGGTGCAACACAGCTCCTGGCGGTCGAAGAGGTCATCGCAACTCGATAGCGGATTTAGCAGTTTTATATCGCTCTCAATTGGAAGCTCTATGGGATAACGTCGAGGGCTCTCAGAAGTATCTACCCTACGCCCCAGGTCGACACCTTATTACTGAATGTTCGACTTTCGTCGAGCTTAATTCGGCAACGTACAAAGCACGCGAGCCGGTGCATCTATTTCTCCTGAATGATCATCTATTGGTAGCTACGCAGAAGAGGCGCCAAATGGGAAGCGCTGTTAGATTGGTAGCTGAGAAATGCTTCTCGTTGAACGAAATTGTGGTTGTAGATATGAAAGATGGCGCAGGTGAGCATTGCTTACATTGATCATAATTTTTACGCTGATCCCTTGTCCTAGAGCTTAAGAATGCCGTCAAGGTGAAGCGGAATAAAGAGACCTTCATCTTTCGTTCAGGCAAGGTCGAGGACAAGAAGGCTTTATTGGCTGCATTCAAGAAGGTTGCTGAAGAAATGTCAAACAAGAGAAGGAAGGAAAGCATATGGGAAGCTGAGAGTCGAAAAGGTGTAAGCTATCGTATGCCCCATCGTCCCAATCTGACTTCCTAGCAGCTATCTTCTTCGCAACGAGATGAAGGCACACCAAGTCTACCAAAAAGCACGCAAGCAACATTCGATCCGTCCAAGTTCTTCTCCTTCACAAGAGCGGATCCAACAGGCAAAGATCAAAGCTGGATTGGCGATGTCTCGGACGAACTCGTCGTGTTGATAGCGATCCGGGAATTTGAGCAAGCTGTATCCCTTATTTCTATAAGTCAGTCCCCAACGTCAGCAGTGATATCTATGCTGATCATGGTACAGGCAAGGACGCGCTCAACGAAATCGAAGATCCAGACCTATCAGCAGAATTTGGTTCAAAGATTGATGAGCGTTCTTCCGACCTGGCGAATGCACTACTTCAAGATCTTGGTAGAGCCAATGGCAAGACGAGTGTTTCGCGCATCGTTTCCTGGCTCAGCCGATTGGGCGAAGGAGATAAAGCTCGAGAAACGTTTTTAGCAAGTCGAGCGGATCTTGTCAAGCAGCGTGTGAAGCAGATAGGGTACGAAGGGGATATCCCAGTCTATATTGGTGAACTTGCCATGGTCATTTTTGCCCTCATCAAGAATACTTGCGAGTGGTATATGGCTGCCTTTAAAGATAACAAGCTATCTAGTAGTATGTGTCTTCTTCTACTGTTTAGCGTTAGCTGATCATGTACACAGGCTTTGTGCGCTGGTCGACAGAGCAGATTCAGCTGTTCAGCGAAATTTTCAAGCGACAAGTCTATGGATTGGATCGCGATCAGTCTACCATTTTGAGGGATAGCATGAACATCACAAAGCTTCATGGTCTGATGGTGAGTTGTGACGTCTGGCGTTTAATGCAGAGCTGATTCAGGTTTTAGCTTCGAGATGTTGGTCTATCTTTCGACCATTTGTTCGATGATCTGGCAAGAGAAGCGACATAATCCGCTCGAGTCCTTCTAGCATACCAGTAGCCCTAGCGGCCCAGCATGTATTCTGGCCAACTCTTCAATCTGTATGCGGCGCAAATCTCATCCCTCCTCGCGAGTCGCTGATCTTCTGCCCTCTTGGCAGTGAAATGAAGCTGGCTACATGCGCTATACTATTACCTAGCCTCGCTCACGAGTCAGTTGCGCCGGCTTTCGAAGTCATGTACCAAAGTCGGGATTTGTGTCTGCAATCTAGATCATCAACAGTTGGACTGGCTTGTGTTGGGCGGTTGGCGTAGATCACATCAGCAGAGCTATTTAGCGCGTCTGGGCAGTCGCGTGGACCCTTCAGAACAACAACACTTTGACGCGACCTGACCGCTCAGAAAACTCTATGCTTGTTTTCTTCCATCCACGACTTCCATCACCTTTACATCATGTTCACTGTACGCAACGCACTCATTGCCGCATCCCTTGCCGCGCTGGCTCGCGCTCAATCTACCCCCACAAGTAAGTCGATGTCTTCTTGCATCCTTTGCCGCCCGCTCATGCATCTAATTGTACATCAGACTGCGATCCTACGGACCCTACCAGTGAGTCTCATAGTGCAGAGGCTTGGGCTATCAAGCTTCTGCGATTGTAGAATCGGTTCCCTGACTTTTGTCTTTGCGTTTGTTCAGCTCCAGAGCAGATCTGCAGTATTCGTGCGGCTTTCGGAGGCAACCAGTGAGTCTCCCAAGCTACTCGGTATAATCTACACTGACTCTATGCACTCGCAGGGTTCCTCAAGTACGCCGTCATGTTCGGACTTCACAAGTGGGCTAATGTCTCCGGAGCAGATCGTTCCTACCTTCCTTCCATCTGGCGCTCTCTACGTGCACTATGATGGCATTGTCCTCGGTGGAGGTGAGCACTCGTCCTTACAGCCACAAAATGTGTCGCTAAATCACGAAATGCAGCGCAACAGCTCGCACCCAGCAGAGTGTCTAGCGCTCCAGGCATCCAATTCAACCTCACTGAAGGCCTAACTGCTGGTCCTCAATACGTCTTCATGATGGTATGCATCTTCGTCAACTTGACTGTGCAGCGGCTGACTCCACGTCTATTCTAGATCGATCCTGATGCAGGCGAAAACTCTCAAGTACTGCACTACATGCTCACCGACTGCCAAGTCAATGAGGAGACGCTTTATCTAGAAGGCTGCACTGCTGCCGCTCCTTATGGAGGTAAGCTTTCTCTGTGCGATGGCGCCTGAACCAACCTGATGCGGCCGACGGTTTTTTCCAGGGCCCGCCCCGCCACAAGGGACTGGTCTCCATCGTTACATCCAGCTGTTGTACACTCAGCCAGAAGGTTTCGAAACACCCGAATTCCCAGAAACCATCCAGGACTCTCGCCTCGGCTTCAGCTACATGGACTTTGTGTCTGAGAACCAGCTCGGCGATATCCAAGGCGGCATGTGTATGTTTGGCTGGTCGTCCAAGTCTGCCCATGCTGAATATTCCATCAGACTTCCGTTCCGAATTTGATGGCAGCTCGACCGAAGCTACCAACACTATGGACCCAAACACTGTTGGTGGTGCCGCTGCAACTGGCGCCGCTTCATCTGCGTCTGATGAGGAAGACGTTGCGTCATCGACCGCGGCTCCTTCATCGACTTCACCTCGCTCTGCCAACACAAGCTCGAACCAAGCTCAAGCTGCGTCAGCTACTCCAAGCGCTACTCCTGACTCTGGAGCTGAGAAGATTGGTATGGGCGCGGGTATGCTCCTCGCTGGTGCAGGTCTTTTGGCTTTGTTGTAGAGTATTCACGCTATTCGGGTTTCTGATGGACGATTGCTATTTTTATTATGCCTTCACGACGACGACGACGACGACGTACTAGCTGTACACTATGCACACCAGTTTTACAAGTTTACTCCACTCTTTCACCGATTCTGCCATGACGATTGTGCGAAAGGACTGCTTGGCCGTTGCATGAACTGCCTGACTTGTTCTCTCGCTTCAGCCCTTTGTCTTTCCGCTTCACTTGATTCCCAACCATGCCTTCCATTCTCTAAATTCCGCTCCTCGTTCTGAGGCATGACCGGTATTTGCAACGAAACATTAGGCGAACTTCCACCATCCTCTTCATCATCTGAAATTTCCACATCCGCATCTTCTTCACTACCACCCATAGAACTTATACTAAACCTCTTTGGTTCTGCACTCCTTCGTTTCCCATTATTCTCGCTCATCAAGGGAGGATCTTGAAACCTCGGTGCAAAGTTTTCAGATACAGAACGTCGGTTCTCCATTCGAGGCGGTACTGCGTTTTCATACTGTTGTGAAAGTGAAGCTGCGGATGATGAGCGGGATAAATGTGAAGCTAAGAAAGCTGGTTTAGGCGGTTCGAAAAAAGTATTTTCTTCTAGTGGTGTGGATGGGAAAGAACCCAATTGGGGACTTGAGGGCGTTGAGGAGGTTTGTAGAGCAAGGTTGAAATAGGATGAATGTTGTGAAGCGAAATCTGGATCGAGGGAGAGAGGTCGTGTTGAGGGACGCCGTGTTGCGTTGGGTGTTCGGGCAGTAGGTGGTAAACGAAGGTCGAGAAGTGAAGAAGAACGACTGTCTGCGTCTAAAGAGTGTAGGGAAGTTTGTGAACGAGCGGCTCGAGCTTGTCTGAATGCTGCGACTGTTATTTGTGGAACGGCGGAATCGACTGATGATCGATTGTATTCTTCTGGTTCTATTACATAGTCTGGTTGGGAAGGATAAGGGCTTGAATTGTGCCCTTCCAAATCTTGATGCACGGTCAGATCGTCTAATGCAGGTGGTGATTGTTTCGGAGGTGAAGGTATAGGTGTTGGTGGAGAGTATTTGATTGATTTCACATTGGGCATAGTCTTGCTTCTGTTCTTGGACGGCCTGACTGACTTTACTGAATTGAAGATGTTATACTTGGATGCCTTGTTCGGATGAACTTGAGTGAATTCAGCTTCGATAGGTGAATTTGAAGCCAACGGGCTAGGCGTGAAAGCAGCACCAGATGTCTTGGCTATCGTAGCTGGGCTAGGACAAGCTACAGGGTGCTCTGACGATGGTTTGACATCTGCTGCAAAGGACGGAGACTTGGCAGATTCGCTCGTTCTGCGTTTGGTAGAGAAGAATCCCATCCTCTCTGTTCTCTTTGTATCACTGGGTGTAGCTCTCCAGCTTTTTGCGCGCGAGGGTTGGGGAGCAGCAGACGGAAATAGGGCGTGCGAGGTTTCAGGAGCGTGCTGCAGATGGAGCTCATCAAAGACTGCCATGGTGTAGCGCAGCGATGATATGCTTACCTTGTGTCTACAGCTGTTACTGCATGGTTGTCCACTGTTTCGGTGCGAGAGGCAGAATTTCTTTGGCATTGTCTCTCGTCATCCGCTTTTTTCCTGGCACCTGAAGTATTTTCAAAGACTTACAGATTTAGCCGGGAAGCCTCGACGCGTGACTTTCAGGCGGCATTTCTGGCATCGACGCGCTCTCACCAAAAATTTCCACTCTTGTCTTGTGCCCCAAGCAGCATCGTATATACCCCTTTCACTGGTATATCAGGCCTCCATACACTTTGTCGCAGCGCAGCAACAGGAAGCGAATCGACCTCTTCACAGCCAGTGCCACTTTGCGGTCTGAGCACTCATCGTCGATATCAGCATGAACGACATCGAGGACCTCTGTAGCATCTCACACAATGGCCAGCCAGTAACGGCTGATACTCTAGTCTCGGCCTTGCGCTCCAATTTCCTCTCTGAACGCATCTATGTATGCTGTTGCTATTTTCGTGTCTTCTTCACTACCCTAACTTTGAGTGTAATAGACGTCCATTTCTCCCTTTGCTCTCGTTTCCATCAACCCAAACAAGTTGATTCAGCTCAACAACGACAATGGCATCAGCGAATATGTGTCCGAGCAATGGGAACCAAATCATCAACCTTTGCCGCCGCACGTCTGGCAAATGGCTGCGAAATCATACTTTTACATGCGTCGAACAGGCCAAGATCAGTCCATTGTCCTCAGAGGTTCCGTGCGCAGTGGGAAGACTGAAGTTCGTCGATTGTTGATTTCCGCTCTCGTCAACGTCGCCGCTCCAGGTCAAGGCAAGAAGGAAGCGAAACTCGCAAAACAAGTACCTGCTTCTCAATTCATCATGGAGAGTTTTGGTCATGCTTCTACTTTGTCAAACAACAATGCTTCTCGCTATGGTGCCTATACCGAATTACAATACGGCGAAGGCTACAGATTGTGCGGTGTCAAGACGCTGCCGTATCATCTTGACAAGTCGCACATGTCCAAGTTGGTCAAGGGCGAACGAAACTTTCATGTTTTCCATTACCTTCTCGCCGGCGCAACTCAGGAAGAAGCGACTCACCTCAAATTGAACACCAACTTTCGCTACCTCTCGGGCGCTTCTTATCCTTCCAACATTCGCGATGATGCCAGTAATTCAGCTAAATTGAAAGAAGCCTTCAAATTCGTTTCCTTCTCCAAACGCGCGGTTGCTTCTGTCTATCGGGTTCTCGCTGCCATCCTTCATCTAGGCCAGTTAGACTTTGTCGAAGACAAGTCGCGCAATGAAGACGCCGCATCAGTACTGAACACGGATGTTTTGGATCACATTGCCTCCCTGCTCGGTGTGGCACCACAAGATCTCGAAGCGGCTCTAAACACCCAGACGAAGCTCTATCCTTGGAATGAGCGAGTCAGCTTCTTCCTCGACCCAGATGGTGCTTGTCTCGCTCGAGATGATCTAGCCGCAACTCTATACGGCTTGCTTTTCGCTTGGATCGGTGAATACCTGAATTCAAAGCTCAGCAAAGACGATTTCAAGTCTTTTGTTTCCATCCTCGACTTTCCCGGTACCCAATCTTCTTCCTCTAGCAGTCGAACAAACGGTCTTGATGAATTATGCTTCAACCTCGCCAACGAGCGCATTCAATCTTTCCTGCTCCAACGTACCTTCGAATCACAGAAAGCCGAATATGCAAACGAAGAAGTCGCTTCCTTCTTACCAGGTCTCGACACTTCATACTTTTCTAATCCGGAAGGTGTCCGCGTCCTCACCAGCCAGCCTGGAGGACTAGTGCACATCATCGACGATCAAGCCGGTCGACGTGGAAAGAGCGACAGCACAATGTTGGTCTCGATGGGCAAGCGTTGGGGCCAAAACAACTCTTTCGGTTGGCGCGCTTCTGATGCAGCTCAAGGTCGAATAGGCACCTTCGTCGTCAATCACTACGATACTCAAGTCACTTATCACGCTGAAGGCTTTTTGGAAAACAATCGAGCGACCGTGTCTACTAATTTCATTCAATTGTTTGCTTCCGCTAGCAATAGCTCGAATGGAGTTGGTGTAGGAGGGAAAGGAAGCACGGACGCTTTGGTTCAAGAGTTGTTTAGCTCTGAAGCTGCGAAAGTACAAGGGAATGAGAGTAAAGGAGAGAAATTGAAGCTGAGAGCTACCTTGAAGGTCAGGCCGTCTGTCCGGAGGAAGGGTAGAGATCGCGCTGGTAGCGTCGGAAGTAATGGGCACGAAGAGGCAGGTGGACAAGCTATCGAAGGCGACTTTATCTTTGGCAGTTTGAACAGCAGTCTTACCATCTTGCTGGAGGCTTTGGCTGAGGTCAGTCGATGAGCTTGTTAGTAGTTTCGTACTTATAGGCTTCTTTCTACTGACAGACCCGACTATGGATAATTGCTTGTCTGAAACCAAACGAAGCTGGCCTACCAATTCAAGCAGATGGCAAATGTCTCAAAGCTCAGATCGGGGCATCGGGCTTGACCGAAATGTGTCAACGTCTCGATGGAGTTTGGGCAGTCGATTTGCAGCATCGCGAATTCTGGGATCGGTATAGCAAGTTGTCTAGTCTTGAGTCGTCTGTCGAGCATGCGACGAATGCGGTGTGGGCCGACAAACTCAAGATCATGGCTACAGACAAGAGCTGGAAGGAGCGCGATATGGCAATTGGCAAATATAAGGTCAGCTGGTTGGCATTTTAGGGGTTTTCCATATTAACCCGACCAATTTTGACAGGTCTTCTTGAGTCATGAAGCCTTTCGCTCACTCGAAGATGAATTGCGAAGCAGCGATGCACGCGAGATGGAGATTGCACGCGAGAAGAGCCGCCTTGAGCTTGATTCCTACAACTCGCCGACAGCTCATGATCCCTTCTCGCCCTACGCTCCTGCTCTGCCTTCTTCGCCTGACATGCAAACACACCAACGTGCATTGCCATCGGAAGAATGGGGCATGTCTTCGGCCAATCTGCCACTGGTCGGCAACAGCGCAGACATGGCGGTGGCTACCCCGAACCCTTATGAAGACGATGACAAATCCTACTTCGGCGGTAGAACAGTGGCAGACGATGCAGCATCCACTCTGTACGCGCCATCTACAGTCATGTTCAACTCTGCCAACGAGAAAGCGACTCCTCAAAACGAAAAGGCGCCGAACCTCGCATATCAAAGCGAGCCAGCTGCTCAGACTGTTGAAAGCGTCAAGCAGACCAATAGACGTCGTTTCTGGGTTATTCTCACCTGGTTGACTACTTGGTGGATTCCATCTTTCATTCTTAGCAAAGTTGGGCGAATCAAGCGTCCAGACATTCAGATGGCTTGGAGAGAGAAGTTCACCATCAAGTAAGTGATTCAGATATGTTCCGAAGCATACTAACCAGTCCTGCAGCTTTCTAATCTGGTTTTTATGTGCTTCCGCTATCTTTGTCATTGTGTTCCTAGGGGATCTTCTATGTCCTCGCCAGGCTGTCTACACCACGGCCGAGCTGCAAGACCATGGCTTCCTGAACAAAGATCAAAACCTCGTTGCCATTCGCGGTGAAGTCTTTGACATCACACAATTCGCCAAGATCCACAGTCCGGCTGTCATTAGTAGCAGGTATGTACTTGCTTTGCTAGTCGTTCTGGACATCATTAAGTATTCGATTACAGACAAATTCTGAAGTACTCTGGAACAGACGCTTCAGCCTTGTTTCCGGTCCAGCTCAGCGCTCTATGCAACGGCATCAATGGCAACATCGACCCGTTCTTGGCATTCGATACAACAAACAGCTCTGAGAAGAATGCCATCTACCATGATTTCCGGTTCTCGACGACTCTGCAAGACCCTCGCCCGGATTGGTGTAAGTGAATACTCGTTTCCAACGAGAGCTCAGGCTGAAAAAGGTCGCAGATATGGAGCAAATGATTTACATGCGCTACAAGTACCGCAAGGGTTTCATGGGCTATACATCTGCTGACGTGAAGAATCTGGCCTCGAAAGCGAACACAAGGAACACCGTTATATTCGAGGATGGCATCTATGATCTGACGCAGTATGTGTCAAGTCAAGGAGGAGTTGCTTTGAGTCCTGTGCGTACACTTCCTATCCATTATATCTTGCTGAGACCTTGCTTAGAATGGTACCAATCCACCAAACAATATCGAACGTACCTTCATGCACGACGACGTGATCTCGCTAGTCACAAATTCAGCCGGATCAGATATCACCAAGGACTTCAACACCTTGAACGTGGACCCGGACGTCTTGGCTTCGCAAAGAGCTTGCATGCGAAATCTGTTCTACCAAGGCAAAGTCGACACTCGGAACTCGCCTCAATGTCAATTCTCTCGATACATCCTGCTCGCGTTGTCTATTTGCATGATCACCGTCATCGGCTTCAAGTTCCTTGCTGCTCTGAACTTCTCGCGTGCTCGAACACCGGAAGATGCCCAGAAGTTTGTCATCTTGCAAGTGCCAGCCTACACCGAAGGAGAAGCGTCTCTTCGTCGCTGCCTCGAATCTCTCGCTGCCACAAAGTATGACGACAAGCGCAAATTGATCTTTGTGCTTTGCGAGTAAGTCGCGGACTGGGTTGGCTTATTGTCAATGTTCAGACTTTTATACGCAGCGGCAACATTGTTGGACAAGGCAACGACAAATCGACACCTCGCATCGTGCTCGATATCCTTGGCTGTAATCCGCTGGCCGATCCCGAGCCGCTCAGCTTCGAGAGTCTTGGAGAAGGATCAAGGCAGCACAATATGGGCCAGGTCTATAGCGGTCTATACGAGCACGCTGGTCACGTCGTGCCTTATATCGTGGTAGTCAAATGCGGTAGAGCGCATCTGGAAAAGTCAAAGCCCGGTAATCGAGGAAAGCGCGACAGTGTGAGTCATCAGATTGCTTTTGCAGGCTTTGCATGCTCAGAGTCTTATCGTGCCACAGCAAATGCTTGTCATGCGGTGGCTCAATCGAGTCGCTTACAACTCGCCCATGTCGCCGCTCGAGCTAGAACTCTATCATCAGATCAAGAATGTCATTGGAGTGCAACCAAGCTACTACGAGTGTACGCAGACCGCTGAAAGTTTTTGCGCATTTCTGACACTGTCATGTCATTTGCAGTCCTGCTGAGTGTTGATGCTGACACTCAATGTGAACGCGAATCGCTCAACAGAATGGTCAATGCCATGATTCGGGACAGACGCATTATTGGTCTTTGCGGCGAAACCTCTTTGTCTAATGGCAGGCATTCCTTCGTTACGATGTTGCAAGTCTACGAATACTGTGAGTTCCGCTTGCTGTCCTGGCGCTCAGATGCTGAGCCTGGTCGCCAGTCATCTCGCATCATGTTCGTCGATTTCTTTACCCAGATTTCACGTCCCTGACAGCGATGCACAGCTCTCCAAGGCTTTCGAATCCCTGTTTGGGTCGGTCACCTGTCTGCCGGGTTGTTTCACCTTGTTCCGTATCAAGACCGTAGATCAGAAGCCGCTGCTATGCAGCAATCAGCTGATAGGTAGGTCTGGCGCGTCGAGCTTCTCGGCCGATGCTTAGCTACCATTCCAGATGACTTTGGCATCAACACTGTCGACACTTTGCATTTGAAGAATTTGCTGCGTGCGTTCTTCTCATCTGGATCTAAATCATTCTCACACCGTCGCCTGCAGATCTTGGCGAGGACCGCTACCTGACCACCCTTTTGCTCAAGACATTCCCTACGCACAAAACCAAATTCATTCGAGACGCTGGGGTGAGTTGACCCGCAATACTTGAATATTGTCTAAGCCTTCGGTAGGCCAAAACCATCGCACCGGATGAGTGGAAAGTGTTGCTATCTCAACGTCGTCGCTGGATCAACTCTACCGTTCATAATCTTTTGACTTTGCTATCGACTGATCGTCTCTGCGGTCAGTCTAGGCTTGCTTGACGCGCGAAGCCCTACTCATGTCGATTTAGGTTTCTGCCTGTTTTCTATGCGGTTCATGGTCTTCGTAGACTTGCTGTGAGTATTTCAATCCGCACTTGTACATCAGTGCTGATGAAAACTGCAGCTCAACCGTCATTGCTCCGGTTCAGACTGTCTACATTGCCTGTGAGTCCCCTTTGGCTTTGTGAAGCGAGTAAAGAATACTCATCGCGATGTGTTGCTAGACGTGAGTTTGGTCTAGCTTAAGTGAAGTCACCATACTGAACAATGGCAATAGCTCCTGTACTTGGTATCTGCCAAAGGGCAAGGTGTTCCTATGACTGCTTTGATCATGCTCGCTGCGTACGTAACATTTGCCGTATCTTAGACAGAGCTAAATCTTCTTGCTTGAACAGAATTTGTATGTAACGAGCCAAGACTTTCGGGACTATATACTGATCCATAAACAGACGGTCTGCAAGCGATTATCTTCATGTAAGTGCGCTGCTTATGTCAAGACACCGCTGACACCCTGTCTAGCATTCACGGAGCCTTCGAGATGGTTGGCTGGCTGGTCATCTACATTCTCGCGATACCAATCTTCTCCTTGTTTATTCCGGTCTATTCTTTTTGGAAGATGGTGAGTATCCAATTCTGTTCCTCGAATAGCATGCTGACCTGTTGCGTAGGATGACTTCTCATGGGGAAATACTCGCATGGTCAGCGGCGAAAGGGGAAAACGTAAGCTGAAGCGATCGAGTCATAGTATCTTTACCTGATGGTCTTGCAGGCTTGATCATCCACGAAGAAGGGCCATTCGATCCAAGCGAAATCCCAAAGAGAACTTGGCAGGACTTGTGCGTCAAGCTTCTTCAGCTTATCTCATAGCTAAAGGTGTCTTGCAGCGAATCCGATCTATGGGAACGAGGCAGCAATCAAAGCATTGGCTCCATCATCGCTCACGGGAAAAGAATGCCTTATGGCGATTCGGACAGCATCTATGGCAAAGCTAGCCAGATCGGCCTTGACAAGTTCAATTCGCCTATGCCATCGCCCAAATACGGTCATTCGCCCGCTGATTCACCATCAAGACAGTCGCAACTATTGTACGATATGAATACACCGGGCACCTCGCCTGGATCTCGCAACATGTCAGAGTACTTTCAGTCTGGCTCAGCGCGACCTAGTCCACAAGGCTCACGGCAACACACTCCGTTACCGAGCTTCCATGACCTACAGCAAATCTATCTCAATGAAGGACCTCGCAACCGTGCTTCTCTGGCATCGACAGTGGTTCGCGGCTCTGGCATTCCAGCTGACGAGCAATTGGCGCAAGATGTGTACGATGTTGTTCGCGCGGCGGATCTGACGGTCATGAGCAAGCGCTCTGTGCGGGAAGAGTTGCAAAACTTGTACGGCGTCAGCAGCCTAGGCGAACGGACTGCCATGGTCAATCGACTCATAGAAGGTATGCTTTTTTGCTCTGTGTTTAGCTTGAACAGCGCTGAGACCTGCTCGACCGACAGAAGCTGCTGTTTCTCTCGACAATTAAACATGCAAATACAACGATACCATGGACAATTGGTTTAGATCTCATCTGTACCATATTTATTTACAGCATAACCCAAGCATAACATGCATAGTCATTCCCCTTTGCATTGAGCATACTTTAGAAGTTTCGCAACCTCAATCTGCTTGCCAAGCTTTCGGCCGAGGTCGTATACAGGGGAAGATAGGAGATCTCTCGAATGTGATGCTTGCTTGAAAGTATATAGATATCAACGAGTTCCAGTGGTCGTCCTGGTCAAACATTTCGTACGACTTTGAACTTGAAGCGAGCAGCCATGTCGCACAAGGCGGGCCTATACACGACGGCTCTTGATCAAGCTCGTCGAGCTGGCAGATGGAACGAGCAATTGGCCAGCGTCAGTCAAATACCAGCAATCTGCCTCATGTCTTGCGGAAACCTTATTGCGTCAATACAGCCCAACATCAAGAAAGGCCTGTCGTGGTCAGAGCTCATTCGTAAATATCGCAAGCATAATCCATCAGAAGATCGTCAGTTCTCTTTGATGAGCTCGTCGAATGGTTGGAATTGACGATATTGTTGATTTCCCATGCAGTCGTTGGTCTGACAGCTGAGGCTGAGCAGCTCGTGCATACCAACTTGGAAGAAGTAAAGCGTGCAGCTGGATTTGACGATGACAGATCCTACGAATCAGACTTTGGTCTAGCGAGTTTCCCAAGAGAAGGAAGCGCCGGTAAAGGCAAACAAGTCACTGAATTGACCTTTCCTCCTTTATTGGGTGGGTCTTATGCTACTGCTGCAAGAGCGAAAGCGGCCGAGTTGCGCACGGCGTTGGAAAGACAAGCAGATACCCCTTCTATCACTGGCGCACAATTCGTAAGCGGCTTCAGATCAGTCCTTTCAACTCTCTAAAAGGAGACCTAGGCAGCAACAATAGTGCTAGCGTTAGCTGACTATGCTCTGGGCAACTTCGACGAGTCTCTTCGGTTGTTGGACGCTCTAGCGACAGAGACAAGTACGAAGAAGGGGCATAACGCGGACCTACAGCTACAGAGTTGTCTTCTTGAGGGTAAGTCCCTTGTGCTAGGATCATACCAACTCGCCCAAAAGTGAACATAGGCTTGCTTTGGGAACGAAGAAGCAATCCAGCAAAAGCGCTGCAAGTCTATTCTCGAGGCGCTCAGCTGTATGAGCAATCAGAGGACCGAAAGACTGCAGCAAACAAAGAGTTCTCTCGGTTGGGCGAAAAGATATGCTACCGACGTGCCTTGCTGTCATATAAAGTAGATCCTAGGCAGTGAGTTCTTCCCTCCACGCCAGACGCCCTAGGCTGACCTAGATTAGATCAATCATCTTTCACCGAGCTCATCCATATGTCACTGCGCTTCCTTTCAAGCGAGGTACCATCCTCCGAGCCCACCTTCGTCTCCTGTATTCTAGCGCGTCGCCTTCTCCAGACGAGATACGAGAAGTACAAGATCAGTACAATGCTTTGTTGCGGAAACATACCAAATTCCCGAAAGCCGGCCAAGTGAATGCGCGCATGCTGGATTTTGTCGACCGAGTCTATGAAGGCTGGAAACTCTTGAACAGCTCCGTTGCCGATCCTAACAACATCAAAGAGACTCTGCGGTGCATCCGAATCCTGGAAGACGCTATCGCTTATACCTTTCACTCGCATCGCATACTACGGCATTTGACTCGACTACACATGTTTGTTGGCGACTATTTCTTGGCAGAAAAGAACTTTGATCTGTACTCTCAATTGTGGGAAAAGGCAAAAGAAACAGATCTGCTGAATGTAACGAGGGAAATGCGCGCATATCGAAATCAAGACGCTTCTAGAAAAGAGAAATCACCAGTCAAGCAAAACGACTATTTAGCTAAAGGAGGCGTGAACTCAGATGCTGTCAATGCGGATGAACAGGTCGATCTGGATTCCGAAACGCAATATTTGGAGACGTTGTGCGGAGGCGTCAGGCTGTATTGCAAACACTTGAGAACGGAGGAATCAGCCAAGACGGCATTGCGACATGCGGACCGAGCTGTAGAGCTGGTAGATGAGTACAAGATACAAGATGCGCGCTTGAAAGCAAAGGTGCTTAGATGGAGAGGTGTTGCATTGGCTCACTTTGCTGTTGATGGTGAGTGTGCACGATAGGCTATCTACCTGACTGATCTCGTGTGGGTCAGAATCCGACCCAGAGACTCGCAAGCGGTATCATGCGTCGGCTGTTGCGGCTCTGCAGGAATCGGCAAGCTTGCAAAACTCCTTTAGCACTTTCTTCCATAGCGCTTTTGTTTTGGGCGAGCAACGACAAATCAAAGAAGCGACAGTCAGTATCCGCAAAGCACTCGAACTAGAACCCAACAACGTCGAAGCGCAACATCTGCATATTCTTCTTATTTCAGCTCGAGACGAGGATTACAAGGGCGCTCTAGCCGCAGCAGACAAAGCGTGCGACTCTGGCGCCAATACACCGCCCCGAACTAATGGCTTCGCAACCAACGGTATATCAACAGGCTCAACACCGCATCGAAGCACCGATCAATTACCGAATAGTGACATACATCCACCTGTCACGAATGGGATCAGTCCGACAGATCCAGCGAGTGGCCAGAAAGATGGCAGCGAAGGCATCGGCGGCTCGGCACCAGACAGCTCTGGCAATTTGAAACCCTTCCCTGAACCGCCTGAAATACAAATCGGAGAAGAAGGTTTACCTATGCGCGCGTACAAGCAAGGCAACGAACAGACGACATATCGGACAGCAGCTCAGATAGACTCAGAGCTTCGGTTGCGCATCACAAGAAACTCGCTGATAGAGCTGGTTCGAGGCGCTCAGGCAGCCCTGCAAGATCAACAGGAGATCTTTGAACTTTACAGTTCAGACTTTACCCGCCTGGCTGGTTATTCGTGTATGCTTTTGTCTTGATAATTCGGTACTTTCTGATTGGTTGTACAGCACAACCGGATCTTAAATATCCTTACGCTCCGCATGTCCCAGAGCCTGCGCCAACGCCTGACGACATCAATGGAAAGCCTGGGCGACGGAAAAGAGCGCAGACTGTACATCCGAAGCCTCCTCGTTAGTCTGTGTCGTCCTCTTTTCGGATTTAAACCTTACCGTGATCCGCGCAGCAATCGATACAGCAGTCCGAAGACACTTCTCGCTTCGGTCAACGCTTTCCCCACGGCGGACTGCAAGAATATCTTCCGGCACCAACACTCCTCTAGGCATGAGTCAAAGTCGAAATGGGACGCAAATGAGCCTACAGCTCGACCGAATGGCAAGCAGGACATCCGTAGTCTCCCAATCGACCCAGATTCACACACCTACTGCCGCGCCATCAGTCCCGAAAGCGACCGCTCCGCATTGGCAAGCAGATCATCAAGCTGTGCGAGACTGGCAAGTATCGCTCTGGCTTTTGGCTGCCGCGACTTTCCGCAGAATGAGAAAATTTACGCAAGCCAAAGCAGCGATACGGCAAGCGCACAATCTCGACATGTTCAATCCAGATGTGCACTTACAGGTAAGTCTAAAGTTGAACCAGCTTGTCATTTCGCTAACACTGTGCATCAGCTTGGACTGGTCAGAAAAGCTGAAGGCAAGAGAGACGCAGCCATTGCCGAGATCGACACTGCTCTAACATGCTCATTGGATCACATACCAGCTGTCGTGCATATGGCTCGGTTGCGAATAGAGCAAGGTGGACAATGCGTCTCGCTAGCAGAAGGTTTCCTCGACATCTTGACGCAAACCAACGGCTGGGATATCTCTGAAGGATGGTTCTTGCTCGCTCAGGTGTACAAGGCGACAGATCGAAACCAAAGAGCAGTGGATGTGCTCGAATATGCGCTTGAACTTCAGCTGTCAAGACCGATTAGAGAGATCAAGGTTGCTGTGCCAAGGGTGTTGTAGAGTGTCAAAGGACAATTAAAAGTACATGTAATAGACCACCCAAAGAAAACTGTACAAGGTGTCCCAATCTGGAAAAGATATTCAGCTTGACTCGAGTAAATGTAAACTAGACGAACCTCTATAACGGTTTGGCGGGAAGCATGGTCAAAAGGACCTTGTGCCTCCTCTTGACCTGTACTCTCTGACGGCTGAACTTGTCATCTGGTGAAAATCGAGCTGGATGGGCAGATTTCGTAATTTTGCCAGCAGCCGTCTTTTTCTGTACAAGCATAGCGTCAGTATATGTACTCTGTCACTCTGCGACCTTTGATCAAGCTTCATAGCGAGATTTGATAGGTTGCTCGCTTGCCAAAGACGGGAGACTGACTTTCAAAGTGTATGTGCGAATTCCGCGTTCATCCATAGTGTATTGAAGCTGATAACAATCTGTAAGCCTATCATCGACTTTATTGCGCGAGCCTGGAAGCCTCACATGCATCTTTGAGTGTATCAGCAATGGATAGGGAAGAAGAGCTAAAATTTACTCCAAGCCGTTCAGTTGTCCATAGCGAGTGACAGCAACAATAGCAACCAGATAAACCACCTTGTATACCCTATGAAAGCGTCACTATACAATCTAAACCCAAAAAGATTACCGAAACCCAAAACTCGAAGACCCCTTCGATCCTCTAGCACCCCGCTTCATTCCTGTCTAGTAGGCTCTTCAGGAACATAGACCAAAGAGACTGGATTCCTCGTCATTCTGTGACAATCCGTCAGTCGTGGCAAGAAAACAGCAAAAGTAGCAGCACTCACCCAACGCCTTTGATCCTTTCACCAGTCACTTGCAGAGCGACCACATAACCAACTTCACAACACGTGCTCTTGACATCAATCTCTCCATTACCGACTTTAATACTGCCTTCCATCAAATTTTCGCCGCTCTTGCTTTCACCCTGCACGATCTCGCATGTCCCTTGTAAGATGCCTTCGCCTGTTGATCTCCACTCTTCGCCTTGCAGTGGTCTTTCTGGTCTGGTAACTGTTCGTCGCAGGAGGTAGGTCTTGAATAAAGGTCTGAGACTTGACAAGACAGAATCTGTGAGGGAACACAGAAATCAAACAGGTCAAAACTGTTAGATCGCAATGTTGCTCACCATGTGGCGGCTCGTGTCCTACTTCAGTCACTACGGTGAACCGAGCAGAGTATTTGAGAAAGCTATCGCCGTTGATAGGGACTTCAAGTCGCCGAGGTGTAGTGAATTCAACCTGCAGCCAAAGTGGCGTGCCGGTATAGCCAAGCGGAACAGTGAAAAGCGTCGTTTTCGTCTCTTCGTAGAGTGGAAGTTCATCAGTGAGGGTTTTGACGACGACTGGAAAGATTTCTTTCCTGAACATTAGAGTCAGCAGTTATTTTTAGTTGCACACGACATGCACTGACTTGTTTGGTTTTGTCAATCCATTCCTTTTGACATCCGCTTCTAAAAAGTACGACACTTCCAACCTCTTTTGAGCGACTACAGGTAACCAAAAAGTAGAAGGTAGCGGTATATCGGGTCTTTCATCTTGCTGATGCGTGGGTAATTCAAAAGCAAAAGGGATTTCCATGTGCGTTGGAGCAGAATCTTCAGCTGGTCGACCATTCTTGCAATCTTCGCCTAGCACAAACAAGTTTTGGGAGAGCGATAAGATGGTGTGGTGCTGATCGAAAGTGACTGGAATAGCTCCTGTGCCAGAAGCGGGTCCAAGAGCTAGACCGTTACCAGACCAATTCTTGCGTCTGTTGAGAACAGTGACTTTGCTTTCGCCTTTGAGGTGCAATTGGATTGTGCGAATGTTGGATAGGTTCTTGATGCTGACTCGACCGATGATTGTTTCGCCAGGAAAATAAATCTTCTTCTCTACAGTGATCGAGACGTTCTTGTTGTTTTTGAGCGAGATGGGAGAGCTCGACCGATAGGACGAGTTGTCCGGGGAGGACATGGCGCCGGCGAGGCAAGAGAGAGAGTTGATAGGCCAATCGCCAGCCAAAAGTCGATATAGTAAAAAGCACAAGACAGCACAGGCCAGGGATACCAAGCAGACAGCGAATGCAAGAGGAGAGAAAACTTTAATTCGCTGAGGTGATGTGGTCTTTTTCAAGAACGTTCAGGAATACCCTTCGTCGTTGTCGCGCATCGTTCACTGAGGGAGGGGAGTTGCAGGGCCTGATGCTGTTGCCCTTTAGGCGAACGAGCAAGGTTGGCGGATCCCTTTTGTTCTATGCGGTCGAGTCTCCCCAAGATAGCGGGACTTGCATTTTTTTGGGTTCTTGCCGATGTTGATCAGCCACAGCCTCTCAGCAATAGCAAGGAAAGGGCTGATGCTGGCAAAGGGCGTCAAGCGAGACCGAACATGAGTTCGAGCTCTGATTACGGTGATGAGGGCGATTGGACGAATTCAATGGAAGAAGAACTGCAAAAGCAGGAAATGCTGGCAACCGCTGCTGGCCAGCTAGATACCAAGCCAGTTGATACCCTCGCACCAAGTATTCCCATTGAAGCAGAAGACGTGTTTGTGTCGCAAGATGTTCTCGATGATGCAGCGCTGCAAGCCGAATTGCTAGGCGAAGAGCTATACAAGGATACCAGATCACTGCTCGAACGCTTTCGCAAGAAAGGCAGTCTATCCGTTACAGACTTCTGCTCTCCATCTGTTTGCACGTCGCTATATGCTTCGAATAAAGCTCATCAAGCCATAAGTTCTGCGAAACCAAGTTCTGCTACTCTCTACTCGGTCGAAGAGATTTATCGCCTTCTCAAAGACCGACGCACATTGCTCGTGCTGACGGTGTGCAGATAGAGGTGAATCAAGGTGAGCTTGTCAATCCGCTCCTTTCGTATCTCACACTGAGAAGCGCTGTAGCTATAGCAGTCGCGGCAGACAAGGTACTGCAGAAAGGAAAAGGTGACTACCAATTCAGTCTGACCATTTCACAGCTAATCTTTGACAGAAATACATCATAAGCTGGAACAAGAAATTCAGCTCGAGACTGTCTTTGTTCAGACGACCAGCCGAGCTGAGGCTTTGTGCTTGAGGTATACTTCTTATGCTTTTCTAAGATATGCGCTGATCACCATTGTAGATTATTGAACCTTGTGGTATCACTGAATCAGCTCAAGGAGGACGGCTTGGCCGTGCGTGCACAAATTCTATCCAGTATATAGCCACTCATGGACTCCTCGCAGCGAGAAGTGCCCATAGTGGGTTTCTAAGCTTTCACAAGGGCTTTCGCTGAGACGCGGCACAGTTTGGCTTTGTCGACGGCATACTCGTAAGGGGTCAGTAACACGTTCAAGCGTCCATATCTTTATCTGACGCGCTTTGCAGGCGTCATTGACGAAATTGAAAAACGCCCGCTTCGACTCGATCCAACACCAGAAGATCTCGCCAAAGACAAAGGCAAGCTAGACCATTATTTTTCACCTAGCAAACCGTCCAAGAAACCAGCTAAGCCTACTCATGGCTATACCATTGTCGATCACAAAACTCGTTTTGGCCAAAAGATGCCCGGTTCAATCTATTCGAAACCATATCGCGTTCAACTCATGCTGTACAAGAAGCTCTTTGATACCCTAGCAAAAGATGAATTCGACTGGAACAAGTTCCTAGCAGTACACAATGTCGAAAAAGAAACAATGCTCTCTGACCATTTCATCATCCAAATCATCCCCATCTTTCTTTCCATTTCAAGCTTTGCAAGCCCACCTGCAGAGTATTCCGTCAACTCAATATGCGAAGTCTTGCGAACCGCCTTCCTCTGCATCGGTCCATTACAAGATACCCTCGAACTCATCTACCGCTCACGCACTGCAAAGAAGAAGAAAACAAAGAAAGGCACCGCTGTCGAACCCGTAGTGCTGGATGATGAAGCGGATATAGCAGCTGATGGTGTTCCTGCACCGGTGGAAGATGAGATGGACAGTCAAGCTACTGTACCCGTTGCTCTTGCTACCCCCAAAACATCACAAGCGTCAACGGCTAGTGCGGAAGAAGAAATAGGGAGAATCATTGGCACGGAGAAGTTTCATTACGATGAGTCGTTGTTGGATGCTTGGTGTGTGGATATGCTGGCATTCTGGAGAAGCGAGCGAGAAGTCAGAGGAGTGAGTTTCGGTGCTACGTTTGCGAATCATTAGACTGATATCTGGATAGGTTGATGTCGAAGATGTGGGCTACAAGTGTCGGTCATGCGAGTTTGAGAGTGGTTGTGAATATCTCGAAGGCCAGGCCAAGAAACACGCTGAAGAAAGAGCGATGAAGAAGCAGAAGACTTGATGCCGGTCGAAAGGCCTGTAGGGCCTGTAGGACCTGATAGAAATCACGACGATTTAGCAATGTAATTGTACAGCCCAGCCGCTTTGTACTTTTGCCACTTTTAGAGTAGGTTCGGCGCTCGCCAGCTCAAGCTTGACTTTGGTCATATAACTCAAAGTCGCCCAGTATGAATCCAGGTCAGTGTGGACGTTGCTCAGCTATGATATATAGCTAACAGATGTGATTCGCCTGACAGCTATCCTGTACGGCTGGCTTCATTTCCCAAAGTGTCGAAACATGTATTGACGCAGGAAATGGCTGTAGCAACCTCGTGGTTACCTTGGGTCTGATGCAACTCGCTCGCAAGATCCCTTTCGAGAATGAAGAGGTCCTCTTTGGCCTTCGAGGGGCTTACATCCTCTCTCAAATCATTCAATTCGGAATTTACTATTTCATCAACATGCAGGTGAGGCCCAAGACTCTCCGCTGCTACTGCAGGGCCGTAGTCTGATAGGCTGTGTCTCGCTGTATAGATCAAGAAGAAGAACGATACTTCTAGTCAGTTTGATAGGGAGATGCTAGAATCATCCGTTGACGTGTCTGCGCAGCTCTGAAATATGTCGGGCCACCAGCTATGGGCGTGAGTCCAGTCGATCACCTTCATTCTGAGACTGATAGCATTGCCGTTCGGAAACTCACAGTCTTCGGAACCCGGCGAATTGGTCACTACGACAGTGCGAGACTATGATTTGCAAGAAACTTCAAAGAGCATGCGATCCGTCATGATGGGCATGGCTATGATTGGCTTCATGCATCTATACATGGTTCGTCTTGCTCAGTCTCTCGCATTGCCTGTCTAAACCAGTGTCACAGAAATACACCCAACCGCTCTTCATCGTCAGTACAAGCCAAGTGTTGCTTAAATTCTTGTTGCTGATCTTGCATTCAGCAATCAATAATGCCCTTGAAAACACTATGGGACAACCCAATGGTCAAGCTTCACGTCCGAGGACAGCCAGCGACCGGCGACCTAGCGCGTCCATTCAAGGCCGCCCCAGGCATGTTTGGTACGCCTTCTTGATACCTTGTAGTTGAACGATAGCTTATGACTTGGGATAGGCGGTGCTGGAGGTCCAGTCACTGATAAAGCTGCTATCGTTGAAGCGGAGAAGCGCAGTGGTGCGACCAAGAAGGAATTGTAGATGCGGTCATTGCAAGCTAGATCAGCACTTTAGTGTTGGTCTACATCATTGTGCTCCTATTCCACCTCGAACAGTATCTGCCTCAGGATATACGATCAAATGTCTCTCCGATAACCATCAATTGCTCGTCAAGCGACAAATCAAGGATGCCTGCACAGAGAAACAATGCTCCACTGCTTTGTCTCTACCGTTGACCACCTTTGCTCATACTGCTCTGGCCTGGTCTTTGTTCTTTATTCACGGAAGGCTTCAAGCTCGCTGTAGGCTCCATCTTCGCTGTATCCTTACTCCTCTTCATGCATACTGCACCATCAGCCTCTCCTCAATCCCGTTGCAGCGATTGTTAGCTAGGTAGTTTCTGCCATAACGACTCTGTAGTTTCTTCGCCTTGCTTGCATATACATGTCTCTGCGACTATCGGCGCTTCTCTGACCCTCTTTGACAATGGTTATACGAAGCTTTCGAGACGTTTAGAGCCTGCAGACTGCTGACTATAGGTCTGTATCGGCACCACCACCGATTCCAGTGGATCCAGGCAAGGATGGCATTGTACCAGCTTCATCTCGGAGCGGGTCTTCTGCTGGGTGTAGTTCAGGCGAACCAAGCATGCGGAACAGCTGATCGTGCGGCGTTGGGGAAGTAGCTGATCGAAAATGTTGAGATAAAGATGAAACGATGACATCTTGCTCAGGACTCGGGAAAACAGTAAAGAACCCACCCAATTACTTAAGGGTTTCGAAGTGACCTTCTTATGCTTCCACGGCCTTCTCACGTTCGAATGGAAGCCAACGCGCGACTGTTTTTCTGCACCGACGACCAGGACCTCTCTTTGTGTACACCTGTGCTGCTATCTTGCTGGCCAGCATCTCTCCTCCTCTTAACTCTTCGTTTCCGTCGCTTAAACTGCAGGAATCCAATCAAATGATCAAAAGTTGCAGCAATGAGCCAGTGCACCTTTGCCAGTGCACCTTTGCGAGCGAGCGAGCGTTGTCATGCGTACCTTCATCCTGACATTGTTCTTGGATAGGCAACCGAGTAAGCACGCAAACAGACCCTGATCCGCCGTCTCATTTTGTCAAACAGACGTTTCCCTCTTGAACCAGCGGATTGAAAGAAGATCCAGGTAAGCACAAGCTGTCATTGTTGAACCGCCGGTTAACTGTCTCAAACAGACGTGTGCTTCACTGAACCGTCGGATTGTAAGGAGGTCCAGGTGAGCACAAGCTATCACTTTCAGTCCGCCGGTTGACTGTCTCAAACAGGCGTTTCTTTCAAGGTGCGAGCTCCAATATCGCGGTCATTGGAGCTGTTAGAAGTTTATGACGATATGAAATTGCCCGCTACAGACAGTAAAGAGGTAATCCGGCTCGGTCATACCCAGCGGCATGTATATAGAGAGCGACAGAGCAGCCCCGCTGATGGCTAAGCGGGTTTCTCGGGTGGGCATTTGAAGAATTAGAGGATTGCACATCAGATCGATACAGCACCCAACACGAGCGCGTGAAATGATATATGGAGCAGGGATAGGCTTATGAGTGCCAGCGTTGACGCATTTGAGCCGTACGGCAATGCTGCATCAAGTGTTGGAGTGACACCAAAGATCCGCCGGTTTGGCAGTAGAACAGCCGTTTGGCTGCTGAAACCGCTGGTCGGACGCAGCCTGCATGCTGTCACCTGCAGAGTGATAAGAACCAGCGGATTCGTTTGGTAAACGGCTGTTTGGGGACAAAACCGCCGGATATGACTTATCACTTTCGCTGTCTTGTTAGATCCGCCGGAATCTCGAGAAACAGACGGGTTGCTTCACACCCGCCGGTTTTGGAACACGGAGGTGATAATGGTAACAGGCTGCAGTGCATGGCACACGGTGCCTTATGTCTTTGCACGAGCGCTTACTGTACAGTACTTCACCTTGCAAGAGCTCCCTTTCATCCAGCACAGCCAAGCCTGACACCTTCTTCAGTCTTCTAGCTACGCTTCCTTTTAATCTATTAGTAATTGGGTGGGTTCTTTACGGTCACTCACGTAGACTCGGGGCGTTCTGGAGTTCTGGTGAGCTGGCAAGATCCGGAAATTCCTCGCGGTATCGCCTCGAATACTGTTTGATAGTGTGTCGGTATTGAATTAGCGGCAGCGGCAGAGGTTGCGAGCCATCGAGTAATTGAAATACGGTTGAAACGAAGCTTTCGTGCCAAATGATGCTCTGTCTTTGCGAAGAACTCAATGCACCGACCAAAAAGAGACCATACGAGGGTACTGTGGAAGATGGCTTCAGCCAGTGTTCTCAAAAAATATTCAGATCAAAAGCGAACCTGTGTCCAAGTGAAACAAGCCACAGCTACATGTTCCTCATTCTCTCCCCGAACAAGCTGTGCCAAAGACCAACGACTAGCTCGTGCTGTAGGAGGCGTAACTTGGGGTCCATGAATCTAGAAGAGCAGCATTATGATAGAATCTGATCTGCAGGAAGAAAATATACCTACATTGCGAAGAATAAGATGAGCACATTCGTGACATACTACCTCCCAGGCCTTCGCTAGGACATTCGCCTTACTCTTCTCATCAGTTGCTTGCAGGAAGCAGGCATCAAGCAGGCCAGTAAAGCAAATGGTAGGGAACCTTGTATGATCCCAATTCGACGTTGAAATGTTTGGTGAAGCCTCGAAGGGGAAGGTTGTGGGAACGAATGCCCAGCACTCGGCGTCATCTCGAGGCTGCGGGGAAAGACAGAGTTGAACTGGAGAATTGAACAGTCGCGTGAACTGCAACAGGACGTCTTGCCTTGCCATGCTATCAGTCAATTCTGCTTGCTCGAACGTATAGTTCCGCACTGCTGGTATGTAGATTGCGCGAAATTTGGCGGAAATCGCGTCTTGAACCATCATTCGTCTCTCGAACAATTTGGCAATGAAAGGTATGATGGAAGCAGAGTATTGAGCTTGTTCACCAGGAGAAGATTGGCTGTGGAGAATGTTGCGAAGCGGCACACGCAATGGTCCTTCTGCCATTCTTCTGGAATCTGGTGGTAGTAGTATTCTCTGGTATCGATAGATGCGCTGAGCTTTTGTGCAGTCAGGGTTTTACTCGAGGTATAATCGCTCCCAAGTAGCAGAGCTATGCTTTCGTGGTCCAAAACAACTTAGGCAAAGCATGCAGATCCGGATCATACAGTACCGCTTTCCACAACCCGACCGACATAGCATACGCAGTAACGATATGGTTTCTTCTCTCTATTTGCATGTTTCTCCTTCTGAAAGTACAACAGACAGTCCGATACAGCTCGACAACCTTCTGTTATTGCTGTTTGCTACATGGTCCGACAGGCCGTAAACGGTATTGTAAGCGGTCTTGTCTGTGCAGGCATTCAGCTACCGCGGCTGATCAAACGCTAAGAACACCTCACTTCGATCAGAGCGATGTAAGCTTCCGCTTTCTGCTGTCCCATGCTCTTGGCGGCTCCAGACTTTTCTCTTCTTAGTGCTGATCCATTGTAAACATACCTCGGCAGATGAGAAGGAGGGTATTCGATCTTCAGGTGGTGTAGCTCGAGAATACAATTGACAAGTTGCTCCAACGACTTCTCTTGGAATGAATTGTCCTCGTTTCGATGCCAATTCGCTTTGCTCACAAGATCCTCTTTCAATATCTGCTCAAGAGAGCGATGCTGCCGGTCAGGCCAAAGTTTCTTGTGCACCTCTATCTCGGCCTTCGTCCGAATGTGGGTCTGACCTGCTACATCTTTCGCAAGGCCCTGTGCTACCATACTCTGGTGTACAAGCCAATAGCGTAGAATCTGACCGAAGAAACAGAGAACAGTCTCAGTTTTGTTAAATCCGTTGGCACAAATCTTACCCTTGACTGATTGTCGAGAGACTCGTAGAGCTCACTGTCCTTCTGCTTGAATAGCTCTGCTGCATGCGAAGGGCCAACAGAGGGCGCCTTATAGATATGGAAGCTCAGATGCGAGATTCTTTAAGGCCGGTCTTGGAGCTTACCGTGCGATGAAGACCCACAACTATCCTATGCTGCTGCGACATCTTGCTTGAGAGATATCGGCGAGAAGAAAAAGGCTAAGATATCAAGCTCGTCGCTGATAGAGAAAATGCTATGAAAGACCGGCATGAGGGAAGTACAAAGGGCCTGACTATCGGGAGTAGGCTATCGAACGGAGAGCTAACGATACAGGCAGAGACAGACAATGAGTAGACAGACCAATTTCGATGTTGTGGCTTGGTGAAACGATGCTTTCGAAGGTCCCCTGGATGACCGAGAACACTGACAAGGCAAGAAGCAAAATAAGAAGGCTCGACAACAGGGGAAGAAAGAGCTGTAGCAAGTAAAGAGGGAAGGATAGCCAGGGGGTCCCGGCAACCAGAGCAGGACAGCAACACCTGTGAAGCATTTCAGTAGCCTCGCAAAAGATCCGCTGAAGCCTCTAATGCCTGCGGAGACTGCGACAACTAATTCCTTGCGGTCGTATATCGTGTGCCAGAAGGCCTGATGCGTGTAAGTCGCTGTTGTTGCCCAAACATGATGAAAACCTCAAACAGTCAGAGAACAGCTTTATCTCGTCTATGGCGCCCTAGCCAGGCTCGCCTTCGTGTCCTATGGTGTCTGGCAAGACGAAACCCAAGCTTTCAAATACACGGACATTGACTACAAGGTCTTCTCGGATGCGGCACGCTATATCGCTCGACCCAGCGACGGGAACGAAGCACAAGGTCTCATAGGCCATTTGCTGCCTCTTGGAGACCCATACAAGCGCGCGACATATCGATATACGCCTCTTCTCGCTCTAATATTGACGCCGAACGAACTACTCCATCCGCTCTTTGGCAAAGTACTTTTCGGTGCATGCGATCTGCTCATCAGCTACATGCTAATCAAGATGCTATCGCGAAGCAAGACTGCCCAAGCATCGCTGCTTGTGAACCTGATCTGGCTGTTCAATCCGATGGTCATCAATATTTCGACTCGAGGCTCTTCAGAAGCCTTGCTCGGTATCATCGTAGTCGGTTGTATGTATGCTGCGACTAGGAGGAGGATGGATTTGGCTGCGGTATTGCTGGGGCTTGCTGTTCATGTCAAGATTTACCCCTTCATCTACACAGCAAGTATACTATCTTCGATGGCAGATCACCGGTCGCCTCTTTTGTTTCTCCAGTCACTGTTCTCCAAACAAGTTATTCGGTTTGCTGCCATCAGTCTGGCTAGCTTTGCTTCACTCACTGGTCTGATGTATCTGGTGTTCGTCTATCATACACCCGAACCTATTCGTTCTCATGCTTCCAACAGTTGGGGACAATCTTTCATTCAACACGCATACCTCTATCACCTTTCGCGGCTGGATCACAGACACAATTTCTCGCCTGCATTCTATCCGATCTACCTTGCTTCCGATAGCGAAGCTTCAGTCAACCCACTGGCAGGATTCGTGCCTCAGATGGGCTTATCCCTGGCACTAGGAGTATTGTTTGGCAAGCAGGATCAATCTTTCGCTTGGTTCATCCAAACTTTCGCTTTCGTAACACTCAATAAGGTCGTTACATCGCAGGTCCGCTACTGCGTATTCGCTGTTGCACACCTTTTCACTGCATATTAGTACTTCTTATGGTATCTCTGGTTTCTGCCGCTCGTCATACCAACATTACAGATATCAGGCAAAGTAGGCACTGGTCTGTTAGCTGTATGGGTTGCCTCCCAGGTGATGGTTCTCTTATTCTATCGAGCCTGGCTAATATTTTATGCAATAGGCCGTCTGGCTCAAATTCGCTTATGAGCTCGAGATGCTCGGAAAGCCGGCGCAATTTCAGCTCTGGTCAGCTAGTATTCTCTTCATCATTGGTCATCTAGGCGTGCTCGGCTTCCTCATTCGGCGACATCGATCCTTGTCTGTGCAGAAGCAAGCCTAGATCTGGGAATTCTTAAGATATTGCCAGAACGGTTCAGGGTAGTACGCATCGTAGATACGAAGGTCACACGCGGTCTTACATAAATATCGAAACTCAATAAGTACAAGCATAGCATAACCCAACATCACTGCCCTCGCGAAGCAAAACCATATCGTTGCTTCTTCAGCTTCTTCGCAACCCGACTGGCCTTCTTGACCTTCGCTTTACCAGTCTTGCCAAAGCGTTTGACCGTTGCCTGCGACCTTCGCTTATGCTGATCGAAACTGTTGCCAAGGTCCGCGGCCTCGATCACATCCTTCGCCTTCTCCCTTAGATGCACCTTAGCTTTCTCCTTCAGTAACACCACACCCTCATTAGCATGCTTAACCAAGCTCTTCGCGCTAGACGCAAGTTTCCCTTGATCGATCGTAGGCATATGTTTGACGGTCAGAGCATAAGACTGCTGAACCAAACGCCGTGCTTCTTCTTCGGCATGCTTACTGCTGTTGTGAGTCTTTGCAGCCAGCACTTGCATCTCGAGCCATAACTCATGCATACGATGTTGGAGCGCCAGCAGATCAGGTAAAGCGAGGTGATAGTGTTGAGCGAACCATTCATAGCCGAGTGATGCTTGTTGTATTGCCGTTTGTTGCCATTGCTTCAATGCGTGTAAGGCAGCAGTCAGTTCTCGTAGCATATCGATGTTGGGAATGACCATCAGTGAGCGGTTATCAGAGCGAGCGCCAAGCAAAGGTCGGTTATCAGCAGCGGGAAGCAGAACCTTCGAGGTCGAAGCATCACTTCGCATGACAGGACCAGGTCGAGAAGCAGGAATGTTTGACAAGGCGCATTTCTGACAAGGCGAATTGGTAGCGATCAATGCCTTGCTGGTGAGCTTCGGATTGCGAGCGTGGGGTGTAGCGGCGATGGACAGGAAAGACAAGGTCGACTGGGGCAACGTTGCTATAGGCGTAGTAGTCCGAGTGCCGGAAAGATGATTGGCCGGAGCTTGAGTCGGTCGTGAGGCGAAAGGCCAGTTTAACATCGCCGAACCGCTTGAGCCCGACATAAAGGATGCTCCAGCAGCTACCAACAGCGCAAGTCCTAGGGCAGCAGCACTCCATACTCCTCTGCCCTTGATGGATCCGGCATATGTAGACAAGATGGCAGCGAGTGATTTGTGCTTGACAGCGATCATGCGAGGCGGTTCATCTATACCCTCTCTTTGAGACCGAGTAGACGCGTATTGCGCGATAGAGAACTCACCTGCTGGCTTGCTCTCTACAGCAGCTTCGGTCTCTTTCGTAGCTGAAGCAGTACCCTCGAAGACCCAGTCCACAGTCTTGCACATGGAATCCAGGTCCTCCTTCTTGACCTCTTCGCCATCATCAAGTGCCTCTTCCTTCTCTATCTCGATAGCCTTTGTAGCCGGAGAAGCAAAAGGCGAGCCAGTGTCTGCCCAACCATCATTCGGGTCGGGAAAAGAGAACGACAGCCTGCTAGCAGACTCTCGGATGAATTTGTTATTCTCCGAGCCATCGGATGAAGAAGCTTGCATGCGTTGGCGTTGGCCTTCAGGCAGATAAGAAGCGGTAGGTGTATCATCATGATCAGATGCCAAGCTGTGAGTCTCGTTTTCGGAAAAGTCGTTGACCAGCTCAAAGTCGTCCTCGAGCGACATGTCTGATAAACCATCAAAGACGGAAGAATGGGAAGAGAGAGCTGGCGATAAAGGTGCTCCATCGATATGCTCGAATCCGGCAGGTGAAGACGCTCTAGTGTCTGGACGCATGGTAGTCCTATTGATCATGGTCAGTGTGGTGTTGTGTAACAGTACAAGGAAGCTACGTACATCCCGCGCTCGGATGGAACAAAGGGGGACACCAGTCGGGCAACGACGGGTGACGATAGCGATAGATATGGCTTTCGGTCGCAATCAAGAGTTCACTTGACAGCGTCGTTTGAGAGGAAAGAGCAAAGCTAGAGAGTAAAAAGCGAGAGAGAGCTCGAATGGTTATTCTCCGCTTATCGCTGAAGTCGACCCCGCAGTATCGTTTGACGCGAAGGCAAGGCAGTGAGAGCAGTCCAAGCTAGGAGAGACGAATTTGATGGGCTGATGCAGGCCGCGCTAGTCTCAGCTGAAATGAGACAGTCGTTGGTCAGGTCCAACTGAGCAAGAGGAACGTTTAACGATCGGGTTGCTTAGCTGCAGCTAGAAAGGGACATGTCTCTACTTGTATAGCAAACAGGGTACAATAATATAAAAAGCCATGTCATACCAATGCTCCGGTGCATCTATCAACCTCTATCCGTCTTTCCACTTCTGTCTCACCGACGCATACCAATGAGGGCTTTAGCTTGTTCAGACCAGCCTTGTACAACTTCTGGCTTTGTTTTGCTGTAGGGTTGAGACAATATGAGCGAATGTTGCACCTGATAAGCGCAGACTTACAATACGACCAGACCAGCAAGAGCGATTCCGTATCCGAGGAGCTGAGTGCCAGTAACGACAGAACCAAGGAGTACGACAGAACCGACCACGAGGAGGATGTCTTTCAAGACGCTAGGATAAAGCGTGCTCAGCATACACAAATGCAAAGTAAGCATTATCCTCACCCTGACAAAGTGAGGACCAAGCTTGAAGCGCAGCCGATGAGCTAGAAGCAGTCGCATGAGCATTGAAACCGGTAAGGAAGAGCTTGCAGACTTACGAATACTACAGCAATGTTGAGAGCGAAAGCGCAGGAAGCATTCGATAGCAAGATGACTGGTCCAAGACGTTCCCAAGCGAGCTCAAATGGTGCCCAGCCTTCGTAGAATGGTACCAAGCAGGCATTGAGTGCAGCACAAACCTGATTCGCGATGAGCTTCAGATTCCTTGTACGATGAGATGAAGGGACGTACAGGTGCGAACCAGTACAAGGATACGAGAGGGTCCATCTTGAGTCCGTGGAGCAATTTCTGGATAGCGACTAGACGTGCGGCTTCGAAAGCGATTCCCAATGCTTGGCAGATGAATCCTCCCATGTCACTGCATCTTGATGAGCACCATACGAATGAAGAGAGACTGCACATACAATGCAATTTCACCGACAGATGCTAGAGCAACACCAGCAGAGATACAAAGGACAATGACGAGCGTTCTTTGGGTTGGCGTTTCCAGACCCATGACGACAGACATGCCGAGTACAGCGACTGAAGTGAACGCTTTTAGCATTTGAATGAAACTGACGCTAAGGGTGAGGTAGGCCATGTTGCTGAAGATGAGGGAGGCGCTGAAAAGAGCTCCGATGGGGACGATGGATTTTAGCCATCTGTCCATGGTCATCTGTGCGGTGCATCCAAAGCATGAGCGTGAGAGCCCGGACCCGAACCCGACACTGCAACGCACCTGGACATTTTGTAGGCCATCTAGCAAATGAGTGGTGCGAGCCAGAATGCGCGTGCCGATTGTCGCAAAGACCAAATGGAAGGTCGTGAGGAAAATAGGGCTGTGCGAATGGAATCAACGATATCAGCACGAAGCCGAAAGACGTGAGTTAGAACCGCACAAAGGGAAACCTAGAGTCGACTGTCATGCAAATTAGCGACCGAATACGAGAAAGATGAGCATCATACCAAGATGTACTTGTTGTAGATGATGACGCTTGAACTGACTATAAATGCGCAGCATAAGTCTATGCGGAACAGGGAGTCGCAGCTCGACTTACGGGAGATCCAGACGGCAATGATCAAAGCTGGATTGAGCTTCTTTTCTTCTGTAGTCTGGGCGGTATGCGGTCAGAGCTGCCACACGCTCTCATACGAGCAGAAGTTCACCTTTGCGCTGACAGAGTTTGGCGGTGGGAGTAGCTGGTCGGTCGCTTCCTCACCGGCGTTGAGCTCATCTAACCCCCAGCGCTTGTCAGCTGCTCTGTTACCCAATGCCTGCTGCTGTTTGCACGCACAATTATCCTTCTGATCGCCTTGAATGTTGATTTTCGAGTCTGCCATGGCTTAAGTAGTCAAAGGTGAGAAGGAACTTCGCGCGCGCTCGCTATTGGCTGTTGGTGACGCGCTTGAATAAAGTGCGACGCTGTGTATCTAGAGGCTAGCGGGAGAAGGCGAGAAAGTGGCTGCTTCTGGCAAATCCCGGAACTCGAGCTTTGAATTTTGCATGAGCGGTTGGCGAACGTTTCCCAGAGTCAGCCATGTTAAATTCCATTGCCAGCGCTCTTAGAGCTACATCGTAACATTCTCTCTCTATTCTTCGCGCGCCTTTCGCTTGCGCTGTTCGGGAACTGTGTCCACTCTGCATGACAGTCTCTATATTCTTCTTCTTGTGTCTTATTCTGCAGTCTCCTATCGCAAAGAAAAGCGCTCTTCTCTCATGCAATTGTATCGCATGCTCTTGCTGCGGCTTTGGTATTCGGTCTCTCCCAGTCTCTGGCTACTCCACGCCCATTGAAGCGTCCCAGCGACTGCTACCACCTCATCGTTCTCCTCTGCAGCACATACGAATACACTATGCGCGCCTAACCTTTCTGGCTTGGTCCTGCATTCTCAGCTTGCGTTCGACCGTTGACGGGACACCCGAATTTATCCGTCGACCTTGCCTGCTTGTCTTCTGTCCTTTGACCATTCCAGCAAAACGCTGCAAGGCCGATCATCTTGCTCTACGTAGTCTGATTGCAAGAGATGCGAAAGCAGATTGGACCGATTTAAGGCAAGTCTTGCGGAACCTCAAGTCAACGGCTCGGCGCTTGTCCCACTGCAGTAATAGAGTCTATTCGACGCATATACGATTCTGTCAATTCAGATAGTCTTGTAGCGAGAAAAAAATATGAGTGGCGATGCCGTGTGTTTTTCAAGATGCCTCATCCGACTCGCCTGATCTTGACCACATACCAACAAAGCAGGTCTTTGAGCAAAGTAGACTACTCACTCACACCCACGACACGCTTACCAGCCCAACTGCCAGCGCATATTTCGGCGTGCACGACGGTCTTGGCCTTTGCGTGACAGAAAAAGCCTTCGAAGCGACCTCGGACCGCTTTGAACAGATAACAACTTTTTCCTCTCCTTACGAGTCACTTAGACGCAGTCACCTGCTCAGCATGTCTGCAAGATATCAAGACGGGACGAATGCCCCTATGTCGCCTACCGTGAACGACTATCCTCAACAGCCAGGCTACCCAAACCAAGGTCAACCAGGTCATTCCTACCCTCCTTTAACCTCGCCGCCTTCTTTCCACTCTACAGCGCCGTCAAGTGAGTACCAGTCCGTGCCACACGATGGCCAGTATCAGCAATACGGTCAGCAAGGTCAACCCCAACGCTATTCAGCCGCTCCACCGCCAGGCGCTCGTGCAGCAGCAGGTAGTCGCTCTTCAGGTATTCGACAAGATTCAACTTATTCCGTTCAATCCGACTATTCCAAGAACGGCAATGCCCCATCTGGGCCTCACCCACTTTCAAACGCTCTCTACGCCGACTCTTCTCCTACGCTACATGAATCCAACTCTCATTCTTCTGATGGATACAAGAAGGGCGAATCGGAAAAGTCGAGGTTGCAGAATGAAGTCCCACGTGACTCGGGTTTCAAGCGTTTCGGTGGAGCCTTTGTCGCTGGAAAGAGGTCGTCAGATGATTACACGACCGTCAAGAGGACAAGAGTCGGTTACCTCGATGGTCTCAAGTTTATTGCGGCTTGCATCGTTTTGAACGCGACTTTCTTTGATGCTGTAGTTGAAGACGATGTGAGTAAAAGCTGCTGGTGTGACATTGGGTCACTGCTAATTGTAGATTGAATTCATAGGGCCTGAGCATTCTCAACACCGACTCTGCGCTATACTTTGTTCGATCCAGATCACTCGGTCTAGCCGCTCTCCTCATCCTTCTTGGACGATCTGTGGTCGACCCATTATGGGAAGTCCCATCACCAAACGCTGCAAAAGAAGGCAAACCATCTGCTTCAGGCCCAACAGTCGCCTGGTACAAGGTCGCTCGCGCTATCATTACTCGTCCATTCCGCTTCATTTTGCCAGTCTTGGTCATTGTCGCTCTTCAATGGGGTCTAGATGCTACAGGCCGCACTTCAAACTCGAACGCTGTCGGTATGAATGAGCCTTACTGGAGCGAGATTAGAAGTTTTGCTGGTTATGCTACTTTGGTTTTCAACTTGGTGCGTTCAGAATACATATGATGAGTATGATCTCATGTGGTTTGTGGTGTCAACGTACAGTTCACCAAGTACAACATTGAACCCATTTCTGGTATCACTTTCGCTGCCAACTTGTTTGCCACTCCTTGGTTCTTCCAGTCTTCATACTGCGCATACGTCAGTGACAAATATCTTCAGCATCATGGATGAGACTGATAACATGTCAACTTTGACAGGTCGCCCACATCATGCTTGGCAACCTGTCCAGCAACAGATACTGGGTTTACGGTGCCCTGGCCTTCTTCAGCTGGACCTCTTTCACCTTCTTCTACGTACGTCCCGTTGCAATCGCTTTCTCCGCGGATGTATTGCTGACGCTGCTGTACAGGCTACCGTTTTGGGTGTAGTCATCTGTGACATGGCAGTCCATGGCCAATTCGCCAAGATTCAGCGATGGCCTTTCCTCCTTCGTCTTTCCCTACAACTCGCTCTCGCAGCCCTTGGATGCGCAGTAGAAGTCGTTCCCGTCATTCGCAATAACCTCAACTCCGGCATGGCGACCATCTCGATTCACGGTCTGGCCGAATACGTCAACTTCTCTTCTTGCCTTTGCGTCGCCCTCTTGCTTATCGTAGTTGAGACTTCCACCATCTGCCAATTCATCTTTGGCAATGTCGTCATGCGTCTCCTCGGCAAGCTCGCAGCAGGCATCTTCATCCTCGCTCCGGCCATCACCTTCACCATCGTCCCTGACCTGGCTCTATCCATGTCCAACTCTGGGTCTGGTTCATCAGCCATCCTCGGTGTCTCTTGGGTCGTCCTCTTCCTGACTTGCTTTGGTCTCGCCATCGTCTTCTACTTTTTGGTCGAATTGCCATCAAAGATTGCTGGTGAATACTTTGCGGAATTCTGCGCCAATTGGGGAAGAGACGACGACGCGTGAGTCGTTGTTTCGCTTATCCTGTATCACATTTGGCTGATGTTCAATCTTATAGGTTGACAGCAATCAAGGCTGCTAATGCACAAGCCAAGGCTGGTATCAAGGCTCCGTGAGTACACTGCGTTGACTTGGCTGTTCTAGCTTATGCCGCATTTGTTGTTTCCACAGAGTCAGCGCGCCAGCCAGATTAAAGAAGCTCGCCGGTGGATCGTAAAAGGAAGCACAAACGGACATTAACCCCTCTTATTACATCTCTGCCTTTGTGGTTACCCCATAAGTATATACAGCATTATTACCTCGTCCTTTGTGTGTAAGCTCCGCCCGTGTGAACAGCAACAAGAAGACGGAAGCGGAATTGGGCCAAAAGCGATACATTATTAGACGGCATCTTTTCGCTTAGTGTTGGCTTAATATTACACTGTTACATCACTTTGCCGTGCTCCTAGTCTGCTTGCGTACGTGTATTGTATTGCATTAAAGGTAAACTCCATGAGGGTAGTGTACAATAAGGGTAAAGCCAATGCTGAGTACACGGGAACTGAATCAAGTTAAGCATCAGAGATATCAGGCCTGCAAGCGACAAGCGACACTGACCAGTCGACGAGAATTACTGATTTCATGCGCGTCTTGTGAAGCAGAGAAAAGGCGACTAGCTGAGGTCGCCAAAAGCGACAGCCGGTGTCCATGGCAGACTGTGCGCGCTGGGCTTACAATACCGCCCAGAAGCGGAATGCTTGCGAAGGCGCACCTTTAAGAAAGCAGACAACATCGACCTTGCTCTTCCTCGACTTCTGAGCGCTTATTCGCCGAAAGAGCTGTGCGCGAGGACAATCTGTCCAAGCTCACAAGAGGCAAGACAGGATTCAGACGCACCAACTTTCGCAGCTTCAGCCATCGTTTCTTTGACGCCTCTATTCTCCTTGGCCGACAGCTCCAGATATCGACTCGCTCGTATTCGTTTAGCTACTTCTAAACCCTGCTTCTCTATCAGCTAGGACAAGTGATCATTGAGAAATTCATACCTCTTGATATGATATAGGCGACTCTGCGGTCTGTGCCAGCCGTTGTACAACAGCTTGGTTCGTTCGTAGATCGCATTTGAGCGCTACGAGACATATTCGAACATCTGTGAGGTCTCTCAGCGTGCAGGATGAGCTAGCTAAAGAAGACACCAACCTGGACAGTAATGGGCAATCTCGTCGATCCATTTATCGACATTCTCGAGCGAAGTCGGAATATCGACTGAGAAGCAGAGCAATATACCTGTGCGAATGAGGTTTCACTTGCGCTCAACATAGACCGGACGAGACAAACAGTGTGTATCGGGATAAGACAGCGTGCGCAACCTGGAAAAGTCTTCTTGTCCTGCTGTGTCCCATAAAGCTAGTCGGACAGTCTTCCTTCCTTCCACTTCCACTTCTTTCACAAAGTTCTCAAAGACGGCTGATTGGTGATCTTAGCTTTAGCCCAAAGCGTGCAAAAGCAAAGCCAGACCGCACTTGGTTCGTAGGCTTGAGGAAACTCTCCGCGGCTGTAGGACCATATAAGAATTAAGCTCTGTTTGTGCAGAGTGAGTCTCGTATGCTCACACGTAGACTGTCAGCATGCTTGTCTTGCCCTTCGTAAAGATCTAAGCACGGCCTCGTGAAAGTGCATGAGCGACTAACGACTGATCTGGAATAGCTCAGCGAGGATAGGGACAGACAGAGAGGACATGCCTGCTCCATCTCCAACAACTAGGATCTTCCTCTGCGGGATAGATGTTCCATCTGGGGGCGAGCGCGAAGTCGACAGGCGCGCCATGACGATAGTCGAATTACGAGAGCCGGCCAGAAAAGCAAAGGCAGAATGCTATGGATAGACAACACCAAGCCTGTGCAGCTCGTGGCGCTCTCTTTCTTCAAGGCGACGACTGCGTTTTTCAATCCGCAGCTTTTCTACCTCTATACTCTCTCATTGTACCTGCCCAGCATGTGAGCTGCGTTCTGTTGAAGGCTGAGGCAGGAATTGATGACATATTTTCTGCAAGGTCCGTCAACAACGTACAAGTGAGCCGCTCTCCCCCTCTGCTAGCACACAGGCTGACTGCTTGCTGGTAGAAATACGACCAGGAAAAGTTCCCCATTGACCTTTGTCCGTGAAGATCTAGCGCAGGGCCCAACATTTTATGCTGACCCACATTTGATAGCCAAATTCGAACCTATCATCCTCGACCCAAAGGAGAAGACTCTTTCAGCTGAAAAGAAGGCTCATCTGTTGGCCAACATCCAGTTGATGAGAGATGCCATTATCGTACGCATTTCCGTGGATAAGCGAACTAGTCGCTGACTTTGGCGGCGGGCAACAGTTCTTCACAGCTACTGGATCTGCTCGTGGTGTCGCCGGCCACACTGGAGGGCCTTTGTGAGCATAATCCGAGCTTACACTATTCATGCTAAAACTGAATTTTGTTACAGCGACACCGCACCTGAAGTCGCTGTTCTGCTCGGCTTCATTGGCGCTGACCCAGAACACAAGAAATACTGTGACATCCTCTTCGATGAAGCAGGTCACCGTGTTGCTACTCAATACCTAATTTCCGCTATCAACGGCGATCTAAACCCTGAACAGCTCCTTCACTACAGAGAGGTCAGCGCATTGTGCGACTCTTCAGCATCATGCTGATGGTCGCTGTTGGGTGTGACAGGCAAACGCCAAACTCCCAGGTCACCCTGAACTCGGCCTCACTCCAGGCGTCAGATTCTCATCAGGTCGTCTCGGACACATGTGGCCCCTTGTCAATGGTGTCGCACTAGCAGACAAGAGCCGCTGCGTCTTCATGCTCGGTTCAGACGGTTCTCAGCAAGAAGGTGACAATGCCGAAGCAGCGAGGTTGGCTGTTGCCCAAGATCTAAACGTCAAGATCTTCATTGACGACAACGACGTTACTATCGCGTATGCTGCACATTATTTCATTTGAGACGCAACTGAGACATTGTGCATTTTAGCGGTCACCCTTCAGACTACCTCAAGGGATACGATGTCGGCAAGACCCTTCAAGGTCACGGCCTAAAGACCCTGTACTGCCAGGGTGAAGACATTGACGACCTGTACGCTACCGTGTGCGAGGCTGTCACCACTCAGGGACCGGTCGCTGTTGTTATCAAGCGAAAGATGGCACCTGGTATTGAAGGTTCGTGATAATGTGTGCTTGTATGCTCGCGTACTGAGAGTATGTTGTATTCGAACAGGCCTGGAGGGATCCAACCACGCCCACGATGTTCGTGCAGCTAATGTGATTTCAGCTTGACTGATGCACACATTCGCGACGCACAGGTCGTGAAGGTCGAACCAGCTATAAAATACCTCGAAAAGCGCAACCCCAAATGTGCCGCCATCCTTAGAGCTATTCAACCAGCTTCAGACGCATCAACCTTCCAAGGTTCATCAAAGGAAAAGGGTGCCGTTCGTGTACAATTCGGTGAGGCCGTTTCAACCGTCTTGGACCGGACATCAAAGGAAGAGAATGCCAAGCGTGTCGTGTGCATTGATTCGGATTTGGAGGGATCAACTGGTTTGAGCGTCATTCACAAGAAGCACCCTGAAGTGTATGTCGGCTTTCTACCTTCTTCGGCTACAGCTGATGCGTGTATTGCGACCATACAGGTTCGTGCCAAGTGGTATTATGGAAAGAGGCAACTTCTCTGCCGCTGCTGGGTTCGGTGCTTTCCGCGCCGACAGAGTTGGTATCTTCAGGTGAGCTAAGCGTCTGACATGTCTCAGTAGACTTCATTTGACATCTGGGCTCACAGTACCTTCTCTGCTTTCTTGGAAATGTGTGTTTCGGAAATTACAATGGCTCGTCTCAACGTGAGTGTCGTCTGCTCTTTGTCGGCAGCCAGCTGATTGGGAGGTGTGTCGATCTCACAGTTTGCCAATGTCCTCTGCCACTTCTCGCACTCTGGTGTTGATGAAATGGCTGACAACACGTAAGCCGCTCTTAGTCGAGACAAAGATGAGGCTAAGCAGTCGTACAGCTGCCATTTCGGTATCAACTCCTTCTTCGCTGATAACGGTCTTTCTGATGGCTACGAGACAAGAATGTACTTCCCAGCAGACTGTGCTCAGATGGATGCCGTGAGTATTCTCAGCTTGTAACTTCTCGAGTCTCAACGGAGCTTGATCCTCACAGATCATCGACAAAGTATTGTACGACCAAGGCATGCGCTTCGTGTTCAGCACCCGTTCAAAAGTACCTTGGATCCACAAGGAAGACGGAACACGCTTCTACGACAAAGACTACAAGTTCACACCAGGCAAGGACGAAATCATCCGAGGAGACAAGGACTCTGTCGGGTGGATCGTTACTTTCGGTGAACTCGTCTACCGATCTTTAGACGCTGTCGAGCGCCTTCGTCATGAAGGTATCAATGTTGGTTTGATCAACAAGTCAAGCATCAACATGATCGATGAGGATGTTATGAAGATGATTGGCTCATCCAAGGCTGTCCTTGTTGTCGAGTCGTGGAACCAGAAGACTGGTCTCGTACGTGATTTTGACCAAAAAGTTAGTTCTTCACTGATGCTATGTCCGATTGCAGGGAAGCAAGTTCGGTACATGGCTGCTAGAGCGTAACCTAACCCCTCGATACGGCTACATGGTCTGTTACTTCTCATCCATTCGAAGAAACCAGGCTGATTTCATTGTGTCAACAGGGAACAACCAAGGAAGGCTGCGGTGGATTGGCAGAACAGATCTATCACCAAGGTCTCGATCCCAGCTCTATACTCGCTCGCTTCAAGCAGGTCATGCCATAAACGAGCGTCGAGCAGTTTTATGCAAGGTTTGCAAGCGGTCTCAAAAGCGGGCTGCAAACTTTAAAAGAACTTCAAAGAAGTTTCTATGTGTACACAATTAGAGCGATACTGCAATGATGGACCTCTTGTGCTTGCTGCAGTTCTGCATCCTGAACCTTTCGACTCACGGTGAGCGTCATTGCGAACATGTTGCCGACCGTCCAAGTACCTCATCAGCGCTGCTGTTCGTGTGAATCGTATGCCCATAAGAGCTTCTCTTTTACTACGAAGAGCTGCTCCCCTGCTTCGCCGGAACATCATGTCAACTTCAAATCTCCCTCGAGGCGAGTGCCACCCAAAGCTGCTTGAATGAAAGCTCATCCTCCATACAGACGTGCTCCAATTCATCGAAGACTACCCTGGCCAGCGAGACAGCAACTCGAAAGACAGTACGCGACCCTATCCAAAGCTTTCAGCGTGACCTGACCAATCCGTAGACCTGCACTTCTATCAGAATACTCTGAGATCTCGTCCGTGAGCTGGCTTCTCTTCACTTTGCGGCTCTTCCTCAACCTGCGGTAGTGATGGAAAAGTGGTCGAAGAGATTCATTCGGATTGGAAAGGTGAATACGACACATTAGAGTCCAAGCATGGCTTTATCCAGGTAGGTCGTTGCCTTCTATGATAGAGTGACCTCTTGCTTATAGTTGTGTCTAGTGGCTTGTGCGTGATTGATCCTGTCTGTGAAACAAACTGATCTTTAGCGGTATCTAGTTTCCGATGTATGCCCCTGGAACGCCTCGATATCCTGTCTGACCTTGCGGTATAGTCAAGAGAATGGCATGAACTGGGAAAGCGTGCCTCTGGAACGCTCCGAGATTGATTCCATCCGAGGCGACGCAGCTATCAGAGAACGCTTTCTCGCTTCTTACCGCCTGATCCTCGACTTTGTGAGCTTCTTCCGTAAGTACTGATGTCTAGCTAAGTTGTCTAGTTCGGGATGGAACTCGCGGACGAAGAAACTGGCAGATTACAGCGCAATGAGTCCAACTATGAATCTAGGTATAAGAACCTCAATAGGTCGTCACACAACTACCTGCGCATCAGTCGGATCATGAAGTCGTTAATTGAATTCGGTTTGGACGCCTTTCCCGCTGCTTTCATCATGTTTGTTTTGCATGAACAAAGTGATCAGAAGGTAAGACAGATTCCACTGAGCATGAACATTGACTGAAGGCAATGTCTAGCAACTTACTTCGAAAACACTCTTGTCGTCAATGGATCGTTGGTGTGAGTCTGTAGCCTCTTGCAATTAGGTCTATGCTTACTCTCCTTAGGGGTGAACTGCAACCGTAACAAGAGGGAACGCGAGGTAAGTCTGCCCTCTCTCCAACACTGTATTGAGCTGACTATGACAGGCACTCAACAACCTTGTCGCCCAAGTCCGAGACGAGGGTGTGTTGACCTATGACAAATATGAGCAATGTTTGGAGGACAGAAAGAATGGCAAATCAGCTGTGGAGTGGGCCAAGCTCTGATGCTCTCGCGTGTTATAAGAGTGGACCAATCAAGGTTTTACCGTTAGTCAATGCGATAATCTTAAATAGCATTTCATGTTTCTCCATGTCATCGATGTCGACTGTTGAAAATATACCAAGGAGGCGCTGCTAAAGAGGTCCACACTATCTTCCGCGAGCTCAGTGAATGCAAGCATACCCACTCGTACATGATTCTTCGGACATGGAAGAAAAACACAAATCAGGTCAAGTCTCTCGAACATCAAGCGAAGCCACTCTGGTCGAGTCTGTCCGTGAAGCTTTGACGATAAAAGTCGCTGCAGTCTTGCCTTGGGATGAGAACAGTCCAATGGCCAGCCGAGTTGCTCATCCGCCCTCTCGTACTGCTTTGATCTGGGTCTGCGGCTTCGCGATATCAAGCTACGTAACAACGGCAATTCAATCCTATCTGGCCATAGGGAACCGTTCCAGCACGGACACCAACGTTACACTGCTATTACCGCCCATAGGATTCGCTTCCGTTGCGATTCTAACCCGAATACCTCAATGGCTGCCTTCAGGTATAGCGCGAACGGTACTACCGGAGAAGATGTCGTGGCTGTCTGGTCGATCCTCAAGTACTACATCGATACGACACGCTGTTCCGGTAGCATTATGCGCTTCATTGGCAGCAACAACCTTGTGTCTGGCTGCACGGAACATGCCTGGACTACTCATACAATCACTCTCTGTAAGCTTGAGATGCTTCTGCGCATGGCAGGTCGCCTTGACGCAGCACTGTAGATATTCGTCGCGCCTATTGTGCTATCGATATTACCCTTTCTACCTCTACCTAGCGCCAGTCAGCCTATAACACTCCTCACCATCGTCATATCAGCCTGTATTGGCTTTGCCCTCAACTCTTTCAGTACTCCATTGGACAGTATACCGCCTGCTTTATTCCGCGTCCTTTTCACCGCTTTACTCTTGGTCAGCATGAAACTTTGGTCGCAAGTACACTCAGTAACTCCTGGAGTGATACTCATGACCGTCTCACCCGTCGGTCTTTGTCTCTCTCTTTGGGTTGCCTCATCAGGCTAAGGTCTTATTTTTAGATTGCTGCAATCCTCTCCTGCATACCAGCCATGATAGCCCTTCCAATATCGGATATACTCCATCCTCATACTCTCCACTTTCCAGCCGTCGCATTTTATGCCATTGCATCAGCAGCGGAACAAATATGTCTGGCCAACATTGTGAATGCCCTAGAACTCGCCGATATACCCTTCGCTTTCGCACCGAAAGCTTTCTTGGCGATCCTTTTTGCGCCAGAGATGATTACCAACGCAAGTCCGACCTTGGTTCTCTGCCTTGCCTTTGGCTATGCGACTCTCGCTATTGCAAAAGAGTGGCTGTCACCTAGCAGCAATGCCTCAGAAGAGTACATTCAGCTTGACCGGACCGAATCACCCCTTTCCCCTTCGTCGAACGGGAAACAACGCTTCAAGCCAGCCCTACTTCTTTCCCTCTTACCACTCTGCCTATGGGTGTTTCGCCAAACGCCCATACCAGGTCGATTCGTCTTTGACGCAAGAGCAATCGACGCTCTCAAACCACCAAAGATGGAAATCGTCATCGCCTACTATAAAGAGCCAATCTCTGATGTGCAGCAACAAATTGCTTACATTCGCTCTCTATCGGAAATTATGGATCAGAAACCAATCTTCACCATGTACGCCAAAGCTTCAGAAGAGGACGTACCGACGGATTGGTTGTATGAACATACTGGAGTAGATCAGGTCATTCGACTGGATAATTTCGGGAGAGAAGGTGGAACCTATATGCGCCATATCATCTCTAGATACAATGCGTCTTCTGCGCCTCCGACGGAACCGGCTGAACAAACCATGAGTTGGCCGCCTTGGAAACATTTACTTGGTCAATCAGCGCAACATGCTCCTCAGCCCGTGTTGGCTGATCATACAATGTTCCTGCAAGCGTGAGTAGATTCTTGACTATCGATTCGAATCGATACTGAATCTTGAATAGGCATCTGAGCTGGGGCTGGATATCGAAACCTCGAATGAAGCTCTTCGATCAGAGGACGGGCTATCTAGCTTTTGGACCATACGTAGCGATGGAATGTGGACAAGATATGAGAGGGAACGGTCACTACCCAAGAATGGCTCAAGTCTATTCTATCTTCCGTGAAGAGGTTCGTCGTCTGTGCTTCTTCATCATCTTTTCTGGTGTTGACGTTGCTCTTTGAACAGCTGTGCCCGAAAGAAGCCCAACTTGGTTCATATGCAGCTCAATTCGTCGTCAGCAGAGAACGGATATTGGCCAACCCGGTGCACAAATACCAAATGATTGATGAGATCATTGAAGCGGGTGATGATTCCTGGATACACGAAGAAGGCACAAAGTGGGCGACATCCATCACCGGTAGTATCTTTGACTGATACCTGCTTTAGTTTCGTCTACGGCAAAGGCGACCCAACAGGCTCGACAAATCCCTTCTTTGGTCATGCTTTGGAAAGAAGCTGGCCAGTCATCTTTAACTGCATTGATGCCAAAATAGCAGAAGAATGCGATGACAAGACTTTCGACAAGGAAAAGTGCCAAGTGAGTTGCTGCTTTCTGGCTATTCGCGTTGTGCTGATGCCTTTTTGTGTGCAGTGCTTCGACCCGCCGAAACACCTTCTCTTTTAACCTCGTCTCTCTCATATTTCTTGGCATACATACACGAACCGCACCAACATCATCATGCGAAACAGGACATTGAGGTGTATTAGAGCTGTTCATAAGCACATAAAATTTCCGTTCACATAAGGCATGTAGAGCTGTTGTAATAGTTGTACAGATACTGCCGTAATGATACAAACACGTTCAAGATCTCAGCCTTGATCCCATCTCGTTCCTGTCAACTCGAATTGCGCTGGTCTGCGGCTTCAAGAAGACGAGGTGATTTCAGCTAACGCTGAAACCTGCTGAGTTGAGTATGACTGGGGACACGGTTGAGAAAGGCGCTTACCAGTCTTCTGGCTGGCATTAGTCTGTTGAGTACCAACAGGCAGGACTGATTAGAATGCTGGTCGTTTGACTGCACCTTGCGTTGGCATCTAGTTCAGCTCAATCGTGAGCGGAGCAACCACAGGCACTGAAGAAGTAGAGACGTACCGTGTGGACCTTCGGTATTGTACCAGACAGGGACAGCCGGAATTCGAGTTCTTGCGTCGTGAACTCGTCGCCGTTATTTATTGACAAACCCTCGAACCCCGTTATTCTGCTCTCTTGCATGAGTACAGTCAGCTCAAGGATGAATAACACGACCGACCTATCCTTTGTCACGCCTGCCACGAAGCACATGACGGTAGGTAACACCTTGACTTCGAATTTGGTGACCAAGAACGGCACATTGGCTACATCCACTTTGAGGAAGAGTGTATTAAAGTGCTTTTGAGCGAGTTTCTGCGAGAAGGGATTCAGCGCGTAATAGCTATGCGTTGAGACAGAGCTTTACTTCAAGATGATTGTCCATGAGAGCGCACCGCCGGAAATCTCGATGGAAGAAGTGCACGACTGCAGTTTTCGCGCTCCTATAAGCACTGAAATCAGCGCCGCGCAGCTTTGACACCTTGGGGCCTGCCTCACGCCGTGTTTGTCATTAGATCCTTTTCTTCCTTGATCTCTGTCAGCCGTCCGTGTAGACTCTCGCGCATAGCTGCAGATCTCATCATCCTACGGCCAAGTGCTTCAGTATCAGCGCACAGATTGAAGGTAGCGTTGCGAATGGCAGACACGCACTCTTGCTTTAGCTCTTCCAAACGTTTTTCTCGGAATCCGCCCAAGTCAAAATCATCCTCCATATCAGACAGATCGAAATCAGAATCTTCATCATCGTTTGAGTAGCTGCGACGCGTGATGTGGCCGCCTGAATCTGTCATTGCTCCGCGGTTGTTAGTGTATAAACAGGTCAAAGTCGCGTAATTTAACCTATGCAGGTCTATCTGGTATCATTATGCGCTGGTATGCCCGTACAATGCACCGCATTGCCTCTCTTTTGAGTACCGAAATTCATGCTATCCGACCTGCCTGCCCTTGACAGGGACCGTCTGCCCAATATCGCAAAACACAAACTCCCCTTGACCCTCACTCTGCAGCTCATCAGCCTTTCCATGAGCTAACCCTTTCCTCTCGCATGCAGCTTTAAGCTCTTTAAGCGGAACATCGATCGGCTCGTAATTTGCGCTGAGTCCACCTCGGACACTGCTAAATTTGTCAAGTGCTATTCAAAAGCTACAAAGAGAGAAAGGACATACGTTCCGTAATGCATGGCTATACTTTTCCGCGCTTTCAGATCAATGGAAATGTCCACACTATCCCAAGGACTAGAATGGACCGTCGACATGAAATTAATTGGGTTGAACAAGCCAATAGGTAACAGCGCCAGATCAAAACCGGAAAAGTTTTCGCCTAGATGGGCAAAGATGGGGTTCTTAGGTAAGGATTTGAGCTGATCATCGCCTGGAAAAGGTGAGGGTGGATTGAGGGGCGTGGCATTTGCTAAAGGGACTGAACGGTAGCCTGTATCGCCAGCAAAGAAGCACGTCGTTTCTTTTCCTTTGTGGATACATCGAAAAGTCCAAGATGACCAAAGACAGACATCTTTATCCGTTGGTGTTCGTGCTGAGCCGTGCTGAGCTGGCGTGCAGTAAATCATTAAATCGCCGATTTGTCGCCCTTGCCACCAATCTAGCTCGTGTACTTCTTGCTCCGTTGTGCCAGGAAGGTTGTTCAACATCCAAGAGCGCATACCAAGCGGGACGAAGAAATGGGTAGTTGTTTGACGGGATCGCTGTTGCTGCCAAATAGCTTGTAATGCTGAGAGATCCGTATGGTCGTAGTGATTATGCGATAGGACAATGATGCTGTGAGGTAGATCAGAGACATCGCAGGGCGGCTGAGAGTATCGTTTCGGTCCCATAAATGTTACGGGAGAAGTGCTGTTTGGCAAATGAGCCAGGTACATGTGACAAGGGGAAGAAGCTCACCGATCTGCAAAGAGCGGATCTGCCAATACATTGATCCCGCCTGGAAATCGCAATAACCAAGAAGCGTGCCCTAGCCAAGTTGCGCGAAGTTCATCATCCGAAGGCTGGAAAGAAGGCTTGATAACTTGTACAGGACGAAGCTTTGAATCTTCTGGGACTGGTACAGCCGCAGGAGCGTTCCATTTCGTTTTGGCCGCTGATAAGAGGGAGACGCCTGAACCAGCAGATGGCCATGGATTTTTGAAGCCTTTGCTCGTGTGATGCGCTTTCGGATCATACGGATGAGCGATTGATGGGATGGTCTTGATAGAAGACATGAGTCGGCGAACAGCAGCAGTGTAAGCCTTGAATAGGCTTTGATGACGAGAATAGAACACTTTGGGCGATAAGATCAGAATATGATATGTCGATGCCAGAGGTATACGAGCAGCTTGCTACAGGCTCGAGGCAGGAAATAGCCAACAGATGACGACGTCTTTGCTTATCGCAATGCAAGTCGGTCAGCTTCGACGATGCCAGCACAGAAAGCCTTTACACTCGCTAGAAGGAGCAAAGGCGTGCACGTAAGACTTTTGCAGTTTGATCTGATAAGTCTTCGCTGATATCTCGCGCACAGCTTGTCACGGATGAGGTCAAGAAGCATATTTCAGAAGAACTCTCCAATTGCCCTATAGGTGCATCTTATCTGCTATACATGACACAGATTATCGCTGATGTTCCCTGTCTAGGGCTGCTGCACCTCTTTATCCAGCATACGAGCGCTGCGCTGTCCATCAATGAGAATGTGGGTCCCGTCTCACACTGCTGCGTAGCAAAGCTGGATGCTGCTCAATAGTACGACTCGGAGTACGTCGCTCTTTGAGCTTTTCGTTGCGCTAGCTTACTCACGCCGAACAGTGTGAGGAAGGACATGGACATGGCGTGAGCCAAAGCCAAACATTGCTGGATAGTGCTAATTCAGCTGTTTCCAGACTCGACAAGATTGTACCAGAGTCTCTGCCATGGAGGCATACAGACGAGGGTGTACGTCTCGTCCTGACGATTGCCCGTCATCTGTACCGACTAGTGAGCAGCCGGACGATTCTGCAAGTCATACGAAATCGTCCGTTATAGGTTCTTCTATCTCTATACCGAGTAAGCGTTGTCTTATCGAGTCTTGGGCTTTTTCATCTCATGCGCGTCTCGCCTGACAGTTTCGAATGGCGTAGGGTTCCCGTTTGCTTTCTCGCAAGCCAGGGCTAAGCGCTTTCATGCTGCAGAAGATGATGCTCGGGACATGGCAAGGGATCTATCTTTGCGAATTCAGAGAGTAAGCGAGTCCTGTTATGGATCCTGTCATGTGCTGAGGTCATTCATAGGATGCCACATCAGCGAAAGATCGTAGCGACTATAGTGTGAGCATATCGCCAGTCTGCGGATGCTCGATTGATCCTTTTTGTGCAGGCCATAAATTGCATTCGGAAGCCTTTGACGGATACGCTCTCTACCAGTACTCTACCAGTCCTTTGCGTGCGGGCGGGACGTCATGGGGAAAAGATAAATTGCATACAGACGAAGCTGCAAGTACGCCATCGCGAATAGCTATTTCCTCTGCGCCGTGACACCGCCTGAAGAACGAGACCTCAGCTCACTAGCTGTCTGTACCAAGGAAACCAGAGCGAGTGATCTGCACTGCTGTTCCTCCCATACACCTAAGCTCCAGCCGCTGAGGTGCTGCAGGGATGACATCCTCTTTGAGCATCTTCCTCCCCATTAAATCTGACGAGTATACCAACTTGACCTCTAAACCTGTCGGTACCTCCACTGAAACCTTCTCAAAGATGACCCTCAACTCCTCAGATAAGGCTGCCATGTCCTGTTCATCGACACCATCCTCACTTTCCTGTCCCCAACGCGTTGACACTCGATAATAAGACTGAAGAGTACATTCTAACGATAGCTGAGCCAAAGCAGGAAACGTAGCGCGGCAGCAGAAAGCTTGGATCATCTCTTCTAAAGATGCCAGATAGGGAAACAGGTCCTTTAGGCGGCCGAGTGCTGAGAGGTGTACCTGGCGCAGCTGAAGATGTTGATGATGGGGAGGAAGAAGCGCGCGGACCAAGCCAGCTAGTGCATCGAGAGACCAGAACAAGGGTCTGCTTGTCGAGAAAAGGTATTCGAATTGAATCTTCAGCGTATCGAGGACCGGAAACATCGTAGAGATGCTATTAGTCGAGCCAGCAATATCGGGATCCATCAGGTGAAATCTGGCCAATTCCAGCAGCTTCAGTCGTTGCATCGGTTGATTGGACAGTGCAGTATGATAAAAGCTTGACATTGGACTCCCTTGTGCATCGTAGTACAGCTCTTCGAGAGCATTAGAGCCAGGCAGGAGTAGATCTGGGCGACAATTCCAACCCAACCCTCTAAGATTTATACGTTTGACGCTGACCCAACCGCTTGGCCTCATCCATTGTGATTGAAACTCCGACAATTGATCGGGGAGATCGAGGGTATGCGGGCGAACAATGCTGATACAATTGTACAGCATGGCGTAGGCAGACGGTTCGGTTTTGTATGATACATGAGCCCGAAAAGAGAGGGACAGTAGCTTGACGGATGCGAGAGCAGTCCATAGTTGAGACATGTCAGGCAGATCAGTCGGAAGGTTTGGTACAGATGTGTTGCTGAAATCGATGCTGAGTGCCAAGTCACGCATAGCGGAGAGGCTCGATAGAAGACTGGCCATTCTGCTCAGCTCTGTTTTATGACCGGTCTCATAGTAATCTTGGTGCGCCTTTCGGGTGGAAGGCATGTTTGCTGGTAATGTATTGACGATCTTCCATTCAATGTCTTTGACGAAAGTCGCGAGATGAGGCTTGACTGATATGGTGTTGGCAAAGGCTGGGCTCTTGAGCTGTTCGCCATTAATCTTGCTGTATAGGAAAGGCAAGACAGCAGCGTAAAGTCGCTCTAGGCGTGAAGAGTCAAGAGGGCGTCCGTGCCTAGGTATGAACGACATACTGGAAGCCAGGCCAAGCAGTAACCAGTCCTTTGAAGATGCTTCTTGTGCTCTGAAGTGCTCAAATATCTCATTAAGGAGCTCTGTCGCCAGCAACATAGCGTGTTGACTGTAAGTGGACAAGCCGTTTGAAGCAGAAACGGGAAACGTTTGTTTGAGGGTATGAGCTCGAAATTGCTGACAGTGAATCAGTCGGATTGGTTGGACAAGTTTAGGCAGCTGGGCTGGCAGGAATAATACGCAAGGGCTGATTCGTATGGGCTCAGGACTAGTCGTCGTGCATGATTTCGATCGGCAAAGGCACTCTTGAGCTGATGAAACGGTCACAGGCTGTTGCGCTGAGCTATTGCGTACTGCAGAAGTCCTAGTTTGAGAGCAACCCGCTGAATATTTCCGACCCAGGTTGACCTCTGTCCATCACCTCGATACCCAAAGGCTCAACATGAACAGTCTTATAACGACTTTTCAACGTGCAGCCCTCACACCACCGCTTAGCCGAGGTATGCGTAACTCTGCTCTCAAAAAACTGCGCGCCTTCAATAAAGCTCGTCCGCCTACGTCGAAAGCGATTCCCGCACGCAACAACCCGAAAAGGGACGCTACAGTGTATGGAATACCTAGAGTGAAGCAGCAAGTGGTCAGCAGGGATACTTGGGAGGACGAGACTCACCCGCTTTGGAAGTTCTTTAACAATAAAGAAGCTTTGAACCCGCCTGATCGTATAAGGGATAAAGCCAGTCTGTCCTCCTCTCAACATGGACGTAGGCGATGAGCTCATATGGCGAGAACAGGTCGATCTTGGAGTGCACCGGAATTGCGAACAAAGAGCTTTGAAGATTTACATCATTTGTGGTACATTCTGCTCAGGGAGAGGAACGCTTTGTATTCGGAAGCGGCGGAATGGAAGCGATGTGAGGTGAGGTTGTCATTTGGGTTTATTCAGGCGAAAATCTATCGGGTCAGTTGCTCCATTCCACCGCTTATAGTAAATACTGATGATGTATACAGTGTCGAAAAGGCATGGCGAGAATCAAATATGTCTTGAATGAAAGAAGAAGGGCAGCGATCGAAGCTGCTGCGATAATACAAGCAGAAGCCAAAGGCATCAAACCAGAAGATCGGACTCCTCTATTCAACAGATCAAGCAGGCCGCGGCCCAAGAAGGCAAAGAAAGGATTAATGCCTGGCACGTCGCCAAGGAGCAAAAAGGCCAAAGACTCATTTACGGAGACTGTTGTTGAACCCGCTCTGCCTGCACCGCAGACGCAGGGGACCGCTTAGCTTGAATGGTATGTTACATATGTCCAGCTTCAGCGACACATGATTGCTGACATCAGTTGCTGCAGTATTATTGTGACAATTTGACGAGACTAGTAGCATGGCTATATTTTCTTTTTGACAGTGCTGACCTCCGGTGACCTTCTTATTCATGATCTGTTTTCTCCATTCTGCACTGATAATCAACACTACCCACAAATTTCGCATTATCACTCTCTACATCTTTCAGAGCTTCGCCGACACAGGCAGCAGATCCATCCCTATCGCCCCACCCAACGCTTTTAACGCCTCATCAGACTTTCCAGGCATTACACCTATTATCGACATCAGTCTCGCATCATTTCTTACCCACGAAAAGCATACGAATAGCTTTCATCCCAAATTTCTGCGAGGCTTTGCAATTGATGCCTATATCATCCAAGAAAATCGCTTCACTGGGTTGAACGCCGATGATCCCTAGAGCGTGCTCGTAGAATCTTTGATCCGGTTTCCTATTCTCCTCTCAACACCCATGTCTGTAATACGGTAAAGGGATAGCATACCGATAGCCAACGATAGAAGATTCTATCCAGTGATCGAAAAGATTCTTGATTTCGTTTGCTTGTCGACCGAATGTTTCTAGTTCATCATTTGACGGAGTGGAGGATTGCGCGAATGTGTTTGTTAAAGCTGCGAGCTTGAAGCGACCGGAAGCTTGACACGAAAAAGGTGAGCTTCATTCTGGAGCAACAAGCTGAGTGAACTGTACCTTTGATCTTGCGTATCGCTTGTTCTACTAATGGATCCGGTGCAGATGCTTCACTCATCATCATTCTGTACAGCTGTTCTTTGCAATCAAACTCGCATAATATCGACCAGTAAGGGAAATATACCTCTCTACCATCTACTGTATAGCTCGTGGGTAAAGCTGGGCAATCCAAGTTTCTCGTCTTGCAGTATTTGCGATAGGCATCATTTCCCAGCTCGACTTGACTCAACGCAGGTCCAAAGTCCTTGATGAATGTCTGCCAATTGATCTTGCCCGTCTCGTACTGCTGGAAAGGTCCCTTTTCGCCAATAGCGGCTGATAGACATGAGCAGGGAGTTCTTTCTAGATTGACACACTTACTGATCAGCGCATTGAGGTAGTCAAGAGGTAGCTGCAACGTTTTTTCGTATTTGCGTATGCCTGTTATGGGCGATCCTACGACGACTCCGCCTACGTCAAAGCAAATTGCCTGGAACATTGCTCGTTGTGTCTTTGAAGGGCTCTAGCCTTTCTTCCGGCGATGTTTGCAACAGCACAGTTCTTCACGAGAGCAGAGCAGTGTATTATAGAGCAGCCTCGAGCAGATCAGAGAGCAGAAGTCAAATTCACATGCATGACAGTTGCAAGTCAACAAGCTTGAACCATTGAGAAAGCAATCTACATTATTGCAGCTCTGCTAGACGTGCCCTTCCCAAATAAGTTATCGTTTGACGTGTCGTGATGTACAGTAGCTTGCCCGCCGAGGCATAGTGCGATCAATCTTCTTCCGCGTCCTTCTTCTCTTGCTCTGCCTGGCCAGCAGCATACGCCGATCGCTCACGCAACGTATGACCATGTCGATAAAAGATGTATGCACTGCGACAAGCGTCAGCTACGCCCACGAGCGAAGAAGAAAAGCGAACGGTATCGCTACCAGCAGACTGCATCCTGCTAATACAGTACTTCCCCATTGGTAGGAATATTTGTCGCCTATAAGTGAGCTATAAGACTAGAGAAGCTACAGTGTAGTCAAATGTTGCTTACCTATCGATTGATAGAATTGTGCAGCAAAGAGCGAACAGCATCCGCTCAGCACATCTCGCATCCATCCATTCCCACCTGTCATATCGGCAGCACACGTAAGTTTCGAGCGACTAAGGAACTCCACCACTGACCAGTAGCTGATGCAGCATGTTTTCCATACGCAGCGACCGTATAATCGATCGAAGTCAAATAAGCCGTGTAATTGGCTACGGCGATCAGAACAGTCGAGACCATAGGTATCCAGTAGTTTGAGCCAACGAGGAAAGGCGCGCTCGTCCAGGCAAAGATGAGTAGACCAAGAGGTTCAAGTGGGACCAGGTAAAGCAACCATTTCAGTCGAGATTCTGGAGCCAGCTTGTCTGGGTCGTCTCGTCGAAGCTTTTGCTGTATCCTGATGGAAGGAAAGTAGAGGAAGAAAGCGATAATGTAGCCTATGGTTAGCGGGACGAAAGCTAGAGCGATGCCTGCTTTTTGTATGCCTGGTTTGATATATGAGCGGGTTGACCTAATGTGGAATGAAGTTGCGCTGACCCCATTGTTTGTAGACAAGTGGGAAACTTTCGATGAAGATAAAGATCAAAGCATCCGAAAAGCCTGAAAGCAGCGATAGAAAGAGCACGATCGGTTCCGTTGCCAACATCTTGTAAGGACGACATGTTCTGGATACGTCGTAAGTAAATACTTGACGCTTACGTGAGGCTTACACTTTGACTATCCCTTTGAAAGAAAGAGGTTCAATCTCGCCTGGACCGTAGATGTTGCTCTGTCCTTCTTGCTCCCTTCTTCGCTTGGCTTCCCGATCCAGCAACACATCAGGGCATGTTTCGGGCACAAAGATCAAGTGCAAGGCTTGAGAGACGATGCCAAAGATTAGCTGACTTGCAAGCTATTACTCTTTTTAGCTGGTGCTTGAGAGAAACAGGGAAGAGTGCTCGCGTTCCATCTCCAATTCGTGTATTGTTGCATGATTGCTCCTGCCATTCCGCCTATCACTGCACCCAGCACAGACGCCAGGACGATGAAAGAGACTGCGTATTGCTGATTCGCGGGCTTGTATAGATCCGCTACCATTCCGATTGTGACACTTCCTATCGATACAAATCAGCTAGAAATGCGCCCTGTACTGATAGACGGACCTCCAGCAGAAGAGAGACCCGCTAGCGTCCTTGCTGCCAACAACACGCGTAGACTAGGCGCGAAAGTGCCCATGAGACTAAAAGCATTGACAAGCAGCATGGAGAGCTGCATGATTTTGACTCTTCCAAATGTTTCACTGAAAGGCGCAAACAGTTCACATCCGAACCCATAAGCGATCAGAAAGAGCGCTTGACCAAGTCTCGCTTTCCTCTCGGATGACTTGAATTCTTCTGCTACTCCTTCCACAGCGAAACCATAGGCTGACGCATTGTAGTTCATAGAGATTTGGACAATGAAGATGACTGTGAGGATGATCCATTTTTTGCTTGTTGACGCATCAAAGAATAAGACTTCTGGAGCGTGTTTCGCTTTCAATTCCTTCTTTTCCTTCCTTAAGAAAGGCGTTTGCTCGTTTGCTGGCATCGCGACCGAGCTATTCCGCGCTTCAATACAAGGACCAGCTGGCGAAAGCTGGATGGTACAGGCGACTTAGGTGATATGCTTGACAGTGTTGTGTTACAACGAGCGAGCAAAGTCGTGCGTGATACAACCGTTGCAGAATAAGGAGAGAAAAAGATTTTCAAAAAGCGTGGAGAAGCAGGATCGGGACTTGGCACGTCATGTGATGAGGTGCGCGCGTGGTGACGTATACCGCGTATGACACCTGCTGTTTGCGTAGGAGGGCGTACTCCAATAAGCAAGGTCTGCTCGCGTAGAATAGCTAATATATAGCGCTGCATTCTCATTGCTGCATAGCCTATGATGTCAGGCATACAACAAGTTTTGAGATTACAGCAGTCGGTAGGTGTCGCTGTCAGGCTTCGAGAATGCGAGCCGTAGCTATAAGAAGGTGCAGAGGCAGAAACGACAGAATGCTGCTATTGTGTGACCTGCGACATGGTCGTCGAAGCCGGATTAAAGGACGGAGGCTGACGAGGCAAAGGACGGAGACTTCCGCATTGACCAAAAAACTCGCTCGCATGAGCGTGGCTCTCTCTCTTTCCCCCTACTATTTTCTGTAATGTCTGAAGCGATACCAAACGGCGTCAAGCCACAAAACAGCTCTCAACGACCTTCCAATAACCGTGGAGGTCGAGGTGGAAACAGTCGAGGCGGCTTTCGTGGTGGTCAATCTCGCGCTGCCCCTTCAAGGCAACAGCAATCTTCAGCTCAGGATGAGTCAGATGATGCAGAAGTACAAGCTCTGAGGTCGAAATACGGCAAAGACCAACTGCCTTTGATCAAAGAATTGTTTCAAGACTGGTCAGACGAGGTAAGGCGTCGACCTCTTGCAGCTGCAGGCCCGTCGTAATGACCTCTTGGGCATGTTATAGAACCTGCTCTACACTCTGAAAGATGCGTCTGGTGATCTAGAAACGGCAATTGCTAGAATTACAGAAGGTCAGCCTGAAAAATCATGCAACACGGTATAGCTCAAATTTCTGATACAACACCTTGAATGAATAGGGCATGCTCAACAGTGGGAGGCCGCCAAACCTAAAAAGACCAAAGTCGCACCGGCTGCGAGAGAACCTCTGCAAACCAACCAATCGCAGCCAATCGCATCTTTGCAAGCTGGTGCTGGTCGTGGAGGTGCTCGTACTCGCGGAGGTCAGTACAAGCATCCTCTCGACATTTGCTTTCTTTTAAGAATGGTTTGGTGTTGACAGAAATGCGCGGTCGAGGTGGGTTTGCAGGACGAGGCGGAAGAGGAACAGGACGAGGTGCAGGCTTTGCAGCTCCTTCTTCGCGGCCAGCGCAAGCCTCTACGCCAATTGCACCGGTCACGAGCGAGAATCTACCATCGCTCGAGATCCCTCCGGCAAGCGAAGATGCTACAACGGATGCAGGAATTGATACAGACACAATCAGCAACGCAGCTACAACAGGAGGAGATACACCATTAGCAGGAAGCACACCAGCATTCGGTACACCAGCGTCGTCTGTGCCTACGGCAGGCGTCTGGGCAGGCTGGGGCAAGCAAAGAGTCAAGCCCGCAGCGCCTGTCACACCCACCGTCTCGCAATCAATTCCAACTGGCCCAAAAGCTATGCAAGCTCCTCAAGCTCCTCCTGTTTCTGCAACACCTTCCGCTCAAGCTCCAGAAGCTTCACCTGCACCTACAGAAATTCCCACCACTTCATCCAACCCTGTTGCTGCACCTCCTTCAGCACCTCCTACTGGTCCAGCCAAAGCAGCACCAAGTCGACCTACACCAAATTCAGGCAGATCATGGGCTCAAATGGTCAAGTGAGTTAGAATCACATGCTTTCTCAACGCAGCTAACCAATGGTTTTAGACCTGTCGAGCAACCAAAACCTGTCCCACCTCCCCAAATCTCAGGTGCTTCTCTTCCACCACCAGCAGCGAATGCATCATCGCAAGCACAACACGTCTCCCCTCCAAGTCGCGTAGAGGACGAAACAGACTACATTGTCATTCCGTCTCAAGTACCTACCGACCCATGGGCCTCTACTCCTGCTGCAGCACCGCAAGAAGGAGAAGGTTGGGCAGAGACTGTACTTTCTTCCTCTGACAACCAAGAAGTCGCTATCAATCAACAAACATTCCATCATGCTGCTGGATCGCCAGATCTGGCTGCTGCTATGCCTCAAGCTGGTGCTGATCCAGCTGGACCAATCTCGTTATCCGAAGACAAGGAAGAACAACCTGTTGCTGCTCAATTGGAAGCGCAAGTAGAAGCTTCTGAAGCACCTCCAGGATTCGAAAAGAAGAGTAGCCCTGTAGTGCAAAAAGCTGAAGCGCCTAGTGCTGCGAATGGGTTGATGGATCGGGTTGGTGTGCAATTTGGTAGTTTGGGTCTGTTTGATCAGCAAGCGCCTGCTCAGCCTCAACAGCCGCAAGAGGAAAGCAGACCTGCTCATCAAGATATGCAGGAAAGGACTAGGTAGGTCTAAAGCTAGTATGAGGCAGACTGTGTCTGACTAGCATTTGTCGCCTACAGCTACCAACCATCAGCCATCAACGAAGCTCGCCCAAGCCAAAGTCACTACGAGCCACAATCTCAGCAAGCTCAAGCTCCTCAGTCTCAGCAACAGCAACCTCCTATGCAGCAGCAGTATTCCCAGCAAGGCTACCCAGGTCAACAGAGCTACGGTCACCCTCAACAGCAGCAGCAACAGTATGCTCAGCCTACTGCGTCGTATCAACAACCAGGTCAAAACTTTGCTTCCGCTTACTTGCAAAACTCGCAAATGCAGCAGCAGCAACATCACGAGCACTCTCCTTCACCTTACCAAGCACCTTCAGGTCCTCAAGCTGCTGCACAATCGCCTTATGCACCACTAGGATCAGCTGGTCAGCAAGATGCCCACTCCTCCTCGCCTTACTTCCAAGGTCACGCGCCTTCTCCGGCTCATTCGATGGCTCAGCAGCAGCAAGGCATGCAAGCGCAGCAACAGCCTCAGGCAGCTTCGGCTTATGCGGCTTTCAATTCGCTACATGGTATGCAACAACAGCCTGTTCTACAACAGCAGAGCCAGAGTCCTTTCGGCGCTCCTCAGCAACAGGACTACAGTCACATGTATGGTACGCCTCAACAGCAGGACAGTCTGCGCGGATTGGTCAGTGAAGCTATGATGTGTATCCATATTTACTCATCTTTGGTCTTTCTGCTGACAGTACGGCTACGGTGGCTACCCAGACCCAAACAGCGCTCAATCACCAGCTAGCTATCAGCCAAGCCGTGGTGCTAGCCAATCTGACGAAACCAGCAAAGCATCAGCTGGATCGACTCCTTCGCAGCAAGTGTCGCAACACCCTCATCAACAAGGCTACATGCAACCTTCTCCTTACGCTTACCCTTACGGCTACCCTCCATACGGCTACCCTCAACAAGCTGCTTTCCAGCCCGGACCTTATGGATACCCTCAACAAGGTCAATACCCAGGCATGAGCGGACGTCCACCTTTCGCTAGCCAGCAATCAGCCGGTCAACAACCCTCGCCTTACCGTACCGGTCTACCTGGACCAGCATCGTACGGTCAATCAAGCTATGGTCAGCAGTACGGCCAGCAGAACCAGTACATGCAGTACGGTGCTGCGGCTCAGCAACAACAGCCAGGTGGCAGAGGACAAGCGCAAGACCGCAACCTGCCCAATGACTACAAGAACAGCGCGTTTGGTGAATTTTGAAGGATGAAAAGGACAAGTCGGAAATCGTCTTCAGTTTGGGATATGACTTCTTTTGCATTGCCAGTTTCGTAATCGGTGCTGTACTCTTCTACTCGTCGCTATTGTGTGGTTGCTACTCGGCTGCGTTGGCAGATACTGTTCCCGTTCCGCTTCTTGCCCTGTCTGCAGCGCTCTCTGGCGGTCAGCTCACAGCAGCTCACACGTACGCCGTCTATTCCTGGTTGGCCCACGCTTCCGCCGCTTCCACGATGCTCTTCTACGCCGCAAATCGCTCGCTCCCCTTTCTTTCTGAAAAAAAGATCTCGAGCTGCATAATAGGGGTCAAAGCGGCAGAGGTCTTTTTTCTCTTGCAGTCCGTCTGTGGCTTTTCCTTTTCCGCTCTGTTATTCAAAATTATACTTTCCTTCTGTTTCAATCGCGCTTCAATATGCTTGTCACTCCTTTTAAAATCGTCGCTCTTTTCACTTTCGCTTGCACCGCTCTGGCAGTCAAGACTCCTGCTTGGAACATCCAGACAGTCCAGTACTCACCAGAATACAACTCGAACGAGTATACATCGCCAGAAAATCGCTTGAATGGCTTTACGCATTATTGTGAGTTTTCCTTGATCGGGCGCGTCGATTAAACTCAACAGACTTTGCTAGTTCGAGAGAAGTGCCTTCAGTGGTGTGGCTTGCACAATGGGCATCACAACATGGTAATCACGTAAGCCACCTGAACGCGTCTCTTTGACTTTCGCTGATGGACGGTCGCAGTCCTCTTCGCAAGGCAAATACTGCCAGTGTCAGCTGCTACTGCTGCGTGAGCTTGATCTGTTATGCTGCCTGGCCTAATTGATGATTGAGACTAGCCGCACTCGCCTACAAACAATGGCCTGTGCTATACTCAAGCCGAACCATACAGCTCAACAGATCAGCTTGGCCCACTTCAGGTGAGTAGACCTGCCCGAAACTGGTCCGGTCAAGCTGACTGGTGTCCAGTACTGCACCACGGAAGTCGTATCAATGCTGAAATCAACAAAAGTCAGCCGTATCAATCAGTCAGCGATTGAAAAGACAAGCGTTCCAGCTTTACAGGCTACTGCGTGAGCTGAGTAGTCTTTGGAAGAGTATCCACTTATGTTCTAGATACAGACATCTCGTAGCTGGCGCCGAAGTCAATTTCCGCTGGAAAATGCCCGTATCGCAAATCGGTGGTGGCTACTTTGCGCTTTTCAAGAAAGGCACAGAGTAAGCTCTTCTCACGATGCGTATATCAGAGGCTGATACAAACACAGAACTGCTCTCGTCAAGCTATCACCTCAATACTCCGCAACAACTCCAGCTGCAATGTCTGGATCAATTCAAGTCTATATCCAAAGCAGCAAATCTATTGCACCCCTATACACTGTAGCTCAAGCGTATGTCCTCATCATCGCTGCCGCAGACCTAAATCTGATGCTGACTGGCAGAACCTTCAATATCGCCCCAAGAACAAAACGGGTTTTGCCTATGCGTCTGATCTGAGGTTTTTCATCCTGGATATAGGGGTATAATAGGGGTATAGTTTTATCAGTAGGGGTTGTGTGAATACCGACAGAAGGGCTTGGAGTAGGTTAATGGAGGGGGTTTGCGGAAACATATTTCAATGCACACCCAACAGATCCAGTTCCACAACCCGAGACTAACAAATACACATAACATCACAAGCTATAAACAGCATCGCATTCTATCCCCACATCAGCTTAATTTAACTTACTGAATGAGAAGGCTCACCACCAACAATGCCCTCACGCATTGCGCAACTGCCTCGCCAACATCCTAAACATCTCCACCACATTCGTTCCCTTCGCAGCAGAAACCTCAAAGTATTGCAAGCCCTGAGCTTCAGCCAACTTTCTCGCTTGCAGCCTGATGGCGTTCGATGCTGGAGTCTGTACCACATACCTTGCCATTCAGTCTCGCAGAAGACGAATGGATGCAAGCCGTACCACTAGATCAAGCTTGTTACCCACCAACACCACTTCTCCTTGCTGGAAATGCGGTATCGCTTTCGTCACAAACTCCAAGCTCGCCTATTGAAGGCACATCATAACGCGCCCGTCTTAAGAAGGTAGCACTCACGCGATCCATCAAACTAAACACCAATAGCACAACACTGGCAGACCCCAACATTGCCGGTTGGGCATCATGCAAAGTAGTACCGACGACGACACCGTTCTTGGTATATGTTATTCGACGAGAAGTAGTGCTTGTGAGTGTAGGTGAGGAAAAGAGTTGTTGATGCAGAAGAGAGGATTTGCCCGATTCCCTTGCGCCTGTTATTGGCGTCAATGGGCACGGTAGAGGAGGGAAAGATTGAACGGACCGTGGATACATATATGATGCTCGTTCTTATTAACCGGCATTGCTTTGGTGTCTTGTGGTGGCCGGGTAGACTTTTTCGGAGAGTTTGTATAGTATAGCAAAACCAAAGAAGCGATAGACAGGAGGCAAGGCGCTATGAGATATTGCGAGAGCGAAAGCAGAGTCTGTGAAGGAGTAGGTAGGGTCGTTCGAGCGGGTGAATTGATTTCGGGTAGACTTGCAGGCAAAGGAGAAAGCTCGACTAGATCTTCTGGTTCGATGGGATCGCCTAACATTTGTGAGTTTGGGTTCAAAGGTTTGATGAATGTCGAAAGAGCGATAAGGAAGATGCTGGCTTTGATTAGATAGCGAATAGAGCGTTGCTGTAGGAAGCTTCGCGCGCTAATCGAGGGTTTAGACTCGTCGAGTTCAATCGGAGATGGCATACCTTTTGATAGGCTCGGGCTGCGTTGCTTCAATAAGATCTCTGGGATCTATGTTTGCTTTGGTCTGCTCCAAATCTTCGTCTGCTCTGAATTCTCCCTCGGCGTGAAAGCTAACATAACCCGTTGTCTGTGAAAACAGTATCGTCTTCAGCATCATAAGATACAATGAGGGACCTGACCCACCTCAGTCGGCTGCATGGCCATCTCCCATCTAGCAAACGGACTTTCACCTCTGGTCACTTCCAACTCCAGCCCTTCGAGTTCAGCTGAGCTGTTTATGCCACGGCGAGATACACCGGAAGAATAGCGACTGCTCTGATTAGCCGAGGTGCTTCTACCGATGCTTCTAGGCGAGTTCTCGAGCGAATCACCAGCATGTGCAGGTCGAATAATGGAGAATTCGCTCAGGGAAGCATAAGAGTTGGATAAAACTGATTTAGAAGGTAAGAAAGTAGAATCCCTGTCTGCTACGGATTCGAAAAGGCTCGAGAGGGCAGAAGAGCTGCCGTTGCTTGCATCTCGTCGCAAAGCTCGCTTCTGCGTTGCCGTTGCAGGGTAATTCTCCTTCTCTGGTGCTTCATAATAGCTTGAAGCGGCTGAAAGCGGATCTGGCATGGTATAATCTGACATGGCTGGCTTCGGTCAAGCGACGTTAGACAGTAACGGTGACTTCTTGGAGTTTCCCTCAACTTGAGCTCTCTATGGAAACTGACTGCTCTCTTGCTCTGTGCTCTGTCTCCTGCTTCGAACGCTAGGCAGTATCTTCTCGATTTACAGAGCCAAATCAACGATATGGTCTGTCAAGAGTCGGCACGTAATGTTTGCTTCTGTTTCCTCCGTCTTGCCAAATACCTTCTTGCGGCCTTATCATATGCCAAAAGCACGTCAACTATGCATATCTCTTCGCGCTTTCCATCTGAACGGCTTGTAATCGAGCACAGAGCTGGCCTTTTGTAGTCTGGGGGCCCTTCTGCAGCCGAATCTCACAGACGCTGAGCCTGCATTGGAATGCTACGCGCAGTCCCGTTGCGTCTCAGTGAAGTTTGCTACGACGGGCATGATTGACTATCTAAGGCTGAGGGCAAGGCGATCTATCGGCAAAAGGCAAAAACCTGGGTTACGACCCAGTGATAGACTATTCTCATTGGTGCCAGCTTCGGCCCGTCATTCTCATTAAACAAAATTTCCGACCCGTACAAAGCATGATCAAATATGGCAAAATTCGCCGTGACCTAATCCATCACAAGACTCCTCGTTTCCTCAGCTGGGTATACCGCGCCCATGTCATACATCACCATTGATCTTGATGGTCACGACCAATCTTCATGATGGAAAGTCGCTTCCATCTCGTTCCCAGATGGTATGTCGGTGTCGGCTCAACGATGGAAGAACTGGCAGAAGTGGTGGCTGTGTTGAGGTCAGCTAAGCACGAGCGTGGAAGATGGCAGGTCGCCCACCCGAAGAGCTGATCGTAGAGCCAATGGAGGAAGAGTCGACAGAAGAAGTCGTTGCGAAAGAACCGGTGCAATCTTTTTCTCTGATCAACGTTGCAAAGAAACGGGAAGGCGCGCGCTTACATGGCATGGCTTCCATAGCAAAAGTACGCAAGCGACAGGCTTGGTCTAGCACCGGTTTGCCAGCGTTGAAGGCAGCGCAGACATCGGCAGTTGTTTGCGCATCTTCCAGTGACAGGTCACTGCCCGCAGCGAATCCAGCATCGAAGGGTCCGCAAGACTGTGCGTTGCAAGCGGAAGCTGGGATAAGATCAAGGCTAAGTAACGGCAAGTCAGAACATCAAGCCTCCTTTGTATCGAAAGCAAGACATACATCTGCTGGCAGGCATTGGACGCCCGCTTAGTTCTATCAAGAAGATGCGTTAGATTATGCCGGTTGGTTCATGCGCATGCGCGAGCTTACAATACCGCGTTGAACCTTTCTGCGGACAGATCCCGTTTACCAGGCCCAAAGTTGCAATAGGTTTCGACTGCAAGCAATAAACCTATCAGCCAAAGATTAGACATTCACTACCTCAGGCAGCATACCGCCGGTACAGAATGTGTCGGCTCTAATAACCTTGCTTAGGTACCAGGCAGGTATAGGGACAGCGCGCTTACGTGCCAAAAGCAGCTGCTGCAAGGCATACTGTTGCGAGAGCTGTCACGAATGGAGGGCTGGCAAACAGGGAAACAGCTGCAGCAACGCCAAGCAAAAGTCCTGTTCTCTTTAGTGAGACATGAAAGTCAGTCTGTCCTCGAGACACTCACCATCAAGAATCAACAAATCGCGCTCGAATCCAGACAATTGACCGTCTTTCAAGTCGTTGAGCAGGCGCAGCAAAACTTCTCCTGCGCTTTGCACCTTGTCGGGCGTCGCGACTGGACAGAAAGCGTTGTAGACTGCGGCGTTGATGCTGACCGCGTCGCAGGTCAATTCGCCGCCAAAGCGCTCAAAATTAGCACAGGCCTTCTCCTTGATCGAAGGTTCAGATTCGAGGTTGCCATAAAGGCAGCATAGGTGACGTTCATTCGTGATGGCGTCCGCTCTTTTGACATCAACAAAAATGACCCGTTGACCTGCGCGAGAGGGACAGCAGTTTTCGCAATCAGCTGAACAACGCCTGATCAGCAAAGCTTGGGCGGCTGGGCATCACAAAAGCACTGACGAGAAAATGCTGGATACGGAATACGATCAGTTGCGGGACCTGTCTACAGACGTCAAAGAGTACTATAACCTTAGAAAATATGCTCTCACAGATGTATCCGGCACTTGAGTCGTCCGGCCGATAGGCGCAGCAGAACTCCTGTCTGCAGCTACTGCCTTGATTGCAGGCCATGAAGTCGTCGCTTCTAAAGCCGTAGTACTCGATTTCGGACGTTGCTCGGCGGGAGAACACATAGCCTTGAGGAGCAGGAGGGCATGCGGCCTCGAGATCGGCGTAATCTGGGCAGAGACACAGGACAGAGTGAGCAATGTGGACGAGAGGAGAATGGTCGGCGTACTATCAAGATCAAAGCTACAGCCTAGACAAAAAGCCGCAGCGGTACCGTCCTCAAAAACACGACGTTGACTGTTGGCACAGACATTGAACACTCCAGGGGAAGGGAGCAAATCAGCAGTGACTTGGTCCAAGTAGATGAGGGAGACTAGAGCGATGAGGCAGATTGAAAGCATAGCGTACTCTGAGGCCAGCGAAGACAGAACGAGCAGGACGAAAGATCAGGGAACTAATCCATTGGATACCGCCCCGCTCGAAATTCGAATGATCGCGACCCAGATCAGGGGTACCACTCCGAGCCAAGTCTTCAGCTCATGCCCGTTTGTGAAGCGTGGACTACGAAGGGACGCTCCGATTGCCTGAAGTCTGCGGGGCAGCCAAGCTCATGCAGAAACAAATATGCTGAAGAGGGCGCGGGATAGAGTCGACAGCACGTCTGTCACCGTGCATCGACTAGGCTGATTTGCAGCTTTGAGGCATCTATGATTCGAGCTAAAGCTCAGAGGACTAGGACGGCATAACTCGAATAGCTTGCCGGTGTGCTGGCCATGGCTGGGTTGAGGCAAGCGACAATTGCTTCGACAGGTTAACAAGATGCAATGACCAGGGATGGCGAAAGATTACCCCCATTCAGCCTACATACCCTGCTGACACCTGTGTTCTCTGTCTCAAGCACTGTCAGCCGAGCAGTCCGCTCCGTGTCCGTTACTTCGCCCTCAAGTGTTTATGCCGCAGCGACAGATGGATCCTTCAAGATTCTCGACTGCAGCGTCTCTCCGCCTGTGGAAAGTCGTTCACTGGGACCAGCGAGCCTAGCGCCCTCCAAGAAATCGATAGACAAGCTCGCTGTGCTTGAAACGGTCGACAGACTGCTGGTGCTCGCTGAAGGCGTCTTGACCTTTCATAATGCTTCTACGTTGGATGTCATGAGCTCTGGAGCTGCTGCAAGAGGTATAGGCTATAGCGCAGTCAAGAATGTCTTGAGCTTTGCTGTGGATGACTTCAATGCAAGACCGGATCATGTCGAGATTGCCATCATTCGGCGAAAAGGTGTAGCCCATTTCAACGTCTCTAGGAATAATGTGGAACTACTACATGTGCGCTTGGTGCTGCTTTTGAAAGAGTCCTGCCTAGCTCATCGTGATGCAGGAAGTATCTGTGCTCAATTCGCTCATCACCACCGCCTGTTTGCGGAACGGCTTCTTGTGCTACTCGGACGCGACCCAATACAGTATTATTGATCTCAATGCCGGAGAGCAGATGGATCTAATCACCATCTCGAATGAAGAACCCAAGATCAGAGAAGATGGAACTCAAGAGCCCACGAACCCAGATCAGAAGCCTGCCGTTGGCGCTTTGGGCAACTCAGAGTTCCTCCTTGCCAACCATACCGGCAGTACATCGCTGGGCATGTTTTTCAAGGCGGACACTGGCGAACCTGTTCGTGGCACTATTGCTTGGGCGAGCAACGTTAGAAGCATAGGTATGGAGAGAAAGATTGCAGCTCGTTACGAGCTAATTGTTTCACCTCGATACAGCTATTGATCACGAACACGTTATCGCTCTGCTCCACAACCGCACTATCGAATTCCACCATATAGCAAATCAGTCATTGATCCATCTCATCCACCTACCCGAACCTCTATCAGACCCAAGATCGCTTTTATGCGTTTACCCACGATCGTTCATCGTCCCTTCAGCTCCTTCACCTGTATTCTCTTCATGCAATCTCATAGAATTCCCGCTCTATGTGCAACAAAAGGTGGTAGAAGAGGGCGAGAACCGGCCAAGCACGCCTCCTCCGCATACCTTACCTGAAGAGAAGATCTTGCAGCCTGGTTCAATCCCGATCGAGTGCCGTGTCCTCTTGATATCTCGAAATTCAGTCACTTCATTACAACCTCTCAGTCTCCTAGAACGTGTCGAACACTACATTCGTACAGGAAAACTCAGAAGAGCGATCTCCATCACGACAAACCTGTCTACCGCATCTTACGAAAACCAAAGCTTTATCGCCTACGTCAACCTCAAAGTCGGTCTTTCCTACCTCTTCGAAACGCAATTCCAAGAAGCTGGCGCATGTTTCGCCGTAGCTTGTGCTCATGGCTGCGATCCTCGATTACTTATCCACCTCTGGCCAGAATATCGACTCGAAGAATGGCAAGCTGATCATCTGACTTTACACACTTGGGCTGGAGTACAATCTCTATTGGATCGAGCATCACGCGGAATCCAAGGCATCGTCATGGCTAACCTTTACAAGAATTATTCGCCTGGCATCAAGCCTGAGATCGAAAGTCAGACGCTCAATACCTCTTTATTACGAGAAGCGAACATCATGCTTCATACTTTGCTTGTTGGCTGGCAGGAATCGCCTGAACGGACGGAAAAGGAGAATCGACATGTCAGACGAGCGGTAGATACTGTCTTGGCGAAAATGGCTGCCTTGGCGGATGCCAATGAGGATGTGTTGGACTTGATAGGAAGGAATACTGTTGCTATGAGGGATATGATTGCTTTTTTGGAGGCTGAGGGCAAGACGAGTCTGTTGGCGAAAATGTATGCGAAAGTCGGAAGGCATGAAGATCTTTTGGCTTTATGGATCAGGTCGGTTCTCTGTCCTCTTTGATGTGCAGATGACGTCCTGACTCCATGTCTCAGAGTCTATAAGCAAGACGATGAAGCAGTAACTTTGGGACAGATAGCTGCTTTGATCAGCTCGCTGCCGCCCAGTGCTCTCCGCCGAGAACAGACAATGTGGTTGTTGCAACATGATGAGTCTGCTGCCGTAGAGGTGAGGAATAAGCGATCAGCTTCATGAAGTCTGCCGACAGCTATCTTGACAGATCTTCCATACGACGCTTGATACGTCTACTTTGGCAGAATTCGAACAGCTGCATACGCAAGTCAATGCAATCAACTCAGACGCTGCTTTGCTATTACTGCAGTACTTCAACTTCAAGCATGACCACAAGGTCAGCAAGCCTGTATTTGTGAACGATTAAGGCTGACATTGACGTTCGTCAGAGCAAACTGACGTCTGAGAAGCTATTCGATCAACTCATTGAAAGGCTTCGGCCGCTTCTGAAAGATATAAGCTATCGTGAGGCATCCAAAACAAGTAGTAGGTCTGCAGAAATCTGCTAGTCCTCGTCTGACACCTTCTAAGCAGGGATACCAGACGACCGTACAGCTCTACCGGATCGTCTACTAGATAGCTTGGACGATCCGGCTCTGGGCGTCATCTCAAGTCTTAGGCTGCGCCTTATTCTGCTGCTATACGTAGAACAGCTTCTAGAACCAGCCAAGGTCCGATCTGTGCTTGAGGGCATGCCTGACCTTATCTTTGAGCGAGCCATGATCTATGGAAGGGTGGGTCAGCATGCTATATTGGCAGAAGCACTTCTCATAGTTTGTTTCAGGTCGGTCTGTACCGCCAAGCACTCGCAACACTGGTCATCAATGGTCAAGATGTGCATTCAGCAGAAGTCGCTTGTTTGCAGCATGGTTGTCCAATTTCCAATGCTACAGCCAGAAGTCTCGCAAACCGCCTCAATTTACCCACCGACCGACTCCGACCAGCTGAAGGCAAAGAAGAGACGCCTTCAAATGCACCAGCCGAAAGTGATCTGATGCGACTCTTGATCGAAGTGCTGCTGGGCAACAATACTACTTCTGGCAACTCTTCTACCCTTTTACGCTTCGTCAATGCGCAAGCTGCTCATCTAGATGTTATCGAGACACTGGATCGCTTGCCCGAATCTTCTCCTGTGGCCGCTATTCAGCCCTTCCTCGCTCGCGGCCTGAGACGTGTAGCGCATAACCAATACGAAACACAAATCTTCAAGGCTCTGGCGACGTCGCAGTTCCAAACTGCTGAAGAAGCATTGTGGGACAGACAGCAGGCGATGGGCGGTATCTTGGCAGAAGAAGACGAATCGTCGCCCGAATTGCAGATAAATGAGAAGGACGAAAAGGCTGTTGTAGGCGATAAGATAGTCGAGAAGCTGATGAGAAGCCAGGACGAATTAGGGGACGAGGTGATTGAGCTACGGTGAGGTCTTCTGTATATGGGTATACCAGTGTGGGGCGAACGATGCATCATCCGTGATTTGTAACTTCTGGCAGACCGCCCGGCCTTTCGATTGCCACGATTGTTGCGACGAGTCTAGCAATGTCGAAACAGCTTTTGCGTGAATTGATTGAGAGATGTCTTGGCTGATCGCAAGATCATGCAGGGCACCGATAGCTTTCAGCAAGTAGTCATCGTCTCCAGCTGAGGCGGATAGCTCTTCATCAAAAGGATCGTAAGTTTGGCAAGGCATAAGGTTGTGAGGTTGTAAGCGCTGCCAAAAATGCTCTGTAGGCACACGTAGTCTCTCCGTCTGCTTGAGAAAGGAACTTACCGCTTTTTCAATCGCATCATCCATAAGAACCGTATTTGACTGATCCCAATTCCCTTCAATCTCGTCCCAAACTTGCTTCAAATCCTTGACCGTCTGCACTTTCCGATGGAAATCTGCTGCAGAGAGGTTCAATCTGTCTCTGGCCCAGACTGCTACCAATGGAGGATATGCTTCTTTGGTGATGGCGAGGGATTCGAGGGATTCATTCAACTTGCCAATGACGGGTTCTTCTGCAAATCCTGTCCATGCCGGACCATCTTCTACCTTCTTTGGACTTGAATAATCTTGAATTCCATTCCACTCTGGATACTCTTCATGCTCCGCGCTGGCCTTGGATGTTGTTCTGCTTGTATGTAACTTGACCTTGACTGCAGGCGAATGATTTTCCTCGATTCCATTCCACTCTTCTGGGTACTTCGCATCAGTTTGTTGATCTTGTGCTTTGCCATTCGGTAATTGCACTGTATCCACAGCAGACTTCCCATCCTCAAAGCCAGTCCACTCTTCCGGGTGCGCCGAATCCTTCTCTACCGTCTCCTCCTCGCTAAACCCAGTCCAAGCCAAATCTCTCGCTACAGCTTTCTTGTTCTTCTTCTTACCAACCCTAGGCAGAGGAGGAGGTGGTGCAAGTAAGCCAATAGCTTCGAGCATCAATTGAACATTGGCTGGTTTAGCTGAAGACCAAATCATTACTTTCCATGGCGAAGAGACGTGAAACAGGTAAGAGAGGAAAGTGGATAGGTAAGGTCTGATAGCTGGGTTGCGTGCACCTGCTGCTGTTCTACTGTTATACTAATGAGTGACCTGCAAGATTGTACTAATGCCAAAACATACGACTTGCGGCACTGTAGACATCTCATCTTCAGCGACGCGTATGCCTATCTGTGCAGGCCACTCACTACAAGCGTCTGTACGTCACAATGGTATCAGCTGAGTACAGCAGTCCAGCTGTTCATACACGCACATTGTTCAAATCCAGAATCAACAGCTTGCTGCCAATAGCATGAGAAGGAGACGGCGGCTTCATAGCTTGCGATAGATATTTTGGAGATGGCACAAGTTTCTTCATCTCTTGCTGAGCCGCTTTAGATCTGGTAACACGCATATGGTCGAATCAAGACAAACAAAGATAACATTCTCTACATGCGCTCTAAGCTCTAGCTTCTAGACTTCCAATCATACATCTACAACTTGTGTTGACGACGTTGAGCATTCGCATCTCGCAGTTTGTCCGATTCGTGCATTCGATCAGAATTAGCTGGTGCGCCTGGATCGTCAGACTTCTTGGGTGCGGATTCATAAGGTCCATGTTGGCCTCGGTGTACACCCAGTTCTGTCTTCCAGGGTGAGCAAACGGACAAGTAAGGTCAAATGGAAGACGTACCGATGAGTTTGGCGAAAACGCGAGAGAAATCGTCAAAGAAGAGATCCTTGTCGTCTGCGTACTTCTCTACCCACGGTCGGAACTTAACGTCTTCAATCAGAGCCATGCTGTAAACCAATGATCATGAAACAGGTACATTAAGCCTGAAGGACGATCAGCTTACTCAGTAGGCTACAACACAGGTCAACCAAGTCGATAAAGAAAAGGTAAGCAACTCACAAGCATCATCAACTCTTCTCCCAGGGATTCGTTGCTGAATTGACGAGGTCCTTCCCACTTCTTTTCCTTCCATTCGAGGTTCTTGAGCATTCGGTAGCTGTACGTGGATCTCACTACAATTTACAAGGTCAATGAAAGAGGTAACATACTATTGATTGCTGAAGCGAGTCGGGTTGACAACCCAAGCTCCTTCGAAACCTGACCGATCAGAATGACATCGCTAGAATCACAATCAGCTTTCCTTCAGATAGCATGCGATTGAGACTTACACCAAGGTTGTGAGCACCAGAAAGAGCGACGATTTCTTGATCATTGAAACCCATTCGGTAGAAGACAGCTGTACGAAGTTGAGATCGATACACAGTCTGACGACTGAATGAGACCCAGCAACGTACCTCTGAGGTGATCCGATGCTTGGCTTCCATCAGGCAGTCTCCCTCTGCAATCGAATCAGCGAGTGATCAGACAAATTCAAAAGGCTTGTTGATCCGCTAACCTAGGCGGCAATCGACTATCATCTACGAAATCCGTTCTGCCACTGCGACCATGATTCGTCAGCCGAATAGAGGAAGCTGCTGAAAAGCCGTACCCTTTGTAAGGAATGTCTGGACCACCCATCTCTTTGATAGCGACTACACCAGCCAAAGTCCATAAATCAGAATAAGTGATCCACCCATGCTTCTCTTTAACGGGTTCGAGGAAGACTCGGGCATGTTGCAACCCTGCGTTGGCTGGATCTCCACCTTCTGCTTCGTATCGCATGCCTGCACCTTCACTTCCACCTTTGCTTGAAAATATAAGCATGTGAAATTCGATCAAACACAGTAAAAACTGACCATCGCCAGTTTCTGCGCAATAAGTGCCAGAAGCGTGCCAGGCTAGACGCACGAGGACCCTGAGCAGGAACAAATAAGCTCTACTGTCTGCCATATCATATCAAAGGAACTCACGGTCCAGCTGAAGCATCATCGTAATCGGCTGTTGGGCGGGCATAAGCTGATATATAGGAGCAGAACATAGGAATACACACGCTGATGCAAGATAGCAGCTCTGCACGTGGCGCAAAGGCTCGAATCAACTTTCCGCGTTGGACAGCCCAATTGTCGATGCTCACATGTCTTTGCGTACTGCATCGTAGTCGCCTGGCTGTGAGACTGAGCCTGCTACTTGTGCTGGATCCATAACTTGTATTTTGATTTCTGATGAGGTGACGGTGGGTCAAGAACAACCATGTCAACGCCAGATTCCAGCGCAGTGCAAGCCTCAGAACAGGCCAAAGATACAGTCACTGTAAAAGTGTATCGTCCTATAGCTGGCCCTTCCACGTCACTTCAACAAGTCCAGAGTGCGTTCCGCGTCATCCCCAGGTTACAACACAGATTCACAGCATATACCGCAGACCTACCTGAATCCCAGCATCCCACAACACATGAACTAGCTGTGGCATTCAGTGGACAGAGCAAGAATCGCGAAAAGCTTGTAGATGGGCCAATGCTCACTAGCAAAGTGAGGCGCCGCAGCTGGGACACAGACATGCCTGTTGATAATGTACACGTAGCTAAGGAACGAAAAAGCAGACAAGGAAGCTGCTTTGAAAAAGTCGAAATACCCTACCGTAAGCTTGTCCTTCTCAGAAATGTCAAAGGCTTATAATGGTGCAGGCAAAGATTCGCGTCAAGTTTGCTGATCAGACACAATTGGAAGCTACCTTCTCTTCCTCTAAAACCCTGGCTCCAGTGTATGATTTCGTCTCGTCGTGTCTTCGAGAAGATGCGCGGTCGAAACCTTTCTTACTCTGTAGGTGCTCATCTCTCTTTCGATCTAGTGTAGGCTGATGTGAAGCAGATCAAACACCACCACGCCGCGAATTTCGTCTGACAGACCCGAAAGTCTCTTCTCAATCCCTTCTTTCTCTCCAATTAGCACCTTCATCAATGCTCTACATTAAATTCGATGACGAAGCGCTAAATAGTCTGTCTTTCCTCTTACCTGCTTTTCGCCTTGACACTAATGGCTCATTTCGATAGACCGGGACTCTCAGCCTCCGCTCTTGGATGAACTGATAGCGCAACAAGTGGACTTACCACCGCCGCCCACGTTTGAGCAAGTGAAAGATGATGGAAAGGGCAAAGTAGCTGCTACTTCTAGTGGAAGCACGGGGAGCGGGGAGAAGAAGATTCCGAAATGGTTGAAATTGGGCAATAGTGAGTACTCTGGTGTCGGTAGATTGCTGATGCTGATGCTGATGCGCGGTATAGAGAAGTGAATGCTGCCTGGCTTGTTGACTTCTTTCTTTTGGCCATTGGGGTTTTCTTTCTGCTTCTACTGTGCTCTTCTACTTTGCTGCCTCCCAGCGACTGTCGTAAGCATTGCTTTCTTGCCTGCGCGTGATATTACACTTTCGTACAAACAGCCCAAAGGCATCCTCTCCACAATTGTGCCTTGTCTCGGACGCTTGCTTATCACGTCGATCGCTTGAATTACCCGCAACTCCTTTTCTCTTCCAAACAAGCAACCATGGCCTGGATACTGAATGACATACAGTCTATCCTTCCGTTCGACACCCCTCCTACCCCTGGTCCATTCCCTGAAATTGGCTCAATTGCTCCTTCGTCCTCGCTAACCTTACCAGATGGCCAAACGATACTAGCCTTCCTGAGGCATTTAGGTCCCGTCTTTCCTTTCGCCTGTATCGAAATCTAGCTAAATCATTTTGTAGGCTGTCCCTTTTGCGAAAAGACAACCCGCAACATGATTTCCCTCGCTACTTCTAATCCGACCATCCAATTCCGCGCTATAGCCCACGCTCAACCAGAAGAGATAGACCAATGGAGATCCGACCTCAAGCTAGACTTACCGACCAATGTTCAGATACTGTCTGATGCGGAGAGAAGATTGTATGCTGCTTATGGAGTAGGTCAAATTGGGTTGATGGATATCTTTGGTGGGGATGTGATGAGTAAAGTTGGAGAGCTTAGGAAGGAAGGGATCAGTACGTCCCTGTCTTGGATGGTAAGATGAGAACTGATGTGAGAGTAGAGAATGGGTTGACTATTGGTTCGAGGTATCAAGTGAGTCTCTGACGCGATTATAAGTGATAGAGCTGACTCGAGTAGAACAACGGAGCGTTTGCGTTGGATGAGCAGCATGTCGTTCGATGGAGTCACTTGGGAAAGAATTCGGGTGACATGGATGATCTGGGTGAGGCAGTGAGAACACTCAAGGCTTGATGGGACACTTTGAAGGTATTCTGTTCTACATGCTGGCGGCCTGCGGCTACAAGTACATGCATGCATCCACCTAAGAGCGGGGACCATCCTTCTCGTGCTCGAACCATTGCATTCCTTTCTGTTAATATCTGACGCTGCAGCGCCGTTAGACATTGAAAATCCACAGCATCTATCAACTCGTCACCATGCAATGGCTGTCCTCCCTGCGTAGCAGCTTGACTGAAAATGTGCCTGTCGAAAAGCAATCCGTCGAATACGACACCTTAGAAGCGGCTGTATGTGCTGTAGCCTGCTATAATCTTCCTCCATTCAGTTCCTCCTATTGTAGATCGCGTCTCTGCAGAATTACATTGATGTTTGGCTCCCCTTTCACTGTCGATTTCTCGAACTGAGATTGGCTGTAGCACGCTCCCGCTTTCTTCTCTGCTCGCGTTCGTCTTTGCCTTGACTCCACCTAGTGTGCTGACGGACAGAGCAGCGCGATAGACTACAGCTGCTTCCAGCTGCCGATCGAGCTCTTTTGACTTCGCATTCCTGCTTTTTGGCACAACTACAGCAGTTGGCGGCAATCAACGCAGCCTTTCTTCAAGAAGTTCTCGCTGCTAATGGGCACGGAGACCAGGATGAAGAGGACTCGAATGATGGACTAGCCGGTATAGAATTGGAGGCCGACTTTGATCGTGCGATAGACTTCCTACGAGCTCTCAACAAAGACTGGAGCACATCTGTCTGTCTACCTACAGACCTCTGTCGTGATCCCAGCTGACGATTTAGTAGGCTGATATCGCTAACAATCGAGCTTGTTCTATTATCTTGGGTTCCTTGAAGGGCATGCAAGGCTCAAATCAAGCGACGAAGTCTGTGCTAGTGCCCGGAGCTGGTTCTGCTCGGCTAGCGTATGAGATTGCCCTTCTAGGCTTTCTCACTCAAGGTTTGTCTTATCTACCATCAAATACATTACTGACAATTGAGATAGCGAACGACACCTCGCACCTCTTGCCTATGACTTGGCAATGGTTCCGAACAATCGACGCGCGAAAAGCACCTCGAGCAATTTACCCCTTCATCCACAAGAGTCAGAATTTCAAGCAAGAGGGCGATGCGACTCGTCAAGTCTATATTCCAGATGTCATTCCTTCTCGCTTGCCAAACTTGTCTTTTGAAATTTCCGACTTTGTCCACACCTACTCTCAAGAAAAGCATACAGCTGCTTGGGATGTAATCGCTACCTGCTTCTTCATCGATACGGCTACCAACATCTTGGACTACCTACGAACAATCCGACATTGCTTGAAGCCCGATGGAGTATGGCTCAACTACGGTGATACGCGTTCCATTGCAGCTAGTTTGTCTCATCTTATCGTCATCCAGGACCTCTTCTATGGCATGACAAAGACGGCATTCACCTTACATTCAGTGAATTGAAGAACGTAGCTGCAGAGCTCGGTCTGTACATCCAGGTATGCCCGCTCTTTGCTGGCTGGCCCAGCTCTCATCTTGCGTAGCAAGTCGAATTTCACAAGACAGAATACTTTGCTTCTCCCGATTCGATGATACAGGTAAGTCGTCGTCCAGAAATCTAGCGTCTTGCTGATTGCAATGCAGCACATATACGATTGCGCTTCTTTCAAGGCTTACCTACAATAGTCAATCTGTCTACCGGTGGTCAAAGACGAAGAAGAAAGCCCTGGCGATGTCGGACGCGAGTGTCGGAAGCCTTACTTGTCGAAGCGGCTCTGTGGGTACAGCGGTCCATCAATAGGTTGTATCTATCTGACGCTTGTACAGAAGCGAGGATATGCATGGACAGCGGAGTGCCATGCTCAGTATCATGTGCTGAGTATAATGTACAAGTAATGCAATGCAGATCTATAAAATTACTGGTATGCTGCTATATGATCTCGTCCCGTTAACACTATTCAGCTGTTGACATCTTCAGTGGAAGCTGAGATTGGCTGGGCTCGCTACGTAGGTAAGGTTTCTAAACGAAGTCAGGCGATTGCGAAATGATTGTCTTAGCAGCGTACGGTAACAACGAATGCCCTTTCAATAATTTCGGGCTTTCCGTCACATTCTTCGAAGCGCAGGGACGAGACCAAGACTGCTAGGACCGCTTTGATTTCCAAAATCCCAAAGCGCATGCCAATGCAGCCGCGAGGACCAGATAAGAAGGTGAGCAGATGTGAGTACATCGTGTAGCCTTGTGTAGCTGGTGCGACTGCTCCTGGCAAAGGCGACAACCAGCGAGCAGGGAGGAACGATTCCGCATTGGCGCCCCAGATTCGCTTGTCGGCTATACCGCTGTCAGCTCTACGTATACGTCTAAAGTCTCTATCAATCGACTCACTGTTGATGGCTGCGATAGGAATTATGATGGGCGTGTCGCGAGGAAGATGCAACGCTTCAACTATGTTGCCGTCCTTTAGCGCGAGGGGGGTTGACAAGGGCAGTATAGTGTCTTCAATTGGCTGTTTCAATACGATGGGCACGCTGCATCTCAAGCGTAGGACTTCTTTCTGTAATGAATCGTCAAATGGGCTGTCAAAAGGCATACAAGGAATACTTGCCGTGACAGCATCTAAGTAAGGAAGCCGAGACAGCTGATCTACAGCCAGCCGTCGACATGCTTCAGGCGCCAGACCCGCTTGTGCTTGTCGCAATTCGGCCCGAAGCTCTTCTTGTACGCCAGGATTTCGCGCAAGATCGTACAGCGCCCATGAAAGAGCCGTTCCAGTCGTTTCTGATCCGGCCAATAACACGTTCGACAGCTGTAGAAAGAGTCAACTCCTGCTATCAAGATACCACTAGTCTACTTGCTTGCCCTAGGACCTCTTCTTCTGAGAGACGAAGCTTCTCGTTATCTTCCGCCATGTTCGCCTTCACAAGTAAACTGAGTACATCTTTGCCTGGTTCTTGTTCGTGATTCAGAGCCGCAAGTCTCGCAGAATGCAGCATCTTCAGTGACTCGCTTCGTATTGTTGTAGCAATTCGTCGTACTCGCCGGAAGTCTTCCAGTGCTATAGATACGTTAGAATCAGCTTAAGGGTCTATGCATCGAGACGACAAACGCAGGTAGGACATCCATGGCAGTATCGAGGATACAATGAACATGGTCACGCTCCACATTGACTGGAGGGAGTCGCCAAAAAGGTTAGATAAGACGCTGGCAAATGGATGGTCGAAACCATCCAAGAGATGAAAGTTCACGTTGAGTCCGGCTGAGCCTATCGAGTCTGATGCGCATCTGTTCGTCCACGCCAGCACGTCTTCTTGAGCAAAACCTTGACCATTTGCAACTCGCGAACAGAGCTGTCGACACAATTGTTCAGCTTTATCGTAGAAGAGCGGCAGCATAGCGTTGACTCTTGTCGAATTCATTGCTGGAGCTAGTAGGCGCCTTTGCTTCTTGTGAGCGTCTGCAGCGGATTGAATCAATAGCAACACGGCACAAGACAGGCGATACTTACCGCCTTCCGAGAGGAGGATTCCATGGCCTAAAAGTCGTCCCAGGCCTTGATTGATGTGCGCCTGTATCAACTCTTAGCTCAAAAGGCAATCTGGGAGAGCTAAGACTTACAGGTCTTCTGAAAGCGTACGCGTCAGACACCAGAATCTTGGTCAGAGCAGCTGGATCGCTGATGACCACTCTATAACCCGAAGTCAGGGCAGCGCGGGAATAAGCGAAGACAGCTTCTTTACGCTTCCATGCCCAAAAGCACTGCACGATGTATTTAGCAAATGCAGGTTTGTAAGATCAGTACTCACGAGCAATACGATAGACTCCGCCAAACTGCTCCATCCATTCTTTATAGCACCAGCCAGACCCTCTTGGATCCGCAAACATTGCTTCTGCGTGGCCTTTAACCCAAGATGGTCGCTTTGGTCCAGGCAGCGTGGCCGTGGCAGCAGTATAAGGATACCATATAAGAGCGTTCCAGAGCAGCCAGCCGAATACGGATAGGGGAATAAGAAGAATAGCGCACAGAAGGATGGATAGGTTCGGTAGGATGAAAAACACAAGAGAATCTCCAATCATTTTGACTGAGCGAGCCCAAGATAAAGACGACAGAGAAAAGGCGCTGATCAAGAGCAGATAGCTGCGATGGTATGCGCGAGAGAAGAAGCATTCGCCTAAGGTGCGAGCCGAGCGAAGACACATTCGCAGCATTCGGACAACGAGGACGAATCCAGTACAGCTAGCGTAGAGAATGAAGCACTGCCTGTTGTCGTCTGCAAACCCTGTGCACTGCTTGATTACTTTGCGGCGACATTATGCAGTGTTGACACCATTTGCGAAGCTTGCGAGATACAAACGGAACCTAGCGATAGACAGTTTCCAGCCTATATAGTTGCGCTTATATGGCAGTGGGAAGTGTGGTGCCTTTAGAATCGAAAGGAGACAAGATGAGGTATTTCAGAGATTCAGAGATTTGACCGATTTAAAGATATCACAATCACATAGCCACGCAACATTGACGATAGCAAGCAACGGCCGCTTTCAGCTTAGACATAACCAGGCGTCTGCTCAATGTTGATGTATTAAGATCTTTGAAGTATAGGCAAGAAGTGCTACGGAGAGATCCTTGAAGACGTCAAGGCGAATAGAGTAACACCACAGACAAGATTTCGTGAGTCCTTCGGCGCGCTGTTGATAGTCACAGCACTTCTTTCTGGCTGCGCCATGGCTGCGTAGGTCAAAAGCGAAGGACAAGCTGCAAAAGTAATACAACTGTACAACAGTGATACGACACAAACGAGCTACACTTATTCAGCCAAAGACACCTGCAGTGGTAGCTGGGAAAAGCTTGGGTCTGACTGGAGATACGGTTTCTATCGACGGGTCGTCAGACCTGCTATCCGAGCGAGAAGCAAGCTTACAGTGACTACATATGCTTTGCCGATAATAGCAGGCTTCTCTTCACACTCCTTGAAATCGAGCGACAGTATCAATGTTGAAAGAACGCTCTTGAACTCCAGCAACGCAAATTTCCAGCTGTAAGCCATGAGTGAAGCAGACTCGGACGGATGCAGGCGAACACACCCTATGCAACCGCGTGGACCGCTCAAGAAGGTAAGCATATGCGAGTAGAGCGTGTAGCCACGCGTCGCAGAGTCGACAGATTCTGGCAGGTCGGTGAGCCAGCGCTCAGGGCGGAAGGTCGACCCGTCTTCTCCCCAGATCTCCTTCAGTGCTATCGGCCTATCAGCGTAAATTTGGCAACCAGGAAAAGAGTGCTGACAGTTAATGGCAGCGATGGGCAAAACGAGAGGGGTTCCTTTCGGCAAGGGTAGAGCATCGATCGTCCTGCCATTGTTGAGTTGTATCGGCGCTACCAGTGGTAGGATCACATCGTCGATAGGCTCGCGAATAGTGATTGGTACTGTTGATCGAATGAGAATGAGTCGTTGCAGTACTGTGACTACTGACTGGGACAGCGCAAACGCAAGACTTCTTTCTGCTCAAGCATCTCAGTATATCCCAACACAAGCACAAGTAGTTCGTACAGTGACCGCATCCAGGTAGGGCAGATTGAGCAGCTGCTCAGCTGTTAATCGGCCGTCTACAGCTAGACTGGCCTGGGCTTCTCGCAGCTCCGATCGCAGTCTATTTTGCACTTGAGGTTGTTGGGCCAAGTCGAGAAGACCCCAACTCTGCCAGGACACGCACAAAGTCAGCGGATTCCACTTGGTTCTGAAAACCGCGTACCAAAGCTGTGCCAGTGGTTCTACAAATACAAGTAAGCCGGATCTGATTAGAGAAGAAGAAGAAGAAGAAGAAGAAGAAGAGGCTTACTCAAAGCCAGCGAGGATGAAGGTCGACATTTGGCCCATCACCTCCTCATCAGATAGACGCTGCTTCTCGTTGTCCGCTGCGACATTCGCCTTGACCAGCAAGCTCAAAATATCCTTGCCTTGTAACTTCTCACCATCCAACGCAGCAGCTTTAGCCAGCTCCAGGATCTTGACTGATTCTTTGCGCAAAGTATTAGAAATGTTCTTTGTTCTTCTAGTGTCTTTAGTAGCTGTCATGGGACATTAGAGCAGCTTTGTGGGCCAGACAAGCTCAACTCACGCAAATGTGCCAACCAAGGTAATTTTACCGAAAGAAAGAAAAAGGCGGCGTTCCAAGTCGACGAGAGCGAATCGCCAAATAGATCAGAAAAAGCAGCAGCGAGAGGATGATCGCCATCATTGAGAGAATCAAAGTCGACACCAAGCCCTGCTTGACCAATAATGTCCATAGTGCATTTGCTTGTCCAAGCTGATACGTCAACTCTTGCTGAACCAGAAGCATTGGCGACTAAACCCGTCAGACGATCGCGTAGTATTGCTGCTTTGTCGTAGAAGACTGGCAGCATAGCTTGGACATTGGGCACATTCAGAGCAGGTCCGAGAATGCGCTTCTGTTTCTTGTGTACATCTAGAGAATTACCTTCAGTATGTAGTCTTGAAACAGCTAGAGATAGTGACGCACCTCCTTCTGCGAGCAAGATGCCTGGACCGACAAGGCGCGACAGGCCTTCCGAGATATCGTCCTGCAGCATCGTCAAGTCATGCCAAACGAAATGAACAAGGCATACGGGCTTCTTGAAGTTGTACGCATCAGTCACCAGAATCTTTGTCAACGCAGCGGGATCGCTTATTACGACCCTCTCAATTCCAGCAAACAGCGCAATCCGGTATATCCGTCCAAACTGGGCGTGCCAGTCGATATAACCATGTCCTGGACCTTGTGGATTGGCAAAGATGCTTGCAGTGTGGCCTTTGAAGAAGCTGGGTCGACGCGGTCCTGGCAAAGAGGCTGTTTGCGCGGTGTAGGGATACCAGACGAACGTGTTCCATGCGAGACGATAGAAGAGATAGAGGAACAGATACAGAACAGCATAACCAAGAGTAGCCCATGTGAAGTGTTCAGCAAGGGAGAATGAGTCCATGGCCGTGGCAGCGGTAAAGGCAGGGGAAGACGAGCTACCTGGCAGTACAGAAAGGAGAAGCGGCCATGCATCCATCTCAAGAAGGCATGCCCGACTCATTGTCATGGAAGACGGTCCTTGCCCTTCTCATAAGGTTCTGGCCTCGGATTTGCAGGGGACAGTGTTTGCTTCGTGTTGTCATAGCGTTATAGCTATTTGCTGTACAAAAGTCTGGTCGCGATGCAACCCAAAACTACGCGAGTCAGGCAGAAGTTGACATGTCTGACAGCCCGGTCTTTAGAGCGCAGTAACGCAACGAAGCATGAAGAAACGCATAATTCGAGTTTGCATTGCTTATCCTGCTTAGTTCTTTTCCTTAGTTCCCTCGCTGATAACCTTGGCATTAGGGTCGAAAGGGTTGTCGTTTTGGTCAATCAACTCTTGGTGAGGACCGTCAGTTGATCCGATAGGCTCGGATTGGTTGTTGCCCAAGTTGACTTGGCCAGTATAAGCGCGTTACTCATGCTACAAGAGAATATACTTACCTGAGCCAGGGTTGGCACCTGCGATCTTGGCCCTCAAGTCATCCTTGCCCTGGGCGTTCTCGTACATAGCAGAGCTCTCTCCTTCCTTTCGGTCAGCACCCTCTGATTCGGGCAAGATCTGTCGACACAAGTTAGCATAGCGCATAGCCAAAATTGATGAAAACATACCTGAGCTGATGTTCCGCCGCCAGTCTGGCCTGTGCGTCCAACAGATACTTGGGCTAGATGCATTCATGAGCGACAGTCAGCAGCTACTAAAGAGCCAGACTTACGAATTCCGTCCTAACAATATGCCATGTGTCAGACAATGCAAATTTTCAAAATGCCATGAAATTACAGTCGTGGGGAACTGCGAAAGGTTTTCCCTGCCTGCAGTGACGTTCGACTCTTCTGCAGCGGTCGAATTCTCTGTTTAAAAGCGTACATGAGCGAAAAGTGCAACATCGACGATTCTGACGCACCTGAGCGACCTTCGAGCTTCGATTGCTCGTTCAGCGATCTCTCGCCTGTGCGAGATATTAGCGTCCGTACACAGTCAAGCAGGACAGGACTCACTCTCTCTGATGATTTCGGCGTCGGATTTTCCTTCAAGTGACATGATGTGATGGTTTGAGTTTGAGAAGCGGGATGACGACGATTTTTGAAAATGTCAAGCCGCTTCCTACATCGACACGAATCAACAGACGCCGTTACAAGGACAGCTAGCCTGCTATCTTCCCTTTCAATTCTGTCAGCCCATCCTTCAACTCGCTCAGTGTCCTTTTCAACCCAGACCCTTCTTCCGCACTATCAGAACCTGCAGTAGACGCCTGCCTAGACATTTCACCATCAATCACCCCAATGGAATCCTTTCTCGCTAATTCATCGTCTTCCTCTTCATCCCGTATGAGCATGTCTTTCTCATGCAAGATGTTTCCGGCATGCGATTCTTTTTCAGTCTCTGCATGACCAAGAGGTACACGAGCGTGTCTATCGAGGTTGGCAACTGGTTTCCTCTTGGGTCCGGTACGGCGTAGACGTCTTCGAGCGACCATGACTGGTACGGAAGACTTTTGAACTAGGTAGTGCGAGACGGAACCAAGTAGCATGCTTTGTTCACTCGTCAGTGTTCGTTGATGAGTACAGAAGACAGCACATACCCCTTGATCTTGCCTGTACCTCTACTACCCACGATTACCATCGTAGGTTCCACGAAATCAATCATATCGACAATCATGTGCCGCGCGTTTTTGGCGTGAATTCTGTTCAGGTATCAGCTGATACACCGGAGCACAAGGGAAGCGAACGCACGCCTGACAAGTAATGTTCAAGTTCAATCTTGTCCGCACGAGCAAGCTAGCTGCTTGTTTGGCTAGCACTTCGACTCTTTCTAATCGATCTTGTTGATTCTTCGTGCTGGCTAATTTGGTAGCGCCTTGTGGGTACATATCAGGTGTATCGACTAAATAATAAATCAGTAGTCAGTAGATACCAATTTCACATTTTAGGGAGAACGTACGCTTTGTATCTGTCTCTATGACAGTGACGAAAATGGCACTATCTCCATCTCGTAACACGGTACCAATCGCCCATTCTACTGCATAGCGAGCTTCATCCGACAAATCACTTGCGACTAGGAAACTTCTGACTCTTCTTGACTTTTCAGCTGCTGCCGTCCTGCACGCGATATCTCAGCACATGACAGAGAATGGTCTGAGTTCGACATACGGGTCACCATGCTCAATAATGACGGTACATCTGTTCATTTCATAGCTAGCAGGAGATTGCTGTAGCTGTAAATGACCTTTTGATTTCTTGGTTGAGTTGGCACTACCTTCTGTTGGTGATGATACTTCAGCCATTTGTACCAAATTAGGGTGGTCATCTTCTTGTGGCAGCATCAGACCCTCATTGTAGATGTCGGCTTCATAGATTCTGTTGGCCGAAAAGACGGTTTGGTCTCCTGTGTTTGCCTGAAATGACAGTGAGCTATGGCGTGTATGATAGAGTAAGAGACAGTACCTCTGTGTTTCGATATAATTGCAGTTCTTTCGCCATGTCAATCTCTTCATACCCATCCTCTTTCGCCTTTTTGACCTCTGCAGGTGTAGCAACTGACTTGACGCCATCTTGCGCAGGCGTATCAGCTACTTTAGCAGAGGGCACAGGATCCCATCCATCATCGTCGTCGTCGTCTACAGGCGCAGCAGCAGGAGGTGCAGGTGTCGCTTCCTTCATCTTTGACTGTACTTGCGGATCATTCATTTTCGCCTGTACCTGCGCAACAGCTTTCGCATTGACCGGTGCCCATTCATCTTCTTCCTCAGAGCTGCTACTTTGATCCAATTGCCCACCCTGACCTTGATCATCAGAGTCGTCCTCCTCGTCGTCTGTAAATGCATTATCCGGCACAACAGACGACCTAACGCCCTCCTTGTCCGTCAAATCTGCTTCGCTGTCATCTATTGGTACGCCTCTATCCGCTGATGGACTCCGTGACCGGCCTTCTTCGCCAGATGGTCGACGTTTCCTCTGAATTCTAGATGGAGGTGAAGCAGATTTGCCTTTTGAATAGCCTTTACCCAGTAGAAAAGAAGTGATGGACCGTCTTTTGTCCCTTCGTCCGCGTTTGGCAGCTTCGTCGAGCTCGGATTCTGAATCTGAATTGGCAGCCGAATGCGTTCTCGAGGACGAGGATGAGCCCAGTGAGCCTATCTTGAGGAAAGACATGGCTGCAGTGGGTATACAATCTGCTCTGGTATGATCTGCCCGAGGTATGAAGTCTTCGTTTCAAGAAGAGATGTCCGACTCGGTTTGGCTCGATAAGGCGATACGCGACAATTTTGCAATAGACACAAGTGGTTGCACATCAATGAGTATACAGATAGCCAGTGCCCTAAGTTGTTGTCCTCTCGCGCTATGTACATTTCCATCACCTGAAGATTCAGTGCTTGGCAGCAAACCTGTTCAAGATGCGTTAGTACAAATGTCTGCACATCGATACACGCAACGTACTGGCTCTCCGTGACTCCCTGTTACAGACATCAGTATGCCGAAGCTGCTGAAGACACTGCAAGCTTACCTTGCCCATGGCAGCAGTCGCAGAAACACCTCCCGTAACAGTCATCATCATTCGATCAACGTAGCTGCACAGTGATCATCAGCACTCTGATCATGTCAAACTGTGCTTGCCACTCACCTAGCACCAGACCAAGCTTGATGCGTCAAAACATCACACCCAATCTCCCTCTCTTTCCGTTGCACTAGCTCGACATAAGCCTTCATACCATCCTTAGCGTAAGCTTTCGCAAAAGCATCGGAAATGTAAGCGTTCGAATGCAGGCCGCCCAAAGTGATGAATTGCCAACAGAAGCCGAGTTTGCCCAGTTCCCAAACGTAGTCGCGCATGGCTTGAGCGCTCAATCCGGCAGCATCCCAGTTGAAGGAAGGCGACAGGTTGTAAGAGAGCCATTTGTCTGGGTAGACTGCATGAACGCCAGTAGCGAATTCTTTGGCTTGCGCGAGACTACACCGACATCAGCACAAATCATCAACAAAGAGAAAGGACTCACATTGGAGATTTGGTCTCCATCCAGATCGAGTCACAGAAAGGAGCGAAAGCAATAGCTCGGTTGACAGCGCATTGCGTTCCACCTTGGTAGCGGTAGTAACCTTCTCTCACTCTTGGCTTGTCCCAGTCCCAGTAGACCTCGACGCCATACTCTTTCTTTGCAATCTCTCTGGCTTTGCGGTTGCTTACATAGCCAGCCTTCTTCTTGAACTCTTCGGCATTGCCGCCCTTCTTTTGAATGGCTTGAGCAGCAGCGTCAATGTAGAGGATCAAACCAGCTTCTTTCGTCCACTGGTCTTCGATAGCTTGTAAGGCTGGACCGGACTTGCCTTCACGTTCAGCGCGAGTCATGACAGTGACCAAGTCTTCGCTGTTTTCGTTGACAGTACCGAGGACGAAAGGCTGATCTCGCTCGTCAACGTTGGTGGTAATCAGAGTAGCAGCTTCAGAGTCGGTTCTGCAGACAATGATGTTCTCAACGCCCATGATGTCGTACTGAAGACGAATGGCTACAAGTCGGTTGATGTGTTCGGAAATGGGTACGAGCACTTTTCCGGCTGCGCAACAACTGTAATTAGGATTGCGCATGACCTGCAGATTATGACGCACCCATGTGTCCACACTTCTTGGCTGTAGGCGACTGGTCCTCGATGTGAATACCAGCAGCTCCACTTTCGACAAAGAGCTTGGTAAGCTTCATGACTGCAGTCAATCCACCGTGACTGAAATTTGCATCAGTGAAGGCTCTATAGCATGCCTTCGTGGCTCACCCAGTGTCAGCATCGGCTAATCAAAATTTACAGCATCAGCAATAATCCGGGGAAATGCGGAGGGAATGAACGAACCAACGATAGGTCTGAGGTAGTCTATAGGAGCAGCTTGCTTGCGTTCCGCTACAGACATGTTGCGACGAGCTTCGAATTGCTTGCGATCATGGAAGAGCTGAGCAGAAAAGAGCTGATGGACCTTGTTTGGTACAGTAGAGTACGGGTAATCGGCAAGATCAGGACCTGGCTCGTTGGTAGTAGACGCAGTACTAGAAGATTGCCAGCCAGACACATAGACAGTTTCGAGGTATTTGGCCATCTGGGTCAGTTGAACAGTGTCAAGACTGATGCAAAGATTAGCTCGAGGATGCCGACAGGGAAGGGGCAGCAACTCACGCTCCATAGGTATGACTTGGAGTGCCGTTCTTGAAATGCTGTCCGAGTAGGTTGAACAGCTTCTTGCCTTGAGCATCAGATCCATAAGTCTGCTTGAATGTACCCCTTTTGCTGACAACATCTTCAGCGCTGTAAGGACGGATGAGACCCTTGTATCTTGGGCTCTTGAACCAAGCTTCGCAGGCTTTGATCTCGTTAAAGAAGTACGAGTCCCTGTGTGAAGCAGTCAGCTCTGTCTGTAGAAGGGCCCAGTCAAGCAATTACTCGTGACGCTCGTTTGCTGATGCCATATCTGTGAATGAAAGTGGTCGAGTCAGAAAGAGCTAGTCGGTCGTGGAGCAAAGGAAGGTTACGGGAATGAGTCGTTTTCCGCTGCAGATCATTCACATGTGAAATCAGGACCGTCGATGTTTATCCACTTACAACACTCCAAAGCTGAAATATAGTGCCTGATGCTCTATGTTACATTTTACAGGTGCTGTGATCAAATACAATGGAATGCGGCAATAACATGAAGAATCTACGCTGTAAGACAGCATCAGCAAAGGTGGACAAGCGGTGGACAGCTGGACACGCTGACCTAGTATATATAAGTCTGTGCTCCAGCCAAGAGACCTGGAAAGAACAAGTCAGAAGATGTAAAACTTTCGAGGGGTGCACCGACTGATGAAGATGGATGTTCAGTCATAGACAGCCATAGGCTGAAGGCGGAAGAAGCGTGAGCTTGTACAGACTCTTTGTATGCAGACACTTACCTGTATCCGGTCTCGAGAGAACAGATTATTGCCAGCCATAGCTTCAGACTCCAAAAATCTGTTGCGGCCTGATCAGCTACTACCACCGTGCATTTAGAACTCGGCTTACTTGACTGGGTACATTACCAGATTTCCTCTACATTCTGATAACAGGTTTTCCATGAGCTCAATCTCGTTTCGGGAAAACCCTTCGTCAGTCAATTTCGTCCTATGTCGCTTGTCGTGAGGATTATTGTTATTATCTTCGCTGGCATTCACTCTACTGTGCCCTTGCGAAGAATCACCATCTTGAAGGGTACTTGATCGTTCCATGTTCAGAGCCGAGTCTTTGAACGGCTTGGCGTGACGCTTCTCCCAAAGGTCCCACTGCGATAGTTTCAGCTTAGTCTCAGATCAAGAAGCATCACTGACCTCTTTGAACTGTGTCCAAGTCAAACACTTGTCATCTGGTGTGCACCTAAACACCTTGCGGAAGATTTCTGTATTTCGGGCGGCGACTTTCTGCCACACATCCTTGTAGAAGCGAGGTTCGAGAGGGTCTGTCAGACCAAAGGGATCAATGTCGGGTACAGGAAAAGGCAGGGTGTAAGGGTGGCTCTTGCTAGTGCGAGAGAAGGCCGACAAAGGAGGTGCATCACTCCCACTACGGGACTGTCTTGTTGATGCCGAGAAAGTTCGACGGTGCTCTACATCTGATCCATTGTCAGTGTTTGAGTCGCCAAGGGAAACAGCAGAATTTTGAGACTGAGCGAAAGACAATTTCAAGCCGCGAGCCTTGGGTCCTTTCTCTCTATATTTGGGACCAGGAGAATGCAGCGTCGCTTTGTCGTGATCGATCCTGTCGACATCTCCGTTGGGCACAGAAGTAGAAGCTGATCGGCCGACTTTCTTCTGGAGATCGTCTTCTGACATGGAAGCGTGCTCAGCCATGTCGTCCTCTAGAGCGCCCTCTACACCCATCTCGCGCTGTGGAGTAGTCTGACCTGCGGTGTGTTCCCGCGCAATCTTCTCTTCTAGTGATTCGCCGGCGTGCGTTATCTCACTGGGATTTTCATGTCGGCGCGAGTCAACATCTGCGGTCTTCTTTTCGGTAGGATTTGCTAATCTCGATAGAGGCGCGCCCTTGACGCCGCCAGCGCCTCCAAGGAAGGCTTGCGTTGCTCCGCCCATCATGCCACGGGCTGTGTCGCGAACCATACCGGCGTCGGTCGCAACACGATCCCTGGTTCCAATTTGGCTGGTGATCTGATTGGCGCCTTGAATCTGTTCTGCTTCCGGATCCCAAGGCACTTCGTCTGCCCCTTCTTCTTCCGTTTGATGCTGAGCACTCTTCGCCTCGCGGACAGAGTTGTCAGATCTTTCCTCGAGAATGGCATCGACGTCGACGCCTGTACATGATCAGATGATGGTTAGACCCGCATACTTGCCGTTAGCTTCACATACCAATGTGCTCTCGCATGAGACGAATTCGCATAGAATGAGCGAATCGGCCGACCTGATCACACTTTCAGCAGAATATCACTGTGAGAACAGATCACATACTTTGAAGGGGACCCCTGCCATGACCGAGTCGATCATATCCGTGTCGCGAATGACACAGGCTAGCTCCGAGTCGCGGTCACCAGACATAGACCGCTCGCTGTATCCTGATCAGCAAAGACACACGCGGAAAGCAGCAGACTAACTTGATGTTCGCACTACCGATAATGACTACCCGATCGTCCACAATCATGACCTTGTCGTGGATGTAAATCTGTGCCGGTTGTCAGTCTAGTCAGTGACAAAGGCAGTTTTACACACATCTTGACTGCATAGATGACCGGTCTTCATCTTGCCCCAAGCTCTCAAACTAAAGAAGTTGATGTATTCTCCTGGATCGATCCCCACTCTTCGTAGTCGCGCAAAAATGGAATGTTCTCCTCGATACATACTGCGAGCTTGTGCTTCCATGATCATGCGCACAGCACCTGCGTCTGGCGAGTCCATAGGCATTGGATAGCCAGGCGTCAGAGGGATGATGATGCACGCCCTGAAGCTAATCAGACACATGAAGCTGAGTAATGTATGGCGACTCACATCCATGGCGTTCCTTCTTGGTGAGCTCGCAAGATCCGGTTGACGATAGCATCTCCGATCTTGTTCTCTATAGCTACGTTTTCGGCAATCTAATATCCGATTAGAGCAGATTCTGTATGCTGAAAAGCGACATACCGTGCTGGTGGAGAAATACTGGTTCTCGATGTAGACAAAGGCTTCTGATAATTCGATAGCTTTGATATAAGCGTTTTGAACTGAACACATGCTTAGCCTGCTGAACAATTGATTAAAATGAGCACATACTGCTGTGCTCGATCAATTTAGGTGTTCCCATAGACCAAGGTCCAGCTGAACGGCAGATCTGCGCTTCGCAAGTACCGACGATTCGTAGCTTTTCGATATCGGCAGGCGTGAAATCGGCAGGCGGAAGCAGGAAAGGCATGACTCGGGTGTGGTTTTTGATTCGAAGTAGGTAGTTCCATCTAGAGATTGACTGTCAGCTCCTGCGGGATTCCGACTAGAATCGGAAAGACGTGCCTTTGCGCAAAATGTCTACACAGGTCTCTAGCGGGCTGTCCGACGATCTGCAAGCCTACATCGTGCCTGAAGAGGTATAAGAAGGTAATGCTGGCATAATCATTACGCTTACCAAGGCTGTCGCGACACAACCTTGCGATCATACATGTCTTCGAACGGTCTGTTGAGGTTGTGGAAGTCGCTTGCTCGGGAATTGGCATAATCTTTTCCAGGCCAGATGGGATAATCATTTTCTGTCGAAGGATCCTTCAGACCTCCGGCCTCGTAGACTTGATCGATCTCTTCTGAGTCTCTCGCTACGTCGTCCACCAGACTATGATCGGGTGTGTCCCATCGCCCAAAGCCTGGGAGCTTGTTGTCAGCGGAATCAACAAATAGGCAGCGCAGGACTCACACAAGTCGAAGCCACCCATGAATGCGATTGTTTCATCAATAACACATAGCTTCTCGTGCTGTGATACAATTAGTCAGTCGACAGGACACTGTTATCGAACACAACTTACATGCGACCAAAGCAAACTCTTGGCCTCGGCATCGGGTGACCGCTGCACGACTATGTTCGGATGCAGACCTTGCAGCGTCGATTTGGCATATGTTGAATCAACAGGTCTGGTTGCAGACGTCAGCATGACATTGTAACGAATGCGAGACCTACGTGAAACTCTGCGCGACTTCTTTGTACAGAATGATACAGATTTTGACGCCTTCCTCCGCTTTGCGCTTGAGCAGTCGATCGAGTCGCCATTGCGGGTTGCTGACAGGTGGTCTCCGGAGATACTGAAGACCGATCAGTACAGAACAGCAGAAAGTACATTTAGTCTACCAGTTCAGGCGAGATCCACCAGTCATGAATGTAGATAGTCCTCTTCGCCATAGACACCGCTCGACTGAGATTCCAGTAATAATCTCTTCCGTCGACAAGCCATTGACAAGCAACATTCAGTCGAATAGGCGCAAAAGATTCGAAGCGATTCTTGCCGGCCCAAATAGACTTGGTTGCCATTCGTTCGATACTGGCAACGAATTGATCCATCTGACGAACAGTCTTGGCTACGAGCTTCATCTTTCGCTGAGAGTTTCGAACGTAAAAGGTATGGTTACTGCTGTGCGCCAATTCTTCAGGATCTGTTCTTGTCAAGATGGCAGTACTTGGGTCAGCAGGGTCGACAGCGGTTTGGCCATGTTCGACGAATCTCGACGGATGACCAGCTTGGAATGCGTCCGCTTCTGCTTCTTCCTCTTCCTTCTCCCTTTGACCTTCTCTATCAAAAGTCTCCTTCACTTTGTTCAACCCTTGTCGATACAATCGCTTCGGCCTTTCGATAGCGAATTGTTGATCAATGAGGAAGACATCCCAAATTTCCACTTCGCTTGGCTCATCCACTGAAACGATGTACGAATCGCGCACCAGAAACCATTTCGGTTCATGTCGAGCCTTCATCGCAAAAGGGTGGAAACCAGACAACTTTTTTCGACTCGCATCTCGACTCATGACCCGCATGTAACCTTGTTTGCCATTGCTCCCGCCCTGCGTTGCTAGTTCTACAGCGAGAGAAGAGATTTCGAGAAACCGACAAAGGCGATTTGCTTCTGGTCGAAACATGAGACAGCGGATCAATTTGAGGAGGTAGTTCTCTAGCGATTCTCGTTGTAATCGAGCAAAGTCTGCTTTCGCTACTTCTTTGTCGCCTCTTTCTCGCTTGAGGACATTAAAGTATGGCAAAGATGTTTTTGGAAAGCTCGGTAGAACGACAGTATCGTTCTGGACGATGGACGCAAAGCGGTAGTGAGCGTGGAGGTTGACAAAGTCGCGCATCTCTCGATAGATGACCCATTTCATGAGACCATCGCCATATTGTAGCTCGATCCGGAACAAGGCGTGGGTATTGTGAAAAGGGTATACCGAGTCGGTGATTCGAAGCTTGAGGTAGTTCATCAGGATCTGCAGCAGAGTCAGCACAATTTATGATGAGATGACAGATGCACTGACGGGTATGCGACGCTCTCCATGCTCATCACGATCCGTCAAACCCATCTTCAACATCATGACAGGCAGCAACCCAGTCGTGAGCTCAGATACCAACTCATGTCCACTCAGAGCTTTCGAGATGTCTTCAATGCCTTTGCTATCGTTAGCCTTTATGCGGTTCTTCAATACAGTCCATCCTTTACTACCAGCAGTCGATGGGCCGGCAGGACTTTCTGCGACTTGATTGGACAGCTGATCACCGCTTCTTGATCGACCGAGAAACGATCTACCACTAATGGAAGTGGTCGGTGATAAAGGTGCTCGAGGCGTTTGTACTTGAGGAGTTGAAGGTTCATCTTCTGCCAAGGTTTCCATCGGTCTTTCGATCGGACCTGGTGCATCACTTGAAGGAGCATTAGGTGTCCGAGTACTCAGTCGATTGAAGAAGAAGGCTGCTGATGTCGTTCGAGTACTCAGCGAAGGTCGGTCAGCGGACGGAGTTGGCGAAACAGGCGTCGAATTCGCATCTGGTAGTGCGGCCCTTCTCTCAGCAGGTGTACCTTGAGGTGTGATATTCGTACGGCCATTAGGAAGCTTGGGCGCAGTGACAACCTCTGGAGGCCGCTGAGAGTCTTTGTGAGTGAATGGACCTCGAAAGGGACGAGCTGTCTCGATCTCTCGACCAGGCGTGTCAAGATCATCTTCTTCTAACGATCCAGAGGTGAAAGCACTGCTGCCAGATTGCTGCTTGCGCTTTGGCGGCTTGTCCACATTGTGATTTGAGCGAAAGTACGACGTTTGAGTGCTCAATTTGGGAAGCTCTTCACGCGACGTAGCAGGGCTATCATGGATCTGCTGTCCGTCGCCATTCGAAGCGCCTGCAGGTGTGGCAGGGACCTCTTTGCGGTTCACTTCATTTCGATGTTTATTCAACGCCTTGGTCACGACGCTGTCCATTCGAGACTGCGACTGCCTATATGAAAGCCTTGCTGTTGCTGTCGAGCCTTCAGAGCAGTCAATTGTCTCCCGCAAGGTCTCGTTGGTCTCGATGAATGGTAGTTGCTCTCTTCATATTATTCGAGTTGCAGATCTTCGATATCCAACGATTTCCCGCATCTCATGCTTTGGGAGCTCGCTCTGTGCTTGCAATAGTCCAGGGATCTGCTGCCTCCTTATGGCCGCACTGTCGCTTTCCGACTTCTGCGCTGCTCTGGTCATTCAGCTTGCCTGGCGTCTAGGCCGCTTGCTTGGATCGCTGCTGACTTGACTTGAAGGGCGGCCTAGGCTTTAAAGATGCTCACCTGAGACGCCTTTTTCCTTTTCGTCTGCTTCAGAAGTCTCTGCCCTTCGTTCAAGTCCGCAATCTGCTGCTCTAGTGACAATGTCGGACAAATCGCTGGTCGATCAACGTGTGTACAGCGCGATACGCCCTTGCTTTCATCTCAGATGATCATAGTCCAGGACCTGGTCTACCCATATGAGGCCTCAATGTTGGCTCAAGCTATCGTAGTGACATGTTTGCTCGTCCTTGTTATGATTGTCTGCGCCTGCGCCTTCTACGTTCGATATAGACGAGACACGCTATGGCTGTATTCGTACGACGCTGCTAAAGGGTCAATACGACCAGTAAGTCTGTCACCAGGCCCTCGATGAACATACTGACTCGACTGATAGAATGGTCTGATCATCACTTATCTACTATACTGTCTTTTCGCTGCTCGTAGGTCGATCCCCTACCCGAAGCATATGCGTTGATGCCGTGAACAAGTCTGGATCCCTTCTATTGCTCTTACCATTATACAAAATACCGAGCAAAGATTCGGTCCCCTCGTGGACATCTTCATCGTCGTCGCTTTCATCCCGCTGCACTATGTTCAGTTGGTCACAGGTACGCAATCAGCGACCTCCTTTGGCCAAACTTGATAGGCCTAATAGTATGGGGCAATTGGCACTCGCTTCCCGCTACATCGAATGACAGCCTGACGCATAACGGCGATCGAAAGAACTGGCCTATGCGCGTCTTTCTTGTCTTCACTATCACTTGGACCATCTTGTTGGTCGTCGCTGGCATTCTGCTCGAAGTGCAGCATTTCAGAACAGATGCCCAGTACTTTAAGCTGCGGGATATCCTGCTGCAGGTACGACCAGTGACCTGAGCCATAAGAAACTGCTGATAATATGATAGGGCGTTCGCGGTCTACCTCTGATAGCAGAAGCTCAAGCCAAACTAGTGCACATCGGCGAACTCGCAGTGCTGTATTTCAGAATGTGTCTATTCATCTACCTCGCATGGGAAGCTGTCCTTCTCCCTACCTTCGTCTATACAACCTGGAAAACATATCAGAGCCTTACAGCTAGCTTAGAAACGTTGAAAGACACCGCTTCGGCTGCTGAATATCGAAGTCAAGCGCAGACAAAGACAAGGGAAGTGATGGATGTTTATATCCCTCAATCGAGGGTACGAGCAGATCGTAAGTCCGGCCTTTGATTACGTGGGATCTGTGGTCATATGATGCCTTGTTCACAGGCTTGATTCGCACACGTAAAATATGGATTGTCAACATGGCTTCTATCGCTCTTATCTCAATCTGCGTTACGGCCGAGCAAGCGTATCTATGTTATCGAGCCGGATTAGCAAATGCTTCTGCAGGCGGAGACAACTACAGGGTATTTGCTTGGTTTTCGGTAAGCTTGCTAAACACATTATTACAAAGACTCGGTCTGACCGTTTTACAGTGGCCCTTGGTCATCTTTGGGCTTTTCGGCAGCACCATCTTTTTACTCGACAGCTTCAAGAACAGAAGCATTAGAGTGCGACCAAGTCGATCAAAGAGTTCAAGAACCGATCCGGAAGAGTCAGGCGCGAGCATTGTGCTTTCGCCTCATGTTGGTCGGTCTGATCAGGTAGTGAATTGGCGAGAGGAGGACGATTGGTCCCAGAGTGACGTCAAGACGCCTACTCGCTTTTGATGTGTATTGTTCGTGGTGTGAGTTTTTGGGTTTTTGGTTGGTTGTACATTGCTATGGAATGAAATTGCACACGAATCAAAGTACATCAGATCCAACCTCCATCCATTTCGACCATTGAATGTGTCATGAATGCGCCTCTCGGTCCTAGCATGTAGATGATCTGATGTGCTACATCTTCGGGCTCTGCAACGCAATGCAATCAGGGACATTTAGACAAGCGAGTGAGTGTAAGACTTACGTCCTAGTTTCCGTAGCAAAATAGCATCCAGGATGTTCAGCTCGTTGAGCTTTGCATTGATGTCGTCTGCGGTCGCCGTTTGACTGAGGGCGCAGCCATTCCTGAATAACGGGGTGTCGATCGGTCCAGGACAAACGACTGATAGCAGACTCAGTAGACACGATAAGGCCGAGATGTCAGGCTTACGATTGACGCGGATGTTGTTCTTCGCTTCTTCGCGCGCGAGACAGCGGCTCATGCCCAGAACAGAATGCTTAGATGCTACGTATACGGTTCCGTTCTGCGAGCCCGAAGTGGAAGCTTTCGATCCAGTATTGCTAAGCGATGCGTTCAGTCTGGCGCTTTGAAGCTATGGCTCGAGACTCACACAATGCTGTATCCGCCGACTGGATCTGGAACTCCAGCTGCCCTTTGCTTGTGGATTTGCCTGACCACTGCTCGGTTCGGAATAAAGGTCCCAATACCATTGACCTTGAGCTCCTTCTCCAGCATGGCAACAGTAGTCTCGACAAAGGGTTTCCCTTCGCTGAATATACCTGCGCAATGGGCGAGACCGTGAACAGTTCCATGCGTCTTGACAGCTTGATTGACAAAGTCGTCTACGCTTTGCTCGGACGTCACATCGCAGACTTGGCAGCTGACAGCTACTTGAGGGAATGCCTTCTTGATCAAGTCGACTGTTTCTTCAGCTTGCGCTTGATTCAGATCACCGATGCAGACGTTGGCACCTTGATAAGCTGCTATATAGGCAGTGCATCGACCTAGACCAGAAGCTCCGCCGGTTCTGTACACAAGAGTGACTTGAGCGACGAAGCTTCTCTTTGAGCCAAAGGACCAACACAAGGATAGTTCGGCCTTTCAACAGCTCTGTCTCTGGAGTTATTGTCGCCATGACGCTTCGGAATGAGCAGCGTCCCTTGAAGTGCTGCGCTTCCCACCAACTTGAACGCTTAAATACTTCCGTCTGCTGTCGGCACTTGAGCGAGGGCCCGCGATATCTCCGCATTCAGCAGATCAGCAGCCATGTCTGAAGGAAGATTGCACAAAGGCAGACACATTGTCGTGACAGGCGGAGCGTGAGTTGATCAGACTTGCGAAGGGACTGTCTGGCTCAAAATCTCGACGTAGCAATGGCATGGGTCTGACCAGTTGTAGAAGACTCGCTGCCGCTGGAGGGAATCTGACTATATGCGATCTCAATGCTGAAGGAGGAAAGAAATTGTTGGACGAGCTCAAGAAGCAGTATCCAGATCAGAAATTCTTCGTGCGTAAGTATTAGTATCACTTGAATCACTGCTGAGCTGGTCTATACAGTTCAAAGTCGTGGATGTGACTGATTTTGGAGCGATGGAAGCTTTTGTGAATGAAGCCAAAGAAGCTCTTGGTCCCATCCATTCTCTTTTCAGCTGTGCAGGCATCGCTGTACCTGGTCCAAGGTTACATGAGATGGACATGAAGAGCTTCAAGAAGACTATCGATGTGAATCAGTACGGCACGATCTACATCAATCAACTCGTCCTGCGAGCTATGATGAAGCAGAATGCTGCCGGCGTCGAAAAGCCAAAAGGCGGCTACACTATACTCAACATGGGCTCGTAAGTCTGCATTTTGTAGCGTATTCGTCCACTTAGAACCCTTGTATTTGAAGGAAAGGATCGGTCGACGGTCTACCGGGCGCTCCAGCATACACCGCAGCGAAGCACGCCGTCCTTGGTCTTAGCAGAGTCATCGCTAAAGACTATGCTGCCGACGGCATCCGGTAATTATTGAAAAGCTCTTGAGAGACTCGTAGCTGATCTCGCGACTGTCAGGTGCAATGTTCTATGTCCTGGTTTGATCATGACCGACCTCGTCAGAAGTCTCATTGCAAGCGGAAATCCTGAGCTGAGCGAGGAACACATGATGGCCAGGTGAGTTGTTTGACAGTCTAAGTTCGCTTTCGCTGAAGGTGTTGTGCGCCAGATGCTACTCCAAGAGATTTGGCACAGTTGAAGGTAGTTTCGCGCCTTTAGGATTGAGGACAGCAGCTGAATATGGTGCAGAGATGGCCAATATTGTCCACTTCCTACTTGGCCCAGAATCAGCTTATATGACTGGTCAAGCGATAGAAGCGGATGGATCATGGCAGCCATGAAGACCGTGAGCTATGCTATTACTCCTGTACAAGTAGCCAACGCATGCTGTATTGTATAGTGTATGCTTTCAGCTTCTCACAACCTTCCCACCAAGACCCCACTGCGATAAACAAAGCGATACTATCTGTTATTCCATTCTTGCGGGGGACCGGCAAGAGGAGCGATCTGCTCTTGACAAGCTCCTATACCCTTGCAAGCAACAATGAGCGATCAGAAATATGTGGTCGACGAAGTGCCTTTCGAAAACGTAGGTCTCAGCAGAACGGTCAAGGCTTGTTCTCATAGCTTAGAGCAGCCAAGGCCGATTAAAGTAGTCTGCCTCGGTGCTGGTTTCTCCGGACTATGCCTTGCTTTGCGTATACAGCAGAGATGCGAGAACGTCGAGCTTGTAATGTATGAGAAGGTATGCTCCTTCTTGACGGTAGAGATTTGAGCTAATACTTGCATGACAGAATGCAGACATAGGGTCAGTCGCGCGGTCAATGGATGACTGCCTGATGAACATGCTGTTTTTTGTGTCAGGGGAACATGGGTGAGCCCAAACTGCAGCGATCAAAGAGCTGGTCTGACCATCGCGTTCAGCTGGAGAACGTCTATCCAGGCGCCGCTTGCGACGTACCCAGTCATATCTACTCGTACAGCTTTCTGCCGAAACATGACTGGAATGAAGTGAGTCAGCGGAAGCGGCTCCAACAGGGACTAAGGCATCTGTCAGCATTACGCTCCGTCAGCCGAAATCTTGGCCTATATCAATGAATGCGCAGACAAGTTCAACGCAAGACAGTTCATTCAATGCAATTCAAAGATCACGAGCGCAATCTGGGATGAAGATTCGGGGAAGTGGAACTTTGAGATCGAGCAGAATGGGCAGACGATCAAAGATTCAGCTGAAATCTTCATCAACGGGTAAGTATACCTCGACCAGCTGTGACATTTGCCGATAATTTTTCAGCGGAGGTTTCTTGAACAACTGGAAATGGCCGCAAATTCCTGGAATGGACAGCTTCAAGGGCAAGATGCTCCATTCAGCAGCTTGGGATCAAAGCTATGATTACGCCAGCAAGAACGTCTGCGTGATTGGATCTGGCTCTTCAGCCTTGCAACTCATACCTAATCTTCACAAAAGCGTGAAGCACCTTGATGCATACATTCGCAGTCCGACGTACATCCCTGAGCCAATGGCATTGTGCGTCTATTGCTTTATCTCATGAGCCGTGAGGACTTATCTCTTATATCGTGATCGCCTAGTTCTTGGTTGGAAGAGCAGCATTCCGAGGATTACGCCGGAGACAGAAAGTATACCGAGGCGGACAAGCAACGCTTTAAGAGCGACCCAGAATACTGGCTGAACTACCGCAAGCATCTCGAGTCTGGCTTCAACGGCTTCTTTGACGCCTTCTTGCTGGGCAGCCCCGCCCAAGCAGCCTTGAAAGAGCACGCGTTGTCCAACATGAAGAAGCTCCTTGCCAACAAGCCAGAACTACTTGAATTCATGACGCCAAAATGGGAAGTTGGATGCCGTAGACTGTCTCCCGGTTTGGGCTTTCTGGAAACCTTAGGCGAGGCGAATGTGGATGTCATCAACACAGACATAGTGTCAATTACGCCAACTGGAATTAGGACGGCAGATGGCAAGGAAAGATCTTACGAAGCGATCTGCTGCGCAACAGGCTTCGATGTCTCCTTCAAGGTAAGTTTGCTCGAGAAAGGAATTGGCAATGCTGATACATCCTTCGTTAGCCACGATTCCTCATGCGTGGTAAGGATGGCTTTGAGTTGGACGACAAATGGGCAGCAGAGCCAAGGTCGTATATGACTATCGCTAGTGAGGCTTTGCGTACTTGGCTGAATGAGTGATCTCAAAACTGCAGTCGAAAACATGCCCAACTATTTCGTGTGCGTAATATGTCACACCTCAATAGCAGTACTGATGCAGCTTGCTCGGTTTAGCTACAATGGACGTAGGTTGCGAAGCCCACTTCATCTGAACTTGACTGACAGCTGAATAGCCTATTGCTGTACTGGAAACGGCAGTGTCATGTAGGTCGATCGTTGACTGTGCGAGCGGGTCTAATGTCAGCAACAGACCCTGCATCGAACACGAAACAGACTATATGATTCAATGCATCAACAAGATTCAGCGACAAAACATCAAGTCTATGACTGTGCAAACGTCCGCGGTAGAAGAATTTGTAAGTTTGCACGCCTGTTCAGTATAAAGTCCGGCTGAAGATCTACGCGTCAGTCTGAGCACGCGGATGTGTTCATGCCTCGCTCATCATGGGCGAGTAACTGCAATTCATGGTACAAGACCAAGGTACAGTTTCCGTTATGCTGTCCTTGTAATTGATTGATGATGCAATAGAGCGGAAGAGTAGTCGGAGTGTGGCCAGGAACAAGCTTAACCTTTCACGAACTGATGAAGCGGCCAAGGTCAGTCTTTGTCTGTGAGACTTTCGTCGCGCTGATTGGCCAGCAGATACGAGGATTATACATATACCTATACGACAGCCAAGGGAAGCAAATCAAACCGATTCAGCTTCCTTGGCAATGGGTACACGAAGGCTCATTACGACGGCTCGAAAGACCTTGCAGAGTACCTCAATGACCCGCAGCCTGCGACGTTGTAAGGATGGCGAGCACTAATGAGCAGAGATGATATTATTGTTGTGAATGTGCATGTATCACTTGTCACTTGAGAAATCTTCGGAGATAGCGGCGCATGGAAGACTGCTTGCAACTGGATCTCCAAGCAACCTATCTTGAAGCTGGCATCTCAGTACAAGCCCTCAGCTGCACACCTGTCATATGCCCACTTCGGTGGAAGACAGTACGGCTCTACGGAAGCGGTCGACACGCTAGCGCACAGCCAACAGCCCGTACATCTGAAGAGATAGCCCCGGTACGAGCATGAGTTGCTGTTGCTGCGCGTATGCTAGCAAGAGTCACGCACATCGGACTGACGTCAGAACAATGCTGGTCTTGTACGTGGTAGGTCGGGCGAACGGGCCGCTGGTGAATATAGTACCAGCTTGCTCGCTTTCCTATAGCACAGAAACCAACATGTCAAGTCTGACATTCACTGCTAGGAATGCAGCCGGCGCTCGACTCGACCGTATCGTGAAAGCCAGTACAGAACCAGCTTTGTAAGAGATCTTCTGGTTGAAAGATTGCCATTCTCAGTTCCGGACACAGGGAAGGGTTTGGAGGGACTGAGAAGCATCAGGCGGGAGAAACAGGATAGGCTTTGGTGCTGCAGCCGTACTGGAGAGATACCCACCGCCTGGTGAAATTGCAGACGGGCTGGAGGAGCCGGGTCAGGGGGTGGTTAATCAGACCATTAAAGATGCTCTGAAACTAGCTTTGGTGAGTTGTGCATATCAAGCAAATTGCCTAGGCTAATTGAACTGACAGGGATTGGTGCCGAGTAAGACGAGGTCGAAGGGCGGCAGCAATCGAAGCAGCTGCGAAGACCTGCAGACCTCTGACCCAAGCCCTACCCAGAGACCTTACCAGCAGCCAGACCGCTATGTTCCTGAACAAGAAGGCATCGTGCGCAGTTAAAGCCTATCTTCTTGGAAGCGATAGACCACTGACATGTTTGGTTTTAGACCTGCAGACCTGTAACGGGATTAGCTGAGATCTCAATAAGAGACCAGCAGATATGACATACATAGACTTTTGATAAAGAGCAATATGTCGTGATTTAGCTCGAAAGATCGTGCCCACAAATAAGACTTGTACATTTCATATGAAACATCATTGTCGGTATCCCATGCAAATAATCCACACACACAGACGAGACGTATTAGGTATAGCCACTGCCAGGAGCATAAGGATGGGCCAGCAAAAGGCGGTTAGGAGTACTCACGCAATAAAGACGGCTCAAAATCCAGCCAACAACATATCGATTCAAGAGGGCAATAAAGCTGACTTCCTCTGCACAGGGAGGGGATCTTGATCAGGGAGGAAGGTAGACCAAGCATAGACGGTGCATACCTGCTCGATGACTGCCTTCAGCACGTTCCGACGCATCTCATCCCCTGAACGCCGAATGAAGCACTTTCTGTGACAGGATTTGAGTCGAGGGTCTTCTTGGCCATCGCGAGGTTTGGTATTCGGCAACCATGCGAGCAGTTGAGGTTCGAGCTTGAATGACACGCTCGGGCCTTCCAAGTATTCGACCAGGCTGTAAGCGAGAGAGGTCGCACTCTCGCGTCGAATGCTTGCACCTCTGCGTGGTAAGCCTTCGAGGAGAAGTAGTCTCAGGACTGGCACAATGCGAAGAATGACCAGCTCAGTCTGTTCTGGCGGAGTGCAGAAGCAAAAAGCGGATTCGGGGGATTTTCTACATATGGTAGACAGCGCGCAAGTGAGCAATAGCGCAATTTGAAGGGGTAGAGGCAGACGGACATGCTCTGATACATTCTGCATTCCTCAACGATATTTGCGTATGTCCAAGACATGCTTGTTGCAGCATGAGATTTGCAACAGCCGGCCGAAGTTGACTGTCCTTCGTTCTGAGCTGCCAGTACGCAGCTGATCTGCAGGCGATGACGGTGGTTGAGATCAAAGCTGGATTCTGGGGAAATCCAGGGACATTGGTTTATATTTCTAAGAGCTTACAAATCTAAATTCAGACGATCTTACGCTCAGGAGCAGCCAGCGACAATGCAACATCCCGGCGAAGTTGCACGACGAGGGTCAATGGGTCAGAGGGAAGTGAGCCTTCAAGAACAGAGGCTCATGAGGAAGTCATAAGTCTTGAGGCATAGGTGGTTCGATAAGTGTCGTCACATGAACAAGACAGAGGCAGAGGCAGAGGCAATGAAACATCACTGGGCACATACTATTCCCTTTGAGTAAACTCTATACGACCAGCGCTTCGAGTCTCCTTGCGAAAACCTAATGACGTTTCCATCCAGCCCTCTTCTTCAGTTCCATATGATCCTTGCACGGCTTCCCGCTAGCTGCTGGTGCTGCCTCCTCGACCGCTGCGTTCTGTTGATAATCAGGCGCATCGGCCTCGGCATCTTCTGCTGGACCCTGATAATCTGAACCTTGACCTTGGCAGCTTTCTGTCGCCTCCCACCCACCCTATCTTACATTCCGGTGCTTTCGCTGGTGCGCGAAGCACTCGGGCGAGACTGATCCTCCTTCCCAAGCTATTGACTGGTTGTGAGTCCTTAGTGTAGCTAAGCGAGCGGCAAAGCAGCTTCAGGTCATAATCTGAACATGCGCGAATGAGACGTGTTTGATGAACCAGAAAGGGGAGGACGCACGATTGACCTGAGCTGCGTTTTATGCCTGCTAGGATTGTGCCATGAGTAGGTCTGCACTAAAGCGGAAGAGTCGCCCGAACATTGATGATGGATTCGAACAAGGCGAATTAAACCATTTATGCGTGTTCGGTGTCACTCTATAATCTTGATTGATCTTGATTGTAGTAGACGTGCATAAACACAGCGAGACAGAATGGTCAGCCTAGACGAGAGCAGCGTGCACACCATCCAAGGCATTCTGGACGAAAAGACAAATGCAACAGATGGGCTTGTTGGAAGCGTATTCGCAGCTAGTGCGTAATGAACAGACAGGCGTCAATGGAGGTAATCTCATATGCGGTACTTAGTCAGGTCAGACGGATCTTCGCTGTTCAAAGGTGCATCTGGCGTCAAGCAATTCGAGAGTTCTGAGAAGGTCAGCTGCGGTAGCCATCGCTCATTGCATTACTCAGAATCATACAGCTATCAACGGATGCCGTGTTCTGGCTCGCGTCGCTAACGAAATGTGTTACCTCGATGGCAGCTCTGCAGCTGATCGAACAAGGGAAACTTCAGCTCGACCAAGAGATTGCGAGTATCTTACCAGAACTTGCCGACCTCAGCATCGTAGCAGAAGATGGCACTGTAACTGCGCAGGCCAAAACGCCAATCACCTTGAAGATGCTATTGACGCATACATCAGGCCTATCATAGTACGTGATTGGTAGCGATTCCTGTAAAGGTAGCTTACCTTCTTACGCCAGTACTTTCATCCACTCTGGAGTAAAGCAACAAGTTGATCCCACGGGCTCTGTCAACGAGTTCGCTGGCAAATTCGAAGGCTTCAAGCAACCTTTGGTGTCCGAGCCTGGCACGAGATGGAACTACTCTAGCGGAATAGACTGGGTTGGCTTCTTGGTCGAAAGAGTCTCTGGGCAGAAGCTCGAGCAGTATTTTCAAGAGCACATCTTCAAGCCTCTCGGTATCAAGGATCTGACTTTCGAGATATCGAGGAGACCAGACATGCTTGAACGTTTGGCAGGAATGAACAAAAGAGATGCAGAGGGCAAATTATCGAAAAGAGAGCATCTGCCGCTGCACAAAGGAGGACAGGCATATTCGGGTGGAGGTGGTCTGTTTGGAACGGCAGAAGAATACTTGAAGGTAAGAGCGCAAAGCAACGTCTTTGATGTCCATTGAGCGCAATGTTGCAGATCCTGGCTGTATGGCTCAATAACGGCGTTGGAAGCAACGGAATTCGGATATTGCAAGCATCTTCTGTCGACCTGGCATTCACAAATCACATTGCAGACCTCTCGCACACAATGGACGATGCTTTCGGGATGTCTCATCCGACCCCTGACTTGAGCGGACCTTCTCCAGGCGGTCTGCCAAAATGGTCGCCTGAAGGTAAATGCCGTGAGGAATCAGGTGAAGAAGAAGCTGAATCAGGATTGCAGACAAAAGAGGATGGGGTCTTGGATTCTGCACGACTGAGAATGAGCTGGCCACAGGAAGAGGCAAGAACAGTGTTTGGTGGTCAGTCCTCGAGTCAAAAAGGGCGAATCGCAGTACTGAGGTGATAGTGCACAGGGCGGGTTTGCCGAACCTCTATTACTGGGTCGATCGAACAAAAGGCGTTGCCGGAGTCTTCTGCAACCAAATACTGCCCATGGGTGATCTGCCAGTTTTCTTGACTTGGATGGCGATCGAGGGAGAATTGTACAAGGGCTTACAGGCGTGATGCTGCAAAGATCGATCAGCGTGACTGCAATCTGGACGTTGTACATACCATCATTCCTCAACAAACTCATCCGAGAATTGATCATTGTAGCCTTCGCTATCTCCATACTCATAATCAATTTCCTCATCATCAAAATCGTCCTCATCTGATACATCATCCGAATCGTCCGATCCCCAATCACTGAAACCCCAATGCTCCTTGAAGTCCTCGGGACTGTAGCGAGCCTTGGTCTTGATGTTGTTTTTGCCAGCCCAGCCTTGCAATTCCGTCCAAGCAGCATTGTCCCTCATGTCGCCATCAGTCGAGACTCGCAACGAGCGCAACGGACTTTTGCTAGCCTTTAGAGCTGATGATAATTCTGGTAGCTTTGAATCAGGCAGTTCGTACGTAAGGCGTTGAAGCATGGGAAAGTGTTGGGCGAACGCTGCAGGTGCACAATTCTTCTCGCTGCAGGTCAATTCGTTGATCTGAGAGCATTTGCTGAGCGCATCGCTAATCTGGTGGGGGCTTTCTTCATTTGGTTCGAGGTAGAAGATGCGTAAAGTATGCGACCAAGCAACAAGCGCCGCAGAGAAAGCCGACGAAGAGACTTTGTCAGGGTTATCGTTGATCTTTACTTCTTTGATACCGGGTGCCATGCGAACGAGCATTGCGAGTGAGTCGTCTGTAAGACCGACGGCGCCGAAATGAAGAGTGTCGAGTTCACTTAGACAATTGTTCTGCGCATCATGCCGTTCCAGTTTTGCCTGAATCGCTGCAGTTTGCTTCCCTAGGCGTTGACTTTTGCGGTCGTACCACTCGTCTGATTTCTTGAAGTAATCGGTATATTCTGATTCTTCCGGCCTGTCCCAACACACACCTGTATCAGACATGGTCGGTGGTTGTGGTTCGGGATCGTTCTCGTCGTCAGATAAATCGTCCTGATCGCCGTTCCATGAGTGGGTCGTTCTTTGCTGTACGGATAGAACGCGAATTTTTCGCCAGTCCATGCATTGCAACAGTAAGGCTTCAAAATTTCCGTATACTTCACTTTCGTCGTCTGAGAGAGTCCAGCTATATTCTTTGTCGGCGTTGCGCAAAGGCTTCAAGACTTCACTTACTGCGAAATCTCCAGCCGTTCCAGATCCTGCAGCGTACTCATGGCTTTCTTCAGATCTCGCCGAGCTGATGCTCCTGCCCAGCCTAAAATACTTCAACGTCAGCCATGTTATTGATGCATAACTGATATGCGTACCGTTGACAGACAAAGTTTTGATGTTTGGACATGCCTTCAAAATCTCTGTATGACAGTAGGTTTCCAGGCCGGCGGTTCTAGGGCTTTCTAGCCATAGCTTGAACGAGTGCACATGTTGTCCCAGGTGCGGATAAGCTCCCAAACACTTTTGAAGCGCTTCTGCTTTTTCGGCTCGTTTGATGACAATTACGCGCCAGATCAGGCGCGTTAGGCTCTGCCACCAGACTTTGCAGACTCGACATAGCCTGATCCAGTCAGCTTTGGGTCTGTACGCGAACTGAGGATATTCGCAACACAGGCAGGTGCGACATACGCTGGTCTTGTCGAGGAGTGGGCATAAGGAGGCTCCTCATACAGGTGCACAGCTATCTTTTCAAGGATTTCGGGAATCACTAAAGCTCTGTGCATGGTAATCACGAAAGTGGTCGAGCAATGCAAACCGATGAACACCCCCGTTAAGCTGTTTGATGCGACGGTCACTGACGACTGGTATGCTTCTGCAAGCAGCATTATTTAATCTGGCAACTGATCAGCCCGGCGGGAGACCACACCAGAACAGCCCTGGCTCGAGGAAAGGCCTTTTGGCAGATTCGTCGATAGCGAGAGCGCCAATAGCGGGCGAAGCCAATATCATAGGGAAGCCTATCATCGTCAGCTTCATACAATTTGAAAGGCAAATGGACTCACCAGTCAATACTGCAAAGCCGAGCGCTGTCGCTCCGTCTACTGGCATAATCCGCACTACAGCAGCATCCCTGTACAACGGATGAGACGGCTTGAAGCATCTGCACAGGAGAGACGAACGTCAAGATACTGAAACCGCCTTTAGAAAAGGCGATCAGTATTGCCGGAGACTTAGGGCGAGAGACTGACCACTGGCCAAACCAAACAAGACACAAAACGATAGAGCGGTACCATTGTCGGATATAGGCTGATGTTTAGTCAATTGAGCATGATTGCGGCCTCGGGAAAGCAGTACTGACCAGCCAAGTGACCACGCCGACAGCGAAAAGAAATACGCAAAACAGGCAGTATACATCCAGTACGCCGACGGTGTCTGCTAGATAGCCTCCTGCAAGTCTGCCTGAGAGCATGTCATCAACCTGTGGCTCGAATGAAGCTGAAGCAGCATACCTATCACGCCAGTGATTTGCGCTATAACCCAATAGATGGATCGAATACGTTGTGAAGCGACTCGATCTAGCAGAGTCGGCCCAAAGACCGTGACTATAGCGTTATCAGTATGTGAATGAGGATGAAAGATCGAACTCTTACATCCCCAGCATCCGCCTTGACCCAGTCTGCAGACCATGTCAGCCGCGCGTAGGGTATGCAAGTGAAAGAACCTACGATTGTCCGATACAAGTGACGACGAATGCTTTGTTCTTGAGAATTCTCAAATTTGGAATGAATTTGCGAATGTTGAACGGCTCTTTGCGCAAAGACGGCGGCGATTTTATGAGGGAAATACCTATAGCAAGCTCGACGGCCACTACCAAAGCAACGATACGGTTCTTCCAGGCGCCAAGGTGTTCTATCGCGGGCAACAGTAGTGTCCATTGGGTCTACAGGCGAGTTAAGCAGGATCACGGCGCGTGAGAAGAGAAGTACTCCGCCTAAACAGGTACCAGAGTGTATCATGGCAAAGACCAGCCATTTGTTCTTTGTGAACCATTCTATACTCCGCTGATCAGCTGTTGTTCAGTATGTGGTTGACAGCACTTGCGTGTAGGCACCAACAAAGCAGGAAGCGATACAAGGCCAAGTCCGAAGCCGACTAGCAGACCTAAGAAATGATCAGACCTGGCCGGTTGACCTGAAAGGAAGTCTACCTTGAGCCAACATTGCATGCCAAATTTCCGTCGCTTGAGCCAAAAGCACATAACCCAGTACAATCATCACAGAGCCAGCAAACATACTCAGCCTCGCTCCATATGCATCCACACTCAATCCACCTGCGTATACCGCAATTTCGCTAACAGCGACCATTAAATTACCAATCAAAGAGAGGACAGAGAAAGATGCGTTGGGCCATTTGTCTTCATAGTCCGTTAGCCAGATACCATAGGTTGCGTGAAAGCCTATTGAGCAAGCGCAGGAAAGTGCTCCTCCAGCAACGCAGAGAAACCTGTTTGGAATTCAGATGGAGCTACACGAATTACGGATTGGACACACGCTGTTGTTTTATCGTCTTGCCATGGTTCGCGCTCATGTGGCTTCTCGGATAGTTGCTCAGGAAGGGGAGGAAGCGGTGTGGCTTCCGCGTCTTGCGTTTTTTCCGATTCGAGGTTCATGTGTGAGAAAGGAAACAGGAAAGAGCAGCTTGCGTCTCTTATCTAGCCGAGCAAAAGTAAGCAACACACGGTCGCACGAGGATACGAAGGCAAACGGCCGTAAGCGAGACGTAGAGCAAACACATCAATCATCAGAAGACCGAATCCTGTGCAAGGCAGCTCGTCATGACCCGCGTGCGAGATGCTAATTGTAGTCTGGGCAATAGAATAGCCCAAGATGTGCCAGCTAGGCTAGAGCGTATCAAATTGCGACGAGTACGATTCGATGAAGAGAATTGGTTCTCGCGGGCTCGACAGCCAGGCATTCACGTAGACGCCAGATCACTTGCACGGCGCAGCGACTGCACATCTCTTCGTTGTGTACGGCACTCTTCTACGCTGAATGGCAATTGTGTTCTCTGCTCAAAGTCGTCGCACAAGACGAAGCAGCGGAAGGTCATTTCTTGACCACGATATCCTCTCGCTCTATACCTCTGTACAGCTTCACAAGGCGTTTCCGTGCCTCTCTTGACCGTCTCGCTGTTCAGTGCATTCAATCTTGCAACCTGCCCATGGAACCAGAGCCGTCCACGTCGACGCTATCATCTGACTCTCCTCTGCCCGGCCTGCTGCTCCTGATCTGCATTCACGGCTTCAAAGGCAACGACGATACTTTTGAAGAATTCCCAAAACGAATCAGCTACAACCTCAGTCACACGCTTTATCCGAAATGTAAAGTCGAACCTTGCATCTACCCGGCGTACAAGACGTCTGGAGATTTAGCGGAAGCGGTCACCAAGTTTACGGAATGGTTGATTCAGTTGGTAGCGGAGAGGGAGATGCTGCTTGCTGAAGAGAGGGATGTGAAGGGGAAAGGCAAGGAGAAGGAACGCGCGAAAGTGATTCTGCTAGGCCACAGGTGACTCCTCTTGTATCTAAACGATTCTCGCTGATCGTTGAATAGTATGGGCGGACTGGTAGCGGCAGACACAGTCCTCAATCTACGCAAAGGCTACCTCGAGGCAAATCTACCACTATGGCCATCCATCATCGGCTGTATAGCCTACGACACACCTTATCTTGGACTTAACCCAGGCACATTCAGCAATACCGCAGATCACTATATAGGTCAAGCTAGTCAACTCAATGACCTCGTCTCGTCCGTCACTGGATATTCGCTCGCTTCCTTATGGGGAGGGACGGCTGCTGCTGCAACTGCTACGGCTAAATCGAAAGAAAAGGGAAGAGAAATGTCGAAAGATGTGCCTGCTTCTACTACCGGCGCGAGTTCTTGGATGAACATGAAGACTATGGGCGCTCTGGGAGGAACGGCGTCAGTCGTCTCTACTGATGTGTTTAGATATAGACTCATGAAGTAAGGGATGGGACAGACTAGCAGCGGCCGCAGCAGGTGCAGCCTGGTCTCAACGAGCCGCCATATCCTCGCTAGGGGTCGCTTCTAAAGATTTCGTCACTTCTCATCTTGAATTCGTCGGCGCGCTATGGAAAGCTGACGAACTTCGAAGTCGACTGCACAGCCTATGTAACTGTACAACGGAAAGTGGATCGAAAGTTGGGTTTCACTGGTCTGTCAGATTTCGATTCTGCGCTTTTGTGCTAACTCGCGATTTGTTTGGGCAGCTTCTATACCAAGATTGATCCGAGGCAGAAAGGCGGCGATACGAGGACGTTCATTATTCTGCCTTCGAAGGACTCGCAGACCAAGTCGACGCTCAAGCATTTCACTGGTAACAAGAACAGTAACGCTGCGAACGAGGTGGATGCGTGCGTTGGTTCTGTCCTTGCAAATATCAATGCTGATCAGTTTGGGCAGACATGTGTCTATGTTCAGCCAAGCGAATGATGGAGGCCACGATCTAGCCATTAAGACTGTCTCAATGATAACAGAATGGATGTCCTGAAAATGTAACACTATGTACAAGCTGTGTGAAGATCCTCTACTGCCCTTTGACCTTGTTCTGTAATTGCTCCACCGCGCTATACGATTTCCGATCCAACATTGCTAAGCCTACTTGACTTGTTGACTTTGGTACATCATAGCGCTTGATGTAATTCCGTTCATAGGTCTTTTCGTTATCCAGGCAGATCTTGAGTCTTTCTAATCTTCGATCTCTGAGCTTGTTTTTCGGTAGCATGCCTGATACGGCTTTGCGTATGATCTGTCAGCACCACGTACACATCATCAGACAATGCTGAAGAAGCGCAAGCGAGCACCGACCTGATCTGGATGCTTTTCCATCATTGTAAAGAAGGGAATCTCTTTAAGTTTCCAGCCAGTATGATACCGGTACAGCTTTTGCTTGTCCTTCTTGCCAGTCACTTGCACATGCCTCGCATTCGTTACAACAACATAATCACCGCAGTCGACTGTCCATTGGATTCACGGAAATATCAGCACAAGACTGAAAGCACATGAATTAGACGGACCTCCTGGATCATACACTGGCTTGTGCTTGCCCATCAAGATCAAAGCGATCCTGGCAGCGACCTTGCCCAAAATTTCATCTTGCAAGTTAATGTGATGCCATGTTCGGGTGAATGCTGCGCTCGTCTGTCCCAAACAAGTCAGTACAGTGTTCTGTGTATTATAAATGGCACGTACTGAGCCAATAGCTTGAGACATGACTGTTATAGGCTAAGCCACCTGCTTGCACCGATACGTCGACACTGCGTCTATGCGTTCTGCGTACTCCTACCATATACTCTCGAAGCGGCCTTTGAGTCTGCTAGATCGTCGAATTTCAGCTAGAAATCGTCACATGTCCTTCCATTTGCTTCTGTCATCAATCGAAGCAGACTACTATATTCTGCTGTCGGACCTACACTGTTGTACCTTACCAATTCTCTTCCTTATCTCTTGCCTACAACATGCTTCGTGTATCTCTACTCGCGTTCGCTCTGTCTGGTGCAGCCCTGGCCGCACAGGATCACCTCATCTCGAAGCGCTATCTGTCTCACGATGGACTGCACAAACGATTGTAAGCGTGCACGGCTCTATGATGGCGGAATAGGCCTGAAGTGCAGGCCAGCGTGAACGAGCAAGGGAATCAAAACATCTCGTGCGTCTCTTGATTACTCATACGAACTGCTCTTAACGACTCTATAGTATTCTGCACACGAACGACATCCGTATGCATGTCATTTTCGCATTCTTTACGCTTTCTGAAAGGCTACATAGATGCACACCTTGACGAGTTCAAGAGCAGCGGAGGCGACTGCAACCCGGCCAAAGACGCTTGCCTCGGAGGTTACGCTCGTTTAAAGACTGAAATCGATCAGCAAAGAGCCAATAGAGCTAATGACAGTCTTCTGCTTGAGTATTTGACTATTTCCTGACCCTTAAGCAGAAAGCTGAATCATGCTGATGACAGCGCTGGAGATCAATTCCAAGGCAGTCGTAAGTTCACGCCTACACCTGCGTACACTGGCATCTTTTTCACCCATTCAACCTTTATAGTCTTTTACAGCGCTGCAATCAATGGTAGCTTGATCTCGCCGGTTTTCAACACAAGTGCGTAAACACTTCAAGCATCGGACGCTTAGCTGAATGCTTTTCTAGTTGGCTACGATGCTGCCTGTCTGGTAAGCGTCTTGCTGTTTAGGTTGATAGCTCGCTCACGATGCTCGATGTGTCCAGGGCAATAGTAAGCAGCTGTGTCTTTGATCAATCGATGCTGATCCCACGAACAGACGAGTTCGATAGTGGCGAAGGACCACTATCGGAATATCTCTCGCAGCTGGATTTTCCGATGATCAGCTGCAACGTCGAAACTTCAACAAACGTGTCTCAATATCTGGTACCATACGTCTATTTTGAACAACAAAATATTGCTGTGATCAGCGTCTTGACGCCTGAGACCAAGACGATCGCTTCTCCTGAAGAGGTGAGTGTGCATCTTTCGTTTCGTGAAACTGCTTACACAGTACAATCAGCGCACCAAAATCACTGATCCTATTCAAGCTATGCGAAAGACTGTTGATACAGTTTTGGCTGAACACAGCACTGCTCGCATCATTGCTGTACGCTTTTCTTTATTCATGCAGTGATCTATGCTGATATCGTATCAGTTGACTCACATTGGCTACGAGAACGACATCGCGTTGGCGCAAGGCACCCGAAACGTTCAGTGAGTGCACTTCCCAGAAGCACATGCAGACAAGCTGATGCAAGTTGCAGTCTGATTGTTGGTGGACAGTCAGTCGTCGTCGTTCGCTATGTCGCTCTTCTGACTTTGGATCAGCTCCCACACGCCGCTCGGTAACATCACTGGAATCGAAAGTGTTGGCGAATACCCTACTATAGCAGAAAATCTCGACGGCGATGAAGTTTTCGTCGTGACTGCATATCGGTACAGCTATCAGTATGCTCTATGTGACGTTGTATTGACTTCTGGCGCAGATGGGGCGCAGTCTTAGGGCATATTGGTGAGCACATTCATCATTCGAAGCGGCGTCGCTAACCTATGGTTAAATGTTAGACGTCGTATATGGTGCCGACAATAAGCCCTTAGCTTACTCAGGTGGACCGATAGCAATGACTAACGCTACTTCACAAGATGAAGAGAGTGCGTCCTTTTCGTGAAATGTTGCAAGTCGGTCTCATCGGTACAACAGCGAAACAATTGGTCAATGATTCTCGCGCTCCATTTGCTGCATACGCTGCAGAAGTTATCGGCGAAGCGTCTGTTGACCTGAGTGCAGATTGTCGCAAAGGTAAGCGATCCGACTGCGTCAAGTTCTTAACACTTACAACTTCGGTATATAGCTGAATGCAGTCTTGGGGCAAGTCAATTAGTGCCAAAGCATCCTCGAACCTAATCTTATGCCTTGTGCAGGACTTTGTCTGCGAAGCGTCAATGTGGTATCGACAGCGGACAGGTGGAACAGTCAACGGCTGTATCCAAAATGGCGGCGGCGTCCGAGCAAACATCTCTGCAGGAGAAATCACTCGAGGAGATGTGCTGACTGCTTTCCCTTTTGGGGATGTAAGTGGTCAAGTCTGCGTCCTTTCGACCTTTCTGACATGCTACAGGCTGTCGTTGACGTTGAGTTTACGGGACAAGAACTAGTTGATGTGTTCGAAGGCATTGTTTCGGGCAAGAATGTGCAAACCTCAGCAGTAAGCTCTTTGCATGTCCTTCGGAGGTGCAGCAGCTGAGTACAACTTGATTTCAGGTTATCACAGGTTTTGCCCAGGTAGGTTGAGCGATACTCAGACCTCGTTTGCTAATGTTCAACAGGTCGGCGGCATGAATATTACTTACAATCCAACACTACCTGCCGGTCAGCGCCTGCTTAACTTAAACGTATCCGGAGGTCCTGTTGTGCTGGACCAAACATACACTATTGTTACAGTATGTGTATCTTCTTCAAGAAGAAGACTAAACTAACCCCATGCTACAGCTCGAGTGGGTTCGCTTCATGAGACAAACAAGATCTGCTCATTTGTTTCTACAGCTTCATTGCCGCTGGAGGCGACTCTTTCTTTGAGAAAGAATTCTCTGCAATTTTGGACAGGCAAGACGAGATCTTGTTGCAATACGTACGTCTCTGCTGCGGTCAGTCGGTATACATTGACTTATTGGTTGCGCAGATTGAAGCACAGTCTCCTATCGGCCTGCCTTCGATGGGACGTATCAAGCTCAGCAATAGTACAGAGAGTGCTGTATCAGCTTTTCCTTCTGCGCCGGTCGTAGACATGTCTTCTGGGTCAACTCGCGCAAGGGCTCGTTGGGTTTGAATGAATGCAGTCGAACGCAGGAAGCTAAGGCGGCGTAGTTCTGCAATGTAGTCTAGTGCTTCGAGCGCTAGAATGTCTTCGTCTTTCATGTTTCCGCCGGCACTTAATTTTATGCATTCGACCTTTCTCTTCAGGACAGCGACTTACCAAGGATTCTGGACAGACATATCTCTTACGCAACACTGGCAGCCGAGTGACCTATAATCTTAGCCGACGAGCGTCATCGCGGCATCTCCCATGAGTTAAGTTGTCGAGATTCGGCGTCGTTTCGTCGGCTCCAAGTGTTGATGGCGCGCGACTAGGAATTTCTTCTTGCTCTTGTCTGCTCTCAATCTGCAGTATCTTGTCTCTTTCTTGCTTCGCTCTTATCTTCGCTATGAAAGTCGCAATCACCGGAGCGACGGGCTGGATCGGCTCGGGCGTCCTGTCACAGCTTGTTGGCGACTCGTCTGTCACTTCTATTCTCGCTCTGTCCCGTCGAAAGTTGTCCATCTCTTCCCCAAAGCTATCTACTTTGGTCAAAGCGGACTTTTCAAATTACACGCCTGTCGAACTTGAACAGCTTAAAGACTGTGACACTATGCTATGGTCAGCGACATCGCTTGATAGTAACCTTTTGATCACTGAACGTTTCAAAGGTGTATGGGCAATGGTGCATCCAAAGTGTCAAACGAAGAGAAGGAGAAAGTCTTGCACGATTACCCGCATATCTTCCTCGATTCTCTCTTGCCTCATCTGAAAAGTCGCACTGTTCCACTTCGATTCATCTGGATCGGAGGTCAAGTAGCTTGTCGGGATCAACAGGCGAAATTATGGTATTTGAATGATTTGCGAAAGACTGTCGTATGGCCTTCGAAACAGCTCTTTGTTGAGCGCTTATTGTGAGACAGGGCCGATGGGAGGACGAGTTGCCCGAAGTAGCGATGAAGCAGCCGAACCTCGAAATCTATGTGATCAACATTGGCTTTGTCACCGATTCCGCTATCATTCGAGCAGCGCTGGGCAAAGGGTTGGCGATCAATCGGAAAGAGACTGGAAGGGCTTTCATTAGGCTGGCGAGAGAGGGCTGTGGGGACCGAGAGATTAAAAATGCCAAGTTGATCGAATTGGCCGCTTGATCGCGTATGATTACTACAAGGTGAGCGCATTACTTTCTGAGGAGTGCAATCAGGTCTCACGACATGTGTAGATGTATGTGACCGGTCGCTGTACAGTTTGGTTTATTGTTCTTTTCTCCTTATCGTCGATACTTGTCCCGCTCTCCACCCTGTCATCTGTCTCTTCTCTAGCTCTTATCTTCCTCTGATCGCACGTCTGATGCATTCATGCCCAGGCTGATGCTTCACGAATCCGTGCGATGCGCGCTTTGATCTTGTTTACGTCGGGCTGAAACCTCTCACATCAAGATTGACTTGATGTGAGGTGATCTGATTGACCTTTCTTTGTGCCATAAAATGGCGGTCCTTCTTCTCCCTCCTTGCCTTCTCATCGTATCCGCTCTCGGCAAGCTTCCAATCTGCGAATATGGGCAAAGATTTCTTTACACTTTGCATGCCTGCTGCATCTAGTCAGAACACTGTCGAGATCGACATGCGAGGAAACCCAGTATCGACGCTATCTTTGCGCAGTCTATATGAAGAGCCAGTCCAGATCAAACCAATTGCAGCAGCTTCTGTATCATACCCAGCCACGCCGTCATCCAAGAAGAGCGGACGAAAGAGGCCACCTCGTCATATCCGCCAGAGGATCGATGGGAGCAGGGGATCAACAGCTAGTGAAGCCGAGGTGCAATCGTGAGGATGCTGCCTTGCATGTGTGAAGTTCGCTCATTTCCTTCTTAGACCAGTAACACAATGTCTTTCTCCTGTTTCAGTAAAGCCTCGTCAAGCATATGAATCTGCCAGCCAATCGCCAATCCGCCATGCTCAAACGCGCTCGTCACCTTCATCCCCCGGCAAAGCCCAACAACAAGCCATATCTTCTGCACCTCTGTCTGCTTTTATCTTACCACAACGAGATGCCTTCCAACCCATCATGCAAGCGCGACAGGCTCATCTACCCGGCGACAAAGGCTTCAGCAGATTGTTGGCGCAAAGGGAACAATCGAATATTTGGGCTTCGTGAGATGGAGGCAACTATGTATGGACTTGAGCTCGCAGCTGCTTGTACTTGCATAAAAGAGATGTATCTTTGTATGGCTGTATTGACGTCCTGCCGTCCATCATTAGTAAGTTCCGTTTGAAGTTCCGCTCCGCTCGAGCTCGTGAGGCCCCGCTGTGAATTCTTGTCGACCGTTGACCATTTGACTTGCACTCATGGCCATTCCTCCGAAATTTGCTCTGTCACATAGAATTGGTGCTGCTGACAGCAAGCACACACTCGAATTCTGTAAAGTCCATTCCGCTTTCAGCGTTCTGTGCAAGTACCGACTTGTGCTTCATGACAGTTCTCGACTACGTTTGCCCATATTCTGGCAAGCAATGGAGGTCTCTGAACGAGTTCCTACGCCCTCAACTGAAAGAAGGGCAAACCTCTATCGTCTTCAGACAGATTGCTCAGCCTTGGTTGTGAGTTAGACGCTCATGCTGTGCTGTCCATCTCATGCTTGATTAGCACTGCTTCCCATCTCTTGCATGAAGCGTACGGGTCTGCAACTTGCTTATGTGATCGAATCTCAAAGTCAATACAGCGCTCTCGGTGTAGCTACTATAGCACCAGAAAAGTTCTGGTCATTCTCTGACGCCCTTTTCGAGCATCAAAAGGAATACAACGATGAGACTTGCTCCCAGGTATGCGTTCTGTGCGATTCTACAATTTCGAACCTTAATCCGACGGGCAGGAATCACCTGCTGCCACTCGAGAACGCTTGGCTGCTTTGGCCCAAGAGGTTGCAGGTGTAGACAAATCAGCTCTGATTGACTTGTGCGTCGTCTGCCTCTGGGCCGAACCAAATACCGACATTCTATGCAGGATCAGCGCAAACAAAGGAGCCTCTCACGGAGGAAGCAAGGCGAGTTCAATATCTCGTCTTAGCTTCCTTGCGCTTAGCTGACAAGTACCAGATTACGATGGACTTGAAGCAGACCATCAGATATTCACGACAGAACTCTATTCATGTCTCGCCTACCGTCCTATTGGATGGTGTGATTGACCCTTCGATCTCTAGCAGCTTTACTAAAGAGGACTGGGCAAAGTACATTAAGGACAAGCTGAACTAGTAATGAATCAAACTAACAGCGCACCGCAAATGAATACATTGATATACATGAGCACAGCTTTCTGCAGCTTCTGGTTCCCGTAACAGCCCAATCAGGCGCATCTGGATACTGCTGCTTTGGAACAGCTTAGCAGTCGAGGTTCTGCACTCTTGTCCCCGAGCAGCGATCTGTTCACGTAATAGTTCCAAAGCGAAAGTCGCAATTCTATCTGTATCACTGCTACCTCGAGCATGCCTACCTCCAGAAGCAGCAGTCGCGCTGCTTTGTCAACAATCCCCAATTTCCTCTACTACTCGAGCAAGACAAGGGGAAGCGATTGGACGACGTCACACTGGTCTCCCAAGACGCGTGATGTGTTGAAGAGATCGCTTCGCGCGCGAAAGCTAGGACTTATCAAACGTCGCGGAAACAGAACTTTCACTGGCAGAGCAAAGGCGCAACAAATGTCTCCGGTCCCAATCTACGAGATGGGCAGCAGCGCATACTCTAGCGAAACTTCGCATTTGGCCTACACGGAGAAGAAGAGGAAGGAATTGGCAAAAAAGCATTTTTGGGAGCTTGATAGCGACGAAGGCAGCAGTTTCACCATTATCGCCTTGCTGTGGATTCTCACACTAGCTGGATTGGTCACGTCAGTCCGATATGGCATAGGCATGCTCTTCAGCTCGTATGGTATGCCGTGGGCCCCAATCTGGCTCAAGATCAGTCAACCCATCATTGCTACTTTGCTTTTCGTCGTCACCAGCAACACCTTTGCCCGGTCATTCGTATTGAAGCATCATCAGCTGTCCCCCACTTTACTATTGCTTGCTCCGATCGCTATGTTCTCAACTTTCGTTCTAACGAGCGCACTTTTCCTGGTCAACTGTGCTTTCGAAACTTTGCGTTATTCAGCTCAGGCGGGCAGGGGCTATTTCGCAATCATTGGTGTTCTGGAGATGATACTATGTGTATGCAGCGTTTTCTGGGTATTTACAACCGGAGAATTGGCGGTCAAGGGTTGGATATCAAGCAGAACAAACCACCTGTCACCACTCGTCGAGTCGCTGCCTTAGCTCTATGCATGACGTCTCATTGCGCATTTGGCATCCTGAGCTACCTCCGGATCTCTATTGTTCTAGAGCCGTTCATCATCCACTCGACCAGATACAACTTGCAATTCTGCCTACCCATCTTCTCTTTCTTGCTGCTGGCTATGGCCACCGATAGCTACGCTCGTCTACTCGGCGTACAACCTCATCACCAAAATTTCAGGTTTGCAGCTGGTGTTGGCATGTTCTCATCTGGGTGGGGGATGATTTACATGGTCATGGTTGCTATGAAAGCGTACTCGAACGGCAGTGGCTTGTTGGTTCTTATGCTAGCAGAAGTCTTTGTCACGGACAGAAAAAGCATCCAAGAATCGCTGAGTACCCATCATAATTAGCACTTGTCCCTCCTACGAGAGAGACCACATCCAATCATCTTTGTAGCTGGCTCCAACGATGTTCCAAAGATGTTTCTATGGCTAGTCGCCCTTGTGCTTGATATGGCTACTAGGTCTCTCCTCGACACACTGGTTCATGTAAGCTCTTGTTCTTGCCTTTCGCGAAGGTCTGAGCGTATGCATTGCATGAAAAGAAGCGCCTTTGCCTTGTGCTTCTTTTCATTCACTGCTGCGGCCTAATGCATCCTGCCCAATCCTTGCTTTTGCTCGTATTCTTCCTGTTGTCAGTCACTGATACTTGACATGTCTGCCGGAATGTTCGCTGGCGCCAAAGCGTTGGCTACAGCTCGCCAGATCGAAGCTCTTGCCTGGTTTCCTTTGCTCAATCCCTCCAATCGCAAAGACACAAGAAAGCAGCTAAACGAGACACACCTGGAGCTTCTCTGGCTGTCCTTCGAGTACGACGCATTTACCGTTATTCACCTCTTCGCATTGGCTATGATGCATGGCGCAGAGATTAAGGATGAGCACAGAAATGCCTTGCAAACAGCGCTAAAGCAAGGTGTTGTGGGAGCGGAGGAGCAGGCACAGATGGGACAGGCACTCGAGGAATATCCCAATGATGGATCTTACTGGTCATTTGTAAGCTCGCCTATGGTTTCTACAGCTCTCTGACTCTTGTGGAACAGTCTGGCACTGGCTCTTCTGCTTCAGGAAGAGCTCTGACTGGGATTGAGTCCGGCACTACCGTCGATATCCTACGACTGCGGACTTCCCTCTTGCCGAGATTCACCGCCTTTATTCGCGACAGCCCCAATGGACGGAAGCTAAAGATCTCATCAAGGGCGAAAAGCCGGCAGTCAATGCAATGCTGGTTCGTTTGATTGTGGCCAACAAGGGGCACCCCTTCTTCGATAACCTTGCAGCGTCGACGCGGTCTCTCTTCTTTGATGCACCTGATGAAGAGAAGCCCGCCTTCGGCACAGCATACAGCTCTATCTGTGCCATGTTAACGCTCTCTATCACTGTCATTGACGGCTCGGATACAGCCGAATCTCATTTGCCCTCCCTTTTCAAGCAAATCTTCGAAACTCAGCTTCGCCTGCTTTTACTCTTCGCTATCTACAACAAAGAAGATCAAAAGAAGAATCACCTCAGCGCGCTGGAACATGTGAAAGTCGGCACCCATGCGTTGATCGGCGCCAGCGTTGATCTCGTTTCCTTAATGGCAGTCAACGAGCTTCGAACATGTCAACGAATTGCCTCTGCACTATCAGAGGAAGTTATCATGCAAAGGGACCAGAAGTTAGGGCTGGAAAGGATGGCAGAGCTAATCTACACGTCGTACAGCTCCACCAAATCGCAATCCTGTCGCTGCTTTCTTCGATAAACAGGAGGCAGAAAAGACAATCTATCGCCTCCCTGTTCAGCTAGGCTCGCCCTATCCACCTCAACTACACGATGAATACAGGAGTTGGCTTGCAGTGACAGATCCTCACTTGCGGGGCAGTGATGCATCTGTCATGGTCCGGTATAAAGAGAGAGATGCTGGAGAGGACCTTGCATGTGCAAACTGTGGGAAAGTGAGGGCAGCTTTGTCGACACAAAATCAGTACAAGCGGTCAGTCTTCTCAAACAGGTTTTGTTATGCTAGAAGCTCATCATGAAGTCATGCAGCTGTGGGGGATGTCGCTTCCTTGGCTATTGCACAGCGCGTCGTGCCAAAGATCACTGGAAGGCATCCCATCGTCAACAATGCCGCAAGCAGCTGCTGAAGTGAATCTTGATCGGTATGCGATTTATCCTCTGGTGGCTCCTCTCTGATTCGCCTATACAGACAGGGCATTAGACTGCGTATTTGCATATCTTTCAGGTTCTCCATGCTGTTCCTGTGTTTCTCGCGTTGTGTCCACCTTATCTTTGCCTCGTCGAAAGTACCTGATGGAACAAGCCCAATTCTCTGTACCTACACAAACATAAATGTACTTAGTGGCGTAACACCGCAATTGCATGAGCATGGAGCATAATTCCCATTCTTGACCAATCGCGACAATGAAGCTCGCTCTATCGCTCTTAATTACCCTATTAGGCTTGCTACATGCACAGGCAGCTACTTTGCCTGTTCAGATTCCCCTCAATGCCGCGGCGACAAGCAAGAATAAGACGCTTGTCCCTGTGTAGGCTTTAGCTCCAGATCCATCGCGATAAGCCTGATTTTGCTGTAGAGAACTTGTCATGATGTCTAAATGCCCTGATTGTACGTCTGCGGTGTTGCATGAGCAGCTGCTGGCTGACGCGATCATCTTGAAGGGTTCATCTGCGCATCTATTGTACGTTCCCACACAGCAAGGCTTGTGCTGTAGCTGAAATACAGTCGACAGTTCGACAGAGTCCTTAAAGAGACAGCAGACAAAGTAGATCTGCGGCTGTCCTATGTCGCCAAGCTGGACTCGTCAACTCCTTCTGGTCAGTATACCATCAAGAAATCCGAGTCCGTCTGAGTATATCCAACAGGCGTCTCCTGTATGCACGGTAGCGAAGAATGCCGCGGGAACGAGCAGCAGCTCTGTTGTTCGCCGCAGATTTCCTTAGCTGTGACGAGGGCTCATTCGATCTGAACATTGCAGTCATGAAACGCTACGACTGGCGAACTGCTTTCGAATTCGTCAAATGCCAATCCTTCACACCCAAGCAGATCGGCGATGACAGTCTGGCCAAGGAGTGTTCTTCACTGGCTGGAGTGGAATGGTCAAAGACGGATTTGCAGGAATGCGTTGATGGACCAGAAGGCGCAGAGCTATTGAGGGCTAGTGCAAAGAGCACGGCCGATCGAGGGTTGAAGTGAGTTATTGGCTTGTTGCAACAGTTGATGCTGATGCGTTTCTAGAACCTCTTGTACTATCCTCATCAACAATGAGCAGGTCTGTAAGCATGACGGAACGTGGAAGGTCAGTATTCTCACCCTTCCTCCGGTCGAGTTGCGCTCAAGCCATTGTTCAATAGGAGTGCGATGCTGGACACGATGCTTCGGACTTTGTGGCTCAAATTCAAGATGCTTACAAGGAGCTGAACTGAAAGGATGGCTCGAGCTGAGATTGTGAATATGGTATGCTGTACATTATCCTTTGTTTGTAGATAAATACTGTAGCTGTATATATTGCATTGGTATTGATGTGTGCATCCATTTTACAATTTACAGTCTC